>CM029662.1:17218453-17853519 GCA_017311315.1 Dendrocalamus latiflorus
CAATCTGATAATTCCCAGCGAAGAGTCGTGTATTGTGATGCTAAGATGGATGGTCCAAGTTTGATGGCTCAAAAGGTGAATTGTAACAAAACACAATTATGGAGAAAGGGTGACGACATGGAGTATTCCAAACTGAATGCAAGACCAAAGGCAAGCAGTGCAAGTTGATGATCGATGGAGGAAGCTACAACAATATGATTGATGCACTCTCATTGACCACACGGTGTCATCCTAAGCCATACTATATGCAATGGCTTCATAATATTGGTAAGATAAAAGTTACACATAAGGTGTCTATACCATTTACTATTGATGGCTATGAAAACAAGGTTGAGTATGATGTCGTGACCATGCATGTCTGTCACCTACTGTTGGGACATCCATGGCATTTTGACCGCAATATAACACATCAAGGGAGGGCTAATCGGTTCACATTGATGCATATAGTTGTGTTTCATTCATGGTTGCCAAAACGAGATGAGAAGATCAATTCTGAGATTGTTGTAAGGAATAAGGAGCTTGTGAAGAATACCCCAAAACCGATGATAGTTTTGCTTGAAGGGGGGAGGGGATGATGTGGCCAAGAGTGCCATTGCTCCTTTGCATTGTGCTTCAGCATTACAATCGGAGAATATCTTACTAGTTGTTGTTATGAGTAAAGAGAAGGAGAAGTAAGCTTTGGCCAAGAGGGAGGAGAGGGAGTCCGACTAAGGGAGAGAGGCTTGGGCACATGGGGCTAGAGCACATGATCCAAGGAGGCACATGAGCTGCTAGCCACATGGGTGTGTGAGAGGGAGGTGCATGAGTGTGCAGAGAGGAGAACCATATAGGGGCCTGGTGCACACAAGCTAAAGGGGGTTATTTCTTGAGCATGAAGAAAGAAACAAGCCAGGAAATAAGGAAGCCAAGCCAGGAAAGAGCTAAGCTAAGCTAAGGGAATTATTTCTTAAGCATGGAGAAATAAGGAGCACCACATGGGAAGGCAATCTGAGTGGGAGAATCCCTTCTAGACATGTGCAATCAGGAAGGCTTTGCCATGTGGAGCCAGAAGGGAAGACGAAGGAGGTGAGGTAGGAAAGGTGTCGTGACAAGGAGACAAGCCAGGAATTGAGCCATGAAAAGGTGAGACAACAAGAGATCAAGTCGGCCATGAATTTCCTTATGGGGAGAATCCAAGTCCCCTACTAATCGGGTTTTGTTTTCAGATGTACATCAGTTTGCTTTTGAATACATATTAGTTTCCTTGCCATTTTGATTTGTTACGTAGTATCTAATAGTCCGAGTCAGCTTTTGGCCTAATTCAAGTGTTTGAATCGGTTTGAGTTGACCATAGGCTAGGCTTTGTGCATGAGTTGGTGTTATGTTCGGTCATTGAGCCGTGCGCGTGTTTGCTGTGTATGGCCATGCCTAGGCACCAATATAAGGCTAAGGGGCATACCCTATGTAACCTTAGATCAGATTTCCTTGACTTGAGAAAATACAGAAAAGTCATGATAGATTTGTGGTGCAATTCTGTGTGTGCTTGATTAGAGTTTCCCAATAAGGGTTTGATGTGATCCCATAAATGGAGAGGCTTCATTGTTGATCTCAAGTCATCGATTGAATCTATACAATTCCCCCTTCTCAATTGGTGAACAATACTCGCGGTTTAGGTAGAGCTTGGCTGACTGCTTCTAGTTTGTGCAACATATTCTTGTTTAATCTTCTTATTCTTTCATTGTTGTTGCTAAATGCCCAGCCGCAAGGAGGGAGGAGTTAGGATTTGGCCAAAAACCCTAAGTCATCTACACCGCAAGAGAGAAGTCAATTACTACCATTTATTGTCCAGAATCATCAGGAGGAATCCCTAATTTGTCTACTACCACAAGGAGTAAGGGGGCTACCAAAACCCTAGCTTCCCCTTCGCTGGCCGCAAGGAAGAAGAGGATCTCCCAAAGCCCTAGCTGCAAGTAGGGATGGAAATAGATTGGATACGATTGAATGGTCTCAAATACGAATACAAATTTGAATACTCTTGGTTATGAATACAAATCAAATGTCATAATAGATGTGAATTTGAATCGAATACGTACTTAATTTGGTTTTCAAATCTCGGTAAAACAAATTTCTAGCGGTTTTGCTGGTTTTTCACCAGTTTTTGACCGGTTACTGAAATGGTTACCAGTTTCTAGGGGGATGGCCTGGGGTCGCCGCATGTGTGTTCCTTAGTACTAGTCTCATGATCAGTAGTTAGTACACACACTCGGGGCCGTGGTCGAAGTCAAGGCTGAGCAGGCTGGCGCCGGCAGTCGAGCGATAGGGCACAAGTGCACTGGAGGCCTACCAACATATGGCCACCAGTTATGGTCGACCGCTCCTGACCTACGATCACGCACGTTGGTCAATGGCTTCTAACTTATGACTACGAGGTGTGATTGACGGCTTCAAATTTACGACCATGAGCACTGGTCAATGTGTTTTGACTTATGACCACGAGGTGTAGTCGATGTCTTCCAACTTAAGACCACAAGCGCTGGTCGATGTGTTCCAACTTACGATAACGAGGTATCCTCGATGGCTTCCGACTTATAACCATAAACGATGGTCGTCGTCTTCTGATGTACGACCATAAGCCATTGTCTTGAAGAGGGTCGTGGTTGAAGGGGGAAGTGGTCGACCAGGGGCAATGGTCGAAGTCGAAGGGCAGTGGTCGAAGTCAAAAAGGGCAGCAGTCGAAGTCAGGGCCATGGTTGAAGTTGAGGCCGTGGTCAAAGTCAGGGCCGAGTAGGCTAGCGTCGGCAGTTGGGTGACAGGGCACAAGCGCACCAGAGGCCTGCCAATGTACGATCACCAGCGATGGTCGACCGCTTCTGACCTACAATCACGCGTGATGGTTGAAGACTTCTAACTTACGACCACTAGGTGTGATCGACGGCTTCTAATTTACGACCATGACCACTGGTCGGTGTGTTTCAACTTACGATGACGAGGTATGGTCGATGTCTTCCGACTTATAACCACGAGCGCTGGTCGATGTGTTCCGACTTATGACCACGAGGTATCCTCGATGGCTTCTGACTTACAATCACGAACGATGGTCGTCGGCTTCCGATGTATGACCATAAGCCATTGTCGAATGCTCCCGATTTAGGACCATGATCAATCGTCGACCGTTGCCAACTTACGACCACCAGCGATGGACGACAAGGTGTGCTCGAGGGTTCCCGACATACGACCACGAGGTGTGGTCGATATCTTCCGACTTTTGACCACGAGGTGTGATCGACGGCTTCCGACTTACTTGACGGATTTACAAACTTTTAGAACATGTTTGTATGCATATTTTAAAAATTTTTACCACCTGTGAGTTTTAAAACATGTAGTATGATAAATTTTAAAAATCCGTAGCAACGCACATACATTCAGCTAATGATTTATTTTTAGTGCCAAAATTTATACTCATAGCTTTTTAGGATGGTTTCCATCATGAGTTTTCTCATGCCAACTTTTAATCATCTCTTTAGTTTTTATAACTTGGTCTTAATTTTTGATTTATAATTCAAACCTTTCAAGGAAACTCCAATAAAAAACCAAGGGGACAAAAAGGCATTCAAAAATTTTAAAATTTTTCTCAGTTTTGCATGCCCTAATATTTGGGATGTTACAGTTTCAAACTGCCCAAATTCAAATTTTGAATCACAAAATTCATGCGGGTTTTCCCTGGAAACGGGTTAAATACGAATCAAATAGTTCGAATATGAATTTTCTCAAATACGGATATGAATATTCTCAAATACGAATATGAACATTTTCAAATATGGATTTTGTTTATCACATTTGCGTTTTCCTAGATACGAATATCGGATAAAACGGATTATCTGTTACTGTTTCTCACCCCTAGCTGCAAGGGAAAGGAAGGAAACATTACAGTTCATACTGTGAAGATCAGGCTATCTCTATGTATCAGCTAGTTTACTAGTTAGTATATATCACCCTATAGACAACAGGTGACAGGTATAATGTGAAGTGATTAGAGCACCTCCATCTACGACAGGCTAGAGCCTGGCATACCATGTGGCAAAGCCAAGCACTAGAGGAAAGTAGGGGATTGGCTAGAGAGGTTGTATGTATTAGATCACCTTGCAAAGTGTATATTGCTTGCACAATTGTGTTGCTATAGATAGTACAATATATATGTTTATATTTCAAAATAAAATTGTATTTGTTATATAACTTTAATATCTTTTATTCAAAAAATATAGTTATATTTTTATACAACCGTAGCATATCTAATATCTATATCCGATTAGTCTAAACTATTATAATATGGATCTATTAAAATAAACATCATAAATCTATCTCTTTTAAAATATGGTAATTTCTAGCCTATAACAGGGAACCCGGTGGCTTCTTTTCGCATGCTTTTGTGTTTACCCCTCTATGTAACACTATGCTAGCGCGTGGCATGCATGGAGCAATTGTACGAAATAGGAGGGTTTTCCTTAGTAAACATTAAGGATTTGTTGGCTGCAACAAAAGTTGGTGGATTGTGGAAAAAAAAATACATGAACAACGACTGAACATGTATCATGTAAAGCTGTCCACCATTTCCATAAACCAATCACCATCCTGCAGCGTGCGATTTCTGAACCAAGCCATTTTAATTAAGGTGGCGAAGTGCCATGACCATGATCTAGGCTTCCCCGGACACCCAACTACACCTTTACTGTTAACGATCTCATCCAGTCTACACGGAGGACCACGTGGCCGCCGCCGATTGGCCACACGGCTCCCACTGTTTGTTTGGATGTCTTGCCTGCTTCATGGTTGGTGAATTGGTGCTACCTGTGGATGACGTGGCACCATTTCATCGCCATCCTCTGCGGTCTCCGTTGATTGTCCGACGTGTCATCGTCACTCGCCGTGAGCCAGCTGATGCCAATGGCCCACCGTCCGATTTGAGAATCTCTCCTTGTCAATTTTTAGAACTACTTTTAATTTTTTTATGGTAACTTTTTTCAAACAAAGCATATTTTTAAAATGGTGTTTATAAGTTGATTGTAGTACACACTATAACGACTTCATTTATATCGATAAAATAGTACATGAATTTTTATTACTTCATACTCTCTCTCACGAACAACTCAAAAGTTATAAACTGTAGTCATAAATTATAAACTGAAGCAAGAAAACATGCCCTCATTCTCCTTCCATGCAACAAGACAATCCGCCCAAGATAGGATTCGGGCTACAGCTCACTCTGGGTGTATGGTTCTCGAGTACTCCTTTTGTTCGCAAATAATTGTGCTTTGTAAATGCTTTATTTATTCACAAATACTTATCACTTACACTTTTTAACACATAGCTCTCAATTTTGCCTTTATTTATTTGTCACCTCCCCTCCTGCACCACCACACATGTGGTGCGCCTAGGGATAATTGAATTAATTATCAAAGAGTATTTTGGCCAATTTTGATATAAACATTTTCCTATGTAACTGTGTATTGATCGAGAACGACAAGTATTTATGAACGAAAGGAGCACATATTGTACCTGTGAGGTTGATAGGAAGTGGCCAGTTTTACATTAGACTCAATAAATGAAGGCTCTATTTTTTTTGGACTTTTAGGCTGTGGCTGACAGTTTTTGACTATGGTTAATAGTTTTTGTCTGTACTTTTTCATATGGTAGTAGATGATGATGTACATAGTTTTAGGCTCAAGAAGTCATTCAGAAAATCTGATTTAAAAAGCCGCACCATTTATTTGTTTTTTACAGAAATTAAAAGTCAAAGATTCTAAGCTAAAGCTAACAATGGGCGAACAGAACCCCTGGAACAAGGCCTTTGAGCAGTCTTAATGTGGTCCTCAAACAGCTTCTAGGTCCTGTAATTCGTCGACAGACCTCACGAAGGACCCCGCAATATATACCAATCGTCGATCTACCTCATCATACCCTAGTGACTGTTGCCTTATCCCCTTCTCTTTGGAGTCGACTTATCCACAAGGCAAATTTCGTTGCTTCATGTCAATATGGGCTGGAGAACAAGTGTCCAAGTATCTATGTATCCGCTTTTGGGGTTGCTTTTTGTAGGACCGAAGTAGGCAATTAGAGTGGGAAGGGGGTGATGATTGTTTCTATTTTTTCCCAGGTATTATTAACTTTTTACTCCAGTGCCTATGAAGACCAGCAAGATCATATTACTCTACCAACTTCAATTCCAATAGCTAAGAAAAGCTATGAGTATGAAGGCCTAGGCACTGATAATGAAATCTCTAAGAAAAACCGAACAAAATGATTCTTGATAATCATGGGTAGTCTGATCGATGTTGATTACTGATAATTATGGATGGTTTGACTTATGTGTAATGGACGGTCTGAGCTCTCTTATAATGATGGTCTGACCTCTCGCTATGCATAGAACAGAAAATCAACATGATTTTGAAAACTAAAAATGGCACAACTTTCACATAAAAACTCCAAATAACATGAAACTTTGAACACACCTTATCTAAGACGTTAGAAATCAGATCAAGGTAAGAAACATGAGGTTCTTGGACATGGTTTCATCAATTTGAAGTAAATTGATACTATGCCTCAAGAGCACCAAAACCCGTAACATCCAAATTATTTCTTACTCATGGGGATCTAAGATATGAGGTCTTTCAGATCTACTCTCACATGTCCAAGCAAAATAATCTATGCTAAAATTTGGTCTAAAGACACCTAGGTCACGATTTTGAATTTCTAACTCAAAAACATGAAACCCAAGATAAGAACAAGTGAAACACAAAGAAGGAATGAAATATTTGATCTATGACCAAACCACCATCCTCACTCACACAAGTTCTCACATAGGTTTGAGGAGGGAGAGAAGAAACTACATAAGACTTAGACTAAAATATCTTGACCCTAGCTCTCCCCTCTCGTCCCTCGTATAACATGAATCTCTTCGTGGGTCTCAACCCGCTAAGCATATGGGGTTAGTCCCCAACTTCACTAACATAGATTTTACATACTCACGAATGCTTCTCAAAGTATTTACAAGAGTCAGCCCGCTAAAACATTAGTGGTTGATCCACTTAGCCATCCTGACTCATCTTGACCTAAACCACTTCTCCTTTGTGCCACTTCGCATCACAATTTTGTCCAAGGCTCAACCCAATATTTTGTTAAACTCCCAAAATACCGCCGGTGAAGCTTCTAGGCATCTTCCCATACCAAGTCTTCACATCAAAGCATCTTCTTATGCTTTGACATGTAGCCTATGATGTGTTATGACTTGTCATCAAGTCTTCACGCATTTGGTCTCCCTTGATTGTCTCTACTTGCATCGGCCTAAATCGCTTAGCACACTATATGTACCAACTTGCTTATTCACGATCCTCATCTTTTATGTACTTCCTACTTGAGCCACGTAGACCTACCCGAACTTGCCCGACCGTATGGACCTTAGCTCTCCCACCTAATCCTAGTCACCTTACCTTGACCGCTAGAGTTCTTCAAGCTACCTACACATCCAAAGACCAAGCAACCATCTTGGGCACACATTCCATGTACTTGACTTATGTTAATCAAAACAATGCATCATGCAATACAACATAACCAACCAACGACTCCTATGCCATGCAGACACTCAAACTACTCAAGACCATCTCTCACTGTTCTCTGGCCGCAGCAACCGGTCTGACTGCTCTCTTCATGATGGTCAGACCGCCTATTGGTCAAACCGCCAACCATTGACCGGTCTGACCAGCTCAAATTGATTCAAAACCTTTCCCGGTAATAGGACACCGATGTGACTACATCTTCAATACCGGTCAGACCACCCAACTTAACTCTGGTTCGACCATCAACCAATGGTTGGTCAAACCGTGACTCCTAATCTGGTCTAACCACCACTTCTCAAAGTACACCAAAAAGGCCCAACTCAAAATCGTAGGGGTTGAACCACATAAGTCTAGCGGTCTGACCGGTCCTGCATGCCAGTCAAGCTGGTTACACTAACTAAACTGAATTTTGCCACGTTTTGCAAAATAAAAAACAAACTCTACAAATATGCCTATTGTTCATCACTAATTAACCTTGGACTTCTCACACAGTGCTGCACCTTTTATACCCATTGAGAAAATAAAGGATTTTCCTTCAGGAATTAATTCAATGTTAAGTTTTACCTGTGCACTTTCTCAAAATAAAAAAGTTTTACTTGTGCACAATCATGTCTCTCTTTCTGTGACCTATTGATCCCATCCAAGAAAAAGGACATGTTAGTGCTTAATTATGCACCATATTTCGTGATTAATGAACTTGGCATTGACCTACAAGATGCAGCATGATAAGTTTCTTTTGTACTGCATGCCGAATCATTTCACTTGGGCAATTGATGACACATCACAAATGGAATGATAAATTCTGTCTAGTAATGGTGCTCGACTAGGGATGGGAAACAATAAAGGATAATCTATTTTATCCGATATTCGTATCCGAGAAAACACGAGTGTGGTAAGCAAAATCCGTATTCAAGAATGTTTGTATTCATATTCGAGAATGTTTGTATCCATATTCAAGAATATTCCTATTCATATTTGAGATTATTCGATTCGTATTCGATTCGTTTCCATCCATGGCGACCTCCTTAGGAATGATTGTAGGAAGCAATTTCTGATGAATCAAGATTTAGAAGTAAAAAGTGAAAATTACTTTGTATAATTTCCAACTCTATGCACTACCATTCTAGCTCGTGTAAACATGTAGTTATGTTACATAAATTTATTCTACCGAGATTTGTTACAAAAATTTTCGGATATTCGCATTCGACCAAATTAAGTACATATTCGATTCATATTCGTATTCGTTTTAAAAATATGAATTTATATTCATATCCATATTCATTTTAAAAATATGGATTTGTATTCGTAGTTGAGACTATTTTATCCATTTTCATCCTATGCACGACATTGTATCTTGGTCTATGTCACAAAGTGAAGGCGCAAGTTGCAAATTATACAAGATCAGGAGGAAAAGGAAACGAAAGATAACACGGGTTTAATTCATGGCAAATGTTGGAGGTTGGATGGTTTCGATTATGGTGGGCCATAGCAGCATGATGAGTTGCTTGGTTAAAATAAGTCACTGGATTTGATACAAATGTTGGTTTTTGTAAATGAGTTATCATGCTGGTGTTTCTAAATGAGTTATCTTATGATCTTCACATGCGTGGAATTGGAATCTAGCTTCCAATTACGCTGCCTATTCGTTGCTGAAACTAAGTGGCTGGCCCATTAGAAAAGTGGTTCCTAGCTATCTTGACTTCAATTTTGGCCCATGTCTAGTAGAGTACTAGGCATGGCGGAGAAATAGAGCATGATCTGTGGCAAGTTCTTACATTGGGCAGGATTATTTTTTGCTATAGGCCAAGAAATTTAAAAGGTGAACAGTGATTAGGCCCAATCCATTCAGATGAACAGGCGATTGAAACTAAATCCTTCGTCCTAAAGGGAATAGGTCTAATAAGCCTATGCAAATAAGGCCTCACTACAGCACTATTTGTATTAGTTTCTGCTTCTAGCTTCTGTTTAAAAAAGTTAAAAGCCAATCGAGCACCTGGCTTTTCAAAGCAGTTTCTCCACTCCTCTCGCTACCATCTCGCTTTGGGATAAGGTAGGGGTCACGAATGCATCATGCACCCCCACTCCTTTAGCTCCCATCACGCACACACATCTCTTCCTCACTTTTTTCACCATTGGCCCCTCCTTCCAAAAGCCATTTCTATTCATTTTTAGCTAAAAGACATAAGTCACAGCCAAAAGCCATCAATAAAAGCTAATATAAACACGTGGCCCATCCTACATGGATTTTTGCCATCCGCATCCGATATAATGAATTCAGGTTTATTAGAAGTGTTTCTTCAAAGGCTAGCTCTTTTTGTCTACGTGGCTGATGAAAGGGCTAACCAAACTTCGAAGAATCATTACCTGTAGTGTCTAATTATACACAATAGAAATATATAGGATCTATGAATTTGCCTATATATCAGTTTAGAACCACTACTACAAACTATATCTTTTGTAACACATTCCCATAACATATTGAACAATGTGTTACAAAGAGATATTTCAGTAACACATAATTTATGTTACGAAGGCACCTTATAACACATACTTAATGAGGTGTGAAAAGTGTTATAGGGAATTACTGCAGCAACACATAATATGTGTTATATAGGGACATTATAACACATTGTCGTAAGGTGTGAATATGAGTTACAGAATAATACTGTAGTAACATATATAGAGACACATTGTAACACATGACTTAATTGCAATATAACGTTTGAACCAACAACATACCTCTCTATTCTTGACCAAATTTGTCTGCCACCCTCACTATTCTTCACATATGTAAAAAAAAGTAAATATACGCTAGTTGCCTTGAATAGCATGACACTCACGCAAATTTATCATATATTTTGGCAATTGTAGGTTGCCAAATTAAACTTTTTTCTTACATTTAGGCCAAGATGGGGCTTTGACACACGGGAAACTATGTAGTTTTGAAAAAATAGTGAGTATCATGAAGCTATCCAATAAACGATGGTGAACAAAATTTTGTGTACTAAACTAGGATAAAAGAAACCACAACCGATATTTCACCACATCAATGAAGCTAGCGCAATGGCGAGGATGCACACTTGGGTCTTGTCCATTGTTGGTTTAAACCCCACGTCTAGCAAGTTTGGTATTTTTCTATCTTTTTCCTTATCATTGCTATGGGACCACGCATCAACAATTGGATCAGGAAAATGTTAAGAAAAACATTGGAAACTCGGTATTCCAACTAGGGGCCTCATGCGCACGTCAACCATGTCTTGCCGCTGGGCTAGTGTGTGATCTACACTACATGTAGGCTTCAATAGGTTTTAATATTTTCTAGAATTAAAATCTAAATATTTTTGTCATGTTTGTAATTTTATTGAAACCTAGCGGTAACTAAGGTATATCAGCAAAATTTTGATGATTCAATTTTCACTGCTCTAAAACTCATTAAAAGGAGGAGGTAGGAACCCAAGCCTAATCCTAGGATTCAAACTCAGAACTTTTGTATTGTCATCTATAGCAAATTACAACACCATTTGCATTTCTTGAACTGGAGTGGAACTCAACCTGGAACAACAACATAGAAATCAAAATATTTAGGGATTCAGTACTAACTTCCACATACTCTTCAAATAGGGGCCATATTGAACCAAGCACAATGACTGTTGAAAAGCTAAAAAATAGGGGAAGTAGAATATCAGATTTTGGTCATGTACTCATGCACTATTCACAAGAACAAATTACATGTACACAAACAACCTTTCCACTTCACAATTCAATTTGGCACAAGCACCATGAGTATTCATTTACCCACATCATAGCGCATCAGAATATGTGGAACAAAAATATTATACATAGCCCTGAGTTTGCTCATACCATACATTTGCCGATAGGCCTTTGGAAGAGCTACCATCTAAGGAAGAGTCTCGGTGACATGGAGATCTTGCATTTCATACCTGAGTAAAGAATGGTCAAATGATTTACAAGGTTCCCAGCCTAAGGCATCGAATAAATAAATACCCATGCTAGGTACACTAGCAAGAAATGGAGGTTATTGTTCATTAGACATGGAGGACTAGAGAAAGCTCAGAGGATGGTGGAGACTTAACAATACTTCAATATGCAAAGGTTTGTAGAATATGATAAGATATTATAAATACAATGCTTTGATTATGGTTTCTACTCACAATCTTATACCTCATACATTCACTACTACAGAAAAGGACATCACAGACGGTTCGAAAATATCATCACAGACGGTTTTGTGAACCGTCTGTATTTATGGGTCAGTGATAATCGAAGGTCATCACAGACGGTTTTTGGACCGTCTGTGATTATCAGCTATCACAGACGGTTTTCAAGTAAAACCCGTCTGTGATAGTTGATAATCACAGACGGTTTTAAGTTAAAACCCGTCTGTGATACTTATTATCACAGACGGTGTCCAAATTAAAACCGTCTGTGTTAGTGTCAATCACAGACGGTTTGACAAAACCGTCTGTGATTGGCCGTCTAGTATTAGGCTTTCTGTAGTAGTGATTGATGCATCTACTTATAAACAATGGCAATTATTTTATTTTAGACAAAGTTTATGTACCCTCGTTCACGTGAGAAATGGATCTGAAAACAACTAGAAGAGATTGGAGGTGCTACAAGGCAACACTAAAGAAAAAACTTTTTAATCTGAAGAAGAAAAGATCCTCTTTATATAGGATTGCCCAGATAATGTTGATAAAGATCAACATGTTGCATTTGTCAAATATTGGAAGTCAAAAAAGCGAAGGTAATAAAAGTGCAACAACATTTGTACTATTGCTCCATTTAAATTTGTATAGTTATGCAAATGTTAAATAAATCACGAACGATGTGATTTAATTAGTAGTGCATTGCTTTAATAATAGGCCCTTAGTGAGAAGAACAAAATAGGTCATGCTGTGATGAAGAATCCCCATTTAGCAAGGACAAAGAGCTATGCCTGTTGGGTAGAGGACTTGGTGAATCATTTTGTTTTGTACTTTTGCTAATTATTGTTATGTGTGTTTTGCTTTATGTTTTTGTACCCCCTACTGATATTATCATCAAAAGAAGTAGCCTCATAGAACAAATGTTTACTTAGCAACCCACAAAAACAAAGGGGGGCAAAGATAAAGATGAACAAGTGGTATGCTATATACACATAATTGCTTTCTAATATCAAGTTATTATTACCTCTAGAGTATGCATTCATCATTCATTTCTAGGCTGCATTGGAAAACCTCATTGATAAACAACCAGTGTTGGGACAGAATGACAAATGTAGAGTTGCATGGAGAGGTGATGCTTTACATCAAGTATTGGGAAATGAAAAACATGGCCAAGTGCATGTCATGGATTGATTTCTATTCCTAAATAAGTCTATTGTTGTACATCACATTATCTCAAGAACATAAATATTACTACAATAGATAGCTCATCATCTATTCAAGAATTGCTAAACAAGTAGACAAGCCTCGGGAACAATGAACCAGTAGTTGTAATTATGATTATATTTTAAATTTTATATATAAATTTTACTCAAACTTGATATACTTTTTGTAGATGACTTGCCAAACAACTAATCATGACAATATTAAACAACAAGTAGTGCATTCCCACAAAAAGGTATTTGTCAAAATTTTAATCCAATTTTGGCTCTCTTCAATTTCACTTGAGCATTATGTAAATATGCAGAGAGTTTAGTGTAATGCACCAGATCTAGAAGACTCATTACGTGAACCAAGAGATACATTTATGGTAATTAGCTAATTATTATATTTTCCCCTTTCTACACTTCATACTTGTAACATCCCAAAATCCTAATTACTAATTAAATTGTGTTCAAATAATCATTTTCTACATTTTGGTGGAATTTTGAAATTTTAAGCATTTATTGAAAGCTTTTCTAATTTTTAGCAGCTAAAAAAATATTTTCTAAAATTAATTAAATTATTAACAAAGTCTGGAGATAATTTATGTAATACCTTGGCTTCACAAAAGCCTAAGATGTTACCTATAACTACTATCACTACCAATTGAAACCAATAGTCAAGTGTTACCATCAGCTAGACTTCAAGAATAAACATTCAATATGATAATAAACATAAATATTAGCAACATGATATACCACAAATTGAATTTAAGATGAACCAAATAATTGTCAAGATGAGTCATAAATAAGTCTAAACTAAGGAACGCATCTAGTAGCAATATTACGTATCAAGAAACCAAGGGAAACCATAAATTATCCAATTATTACAATGGGAGTTACGAAATTATTCATGTCCATAAGTGATGAATTGCTAGGTAGAGTGAAGAGTTATAAAAGTGCAATAATCTATGTCCTACTTCCACCCATGCATGCCGCCTTCAACATTCATCTAAAAATAACAAATAACTAAGGGTGAGTCCACAACTCGGCAAGTACATAATAAAACAATAGAAACAATAACATACTTAATTCACTTATCAATTTCCACCATTCTCTTTTCTCACATCAATTTTTTTAGTGGAATGCAATGCTCATGCTCATGTCCCTTCTGTAACTTATACCGGTATAGCAGAGGATACACACGTCGATGCCAGCCTCTATCTCCATCCCGTGGAGCTGCCTATCGAAGTAGGTCTTTCCCTCCACTCTCATGGAGGTGCCTACCTCTCTGGTCTTACTCAAGAGCACATTAGATTAGTCAAATAGTTTTACTCATAGCTATTTGACTTTTTCATTGCCCTCGCTCGTAATACATATGTCATGTCATGAATGAAATCTTCTATCATTTTACTACATATCATATTTGTTATCAAATTAATATCATATAGAATAAAAGATGATTAAATATTGCATAACATAATTAAATCAACAATGAACAATTATCAACTACCAACTATCATTTTACTATGCACATGCCTCTCTAGTTACAATGATTGAGCTGATTAGAAGATGACACCAACCGAGAAGTTACTCCTCCTACAGTAAGCACCCAAACTTAACACAAGCTACAACAGTACAATACAACACTCAATCGACAACACTCCTACACGTTCCCCAAATCCACAATTTTTCCTTTAACAGACAGCCGCCCCTGTTGACCCGGTACTAAAATCATCATAACTTTCAACTTCCACATCATATTATAGCAAACCATACCAGTTGTAAAATCTATACAAAATTTTCTACAACTTCTTAGTTGATCAAATGTACAAATTAAATCATCTAAAGCCCTTTGCTAACCCAAAAGACAGATCTGTCATCTTTTAGATAACAAAATTAATAATTCCATATATTTTAATCTACACATGCAAGTATATTAAACTATGATATCTTTAGAAAATATAGAAAATTATCTATCTCTTCCTATTTTAGTGACTACTGGCCGTGAAGCACTCTGTCCTCATCACACATGGGAGTTTTTGCGCTGGTTGACATAGTGTGCATGCAGGCGGGTTGTCACAACAGGTTTGGTATTTTCATGTTGGGATGAATGACTGATTCTTTAGCTGCTGAGTATGAGGGTGAACAGAATGTGCAGTCTGGAATAAGATTTTGGTGAAATCTATCTTATTAAAGTGTTTAATTTTGTTAATTGGTTTCTCTCTACTAAGATGTATGATAGCACTTCCATTAATGAGCATCTCCATAAACTATGTGTTTTAGCAGAGAAATTTAAAAAATATTGTCTATCCTTTTTCTAAAGAAGTGCAATTCATGTTTAGAACAACTCTTTGCCAAATTCATGGGAATAATTTAAGATATTTTTCTATCATTCTGAAAGGATACGTAATATGTGCACTCTGAGACATCATTTGCTCATAGAAGAAGATAGAAAACTCCCTCAGGGAAAGGCAAGAAATACTCACAATTCTGAGTTACACCTTGAAGAGAAAAATGTAATAATAAAAGGAATTGGCAAAAGAGGAAGCCTAATGGTGATTTAAGAGAAAAGCTTAACAAGAAACGTGATTGGGATGATCATGGAAATTGTCACTCATTTCAGAAGAATGATAAGTATAAGAATTTCAAGTGTCACAACTGTTGAGACCCAAATCTGCTGATCCGAACTCTCCTGCATATTCTGTACTAGTCCATAATCATGCTAGTGCACACAGTATAAACAAAGATGAAATATCGACCATATCATGATTTACTAAGAAAAGACTCAAATATTATTAATAATTATTAGAGTTATGACCTTATGGCCAAGCTTACAGATAACAACCCAAATGGCTTAAGAAACTTGCAACGAAAAACAAAAATAAACGTAGTAGCTATTTGACATGCCCACAGGCAATCGACTGGAGAGCGAAGTCCTAATTTACGAAGTCGTCGAAGTATCCTCCTTCTAGTACCTCCTGCTGATATGGTCCTTCTTCCTCAACTGAGCAAATGTAAATATAGCCGTGAGTACATAAAGTACCCAGCAAGTCGTTTATAACAAAGAAGCAATATAGTATGCAAGGCTTACAGGTTAATTTTGTAGAAAGCAACAATTAAAGTAAATACTATAAATAGATGGAAAGCAAACTTTGAAAATGATTAATAAGTAATAATCAAAGGAATTGAGAGTAACCACAAGTGAACTGACTATTCACTCCAATAAACCACCTGTGAACTACCATTCACGTAATGAACCTCCCAACTTAACCCATCCAGATTTTTATGAAAACTCTACCCCTCGTGTGAAATCACCGAGCATTGTCTATAACCGGGGACACGGCTATTCGAATAGTTTTACACTCTGCAGAGGTTGTACAACTTTACCCACATGATATGATCATCTTGTAATGTCACTAGTATAACATGCTTCCTTTGGCATGTCGACCAAGAATGTCATAACAAGGCCTTTACAATGTTCAATCTTAACCCAGTTCCGTCACGCTAAGGTTTCACCATCCCAGCCCCCTCTTGCGCCAATGTGGATCCATGGTTATGACCACACCACATTCATCTCAGCCAGATCTATCCCATACTAGACATGTGGTTGTACGGTAAAGCTCAGATCAATGGCACACAAAGTTAGGTCCTTAACATTACTAGGGCGAAACTTCCATATCCCTTGAAGTGAATCCACACTTCCCTCTTTACTGCACGATCACTCGTCCAAGTGAAAAAGTAGTTTGTATAACCAACACCAATGACACCTCCCATGCCATGGCAGACAAATTTTGTAACTGCGGCAATCACGATTCAATATCTCATTAAGTCAAATTAATTAATTAACCACATATGATGATGAACCCATCGTAACTATAAGCATGGCCAAGTAATTTAAACGTACAACCCATGTGACAACTAGTATTGCATCACTAATTAATTACCCATCCTCTGGTGACAATAGAATCATGGCATTCAAATTATCTAGGAGGAATTAATAAAATTGTTCATTAATTATCAATACAAAGGTTTTATAATAAAATAGCAATGCATGATAATTTAAAACAAAATAATACATAATATATTTGAAATATGGGTTTAACATGATCAAAGAAAATGACTTGCCTGAGCCTTGCTCGGTTAATGGGTCTTGATCTTCAAATCTTGCTTTAACTCCTTCGAAAGTGTGATCTACCGAGAGAGAAAATAAAATAAGGCACAAAATAAATTCAAATAAACACCAAAAACTTCAAAACTAGAACCAAAAGGTAGAGCTTAATTTTAGATGAATTTAGGAAAAATAATTGGGTCAATCGGAGCTAGGACGAAGAAGAACGAGTTCTTGGAAAATCTAATATAAAGAAAACACTAGAAATTCAGAAATCCTACTATGCTGTGGACTCGGCTCATAGAATATGCAGTCTACAGTGAACTTGATGTATAGAGTTGTGCACGTGTGACTGGGCGTGCTGATGTGGTAGGTAAGGCTGATGTGGCATTGACACATCGGATCTAGAGCTGAGGTGGCAGCTGACTCAGCTAGGGTTGACGAGGCTCGATCCACCGATCTACAGCATAGTGCATCTAATGTGTGGGCCCCAGCTATCAGTAGCATGGTGCGTGGTGGACTAGGTGCACGGAGAAGACGAACCGTCGATCGGGCGAGCGAACCGAGGTGATGCTTCGGCGAACGAATGGCAGGGGATGGGCTACCGAGGGGCGGTGGCTGGTCAATGATGAGGGTGGAATGGTGAGGTGAGGCTCACCAGCAAGTGGTCAATGGCGAGCAATGCAGCAGCCCAACAACTCACCGGTGGCACAGCCTGGCGAACGGCGACGGAAAGGTGGCGAACAAAGGCGAAGCTCGATGGCCGGAATTGAAGATGACGACGGATATCAACGCTGAAGACGACGATGAAGGCGATGACGGAGAAGCGGTGAAGGCAAAGGGCTGCGTTGCTTCGGGAGATGCAGAGCCTGAGGTGCGGGTGCGGCTCTATACATGGACACTGAGGAGGCTAGGGCTCTCACGGCATGGAGGTCGAGTCGAAGATGGCACGGGCGCTAAGGACTCCAACTCGAAGACAGTGGCAAGAGACCGAAACGAAGATCATGACACACACGGTGACACACGGACAGACGAGATACAGGGGCATGGGCGAGGAGAGAAGGCCAATGGCCGACACGTGGCAGCCATCTGCCGAGCGAAGCAGGCGCGGATGAACGACGTGTGGCGCAGGTGGAAGTGAGCTGGGCTGAGGCACAGGTCGGGTCTGCTAGATCGAGCCGGAGGGAATGGGCTTCGCCCACTTGGCTTTTTAGGGGTATTTGGGATTTTTCTATTTTTAGAAATTCAAATAAAGTCTCTTAAGCTCTAGAAAATATCAAATAAATCCAAAAAAATCACAGAAAATTCTTTGAAACACAATGAACCCAAATAAAATATTTTTAGTAGATGTTATTGTTTAATTTATTCATATTAAATCCTTTTAATTAATAAAATTCAACTTAAGCCTTTATTAATTCCAAAAAATCAAACTGGTGAATTTTATTTTAAAAGCTTTAAAGGCTCTAAAAATTAGGATGTTACAACAACTATGGTCAGTATTGGTATTTTAGAGCTAACTATAGGAAATAGAAGAAGCAGATTGAGCAAAAGAACCAAAACTTTTAACCAGTTGAGTTCTTCACCTGACGGTATATCTAATATTTTTGTATGCACTCAATCTTTACTTATTACTACTTTTCTAAATAGCTAGGTTGTCAATTCTGGTACTACATCTCATATTACTAGAATCATAGCGCTTTTACTTCTATGCAAACAATTATAAGGGGAAATAGATATGTCTTTTTGGGCATTAATGCTAAAGCTGATGTATATGGAATTGAAAATTATGTCCTAAAACTCCCGAATGGAAGAAAATTATTATTACATGGCACTTTATATTCACCCAACATAAGAAGCAATTTAATTTCCGTTACTCAATTAGAATCTGTTGGTTATGAAATACTATTTGAAAAAGGAAGAGTTAAAATATTGCTCACTGGGAAATTGGTACATACTAGAACTTGTCAAGAAGGTCTTTTATTTTCTTGATAAACTATCAAATAATGACAATATTGATTGCTTAGTTGGTGAAAATAACTCCATAATAGAGAATACTAATGATAGAAACACATCCTCAGAATCTTATTTATGACACTTACGACTTGGTCACATATGTATAAATAGAATTACGAGGCTTATTAATTCTAGAATTTTGCACTTTAAGTGGGAGGATTTTGGTATTTGTGAGGCATGTATAATGGGTAAGATGACACGTACTCCTTTTCCAAATGTGGAAAGATCTAATGAGCCTCTTGCCATTATTATTTCTAATATTTGTGGTGAGATGTCTATCCCAATAGAGGTGAAAAGATTTATTTTATCACATTCATTGATGATTATTCTAAATTTGGTTATGTGGATCTTCTTAAATATAAGTTGGAAGGATTTGATGTGTTTAAGACATTTAAAACTAAAGTGAAAAATCAATTGGATAGAAAGATCAAAGTTTTGAGAACTGATCATGGAGAATAATATACTTCAGGAATATTAAATGTTTTTTTTATAAAGAGCATGTAATTATTCATCATTATATTATACCTTACACTTCGCAACAAAATGTTGTTGCTGAGTGGAAGAATAAAACACTTGTGGATATGGTTAGGTCTATGATGGCTTATTCAGATCTTTTATTATTTTTTTAGGGTGAAGCTTTGCATACTATTGTTTATTTATTAAATCATTCGCCATCGAAGGCTGTAACAATCACTCCTTATGAGTTGTGGACTAGAAGGAAACTATCACTTCATCACTTAATAGTTTTGGGGTGTAATGCACAAATTAGAGTGCCAAATTAAAACCGTACAAAATTACAGCTTAAAAGCATGCCAAAAATGTTTATGGTTATTCTTTGGAATCAAAAGGGTACAGGTTTTATGATCCAGAAAAGGATAAACTAGTGGAAAGTAGGGATGCAATATTTTTATATCAAAACACACTTTGCCGTGCTAAGTGGGCAAGGGCAGAATTATTGGAAACTCTACGAAAATTATAGATGGATACATTTGATATTAATTCTCACACTGAAGGAGGTTCAGCTTCTGAAGGAAATACAAATCAAACTCCTAACACTAACGTGCTTATAAGAAGTGGGAGGAATTTAAGTACATCATAATATCTAGATGATTATTATTTATTCTTAGGGAAGTTCACTATAAAATTTTAGATTTAGAGGAATAACCAAACACTTATAAAGAAGCAATAAACTGCTCACAATCAAAACTATAGGTGGAAGCAATGTGAAAAGAATAAAACTCAATGGAAAGGAATAAAGTTTGAAAACTGGTTGATCTACCAAACAACCATAAGCCTATATGTTGTAAATAGATTTTTAAAATAAATTGAATGCAGCAGGTTTAGTGAAAAAAAATATAAGGCTAGACTTGTTGCTAAAAGCTTTACACAAAATGAAGGTATTAACTTTGTGGAAACTTTTTCCTATTGCTAAATTTACTTTAATTTGTATTATTAGTGTTTTTACGGCTTATTATAATCTTGAACATTACAAAATGGATGCTAAAACTGCTTTTCGCAATAGTCTTTTGAAGGAGGAAATATATATGAAACAGCCAAAAGGTTTTGGAGAAAAGGAAATGAAAATAAGGTTTGGAAATTTTAATAGATCAATTTATAGTCTTAAACAACCTTCACGTTAATGGTATATTCTATTTGATAATGCTATCACATCATATGGTTTTTCAATGATGGAAGGTGATCATTGCATATATATAAAAGTTATGGGTAATATTTTTTGCCTTACTGTCTTATATGTTGATGATATTCTCATTGCTTCTAATGATAAAAATACATTCATGGAAGTGAAAGCTTGGTTGTTTTCTAAATTTGATATGAAAGATATGGGAGAAGCTTCCTACATTTTAGGAGTTAAAATACATAGAAATCAGAATAAAAGGATTCTTGGATTATCCTAAATGGCATATCTTGGAAGTGTTTTAAAATAATTTTTTATGAAAAACAACAAACCTATTAATGTACCTATGGTGAAGAGCACTAAACTCAGTGAGGAATTATGTCTAAATACTCCTGAAGAAAAAGCTAGAATGAATGGAATTCCATATTCCTTAGCTTTGGGACGTCTTATGTATACTATTTTATTTACACAACCTGATCTTAACCATGTCATTGGAATTCTTAGTAGATCTCAAAAGAATCATATGGAAGAACACTGGAAATAAATCAAATATGTATTGTGTTATGTCAAAGGAACTATGGATTATTCATTATATTTTAATGGCCATAATCTTCAGCTATAGGATTATACTAATGCTTATTGGCAAAAGGATTTGGATAACAGAAAATCAACTTCTGGTTATATATATATATATATATATATATATATATATATATATATATATATATATATGTATATATATATATATGTATATATATATATGTATATATATATATATGTATATATATATATATGTATATATATATATATATGTATATATATATATATGTATATATATATATATATGTATATATATATATATATATGTATATATATATATGTATATATATATATATATGTATATATATATATATGTATATATATATATATGTGTGTGTGTGTGTGTATATATACATTTACTTTGGTAGGAGGTGATATTTCTTGGTGCAGCAGGAAACATGATACATTTGATCATTCCTCCTTAGAAGCTGAATATATTGCTGCATTTGAAGTAGCAAAGGAAGGTGTATAGCTAAGGGAATTTATTGTATCACTTAATGTCATGGAAAGTGCATCACAACATGTCACTCATTTTATAGTAAAGGTAAACACATTGAAGGAAGATCCACTTACTAAGCTAGTTAGCTAGAAATTACTTTGATGTAGGATTGGTCCTGATCTTCTAGTGGAGGGTAATTTGATTGGTAGAGAGTGACTTTGACAATGAGGCTACTTGACTGAAACTTAATCAAACCATCCAACAATCGCTAAACCACACTCTTATCATTATCAACCTCACCAAGAACGATGGTTGATCTGAACACGAAGATCAATTCATGCAAACAATTGAAGAACAAGCAATAATTCAAGTAAAGTGCAATATGAAAATTTCCAGATATAAAGTCACACAAGGATAGTTGAGGTTTTGTATTATGAATCTGTTAGTCTAATCGACACAAGAGACAATACGGAGTTTTCACACATGAGCTAAATTGATCTAAACAAAATCTCAAGAGTTCAAAGGGGTTGGCAACCGAATATGTGAGATGGAGAAGGAAGAGGGGTGGCCAAGGGTTGTCGTAGGGTTGGACACATGCCCCTAGGAAGGTACAAGGCCCATGGGCCCAAGTGGAGGTGTCACAACAACTTTTGACTTGGATTCATGATAAAGGACGCAACAAACTCTCATTATGTAATATCATAATTTCTTTATCAAACAAAGTAAAACTTCTTTGAAATGAGTATACATCTTTGGAAGTATTCTCACTAGATGGTGCTGGAATTATATATGTATGTGTCTTGCCTTGCTCCCTCGTAGTGGTGGCAGCCCCACCAGTGTATCATAAAAACGTACACCATGAATTCCTGCATCAAAGCAACAACTAAAACGGGTAAAGTAGAGGATAAAGCATCAGTACAAAAGGGAGCGTCTTTGCAAGTGGAAATCACTCTTGGGGATTAGTTTCTAACTCTTGCATCTCACTTTTTTTGGCTAATAGAATCTCTCCCTTAAGTTGTATCTCTCTTTTCTTTTCACTCTTTTCTTTCTTTTCTCTCAATTTGGGCTGGTGGCTCTCTCTCTCTCTCTCTCTCTCTCTCTCCTTGTTTTGTGAATGTTGCTCATCTCTGTTTCTTTTCTCTCACGCTCAGACCTATCTAAATCATCTTTGAGAATTTTTCTGGTGACATCAGAACCAGCGAGACCTTCTTATCTTTATGCATAAAACAATACTTGTTGGAATGTCCATAATGTGTAGTATCTTTATCATATTGCCATGGTTTTTCAAGTAGTAATTCACAAGTTTTCATTGGCACCACATCATAGTTCGCAAAGTCATAATAGGAACCAACTAAAAAATGCACACGTACCATCGCCATTGCCTTCAATTTGCCATAAGAATTGAACTATTGAATGTAGTACAGTTGCGGGTGTGATTGTGTGGTCAAGATAAGCTTCTCAAGCATTTTTGAACTTGCAATGTTGTTACAACTGCTACCATCAATTATGACCTTGCACGAGTGCTCTTTGATCACAAACTTGGACTAAAAGAGATTGTGGTGTTGCCCCCTCTTTGCCGTCACCATCTGAGAGCTAAGAACACGACAAACGATGAAGATTGCATAACTTGTATCAAAGGTGATCTCCTCTGATTCAGACCCCAAAGTGCGCTATTGCTCCTCACGGTCAGAATCTTCTTCATCCACATCGCTCACTGATGTGTACACGCCATCTTCCTGAATGATGAGGGCTCATTGATTTGGGCAGCCATGCATGTAGTGCTCTTCCCCTTGCATTTGAAGCACTCTATCTCTCTTGTTCTACCATGGATGCAACATATGATGAACTCTCCGCAGGGGCAACTACCATCTTCTTATAATTAGTGGCTTTTGTGGGTAGGCAGCGGGTTGGCTTGTTGTTTTCTCATGAAAAGAGGAACCAAAACTATGGCCAGCACCAAATTTGCTCTTCTTTTTTTGTGAGGAAGATGCCCACCATGTTGTAGAGGTGTTGGATGACCCACGGTTTGTTTTGTTGTAGTGTCCCTCCACTTGATCTGGCTATTCGACCTTGCAAGCAAAATGAAAAAGCTCATCCAAAGTATCATCACGGTGGAAATCAAGTATGTTCTGGATATCCTTATTTAAGCCTCCCAAAAAATCATGCCATCTTAGCATTATCTTGCTCATGCACATTGCAACAAATCATACCAATCTGTAGTTCTTGATAGTACTCCTCCACCGACTTACTTCCTTACCTCAATCGCTGCATCTTGTTAAGCAACTCATGCTCAAAATATGATGGAATGAATCTAGAATGCATTACCCCTTTCAATTCTTCCCTAGTGTGGGGTAAATCTTGCCACCGCTTGACCAAACTCCATCAAATAGAAGCATAACTAGTGAACTTGCTTGTAGCAGCCTACATTCGGTGATATTTTGGATACTCATGGCAGCAAAACTTTTGCTCCACAAGCATCTCCTAATCCATGTAACCCTCTAGATCATATTTACCGTTGAAGGCCAAAATAATAAACTTGACCTTTCCCAAGGCGTTGTAACTTTGGCAGCAGCGTGTGCATGGCCTCCTATGCCATGGCAATTGAAACCCAATCACTCCTGTAGTCGTGCTTCTCTCACATTGCGCTTTAGCACCATGTCATTGAGTGCATCATTAAAAATTCGTCCTCCTGGATAGCTACATTTGGAGGTGGGTACTGCTGTGGTAGTACAGTAGCATCTCCATGTGTTCCTCCTCATACCGGTGGCTACAGTGGCACGATGGGAGCAGCAACAGCGGTGGAGGCCGCTGCCTCGTGTTGATGGCGAGGTAGTGGTGTAGCCAGGTCACCTTGCACATGTTGCTTGGTGAAGTCACCCAAGCCTTTCTCCACATTCTCCAAGCATGGGATGACTTGTTCTTGCACCAAGTGTCAAAGTCACGGCGGAAGACATTCACCAATTGGTGATAACATGGTGTCAGGCTGCCAGTATGGCTATCACTCTCATGTGAAGCACTATGATTTACACCATGATGGGATTCTTGAGACCCTACCATTGTTAGCAAAAACAATGGCAAAAATCCTAACAACTACAGAATTGAAAGTGGCACTCAAATATCATAATCTTATTAACCGAAGCTCTTGTCATTCTCAAAGATTGCTCGTGTGCTACTGGTTCGTAGTAACTTTCAAACGAAAGTCAGTAAAGTAATTGCAAGGTACAGATACACATGACTAATGGCAAATATATGGAGTTCTAGGTGTGAAAAAAAATTGTAGATAGGAAACACAATCTGAAATCTCAGAACTGCAAAATTGAATAAACATTCGATCTAGTACTAGTCTTAGTTGCTGATAACAAGATAGGTATAGCTTCAAGCAAACAAGATACAGTAGCAAGGACAGTTACTCAAAATGCAATTTGCGAGGCATATGCACACTCTAAAATTTCCAAATTTTCTTCTACAAGCAAGACACACGGCCAGTATTTTTTTTCTTCTTTCTTTTTTATTCCTTTTTTGACCATTTGCTTGCTTCACCAAAACCGGTCTCCAACAGAAAATTTCGTGTGAAATTCCCAACCAGGGGCAGATCCTGTAATCAACACTGCAGCTAGTCCAACTTGAAACGAGTGCAGATTTCAACCTCCTTATCCAAAAATAACCAAAATTTGCAGGCGTGTGGATTAATGAGTGTAGAAGCTAACAAATGTTGTTTCACTTGATTTGAGCAACAGGTGAAAAAGATATGATGTTTTAAGTGAACGTGGTAGATTAAGGGAATAGTGGGTCGGCTGATATTGAGAGCTGTTTTTTTTAGGATTTTATACTGCAATGTCCCACAAGAACAGATGCAAATCATACAATGAGATGCAATACAATTTTTTGTGGGGGTTTTGGACACAAAGGAGATGAATAGCAACTAGACACAACTAGAATGGACACAAATTCAATTAAGCAAACTGAAATTAACAGATCGAAAGCAACAACAGGCTAGAAATTAAATATTTTGTAGGGCAATTTTTTGGACTTTAGGTAAAATAAAAATTAATCTACTAAACTAGGGGATAGATAAATTCCTACTGACAAAGAAAGTTCCGATACCACCTGATATACACACGCCTCATTTTTAAGATGCATACACACGAGTTCGGTCCCAATCTTCCATCGTAGGAGAAAACTGATAACTTGAGTTACGACGTTGACAAAGGGGAGGCTAACCACGATCCAATTGTGACCAGCAAGCTCAGAATCGCTACACTGCTCCTCGATTGGTTACCAATTGTGTCAAACACAGTTGGCCTATTCATGAAAAACGGCTTGAGCAAATCCAAGAGAAAAGCAAGAGCAACAGTGGAAAATTTTCATTCGAAGATGAATGATTGATGAGACCCAATTGCTCAATAGTGGCTAAGAGCAACACTCAAAACAATGAAAATCAAGTCTAACCACTAGAAAAACATAGCCCAAAATATACTACTTTAATGTGCGCCATGGTCAAGTATGCATATGATTCCTTTTTTTGGTGGCACAAAAATAGGAAATGTTGATTTGCTAGGACTCCTTCCCATGCAGGGGCGGGCCCAGCGGGTAGTCCATATAGGTCCAGGACTACCCGCTCCGCCGGCGCCCATCCGCCCATCCGCCTCCGCCGATTCGCCGTCTCCGCCACCCGCCCCCACCTCGTCGCCGCCTGCGCCAGACCAAAACGGACTATCGAGGAGCCCCGTCTTGCCCAACCAGGGCGCCCTAGTTCCATATCTCGCTGGTCAAAGAAGCATCTCGGGTGCATGGTGGACGGCAAGGTCTCATCGCCGAGCGCGGCGGCCCTCTGTAAACGGTAGGGAGGAGCAGAAGCAGCCAGGCGGCGCCGAGGAGCTGCAACTCTCCAAGAAGTGCGCCTCTCTCCTTCCTTCTTTTCATTCTTGGCTTTGATTTTGTTAGCGTTTTTTTTCTGATTTTTGGTTGCCGCGTGCTTGTTGGGTGCAGAGCCAGGAAGAAAGAGAAGAGGAAGAAGTTGGAGAAGAAGAGGAAGAGGTTGGAGGTGGAGATTGGAGAAGACTAAGAATATGGAGGAGGATCGCCGGCTCAGGACGGAAATGAAGAAGAACAAGGTGAAGCAACTTTGAGAACCTGATATATGTTCTCTCCTGTGTGCAACTACTTTTGTTTTCTCAATGGGATATCGGCATTCCTCAGTCTCTAGTCGCATGCTGTGTGCCATTGTGCCAAGATTATGTTCAGTTATGGCTGTGCTACTTTGCCCCATGCTTGATAAGAACACTATGTAGATCTTTGGCTTGTGCTTATTCAGGTTAATTACAGCCCCAAACTTTGGCAATCCAGCCTAACAAAGTTTTACAAATACTCTATTTGGTTTAAGAAAAACTGAAACACAAAGCTTTGCAACCTGTATACAACTCACACGCTGCATTCCCTAAGTTTCAGAACTTATTCAGTAGCTAGCATCAGTTATTCAGATCTAACATGTATTGATTTATTTGTCCAAAGTCAGTAGCCTTAGTTCCTATAGTTGTTTATGGCCAGATATTTGAACCCTGCAATGCTAAATGTACAGGCCAGTAGTACCACAATCGAATTGGATTATTTATTACTTGTTAAACTCATTGGATATGCCAAAAGATGAGTAGCTTATGTAGCATAATCAATTGTTGTGCTCTCCTATAGCAAGAAAATATGCTTTCTCCGTTAAATTGACATAATGGTCATATCTACCAATAATCTTTGATGCCAGTGAAGATACACTTGATAATTATTGGGAAAAGTTTAAGGCTTTACCTGAGTTTCTTTATTTTGTTCAGATAAGCAAAAAAGAAATAAAATTTGTGCATGAATAAGATATATCTCCTTTTGTTCTACATGGTTAAGAGAATGATCTTTTCACAAAGATAACTCAGTGTGCTTCTTTACTTATCGTTCTGACCCCTTGGCCCTTGCACGAAGCAGATGAGTTTGATCAATATGTCCAGTCCTTTTTCCTTCCTCACCGTTTCACAGTGCATGAAACAATTCAATTCTCTTTTAACTTGTGATTTGAGTTTCAGTGCTTAAAGTTTTGCTTATCTACTAGAGGAAGCTGAATACGAGAACCTTCATGTGTTTGAAATGTTGATGAACGCAATTGCCACTCTTGTCAAAAGTGCGCTGAGAACAGTGATTGTTGCTGCTGCTGTTGTTGCAGGTGTGCAAATTCGTGCTTGTTTGCAAAATTGCGTAGTGAAGTGGTTGGGGTTTGCTGGATAATAATTTTTTAGTTAGGCATACCCTGGATTCAAATCCTGGGTCCGCCACTGTTCCCATGTGCAACTGCAAAAATTATGGAACCACTTTTCTCTCCTCGTCTGGTGGTATAAAGGGCATGTGAATATTCTCTTTCTCTCACAGTTTGCATGCAAAAATTCCACGTATTTCTCACGCATTAAAAATTGTGTGTTGACTGAGTTTGTTTTTCCTTCCTTTCTCTCCAGCCGCTTGCATGCACAGGCAGCAACCATTTCGGCGTGGAATTTGTTTGCTTGCCATCTCCTTCTGTACTCCCTCGCGGCGCATAACATAGAGACTAGTCTTCATCCTCTCCTCGGCACATTCTTGATCAGCATCTTCTCCAATAATTCCGTTGTATGTATTAACACAAGAACAACAATCATCAGGCAATATCATTTGTTATGTAATTAATTAATTGATTTGCCCAAAAAATGAATGCACCTGTTGTCCAAGGCGACATGCACGGGCTCGTGTCATTAGACCTTGTACGCTACATGAATCTTGCATGTGTGAGCTAGTGATGTCCTCATCAAGCTGATAGCTTCATTGCATCGATACATCGGTTAAAGCGAGTCAACCAACGTCACGTAGAGAGCTTTGAGACTCAACCTAGAGAAGGTTGAGGAGAGTTTCCTTACTACCCTAGTGCT
Organism: Dendrocalamus latiflorus; assembly: GCA_017311315.1. Classification (NCBI taxonomy): domain Eukaryota; kingdom Viridiplantae; phylum Streptophyta; class Magnoliopsida; order Poales; family Poaceae; genus Dendrocalamus; species Dendrocalamus latiflorus. Next base: position 17,247,145 of record CM029662.1, read on the forward strand.
ACAACCTACCCTCAAATATCATATCAAGGCCGTTCAACTCAAAGACTTAGCGATTGCTAAAATCAAGCACGATTTACAGAACGGTGCAAAATCAGAGTTCACAAAAAATATGAGTGAAATGGTTATGCTTGGACAATAGCTTTATCTCCCAGATAGCCAAAATATTAAGCAGCTAATCCTAAAAGTTCATGATTCACTACTCTCCATTCATCCTAGGAGTACGAAGATGTACCGGGATCTCCGGGAACGATTCTAGTGGCCCGGTATGAAGAAGGACATCGCCGCACATGTTGTTGTTTGTGATGTATGCCAAAGAATTAAGGCAAAGTACCAGTAACTAGTGGGATTGCTCCAACCTTTGAAGGTTCCGGAGTGGAAATGGGATGACATCGGCATGGTTTTCATTACCGGCTTACCGAAAACCCAAAATAGGCATGACTTGATATGGGTTTTTGTCAACCGCTTGACCAAAATGTCTCATTTTATTCTAGTGAACACCACATATTGTGGAGCTAAGCTTGCCGAGCTCTACGTGCCAAAGATGATAACTTCTAATCAAGATCCTCAATTTACCTCACGGTTTTGGAAAAGCTTGCACGAGCTTATGGGGACCGAGCTATTCTTTAGCATAGCGTTCCACCCACAAATAGGAGGCCAATTCGAGAGGACAAACAAAATTTTAGAGTATATGCTAAGAGCTTATATTCTGTCCTATAGCATGAATTGGGAGAAATGCTTGGCGTTCGTCGAGTTTTCTTATAACAATAGCTTCTAATCAAGCCTTCAAATGTCTCTGTTCAAAGCACTTTATGGGAGAAAGTGTAGAATACCTCTTTGCTAGTCCAAGGTCAGTGAAAAACACAATTCTTTAGATCAGCTATTATCCAAGGAGCTTAAGAATAAGTTGATGTGATAAGAAGTTGATTGAAGGAAGCACAGTCTTGTCAAAAGAGCTATGTTAAGAAACTTGAATTAAATTGTGTCTTCTTGGATCATATGACTAGTTTTGCTCTAGTTATCTTCTAATGATTTATACGATGTCAAATAAGCTATGTTGAGTCTTGAACCTAAATTGAGTATTAGAGTGAGCTATGCTAGTTCCTTATTGAATCATGAGTTAGTATTAGCTCTTTATGCTTGAACTAAATCAAGAAAATACAAAATGACCTCTTGCGCGAAAAAACTAATCTCTCCAATTCTTTCTCATGAGACGGTTTGCCATTGTACTAGACATGAACTCAAGGGGAGTTTTGAATGACCTAGGTCAGTCTTTTAAGCTTCTTGCTTGAGATGGTTTTAGCACGGCTTGAGATCTAGCACATGGCTAAGTAAACAAAAAAATGTGAAAAATAGTTGAAAGTTAGAAGACAGTTGTAGATGGCTCTTACTTTAGGATTTGCTTTGCTAAGATAAAACCAAAAAAAATTTAGCAAGTGCTAAATGTGATAATTGTGCTCAATTCCCTGTGCTTGAACTTGTAGTACTCTAAATTGACTCAATTGTGGCTTCTTAGTTCCATTTATTTTATTAACATGCCTTGGCTTATTTTTTGATACATTTGGCAAACTATAATCTTGAGCAACTTGACATGCTAAAAATCTATTTAAATTAACAATATTGCTCATTTAGCTTTAGCTTTGCTATATAGTTTGCCGTGATCTAGACTAGCTACTTCAGGTATGCCCATGGTTATGTCGTGCCCTCTAGAAAGTAGTGTCACCGGTGACAAGACAACATCAAGTATGATGTCAAAGGAGAGTTCCGCCATCTCATTGAATTATCCGATACTCATGACGAGCAATTATGCAATTTGGGCAATCAAGATGAAGGTGAGGGCTTAAGTAGTGTGGTACACGGTCGAGAAAGACAATGTTGATGAACACGAAGACCAAATGGCATTGGCGGCCATCTATCAGGGCATCTTAGAGGAGACGCTCTTCCTACTGGCCGAAAAGGAGATGGCTAAAGATACATGGGAGGTGTTGAAGATGATGCATCTTGGCAATGATCATGTGAAGAAAGCGAAGGTACAAACTCTCAATACCGAGTTCAAGGTGCTTGGTATGAAGGAGATGGAGTCGATCAATGAATCTGTCATCCTATTAATGACCATCATTTAATAGGATTTGAGCCCTTGGCTAGAAGATTAAGTGTTGTACGTGATGAGGAAATTCCTTCGTGTCGTCCCCTCAAAGTTCCTTCCAATCGCCTTGATCATAGAGAAATTTAGAGACCTAAAGACAATGACTATGGAGGTCATCAGTCATCTTAAAGAGTACGAGGAACATATGCATGGCGATGAACAGGTCCTGATGACCCTTGCTGAGTGGAAGGCCTAATCGTGTGAAGGCAAAAACACCTCCAGCAGTGATGGTCGAGGCTACTGGAATCAAAAGTTTAGGCAAAAATGAGATGCTATAATTGTAATGATTATGTGCACTTCGCTTCGGAATGCTACAAGCTGAAGGAGGAGGAGAAAGCGCTTCTTGTTAAAGCTCTCAATGATGATGAACCGACCTATATGTGATGATGGTGAGTCGAGTCTGGGGGCGTTGAGGAAATGTGTTCGATGTCCTGAGCAAAGTAACTAGAGTTAAATCTGGGGTGTTGAAGAGATGTGTTCGCCATCCTATGTCGAGTAAGAGTTGGGCATGCGGTAGTTGAGACCGATTGTCTCAATAAATTAGAGATGCATCAAGATTAAGGGGGGTGTTAATCGAGTTAAAGTCTTTGCATGTAGATGGATATGCACCAGTTGAGTTGAGTTCCTACATGCAACTATGTGTTTAGTTTGCATATATAGATCACTTCATATGGAGGCATCATTAGTAGTTTGGATCATGTGTTGAATCTAAACCAGGAAAAGACAAACCCAGATTAAGGGAGATTATTTGAAAGTAATCTACACTTGCCAAGTAATAGGGTATTAGGATACTAATGCAATCAGTATCGGATCAAAATTGGTTAGTTTATTTCCTTTGTTAGGCTTTCCATGTGTTAGTTGTTGGCTTGGTTAGCAGGTTGACTAGGCTATATAAGTTGGATTTATGTAATCTATTTCGTAAGAGTAAGAGAATTGAGAAATTTAGAAAACTTGGCTATGTAGTTATGGCCAGGGCAATTCTCCTGTGTTCTTCTTTGTTTATTCTTCTACCTTGCTTCTATAGCATATGTGCATGCGTGATTATCCTGTCTGGGCTAAGCACTCGAATTGTGGCTGCAAAATTGCAAATTGGCTAGACCAGTTTGACAGCCCATTTTATATTGCGATTGAGATGCTACAAGAAGGTATATCATTGGGAACATTCTCAACGGTATAGAATTTTACTAAATTTCACCAAGTTTCGCCTCCCCTACCTCTTCCTCATCCTCCATCGCTCCCCTCCCCATCTTCTACCACCCTTCAATGCCTCCCCCACCCCCTCCTCCTGTACTGTCGACTAGCAGCGACCTCACTACCTCGCCATGCTGCTGTCCTACCCTGCCTAACCACCCACCGCCGCTGCCTTGCCGTGCCTCCCTCCACCGCCACCCACCGCCTGACCACTGCCTTCCTGGTCTCCCTCTACATCCAGAGGCATGGTGAATCCATCGGGCAGCCGGTTAACCTCACCCCTGCTGGGGCACGATCGGATATGGCAACACATTAGTTGGGGATGGTGATCACAATGGTGTTGTGGCTAGAGACGATGTATTTAGTAGTGGCGGCCCCCTTGTCCCGCCATACATAGTTTGTAATCCGAACCATCTATGATAATTATATATGAAATTTCAGTCTCGCCCCGCCACATCACCGATCCGTAGCATCTCCCCTAGGATTTCGATCTCACCCATTCATTCTCTTGGCATCGAACGGCAGGCACCAATCTCTTCCCAACCTCTCGCCCCTTATTAATCCCCCTCTCCCTACTCCAGAAACCAACACCACCAGTACTACTCCAACTCGTTTGTGCGCGGTACGGGTAGGAAGGGGTTCGGTAAGGGCGGCTAAAATTTTGCTTGAAGCAAGATGGAAAGGAAGAAGGCAATGGTAAATCTGCACTGTTCCAAGTCACCGGCATCGGTAGGGGTTTTATGTTTGTTACAACCTAAAAGTATGGCATTCTGTTGATTTCGGCATAGGAGCTGAAAGTAGTGTTCTTGCCTTTTTGTTTCTGCTACTTGAAATTTTTCCCACTCCACTTGTTCCAGATTGTAGTTTAATGAAGGATATGTAAGTCTAGCTTACATTAGCCTGAAGTTTCTTGTAGTTTAAGCATCTTTCTGAATTTATAACCGTGAAGTTTATATTTGTAAAATTGTAAGTGCCCTCTTGTGTATCAATGCTATATGTAATTCAGTTCTGGAATTCAAATTCAAATATGTCGTTTCGCTTTCAGAGGGCATGATTAGCATTTTCTGAGGGTAGCCAAAATACAATAAAATTTTTAGGTATGCTTATTAGTTTTTTTAGGCATAGAAAGAACTATCACATACAATTCTTATTCTAAACCGTCTGTGATATGTCCTAATTACAGACGGTTTGTGGTTAGAACCGTCTGTGATAGTATACCTTCACAAACTGTTCTAGTTTCAAACCGTCTGTGTTAACGAATGATTACAAATAGTTCTACTTCTAAACCGTCGTTATCACAGACGGTTCTAGCTCTGAACCGTCTGTGATATGGTTTTTATAGATGGTCCAAAAACCGTCTATGATAACACCTATTATCACTGATCTATGAAGTTAGATGGTTCAAGGAACTGTCTATATTGACTTTTGTTGTAGTTGTGAGAGATCCAACGGTAAGGAGCTATACTATTGTTTTTGAGTGGAATGATATACCATTTTTAGTTTTTCTCTTTTATATTTGGGCCATTGTGGGTGAACACTGAACGCAATGATGACCCATAAGCTTATATGGGCCGACTGACACAGCCACGTCTGAATCGTTCTCAAATCTTATTTTTCCTGCGAAGATCCACATAGGAACGAAGTCATTGCAATCAGCAATCTGCCATGCATGGCCGTTGCTAGATTTGAGTGATTCCGGTAATACATTGACATTTTCATTAGATGATTATTAGCTAGCGCACACGTACAAGGTTCGATCGAATTGTTGCACTAAAATAGCAGCTAGCTCGACCTCATTATGAGAAAACAGAAATTTTTTTTTGGAAAAATAGGATAGTAGTAGCTTAGAGCGCTTCATGGTATGTGCTCCTACTTCCTCTAATTAACTCGATTAAGCTTAAACTGGATCAAGCATGCATGCATTCACGCTCCCTAGCTAGTTTCCAGGACAGCTCTTGATGGCTTGCATCACCGCTTGCTCCACTGCATGCGCATCGATCGCCCCCTCAGCTTCATTATCCTGCAACATTAATTGCAAACTGATCACCCCCTCCTTCATGTAAACTGAAAACGACTTGCAATAACACGATACAAATCTCTTCAGAATGCAGATCAGATTTTTGAAGGGGAGAGGACAAATCATGTTATGTATGTAGCTGTGTATCGATATATCTTAGTTAATTACCTCTCGTCCTACTGCTTCGAGTCGAAATAAGCTGGCGCAGGAAGCCCTAGCCTCAAGCACGGTGAGGCCCAACTCATCAAAGGCTTCAAAAATGGCGGCGAGCAGTACAGGGCTGCTCTTGTCCATGAACACGTTGATAAGGAAGCCCTTCTCTAGTACTTGATGAACACTCACCTGATATGCAATACACAATAATGTCAGCAACTAGCAATTTGTATAAGGTTCGATGAGAACTAACGGCCGGTCAGCGCGATGTTCTTACCAGTGGTGAGGATTCTTTGCAAATATTCACGTTTTGCGCACACGCTATTTCTTGATTCAGCCTCACAATCTTCTGCTTCAGATCTTTGATGTATGTTGATGCATCAGCAATGATCGACATTTTATTTACCTGCTTGACACACACACATATATATATATATATATACAGATATAACTTCAGTTTTCCAGCTGAATGGAAAAATATGTGCAGAAGACTAGTTAACTAAAAGGCATGGCTACTACCTATATAGTACATATGTCCAAGAGTTACTTTGAATCATTAGCTACTACATAGCTAGTTTGTGCATCGCCCCTTCTTTTCATGCTTTCTTGCCTGGGCTTGATTTAAGGATGTTATCGAAAGCTTTCTTTCCAATTTTTCTGTTATATGTATTTTTCATAGATGGCAGGAAATTAAGAACTGAAAAAAAAATATTTGTAACTGTCTTCAAAATGGCCAGCTTACAGCAGAACTAACGAAAAGCACTATCTAGGTTATATTGAAAATATAGAGAAAAACTATATGCAGCGTAGCTTGTTGATTGTTCATCTAACAAGAGGATGGGGGCTTGTCGATTGAAGGGGAAAATAGGCTTATGCGATGGAAGAACTGGAAGAGCTAGCACAATATAACTTTGCGCGGATAAGAAGATATTACTATACTTACCGCATGAGAATGAGTAAGAGTGCGGAGAATCTGCAGCTTCTCATGCAAGCTCGCTCTCTGCTCCCTGGAAACCATCTCTCTCTCTCTCTCTCTGGCCAATGAGCTCTCCTATGGTGAGGAGAGCTATTTAAAGACTGCGCAACACAGGAGCCTCCTGACATGAGACACGGTTACAACAATAGTATTTGTTAAAACACTGGAGTCTTTTACGATCTGGTATAGATAGTGACTGCAACTAATGTAGTATTGTTCATTAGGATACATTAAACCATTGCGAAATATACATTGCAATCAACAATCAAAATATGCGTAGCATTTACTAAAGCGATAGACATCAAAACAAAGATTGAAATGTCTTAAAATTAACACTACTACAAAACAAGCTATACTGGACGTGTCATCACAGACGGTTCATATAGAACTGTCTGTATTTTGATTATTACAAACGGTTCATGGCTAAAACCGTCTCTGAAACTATCACAAACGGTTAGATTTAAAAACCGTCTGTGATAATGCATATATCATAGACGGTTTTTAATTAGAACCGTTCTGAAACTATCACAGACGATTAGGTTTAAAAGCCGTCTGTGATATATGCATTATCATAGACGGTTTTTAATTAGAACCTTCTATGAAAATATTACAAACGGTTTTTATTTACAGTCGTCTGTGTTTTGTTCTTTGTCGTATGAACTACAGAAGCTACTGAGACGAGAGACAAATTCAAGGCAAGTTTTTTTACAAAAGTCCCCAAAAAAGTGATCCCCAAATCTTAGTCTTCAGGGCTTCATATGCTTCTTCTTCGACTTTTGGAGTTGGAGGATCAGTCGCTGAGTTATCGAATGCCGTCAAGATTGTTCTTGCCCATTGCACTTCCTCCTCCAGACTGGGCAAATCATTAGCACGGTTCATAATGTTATAGAGGATGCCATGATAAGCTTCCTCAGAATCGGCCACTTCTGCTTGATCGGCAATGTTATCCATATGTCTCTCCATTGCCGCAAGAGTTTCTTTCGCTTTGTGCACATTGCAGAGAAGAACGAGGCCGAGGGTGGTTTCCCTTTGCTGAGCGATAACGAGATACTTTCATCGACGACGGATGATGAGGTCCAGCTGATAGATTATGGTAGCGAGTCGAGGAAGGAGAGCAGGGCATGAGCGGAGGAGCTGCTCCAGACGTAAACTGTTGGCCACTTGTATAAGGTTGCGGCCAAACAACTCATGATGTATAGATGAGAGGAAGAAGATCAAAAGAATATTAGATGCCATTATTGAGAAATCTGGTGAAGTAGATGATCAAGAGGTTAGTTTAGAACAGCTAGATTAGTAAGCACATATTTAAGCGTTATCATAGATGGTTCATATAACGAAACGTCTCTAATATTAATATCACAGACGGTTCGTATAACGAACCGTCTCTGATATGTGCCTTATTAGAGACGGTTTGTTATACGAACCATCTCTGATATTCATTATCACAGACGGTTCACATAACAAACCACCTCTGATAATGACATGTCACCGATCCGTGACGTATCTACCAGGATTTTGATTTTACCCGTCTATTCTCTCATCATCGAATGGCAGGCACCGGTTCCTCCCACCACTCGGCCCTTATTAATTACCTGATCTACCTTTCCACCGGCAGTCACACGGGTGAGTCCATCCACTATATAGCTTCATGCATCCTCCCCCTCGACGACGCCGACTACCACCATGAGCTAGCGCCTCCGTTGTGACACCATGGTCGACTGCATAACACACTCTTGTCATAAGTATCATAAGAGTGTCTTCCGCAGTCTCACCGTCATGCCACAAAGGTGACGCTATCGCCGCCTCTCCATTGCCAGTGATATCCGGCCACCATCTGATGCATCCAGCTAGCTTGTTCCTTGACGACGCCGACTACCACCGTGAGCTAGTGCCTCCGTTGTGACACCACAGTAGACTGCACAACACACTCTTGTCGTCAGTGTCTAAGAGTGTCTTATGCAGTCATACCGTCGTGCCACAAAGGTGGTGCTACGTACCGCCATCCGCTGCATCCAGCTTGTTCCTCGACGACACCGACTCCCACCGTGAGCTACCGACATCCGCTGCATCACCAACTTCTACTATCTGCCAGGATCTCTGCTTCTTATATATTCTTGCCATGTTAAAGAGTTCATGGGTTTGTTATCTTGTTATACTGTATTGATGATTCTGATCTTAATGGAAATGAAATGTGTGTTGTGTTTGCCACTGTATTTATTTACTTATTTTCAAAGGGCATAGGTAACATCATTTGTTGAGGCTAGCTAAAAAACAAAAAAAATTTAGGTATACAATGAACTATCACAGACGATTTTGTCGTATAAACCGTCTATAAAGGACTATCACAAACGGTTAGTAACTATAACCGTCAGTGATAATCTTCGATTATCACTGACACAGAAATACAGACGGTTCACAAAAACGTCTGTGATGACTGTTCTGAACCGTCAGTGATGACCCATTTTGTCGTGTAAGCATGCATCTAGTGGTTGTAGAGGCTAATGCCTAACGGTTTAGTGTATATTAACCCGTCCATTCTTAATTTATTTTCTTTAAGAACAGCGTACATAGGATTCTAATTAAAAACAGTACAGGAAAAAAAAATGATAGCCGGGTTGCAATGAGTGAAGCGTCACCGTGTACGTCCACATCATGCCACCTCTGAATCTGCAAGGCTCTTATTCCATAACCAAATGGGGTTCACACAAATACTAGCAAAAGTACAAAGGAATGCACTTTTTCCTCACATGAGTCGAGATCAAGCCAGAGTAAAAACAAAACATCAAATTCCTTCCTTATTCTTTCCCCTTAGACAAATGTGGTTCATACGTTCTCCATCCGAGCATTGTACATGTAACTATACTATAAGCATCATCAATATATGTGTCATGGCCAAAATATATGACAAGTGGAGTAGGGAGCCACCACATCACCTGCGTACGTTGATCACTTTATACACATACAGAACTAGATCCGACCCTCCTATTCTCACCAGTTTCCATATATTGCTACGTCAGCATATACTGATCATAAGCACAAGGGCCAGCCATGCATGTTTAATTTGTCCTATTATCAGCTTTTACTCGTAGCTAGGCTTCTATGCTGAAGTAGGAATTGAAGGCTTTCCTCCGGTACGCGCCTCCAAATAAAGATTAAACTCATGGAAGCCAGGGGCTTTTAGCAAGGTCTAGCAAGTTAAAAACATATATAATCTGCAGCATCATATATATCATATATACCTGCTCTGTCATAAACATAAAACTATAGTACATAACTATGTATATGTTTTCCAGTTGGACAAGCAGCCACGCAACCAGGCACGCGGATGCGTACATGGGGAGCATAAGCATATATCAGCTAGCATGCACATATATACATGGAAGGGTTCACAAGCGTACGTGCTCTGGGGAATAAGGCTCGCTCGGGCGTCTCGTGACACAGCTTTGGCGCCTTGCCCTCCAAATACTACAGGGCTCTCGTGATCTCCCCCCTTTAGCTCGCTGTTGAAAATTGGTCGACTAGACGATGCGTCATAGAAGGCAGCCCGAGTCTCAAGCGTGCCGTGCATGGCACTGTGTGTTGAGTATTTAGCTTGTTTCGTGTGAACGTGCAGTATAGCACATTGAGTCGTGCTCCTGTATGGAGTTTGAGTCTTGTGGATCGCGTAGGTGTGGCGTGAATTTAAAATGATGGTTAACTTAGTAGCTATTTTATTTTTCATGTAATTTTGCTACAGTTACACGATGTGTGCGAAGAATATAGAATAGAGCTGCGTCTCTGTCTTCCGCCTCTCGCGTGAGTTAAAAACTACAGTGTGTGTTTAGCTACGCAGGGCCTGATCCAACACTCGCGCCCATTGCTAGCGCGCTTGGACGCACCCGCGTAATCGCGTTTTCATCTCGAGTCGGCCGCGCGCGGGCTCTCTCAACTTTGTTCTGCATGGCATGCATGACGCAGCCTCTCTCTCTCCCTCTCTCTCTCTCTCTCACTGCCCTTTGCGCTGCTGCTGTGCCCATGTCGCCGGGACGAGCACGGCCAACCGGGACCCGCCGCGTGGGCTGAACCTATTCACGTGTGTATATCTGTGTGCATGCATCCATCGCTTGCGGACGCGCCAACACAGCGATGAAGCTAGCAGCTATGTTGCTGCTGCTGCGTCGATCTCTCGTCGCCTTAATCATGTGCAGTAAAACAGACCAAAAATTTTCAAAATTATGAGTTTTCTTGAATTTTGTCCAAACTTAAAAATTTACCCAATTCAAAAACCTAGTAGCCAAATGTGCCTTCCCTAACTGGTTCGCACTTCCTCCTATGATGAGGACATCACCAATCTTGAGTGTGCTAAAGAAATATATGACCAAGTGAACACTAACTTAACTCTCATTCCAAATACCAATAACATGGCTATGCTTCCAATCTATTCTCCTTTCATTGAACTTAGATGCATTTCCAAGGAAGGCAAGAAGTGTTAAGATGGACCAATCTATTCTCGTGATTTCATTGTTCTCCAACGAGTCTAGGCATCCACGTGTGTCGAGTATTCGTGGTCGTAACTCGTTTCGAGTACATTCCTTCCCGGTCATAACTAGTTTTGAGTACGAGTTCGTTCGTGGTCGTAAGAGTATTGTTCACCGAGTACTGTAGAAGAGTAATGTTCTACGAGTACTGTAGTATAGTACTTTCATCCAAGCAGTTCTTTCAAGTACTCACGTTCGAACGGTCGAAACTTACAAGTACTCACGGGTAACAGCCGCATAAGTTGATCAATGCTGCGTGAGAACCGAAGAGTTAGGCTTGAGTTCCACCCAAGAAAACCTTTCAGCTGCTCTAGAAAATTGTTTAACTTCTATTTGCTTTCACACCTAAACTAGGAGGGATGTTCCTAGTATAAATACCCATGTACTACATCCATTTAGCAATTTTTGATGATTATGAAAAACCAATATATGAAAGTGCAGCCAGCCTGCTTGAGTTTTAATCCCTTTGCTCTTATGAGTTCTCTTGGATTCGCGAGAAGGATCCCCTGGGATTCCCCTAGTTCATTCTCTATGATTCCGGTTGTTTTGTGTGGATTAGTCCTGGCTTGTGGTTCTACGATTGTTCGGATAGCGGGTTCGAGTTCTTGTAGCTTCAGATCATCTTCCCCAACGCACGAGTCCCAACCAATCTTGGTAGGTATAAAGCTAGGTATCCCCACTGTTATTCAGCAATTTATCCTCAATATCTTATCTACATCGTGAAAATCAAGCCACCCATATAACCCTCCTTTTCTACTTTGCATCTTGCAGAACTATGAGGACGTGTTTCCCGACGAAGTATCACCTGGACTACCACCGTAGAGAGTCATTGAACATCAAAGAGACTTGGTATCTGGTAACCCACTGCCGAACTGGCCACCATATGGCACCAACCTAGCAAAAACTAAGGAGATTCAGCGTCAAGTTCAAGACTTACTCTAAAAAGGGTATATAAAGAAAGTCTCCCACCTTGTGCTATACCAGTTCTTTTAGTTCCAAAGAAAGATGGTTCGCGGAGAATGTGTGACAACTGTAGGGTCATTAACAACATAACCATGAGGTGTAGGCATCCCATAACCATGAGGTATAGGCATCCCATACCTAGATTTGATGACATGCTAGATGAACTTAGTGGCTCTACCATCTTTTATAAGATTCATTTATGAAGTGGATACCATCAAATTCGAATGAAAGAGGGTGATGAGTAGAAAAAGGCTTTCAAAACAAAATTTGGCTTGTATGAATAGTTGGTCATGCCTTCTAGATTAACAAATGCACCTAGTACTTTTGTGAGACTGATGAACCATGTGCTTAGAGCTTTTATTGGCAAGTTTGTTGTGGTTTGCTTTGATGATATTTTAATTTACAACAAGTCTCTTGAAGAACATACTGAACATATTAAGTGTGTGTTTGCTATATTGAGGGAGGAAAAATTGTACGCTAACCTTGTAAAGTGCACTTTTTGAACCAACAAGGTAGTCTTTCTTGATTTTGTTGTTTCAGGTCAAGGTGTGGGGGTGGATGAGGAGAAAGTTAAGGCAGTCTGCAAATGGTTGCCTCCACAAAACGTAAGTCAGGTTAAGAGTTTTCTTGGGCTTGCTGGATTTGTGAAGGACTTTAGCACCATTGCTGCCCCGATCAATGAACTGACAAAGAAAGATGTCCCATTTCAATGGGGTGAAGCACAAGAGAAGGCATTCGAAGAGCTAAAAGCTAAGCTGACATCAGCACCACTCCTTTCACTACCGGATTTCGGTAAGACATTTGAGTTGAAATGCGATGCAAGTGGTATAGAAATTGGTGGAGTGCTCATGCAAGAAGGTAGGCCTATTGCATATTTCAGTGAAAAATTAAGTCGTCCAACTCTCAATTATTCTGTTTATGACAAAGAGTTGTATGTTTTAGTGAGGGCTTTTCAAACATAGCAGCATGTTTTAGTGACCATGAATCTTTGAAACATCTTAAGGGCCAACTAAAACTAAATCGAAGACATGCAAAATGGAGTGGGTTCATAGAATCTTTTCCTTATATTGTAAAGTATAAGAAAGGGAAAGATAATGTTGTAGCTGATGGTTTGTATAGGTGCCATGCTTTGCTTTCTCAGCTTGATGCTAAAATTCTTGGACTAGAAAGTATCAAGGAACTATATGTCAGTGACTCTTAGTTTGCTGAACCATATTCTAAGTGCAATAGCAAGAAGGGCTGGGAAATGTTTCATGTGCATAATGGATTCTTATTTAGAGCTAACAAACTATGCATTCTAGATTGTTCTATTTGATTATTGTTGTTACAAAAGGCTCACGCTGGAGGATTTATGGGACATTTTGGTGCAAAGAAAACCGATAGATTCTAGCCGACCATTTCTTTTGGCCAAGGATGAGGTGCGATATTGAGCATTATGTGTTGCAATGTGAGACATGCCACAAAGCTAAGTCCCATTTGAACCCTCATGGATCGTATATTCCTTTACCAATTCCTAACACTCTATGGGAGGATATCTCAATGGATTTATTCTAGGTTTACCCCGGACTAAGAGGGGAAGAGATTCAGTTTTTGTTGTAGTTGATAGGTTTAGCAAGATGGCTCATTTTATTTCCTGTCACAAGAGCGACGATGCTTCACACATTGCTGAATTGTTTTTCAGTGAGGTGGTACGACTTCATGGTGTACCACACACGATAGTTTCAGATCATGATACCAAATTCTTAAGCTACTTTTGGAAGACCATGTGGGGAAAGCTTGGAACTAGACTATTGTTCTTTACAGCATGCCATCCCCAAATAGATGGACAAACAGAAGTTGTGAACTGAACATTGTCCGTGTTGTTGCGAGCTATTCTAAAGAAAAATTTAAAAATCTGGGAAGAGTGTCTCCCACATGTGGAATTTGCATATAACAGGGTAATACATTCAACCACTAAATTTTATCCATTTGAGATTGTATATGGTTTCAAATCCACTGCTCCCATAGACCTTTTTCCTTTGCCTTTGTAGGAACAAACCAATTTGGACGCAAGCAAGCATGCTGAATTTGTGAAGAAGTTGCATGTGAAAGCCAAGGAAAACATTGAGAAGAAGACCAAGCAGTATGAGAAACAAGCAAACAAGGGTAGGAAGAAGATGTTGTTCACACCAAGTGACTTAGTATGGGTACATCTTCGTAAAGAGTGCTTCCCATAGCAACGTAAGAGCAAACTTCAACCACGAGCAGAAGGTCCATTCAAAGTGCTTGAGAAGATCAACGACAATACTTACAAGATAGATTTTCCTCCAGAGTATGGTGTTAGTAAAACATTCAACGTTTCAGATCTATCTGCCTATTTTGGACCATCAGAGTTGAGGTTGACTATTCTTCAAGAGGGGAAGGATGATGAGGACACCACCAACCTTGCGTGTGCTAAAGAAATATATGACCAGGTGAACACTAACTTAACTCTCATTCCAAATACCAACAACTTGGCTGTGTTTCCAATCTATTGTCCTTTCATTGAACTTAGATGCATTGGCAAGGAAGGCGAGAAGTGTTAAGATGGGTCAATTTATTCTCATGATTTCATTTTTCTGAAGTGAGTTTAGGTATCCATGCATGTCGAGTCTTTGTAGTCGTAACTTGTTTAAAGCCCCGCCTGAGCTCACCCTTCACTTCATCATACAACGTAGTCTCCATTTTTTCCCCTTGGCGAAGCTTGTCGTCTCCACTAAAATGTTCAAAAATAGGAGATTCTTGAGAATTGGTCCAGATGGCTTACCTTTATTATTTTGGTTAACAAATAAAATGAAAAACATGATTTCGATTTGGGTGAGTGGTTATGGAGACCGGTGTGGTTAGCACAAGACTGTGGTTTATGGATATCTCGCTCGGGTCACTAAGGACTAAGCCTACGATGTACTTAGACCCAAGATATGATGTACAACCACACGTGCTTTATGGGAAGACCTTAGAATAATAAGTAACCATGTGCTAGCAACTTCACTTCATGTGGTAGATTGTAGGTGACTTTTAGGCTAGTGCGGGCATGAAGTGTCCCCATGTGTCAGAGAAACCTTACTGGGAAGGAAGGTTTACCTGACACACCGTATGTGCCTTGGGATGCTGGAGGGCACTCCCTATCCTGAGAAGGTAATTGTAGCACGGTAGTTGTTAGGGTCGATAATGTAAAGGCTTCGTTATGAACTCTCAATTTAGGTACCAAGGTATCGCGTGACATGTATAACATGGTGGGATGTTTATATCGTGTGGGAAAAGTGTGCAACCTCTACAGATTGTAAACCTATTTGAATAGCCTCCATGGTCATGGACAACTTGGTGGAAACTCCACCTTAGTAGCCTTATGTTTTATAAAATGACTCCGAGAAGGTATGGATGGGATATCAATGCATGATTTGGCTCAGCAAGGTTTATCCCAATGTTTCAAAATTCTGGGGCAGCAAGCCACTTGTTCTAAATTATACTATTATCACTTTACCATTATTTATTTATCAAACTTAAATGCTCTTACAACTTCCATTTGCAATCTATTACTTGTTATTTCAATTGAAATTATGTTTCACAAATTAAATTAGACTAGATAGTTACCGTTGACTCAGCCTGCATACTACACATCTTTGCATAAAAGTCTTGTGGAGTATGATTTTTGTACACAGCGTTGCTTGTTGAACAAATTCAAAGGATGCTTAAAAGTCTTTTGGAGTACGATGGAAGAGGCACTACTATAAAAAGCCTAATACTAAACATCACATCACAGATGGTTACCCAAAACTGTCAGTATTAAATATAATCACAAATAGTTTTAGTTTAGAGACCATCTGTGTTGCTACAATATTACAAAAATCACAGACAGTGATTAACAAGAACCATCTGTGATACTTCATAGATGGTTTGTATTACAAACCTTCTCTGATAATTAAGTCATTACAGACACTTTGTGTTAAGAACCGTCTATGATAATTCTACTATATTAATTACATGCAGACCCATCGACCCTCTATCTTAAATTCCAGATCTAGGTTGTTGCTTTGAGCTGGAGGTGGGGCTTTGAGGCTATTTGGTGAAAGGAGACTATTGTGGTTACAGACCAAACAGAGAGAAAGAGAGAGAGAGAGAGAGAGAGAGTATGGTAGTGGAGAGTTAGGTGAGCAAGTGCTTAGGGTTTCCCCCATGGCTGGTATCGTATATATATCCACATGGGGAGTGTTTTTACAGTAGTACCCGCTTATGTCATTACACACGTCCTATTTCGGGCCTTACAACCTTCTAACAGGGCTGCTGGGCTTAGGTGGGGGCCACCCCTACAACAGGAGCCTCTCATGGTGAAGGGCTTCACGGGCCGAAGCCATGTTGCCGAGCCCTTTGGCCCCCTCCGTCCCTACGGCCTGTGAGCTTCATTAACGTTTGGCAGAGCCGTGTTGCTTGGTGTGATGGTTGGCCCGCCGCGAGGGTATCGTGATGGGCGGGTTTGGCGAAGCTGTCATCGCCCACAGGGCCCTTCAGTGGCGGGGTCGGAGTCGAGGTCGAAGTTGAAGTCGGAATCCAGGTCGGAGTCGGAGCGGAGGCAAACCTCGCGCCAAGGGTTCCCCTGGGCGCGAGGTCGGTGAGCCTCCCACGCGTAACCTCGGGTGGTCACGTATGGTGGGGGTCTCCGCCTTCTCTGACGTCGACATGGTCAGATGGCTCCGCGGCCCGGTAGTGCGCCTTAATGGCACCTGGAATCGCGGCGACCCCTGAGTTGTCAGGAACAGGTTGCTGCGGCTGTACGTGCTACCCCACCAGGGGGGATATGCAGCGAACCGCGATTGGCACGCCGTGGGCTGTCAATAGTCGCACGACTGCGGCCGCTCGCCCTGCTGCGGATCGGCAGTTGCGCGCTTCGACTGTGTTGGGTGCGTGGGTTGGACGCGTATTGGCCGGGGCTAGGACGTTGCGCAAGCTCCGGGGTCGCAGTGGCATCCCACGCCGTTATGCGGGCTTAGGCCCGTGGACCTGTGGCTCGCAGGGATGGGCCCGCGACCGAAGCCGGGGTCTCGTGGCTGAAGCGGAGACTCCGTCGGAGTTGTCGAGGTTGACTGGCCGCTACTGCCTTGCCGGTCTTGAGGGCCGCGCCGACACGTGTCGGGAGATCGCTATGTCGTGCGGCCTGTACTCATCCCTTGGGGGAGCAGACACGTGGCGGTGCGCTATTGGCGCATCGAGCGGTGTCAAGCGTTTGCACGACTGCGGTCGTGGGGCGACCACCACGCCTCGGTTTCGATCGTGGGGAGGCGGACGGTTCGCCTCCCGTTGGTTACACTTACCAGCGGTGCTGGAGGTGAAAGGTCTTTAAATACCCCCTACAGCACCACCTCTGCGCCTCCTGCGTACGCTTCTTGGTCCTTCTTCCCGTCTCCTGCTCTTCCTGGCTTCCTTACTACCGTGCTGCCTCCGCCGTTTCCCAAGTTCCGGGTAGCGTTGGTGCGCGGTGAAGAACTCATCCAGGCGGTTGGTGACACCGTTGCCTCCCGCCGGTCCTTGCCGCTCGAGGTGGAGTATACGCTCGAGAACCGTGGTTCGGTGGCGGCAGACAAATGGTGGGTGGCGACGGATAAGATGGAGGTTCCGGGCTCCCGCGTCTTAGGCCCCACGCTTGTGATAGAAGAGACAATCCGCAGGCTGCTGCGCGAGGGGAAGCTGTCAGACCGCCAGGAGGTGCGACTGCCTGCCAACGACGAGACTGAGCCGCAGCCAGAGAAGTCGAAAGCGATCGTCTTCATCGCCTACTTTGAAGCCGGGCTCCGTATCCCGGCCGCAATGATCGTCGACGACGTTCTGCGAACCTTCAGACTGGAGCTGGCACAGCTAACTCCGAACGCGTTGCTGTCCCTAGCGTTACAGACCAAACAGAGAGAGAGAGAGAGAGTATGGTAATGGAGAGTTAGGTGAGCAAGTGCTTAGGGTTTCCCCCATGGCTGGTATCGTATATATATCCACATGGGGAGTATTTTTACAGTAGTACCCTTACATCTGGGTATCCCCCTCAAGGGCGCTTATGTCATTACACACGTCCTATTTCAGGCCTTACAACCTTCTAACTGGCCTACTAGGCTTAGGTGGGGCCCACCCCTACAACAGAGACTATTTAGCTAGAGTAATTATTGATCCATTAAGTTCTTGACTACCTATGGTTAGTAATTTGTTCCTAATTGCATTGTAATTTAGATCTAGCTTTTGGTGAAAGGAGAATTGAAGATAGTTTAGATCTAGCTAGCTTGATGTAGAGAGAAGATTATTTACATCTAGTATGGTTTAGGGTTTAGTCAATTCATAGTCTGTTTGTACTAAATTCAATTTAATTGATTATTCTTGCTACATATATATACTTTAGATCGTATATATCTAGTATACTAATTAATTAATTCAATATTTAATGCAAAATTGTTATATACGTAATGTAGGACCTAAGCTGGATGTATGCTGGGAATCGTGTGAGTGAAGAGTATATTAATAGCGTGTCTGCTTTGACAAGGGCTACCAAGGAGGATATGTTGAATCAGGGGGTGGAATATATGTACTGTCCATGCATTGACTGTGAGAATCTAAAGATGTTTATGAATCGAGCGTAGATTAAGCGCACATGATTTGAATGGGTTTCAAAAAGGGGTATGCATGTTGGACCAACATGGTGAAGACCATATTAAATAGGAAGGTAGTAATAATGACATCACCGACGAAGTCAATTATATGCCGCTGGATGATGTCGATTGTGGTTACAATTTGGATAGGCTGCATGATGACAAGGATCAGATACTTCGTGATCCAGAAGGGAATTGTGATGAGAGAGAGTATGTTAAATTCTAGGACTTCATGGAGGACTCGGATAAACCTTTGTTCACATGCTGCAAGTCAAAGTACACGAGGTTGTGAGCTGTGCTTGAACTGCTAAAATTGAAGGCACGCAACGGTTGGTCCAACAAGAGTTTCACGATGCAGTTAGGTCTTGTAGCGGACATTCTTTTGGAGGAAAACGAGTTGCCCAAAACCACATGCAAATCCAGGAAGGCTCTTTGTCCATTAGGAATAGAAGTAGAAAGAATACATCTATGTTTGAATGACTGCATCCTCTACCGTAAAGAGTATGCAAATATTTATGTATGTTTGGTGCACAACGCATTCCAATACAAGCATAAGAATCAATTAGATAACGATGAGGGAATAGAGTTGAAGAAAAGACCTCCTGCTAAGGTGACATGGTATCTTTCTATAATTCTCCATTTGAAGTGGTTTTTTGCGAACCCAAAGGAGGCAAAACTACTACGTTGGCACTTGGAGGAGCATAAGAAGGATTGAATGCTAAAACACCTTGCTGATTCTGCCCAGTGGACAAATATCGATAGGAGGTTTGCAAACTTCGTTGCAGAACTGAGAAATATAAGGTTTGGATTGAGTACAGTGGAATGAATCCTTTCGGTAACATGAGCAACTGACATAGCACTTGGCTCATGACTCTCTGCATCTACAACCTTCCCCCTTGGTTGTGTATTGTTGGAAGAATAATCTTACCCATTCCACTAATGGACCCTGCTCTATAGAATACACACAAATGCAGATCAAGAAATACAGTCATACTAAAAAATGGCTATAATACGCCTTGCTTGTACTCATTGAATAGCTATCTCCTTAAGGGATGTTCTCGTCTTTTGTGAGGCTCAAGAGTCTATAAAATGCCCCATGTATCCCTCATTTGTAAGGAGAGGCTCTCTTGAGCTCTAATAAGTAATAAAGAAATGTATTCAAACTGGCAAGCCCTCGGGGGCACCCTCCTTGAAGGTAACCCCCATTGGCTTACCGACAGGAGTAGAGTGGTCCTCTTGGACCCCCCAACCTGTATAAATCACCATGTCATTTTTACTCTCATGGACAACAGTCCATAAGATGGCCAACATCCACCCCCTCACTTGTGTTTGGTTTTCACACCTACAACATTAGTGTTGTCCATGGGGACCATAGCTAACCGACAAAAGGCTATGGCTCCTACCAAGAAATACTCTAAGTCCATAAAGCCTCCTCTAACTTTGGAGTACAATGAGCTCGTGATGACAAGTGCATTTTGTAGAGGAGCCATGGGCATGCACCATCATCGGGGATCACGGCCCTCCACCCTGGGATGGACAACGTCCTATGTACCGCAGGGCTCCCGAGTGTGTCCTCCTCCCTTGCGCTGGCCACTGTAAGGTCTAATCAAGGGTGGAAAGCTCAAAGCGCCCTCACAAACAGAGAGCTAGAGGTGTTTGGTCCAACCATCACCCCTGGGATCCTTGATGTCGCTAACTGCAAGACGATGAAGCTCTTGCTTGTTCGGGGGAGACGAGGATCTGGGGTTTTGGATACAGTATGGGAATTTGGATTTTGGACCGCAGATAATAGGGATTGGAGGCCCAACTTGCCCTCAGCTATGGCACGCAACTGTGGGCTCCTAGTACCATATCACTTATGTGCTATGATTTATGATTTCTTATAAACAACTAAAATCGTTTTTTAGTGATTTTTTCAAAGCTGCTTGTCAGAAAAGTTTTTTCAAAACGGTTTATTGATATTCGGTATGCTTGCATAAACATTCATGTTAGAGTAAAAAGCTATCAATCATAGCTATAATTCGTCTGCAGTCGAAAAGTACCCAATGCACTTCAACGTTTTCCTACAAGTTCAACACGATTTTTTTAAAAAAAAAATTAACGGCAACAATGCACAGATCCTACTTGCAAATACCACCAACCAAAGCAGTGCAATCACCGCATTCCGCAAAAACTTCTTGCGCGGAGACAACTATGACCACAACATTATAAAAAGGTGCACCGGCAGAGGACAGCGCTGTCAGCCAACCTTGCTGCTCGGCCGCGGTACCATATGCTACTCAGTAAACTCAGCGTGAGATTTGCAACAAAGTGATGAAAAGCGCCCCCTCCCTCTTCATCATCGCAAACATAGTCAGTGGAGTAGATGCAGTCGTCTTCCAGATCATTCACCCATAAGCTACTTCACTGTTGTTGCGGATGATACTATCGTTGGTCTAGCCTTTCGATCCCTAGAGTGGTTCTCCGCACTGCACCTTCACAAACTCTATGTCACGCCCATGGAAGCTCACCATAGCTGGATGCACAATCCTAGTCCCTTGATGCTCACAGCAAAGGCAACGGACTTGTTCTGGCATACATACGAAAATCACAGTACATCATATATGCTATCAAAGATTATAGTATTGAATGTCAGTGACAAAAAATTATTCCTATCAAGATAAGTTTCTTGGGTCACTTTTGCGACAAAATGATGGGAACAAAAATGATACAGGGAAGTACCGAAGCAGTTGCGTCTTCTTGATTAGTGATTAGATGATTGTGACCATGATCAACAAACTAGAAACAAGTTGTCTGCGCATGGGAAATTTGTTGATCTGAGCGGAATCTCACACGAGTATGACATGAACTTCCGTCGATCCCCCGCCGCCGCCGCCGATTAAACGTGGAAGGGATTGATGATCTGAGCAGTATCTCATCCGAGTATGTCATGCACTTCCGCCAATCCTCGGCCATCGTCACCGATTAAACGTGGAATGGATCCAGGAGTACACGTACGATTGAAGATTTTGGAACATGCATTCTTTGGCATTGCAGTTTCGATGGATATCTTCAATAATGAATAATTAGTTTTGAAGAACTTTCTGTTCCTATAGTGCCCTTTAGCTAATCAACGCTTGATGTTTTTTAGTGGATGTGGATGATTTGGAAATCGATCTTACGAGTATGAAGGAGAGAATATCACTCCGACTATGCAAAGGGAGACAAGGGTATCTTTAATAAAGGAATGTTTACAAAGGTGCTCAACGAGTCTTGATTACAAAAAGAATGAAATTGGATTCTGTTTCAAGTTCTGATTGTTGATATGTGTTTGTCACCTCTAGGGTGCAATCGGAGTGCATATTTCCCAACTAAATGACCGACCGGACCCATTCAGAGCAAATTCGGGAAAGGAAGTCGGTGTCTGACAGGTTTTGTTGGATTTGGAATCGGATAGTAGTTATCGGATTTGGGAGAGAGATACAGGAAATATCCGAGTTTTTCTCGGTAATATCCAAAGATATCGTGATCCTAAGGTCATCCTGAATTTCCTATCGATCGACTTGTCGAGGCATCAAGGCAGCCAGGGACTCCTCAGGGGCAGCAGGTCACCGCTCGTCCCAGTCCACTTCGACTACTTTGAAGAAGAAGCTGCTAGGTTCATTGCAGAGGCTAGACCCGTGGGGAAGAAAGTTGCTAATGAGATCTAGGTAGGATCTCCATCGCGTTAGAGTTTTTTCTTTTTAATGGTTCTGATGTAAGACTCTAAAGTATAAACTTTTTATGTAATATAAGATTACTGCAAAATTTATTGCTTCCAGATAGGGGTGAAAACGGATCGGATAGTTTCCAACCGATCCGGATAAAAACGGATACGGATTGTGTCGAATCGGATTTTCTTCGGATAATTCTCAGATCGGATGTGAATACGGATTTTTTTTGTTGGATACGGATACGAATACAATAGGCCTGATATCCGGCGAATACAGATACGAATACGGATTATCCGGATAATACGAAAACGGATATCCGGATTTCAGCCCAACATTGCCCAGCCCAAGTCAGCCTCTTTCATCTCCCCTGCCACCAGCCCACTAGCCCAACCAAGCCATAAGCCTCCATTACCATTAGGCATTAGTTTCCTTAGTCATTAAATTACAAACACCAGTAGCAAATATTTATGTTTATTAAAAAATAAATTTAATATTGTCGGTGGATTAAAATTTGTACCAATTAAATTGATGTACTCCCGTTTAAATCATTTTGATGCAAATTTAAATACTTAATTAATTTATTAGTCACATGTAAATGGTAGAAATCCATTAAGAATTATTTAGGACTTTAGAAAAAATTAACTGCTACTTGAAGATTTAAAATCTGTACAACGGTATGACTATTGTGGATAAAAAATACTTATATGTGTTTAGATTTTATGAATATTTTGACAAGATAAACTATTTATGTGTTTTCATTGATTCGTGACCGTATTCGTTTCGATTCGTATTCGCTCCGTATCTGTATTCGATAGTATTCGTATTTGTATTCGTATCCGAGGTATCCGTATTCGTATCCGCATCCAAGAAAAAAATATGAAAACAAATATGGTAGAGACATTATCCGTCCATATTTGATCCGTTTGCACCCCTACTTCCAAATAATTAATAATCATCTTAAAAATAAAAAATACTACGAAACATAAAGACTAGGGTAGAGAGGGTAGAAGGAAGAAAGGTGTAGCAGATCCGAGGAAGGATCCTAATCTGATACCATTAAAGGCGAGAGAGGAAGTTTGCCAAGCATGCGCACACAGCAAACATTGCCGGGTTGCTCTTGTCATTTAGAGCATGTACAATGAAGAGATAGGAGTCCGTCTATAAGATGCTGAAATATGATATAGAGACAGTGAAAAGACGGTTCATACAATGGAGTATTTATTTTAGTGTCTTTAAGTAATTTAATATTTTGCATGTGGTTAAGATGAACTTGGAGTCTCCAACTCATACAACGTCTTCTTTGTCTGTCTTTAAGCCTCGACTTCAGCGTAGAGACGAGCTGCTCACCGTCTCTTCGTGAAGAGACGCGGAGGCCGTCTCTTGACCATGTAAGGGGTATTTTGCAAAAAGTATTAAGATAGAGACAGCTTGAAGAGACCCATTGTACATGCCCTTATATTGCCATACCGGCTACAGTGTTCACAACTGAGATCGGAGATAGCAGGGAAAGCGGCAGATTACAACCGAATTAGGTAGAGATGTGTACCAAATATGTAAAACAAGAACTGAATCACAACCGTGATACAACATAATCATGTCCATATTAGAATATTTAGGAAGGAGATTTCTTTCGCTTTCGTTCTCACTAGTTTGCCTTAGTGATCAAATTAGCCCCTCTGATCTAAACTTGCCAAAACGAATCCGTCGCTCTACTTGCAAGAATGGTGCCAGCTTAGGCCCTGTTTGGATCCCATGGTCTAAAGTTTAGTTGTCTAAAGTTTTGAACTAAACTTTAGTTGGCTAAACTTTAGCCACTAAACTTTAGTCGAAGGTCCTGTTTGTATCCTGTACTAATGGATAGACTAAAGTTTTAAAAAGACCATACTACCTCTCCTCGTTTCGTGCGTCAGCCATTAAATGGGAGGTGAGAGACCAACATGCATGGGTAAACACATCTTTGTGCCTAAGAACCCAAAACTTTAGACCACTTTAGTTCACTTTGGTGGACTAATGGTCTAAAATGTTTTTTAGGGGTTAGCTAAAGTTTAGATCTAACTTTAGACCACCTGTTTGGAGATTTTAGACCTAAACTTTAGTAACTAAACTTTAGATGGAGGGATCCAAACAGGGCCTTAGTCATATTACTAGAAGAGATGGGAAAATATCTGTTGTCTGACATTGGATAGAACTCCTAGTGTCAACATATCCTAGGATCACTCCATTTGACTCCTCCACTGCCCTGCAAATGAGACGCAACGCTAGGGGTGTAAGTGGCGGGGGTCGGCCCGTGTGCCCGCTTAGCCCGCCCGCAAAAAAAAAAAAAAACCGAGTTTGTGGCTGTTGCGGCAAACCGCAAAAGCTCAGTGGCTTAAGTGGGCCGAAGTGCACAAGCCCACGAAGACCCGGCTATTGCGGCAAACCCGCTCACCCGCATCGCCGCATAGCACACAACTGCGCCTCCACCCGCCACTCTGCCCTACCTCCCACCAGGCCACCAGTCGCGTCCGGCGTCCCTCCATCGGCGCCTCCTCCGCATCGCCCCGGGCCGTCGCCTTCCTCCGCTCGGCGGCCGCCGTCTGCCAAGCTCAGACCAAATCTAATCTCCCCGGAATCTGGAATAACCCCTACCCACTCCTGCCTCCCCCATCTTCTCGCCTTCGTCTTGGTCAACCCCTCGCCGCCGTCCGCCGTCCACGACGACCAACCACCAGGTCTTTCTTTCTCTCCCCTGATTGGGAGTGTTTGTTTGTGTACTTGTCTCGGTAGGTGGGCGGGTGGATCTGCCAGAAACAAGAACTACTCTTGGACCAAATCCGCAACAAGTTCTTGTGTAAACGATTGCCACTGAATAGCGGGTTCTTGGTTGACGAGGAATCGAGGGTTGTTCGTGTAGAATCTGAGGTTGGCTTGATCTTGCGCTAGTTAGCGAAGGTATTCCAACACATAAGATACCCCCGTTAGAGCGAAAATTGAATCAGTGGAATGAAGTTAGAATCGACAGCATTGAGGTTTGACTATGTGGTTCGTAGTTCTTTTTCTTTGCCGTGCTGAATGTAAATGTAATTGACCTTGTAGTTGGTGGTTGGTTGTTTGTGATTGATCTTGCTATGCAGTTAAACCACACTAGCCAATAATAAGGTTTGATACGACTAGTGTAGTTGTCACTAGCTTGTTTTGCAGCTGTTTGGTGATATTCTTCAGCTGTCTGTCTGTCTGTGTACATCATCTAGTGCAGCCAGTAGCAGTAGGAAACCAGCTTGTAATTAAAACTATATTGTTGTGTACTCTTGAATCAATCGAATGGTGAATCAATCGTTTCAGTTTCTCGATCGAAACGGTGAATCAATGCCATATATGCACTTGATTTTCTTTGTACAGAGACAGAGTGCTTGTTGTTACATTCAGATTCTGCAATTTGCGGAAATATAGAAGCCTGTTCATTTTCACTAGTACTAGAGGGAGCTGCTTAACTAGTTGGTAGATTATGTAAGTAGCTGAATAATGCATGTGGTGTGATACCATGACTTAAATTCACTAGCTGATCTATATGTTAGTATCTACTCCCTGCGCTGCGTCTCTAGCACCATTTTGTAGTAGTCGTAGCAGCATGCAGTAGCATATTAGTATAACATCACATGTTTATGCTAATTAGTGTGACTTTTCACTTCGTTATTTTCAGTCAAACCCTTGTTGCTAAGTTGATAACTACTCTAATGGTGTATGTTTTTTCTACAAATAGCACCCAGCAGTTTATTGCCATTGCAATCATGGCAACCTCCCAGGCTGCACAAGGAGGATGTGGTGTTCGAGAAGAAGTGCAAGGAGAATATGTTATGTATGAAATGTGCTGAATTGTAGGCTTTTGCATAGTGGTACTTCAGAGTTGAAACATGTTCCTAATCAGTCCATGATTATGCTCGCTTGAAGGCATCCCTGGAGTATGTACTTGTAGTTAGAAATGTTGGTACTTTTGCTTCTGTAGTGTATGGAATGTGCAACTGCAGCTGCCGGGTCCATACATGCTAATTATATGTCGATGTCTGGTTCAAAACTTGTAGTTTGGTAGCATTTTTGTTAGCCATCGTTGTGAACCAAACATTGTCTACTGATCACTGGAGTGATGGGTTATCAGGTGTTGCAAAATCAACAAGCTACAAGTAGCCAATGCGTAGCAGACTAGCAGTTGCGGGCAGTGTGTTTAGCGATGCGTGCGCTGCCGCCAAGTTCGGTGCGTCTGCGTGCATGTGTGCTGCGGTCGCCGCGTAGACCGCCAAATCAACAAGCAGCCAATGGGTAGCAGTTGCGGGCTGCCCACTAATTGCGCCACTTGCACCCCTACGCAACGCGAAGAAGTCGTGGAAGTGCGATAGTTGCAGCTGGTACAGATGGGAGTTGTGCACAGCCACACGAGCAGCCATTACGAATATTTGGCTTTTGTTTCCGAACCAGAGTTCACCTCGTGCAGGCTCCATTGGCACGGAAAGCTCTATGCGTGCTTCAGGGCAAGGACGCAGGGCCCTTCCAACAGAGAAAGCAGAGGCAATAGCGAAAAGCAGAGGCCTTCCGAGGCTGAAAGAATCGTTGACGATTTTTCTGGCAGTTGGACGTTTGCTTTTTTTTGTTGCTATCGTCCTACTGCTCATGTCCTTTGTAGTTGCGCACCCCAAATTTCTGGCAAACCTACGATGAGGCGTCGCGTTTTTCTGTTTTCTGAGCAAAGATGTTTTTGATCCATGCTTACCCAGGAAGGTCAAACGCTCGGTGCGCACTTTCACGCCCCCACCAGGCTTTATTTCCCAACTTTTAGAGAATACCGGTATGTCAAAAACAGGGTACCAACGGCTTTCCTGGTAAACTGAACTAGAGTTCTACTATGATAAACCATTGCTATTTTAGAGAACTGAAAATTTAGAATTTGTAAATTTTTCTGGACAGCTTGTAGAGATGGCGGTCTGACCAGCTAGCTTGTGTTGCTTCGAGCGAAATGGATAATTTTAGGAAATTTAAATCATGGTATGATTTGGTTTAACCAAGGTCTATGCATGTGTGGCATGATACATGTTTTCAGCTAACGCGAATCAAGTTATGAAGAACTTATACTCAAAAATGATTTCTTGGTGTTTAGATGTGCAGGGACGCTTGAAGTCTACCATGGTCAACGGCGATAATCGGGGCTATGCTTATAGAGGAACCGAGACCCAAAACGATCAAATATGCTAGGTGAGATTGTTGAGTTCAAGCATGGTATAAGGAAGGTGAGAAATATTGAAGGAAAGTTCGAGTAACGGGATACACTATATGGCTTGGTCGGTCTAAATGAGGCATAGTCCGGTGGAATCAGAATGAAAGAAACTTATCGATACGTTGCAAGCCAGCGGTGCATCTACACAGTCACATGGCAAGTATGGCGTTTGCTTGTAAGGGAAGATGAAGACCAGATTAAGAAAGGGTATTTTGGTAAGTTGATCAAAATATCAGAAACAACCTTAGATCAAACCCGCGACGCTTTAGAAAGCGGTATAGGTCAAGAAGAAATTGAGAAGATCAAGTTGGATCAAATGTTTAGGACTTAGTAGATTCAGACTTATATGTTTTGATAAGCATGTATAAGTGTAGTGTGTGAGTAAAACCCGTATTGTATAGTGTTAACAGGTTTCTCCCATTTGTGTTAATTGGATAGTATACAATAGGGTTAGATGGGGCTGGTTTCCTTGCCTATTTAACAGGTTATGATGGAGACTTGCAACCATCCAACCATCCTCGCTTTACTCACTGATGCCAAGTGTTTTAGGATTAGGATTTGAGAAGTGTGAGTGTTGTGGTGTGCTATGTTATTCTTCAAGTGAAGTAGTTGTAAAATCTTTATCCTTAAGTAGCAATATATTAATTTTGTTTATCTCTCATAGATCTCTCTTATTTTGGTTGATTTGCTCGTAGTTTAGTTGATTTTGATCTTGTCTATTCCCTTTCTTGATCTTGCTAGATGTCAAAGACAAGTAAGTGATGGAGATATACATTGAAAATCAATCTCTATCTATCTAGACATCAGGTTTTGTAAGTTCTTAAAGTTACCTAGTTTTTGCTTGATTTAGCCTCTCCGAGTGATTTCTTGATACAGTTGTTGTTGCCTCGATTCCTTGGGTGTTCTGACTTATTGTGACATGTAGGTATATATATAGAGCCAAAATGGCCATCAATCACCCACATGCAAGTCATATTCACTGTTTTTGTTTTTGTCTGATTTTAATGCAACCTTCCTTCAAACAAAAAAGATCAGAATTTTGGCAATACTTTTCTTAATTGTTAGTTCGAATAGGTTTCTAACATTCTAGAGAAGATGCATATTAAATTTCAAATGATTTGGAGTTTTGGTTTGAAAGTTGGCTTAATTTGTAATTTTGACCCGATTTTGGTATAGTAGAGTTTCACGAACCAAAAGATCATAATTCTCTTAAGTTATTTCAAGATATTTGCTTGGGATAGGTTCTTGAGGTCATGATTAAGTCTTAGTTCAATTTTTAAGTCTTTTCAATCTACGGATCAAAAGTGACATATTTTTTGCTTTGAAATACTGATGTTTTTACTGTCCTCGAGCTAATTTTACAGTAGCATAGTGATTTTTGAATACTTGGTTTCTTGATCTTCATAGATTCTCATAGCTATTGGAATGAAGAATCCATGAATACTTGAGGAAAAAATTTGAAAGCACCGTTCACCCCTTTGTTGCCATACCAATCATACATAACTCTTTTATTATCTTAGTTTTCTTCCCAAATTTTTTTGTGCTTCCCAGGCCTCCTACTATCTTCTATAGAAATGATTTGGGTGCAAAAACTGGTCATACCGCTCATGACTAGTATGGCCAATTACCAGTAATAATCGACCGGCTACCGCAAGAAAATCGAACCGATAGGAGCTCATGCATGTCCCGATCCTAGGGATTGGTTTAATTTGGGAAAATTAGATGGCCTCATGTGGGGACCCAGATTTGATAACCCGAATCTCTTGTGTATTTCGAGCTAGTCCCTGCATTAATAGCTAGCTCACATAATAACATCAGCAGACATCACATCCTTACATCCGAGTAAATAAAAGGGTACTGCATATTATATAGGCAATCTTAAATTGGTCTTATGAACAAGTTTTACATAACAGGCCGACTGGTAAAATAGCATTGTTCAGAGCAAAGTAGTGGAATAATACGTAAACCAAAACGGCCTCCACATCTTGCCACATGCAATCAACTGGGGCTAAACCTAGTCCTGACCTTCGTCATCCAAGTCATAGCTGATGGCATGGGTGAACCCATGCACCGGATCAACAAAGGATTTGTGCAATCCCTACATAGCTATTCAAGAAAGGATTTGTGCAATCCCTGCATGGCCCATCCAAAAATGACACATGCAATCCCTGCACGGCCAATTCAAAAATGACACATGTAATCCCTACATGGCCAATCAAATATGCGCAATCTCTGTACCAGTTTTCAACCAACCACTCATTTGAGTATCCACCATTTTAGAAAATATTTTCCTGTTTTCAGTGCTAACCCATGTTACCATTATCACTATTTTTCAAGTTTAGTTGGCAATGTTTGTATTGTATTTTATTTTACCACTACGACATTTCTAAGCACAACCATAACATACTAAAGTTTCATCAATAGTTGAGTTATCATTATTTGTAAATATCTTAGGGTGACATGGGAAGAAAAAAAATCAATAATCAAGGAAGGAGAATACTAGTATCAATTATATGGTATAACTAGGCATTTAACATTTAACATAGCATTTTAGCAATTACTATAATAAGCATGCATGTAGGTTTGAAAGCAAAATATTCCATTTGAAAAGTAGGTTCAATATGATCAATTATAAGAAATTGTCTTAATAAAATGTAGCTAAAGTTGGATCTTGTTCGTCAGCAATGGGGGCGTCCAAAGCGTCGAAGTCTATATACGTGAAATCGTCCACATGTAGGGCTGGACGAAAAACTCGAAGCTCGTTAGCTCGCTCGGCTCGTGGCTGGCTCGGCTTGGCTCGGCTCGTTAGGATAACGAGCCGAGCCGAGCCAAGATTTTAGCTCGTTAGCTATAACGAGCCAACTCGAGCCAGCTCGCGAGCCGCTCACGAGCCAAACGAGCCATGCTTCCAGGAATTTAGATATGCATATGCTGCTTCCATGGACCTAATTTGTACTCTATTGCATGTGTTAATGTGTAAATTTGTACTCTATTGTACCCAAACGAGCCATGCATGTGTTAATTTGTACTCTATTGTACCCAAACGAGCCAAACGAGCCAAACTTCCATAGATGAATATATGATGGAGATATTTTTTGGCCCTGGCTCACGAGCCAAACGAGCTAACTCGAGCTTTTTGTCGAGCCGAGCTGAGCTGGCTTTTTAGCTCGTTAGTTATAACGAGCCAGCTCGTTATCCTACCGAGCCAGACCGAGCCGAGCCGAGCCGAGCCGAGCCGAGCCAGCTCGATATCCAGCCCTATCCACATGCAATCAAACGTTCAAACAGAAATTCAAATAAATGAACTTTAAAATTTATGATTTTGGTACTATAGGAAAGGTTTTGAATTTAGATAAGTTTAGAAGTAAAAATCATTGGATTCGGATTTGAAATAAAGAAGTTATGGCCTTTCAAAGTTTAAACCAAAAGAAAATTCCTAAAATTCTGACAAGTGGGGTCCATCGGGATTTTCTTTCATTTTGGAATTATTTTTCTAAAGAAAAAGCTTCTGTGGCTAACAAGTGGGGTCGACCGGGGTTTTCTTTTCTGATTATTTTCCTTAAGGAAATCCTTGAGAGGTTGACAGGTAGGGGTCTAGGTGTTTTATTTTGTTGGTAGGTAGGTTGGGTTACGGCTTATGTAGACTAGGTTTATATAGTCATATATCAATAGGTGCGGCCTACCGTCAGTGATAATGGTCCATAGGGTAGGTCTATGTGACATGTTAAAGGTTGTGGGGCCCACATGTCAGAGGTCATGTGTTAAATCCTGGGTTAATTAGATATTCTAATCTCTAGGGCCCACATGTCATACTAATATTAATTGTGTCACTAAAGGCTAACTAACCTAATGGTTAAACTAATCACTTTGTCACTTGGGGCCCACCGGTCAGTGATCCAAACTCATCTTCTACCTTTGCTTGGCCATGGCCGAGCTCGGCATCAGCGGGCTGACGTGAGGGGAAAATGGGTTGCAAAGGCTAGTACAGCTCTACTAGCGGTGACGATGAGGTCCGAGACAGCGTGAGGTGGCAACACATTGGTGAGGGCGGCGACGTCTACGATGGGGAGCATGCCAATAGCACAGGCAAGTGTGAAACTCTAATTAAAAGTGGGATTTAGCTTCGGGTTGAAGGTGTGATGCTAGAGAAGGTATTGGCATTGTGGGGGCTATGACGAGCTATGCTCTCCACGGTGTCAGGCATGGCATAACAAGGGCGGCGGTGAGGGAGAGGTACGGTGAGCTATGTAGCTTCTAAACTAGTTCAACGTGTTGGTGTTACTTGGAATAGCAAGGGAACGTGAAGCCTTACTATGGAATGGCATGAAGGGGGAGATCAATGGTGGCGGCGTCAACGGCGAGGGCGGTGCACAATGAGTCTTCGGGATTCGGTGCTCCTAGGGGCAATTGGGCACAAGAGAATGAGCATGGGGTAGGCGAAGATGATACAAGCTCGGAAAGCATGACGGCGAGGTCAAAGACTCATTGGAGGGAAGGAATTTGGTGATGGAAGCCGACGGCCGGAATTGAAGAACTCAGCGCGATTAGCTTCAACTAGAGGCGGAGAGAGTGGGAGAAACTGGGGAAGAAGAAGAGTGAAGCGAGGGGCGTCTAGTGACACAGGAGGCTTCGGCTTTTATAATGGGAAGGGAGAGATTAGTTTGGGCACCATTAGTGGCTTAGGTCACCGAGCTTGAGAGAGGGCGAGAGAGGGGAAGAGAGCCTTCAATGGCTAATGGGACTATCTCATAGCAATGAGACTAAGTTGCGGTGTTCTTGGCTTGAGGTGTGAACTTTGATTGCTTTGTGGCACACAAAAATAGGTGGATGGATAGAGTCGGGCACGCGCAAGGAAGAAGATAAACAACATTGACAGGTGGGATTAGGCCCACATGGCTATGATGCACAAGCTGGCTTGCGTGTGTTGGTTGCATTGCTGGTCCGCGAACCGGGGACCGGGGGGGGGGGAGCGGGCGCGGGTTGGGCCGGTGGGTGAGAATAGGCCCATGGCTTTTGGAGGGAATTTAATATGATTTGAAATTTTATTTTTGGTTTGAATGGAGTTTGAATTTCTAATTTGAATTCTCAAAGGAATTTGCATACGAAATTTTTATAAAAAATTCCTCAACACCCAATTTAATTTTAGAAATTTGTTTGCACATTTTTGTGACATGGATTTTATTTTAAAAATCTTAAACCTCAACCAAGCTTTGGATTTTTTTTTCTAAAATGCAGCAAAAATTCTGAAATTCATGGAAATTTATGCGTGTTTGTTTGGAAGTCAAAGTTGGGCTGTTGCACCTCACAAGCCTTTAGCTATCCAATCCAGCACGACTCACTTCCATATGCGTATGTATACCGCTAGATATGCGTAACACTGTGTCCATGTAACTCAAGCCCCATTTTAGACTCCAAACTAGGAGCAAGAGCAGAGATGGAGATATTGCCGAGATCTCAACTCAAACCTCTTGATCAAGAAGCCCAGACAAGACAGAGACAGGCAGAAAGCAAGGAGGATGGATCACTCTCCCCTTCATAGCAGGTGCATTATCGCGCGCTCTCTCTCTCACGCATGCGTTTGTTGTGTAAACATATAACATATGCATGCTATGTTTGTACGCATGAAATGGAGTATGATGGGGTTGGGGATGGCCATCAGCGGGACGACGAGCAACGTGCTGGTGTATCTGCTCAAGGAGTACAACGTGGAGAGCATCGACGCCGCACAGATCAGCAACATCGTCCGCGCGCGGCTCGCTCAATCTCGTGCCTGTTGCCGGCGCCGTCGTCTCCGACTCCTACTTCGGCTGCTTCCCCGTCATCCTCGCCGCCACCACCAACATCCTGGTCTGTCGATGCTGCATGCCTGCCTAATGGTTCGACACTTTGTTTGCTCTCTGTTCCAAACAACTTTTAACAAACTAATCCACTATGGTCTTGATTAGTTAGAGCAGCTACACCCTCCATTTTTTTTACTTGACTCACTAGAATCCATGCTGTCAATTTTTTACTTAGATTTAAAATTATCTAAATTGAACATACGAAAATTATATTATTAGATTTGTTATTAAAAATATTTTAACTTAATAGTATAATCTTAATGTAAAGTTATAAAAATAGCGGTTAAACTCGTATATCGAAAATCGTAAAATGTCATAAATGTCAAGTAAAAAAAGAATGGAGAATTACAAGGCATGGAAATGGGGAACAAAATGTAAAGGAGAATGTTTTGGCTCAACGCAAGCTACCTCTCTTGGGTTAGCTTCTGTATTTATAGTGTAGGTTTACAAAAGAACTGATTTGATCGGGATTACATCAGTCGGTAAAACAGACAACAAGAAGATAGACAACAGCTAGACAGGCTATAGTAACTGAACACGTCGATTTGTGACTGGTGGTCGTAACTCGATCACGAAGTGCTCTGATCTGGTCGTGCTCAACTCTGTGTTTCTCTGTTTTTTAAGTAGACCTTATATCCTAATATTCATAGCTTTATACCTATTAGAGTAAAGGATTAGTGAATATTTGGGGAAAAAATTTCGAGGTACCATTAATTCCCCTCTGTCGCCTATCCGATCCTACAAGTGGTATCAGAGCCATATTGGCTCTTTGTTTGATCTTAATTGATCTTGAGCATGGCAACT
Organism: Dendrocalamus latiflorus; assembly: GCA_017311315.1. Lineage (NCBI taxonomy): Eukaryota > Viridiplantae > Streptophyta > Magnoliopsida > Poales > Poaceae > Dendrocalamus > Dendrocalamus latiflorus. The sequence goes on from CM029662.1 coordinate 17,281,324, forward strand.
AGTAGGGAAACTTATGAGCTCTTCTTTGCATCTTGTCGAGGTGTTTTGCCAATGATGTCTTTTGTGACAAGAGACTTGAAATCAACTAGAGAGTGATTTTATTTGCAAAAAACCACAGGTGTAAGCTTTGTGGTACATTCTTTACCTTTGGTTATTCAAGTGCTAGGGAGAAGAAGCTTTTGGAGTCCACGGATGATGATGATGATGATAATATTGACAAGGAGGATGAGCTTTGACTCATCATAAGCAAGGTAAAGCCTTAATATGACCTTAGTTTTGTCCAAGATGCATATGCTTCCTCTTAGGGATATTGTGAGATGTCTAGATAATAAAATTGCTAGATTGTTTGATATTTGTTATACTATGTCGGAATCTCACTTACCATATTAGATTGTGAGTTTTACATGTGGATGTTGAAATTTTGAATTCTCTTCTTGAATGCTTAAAATCTGAAAAATAAAAAAAAATTGGCTCGCCTCACATGTGTAGAGTAGCTTGAGTTAGCTAGGACTAGGATGAGTGAGCCAAATGCTTTCGTTCATGATTCTCGTGTAGACTCAAGTGATTCTCTTGTTGATAACCTAGCTTCTCTTATTTTGTGGTTGTACTAGCTATGTTCATCATGTTGATCCAATTCATTATTTGTTTGCATTTATTATCTCTTGCATATATTGTCCTTCTTTGAGAGATGGTGTAAATGCTTTGAGGAGAGAGCACGATGATATGAGCGCTGAATCTTGCAACTTAGTCACCTTTTTTCATTTGGATTTGGATCTTTCTTGTAGTGAGCATAGTTCTATCGTTGTTGGCACTTGTGCCATATCTTTAGATGCTCCTATTTTGGCTAGTACAATTCTTGTTGAGTCTTCTAGTGTTGTCTAAGGGATTTCTAAAAACAAGGGTGTTTCTTTTTCACATGATACTATATTTTTCAAAGAGAAGTATCATTGCACTTTTGTAAGAAAGATGGACACATTGTTGAGTTTTTGACTCCGCCGTGTCAAGCACGAGCGTCAAGTTCATCGTCGAGCTTTTTGGAACACACATCGTGTATCTCATGGCATGTGTGGACCCAGTGCTGACACGTGGTCTTCATGCTTATTCCAAGGGACTTCTCTTTTGAGTAAGGATGGTGCTTTGTCTTCCCAGACCATGTCTCTTAGTAGACATTTGCACCATTACTTATTTTATGAGAAGGATGGACATCATATAGACTCTTCTTTTCGGCATGCCAAACGTATGCATTGAGTTCATGCTTCTAAGTCTTCAAGTGTGCATAACGTTTTTCATGGCATGAACACTCGTGAATCTAACATGAACACTCGCTTTGATGGTAGCTTCCTTGACACCTTTTCTAGTGGTGTTTTATGGCATCGTGGACTTGATTATCATGATTTTGGTTTTTGTCCACGCGTTATCTCGAGGAAGGATTTTCGCCATTTCTCAAGTGGTTGGTCTTCTTTTCTCCATCGAGGTGCGCACTTACGGCGAGAAGTTATGAGTTCTTTTGGTTCTCATCTTGGTGCTTTCAAGTAAGGCATTCGCCGCTTTTCTAAAGATGGCACTTGTTTTACTTGTCGAGTTGTCCACTTGCGGCGTGGCTCTAGGATTGGATTTCCTTGCATGAACCATCCATTGCATCATGCTAACCCACACACTTCTAGTGTTGGTGTGTCTAAGTTTTGGGTTCCCAAGTACTTGCTTACTAACCCTTTAGGATTCAAGACTCGGGCACCTTGTTCTTTTTATGTGTAGGTGTCGAGACGCGGGATAGAGAATATGTGATTGATTGGATTTTAGTCTTTTGCTTTATTATATGATTGGAACACTTATTGGTTCTCCACTCTTTTTGATGGCCTCCAAGAGGCATATGCTTCACGTTTGGTGTCTCCACCTACTTTGTGAATTATTCTATATCTTCATACTCTTATATTCATGTTTGATCATAATTGACATGTTGTGCTTGTCTATATGCTCACTTGTACCATGTTGGCATGTTTTACTCTTGTTACCTTCTTGTCACGCCTTTGTGTGTATTTTGCTTTGGTATCCATGTGTCATGTTATATGTGTTAGTTTATCGGATGCTTAACCTTCGACTTGACTTCATGAGCATAAGTTACTTATTAAATTTGTGTATTAGAAGTCAAGTATCATCATAACTTTTTGCCTTATTGTATCTATCCTGTTTTACTAATTACATCTTGCTCCTTATGTCCATTCAGCATTATTTACACATGTCAACGTATTTTTCTATGTTTTTTGTTTGTCATGATGTATGTCTATATGATGCATGTTTGATTATAGACATTTTGAGTTTGATTATATTTTGAATAGTTTTCTATATCATGATGCTATGCTTATTCATGCCTTCTTATCTTTTTGGTTCATGTGTACATGCTTATATGTGTATCCATGCTAGCATATGCTTTATGACTTTTCCTTGTCACCTGCTCCCTTGTGATCTTTAGTTTCTTACTTCCCACTACTTGGCTTTGCATAGTACTCTTGTTCTAGTGATAGGAAGGGTCTAATTGGATAGATATGAGCCAACTCTAGGTGATTTTGTCTCAGTCACACTTCTCATCCAAATGATTTTTTAGAATTATTTACTGCCTAGTTTGAGCTTTCTTCTTGATCACTAGTATCTTGTGTTATGATAGCTAGTGTTGCCTTTTTGCTCCGTAGTATGAGGTTATAGGCTAGAGACTATGAGGGAAGGGTGTGTTTGGGAATTATCACGTTGAGTTTGAACCCTCATTTTCTGGATTTATGCCTAAATTCTTGGTTCTTCTCAATTTGTCTTCTTTAGTAGGAGTTGGAGGTTCCTTCTTTTCAAGCTGCTTTTCAGGGGGAGCTTACTTCTTGTGCATTCAGTTGTATCATATTGCATTGTGTATACATGAATGCTTATACAAATCATAGAGTCTTAACTATTATCAGTATGTGACATGATATTTTGCTTTACATCTTGCGATGTCATGTGCTAGCTTGCTAGATTTATCATGTCATTCTATGTGTAGCTTAGCTTTTGCCATGCTACCTTTATTAAATATGAACAACTTGAATTAAATTATGTCTTGTTGAATCATGTGATTAGTCTGGCTCTAGTGGCCCTCTTATGATTCATACCGTGTCAAATAAGCTAAGTTGAGTCTTGAATCTGCATTGAGCTTTAGATTGAGCTATGCTAGTTCATTAATGAAGCATGAGTTAATATTAACTCTTTGTTCTTAAACTAAGTCAAGAAACTGCAAAAAGATCTCTTCTGTGCAAAAAAACTGATCTCACCAATCCTTTTTGATGAGACGGCTTGCCATTACATTAGGCATGAACTCAGGGAGAGTTTTGGATGACCAAAACCTCTTCCTTAAACTTCTTACTTGGAGTGGTCACATATGGCTAAGAAAACAAAATCTTGTGAAAAATGGTTGAAGTCAACCATGAATTTCTGAAAATACCAAATATGCTAAATTTGCTCAATTACAAGTGATATCTAGTGTTTGAACACAATGTCTCAATCTTGAACTTGTAGCACTCTAAATTGACTCAATTATAACTTCTTGGTTTCACTTAGAATATTGACATGGCTTGACTCATTTTTAGATACCTTTAACTAGCCTATGATCTTGAGTGACTTGACATGTTAAACAATCTATTTAATTTTAGATTATGGTTTATTTGGCTTTATCTTGATAATACATGGTTTGTCATGATCTAGATAACGCTTTCATCTTTTATGACTTGGTGTAATATTTAAAAAGTCACTTTAGATAACCTTCATGGCTCCTAATGTTTAAAATGAATAAAATACAATCACTCCATTTCATTCATGCTCTATATTCTTTCATGCATCTTGATGACTCTATTGTCAAAAGGGGGAGAATGATTGAGAAAAAGCATTAAAGGGTGCAAAAGGCATTAAAGGGGAGAATGCTTGGTATGAATTGCAACACTTGGTATGAGATATTTGAGTGAGGGGGAGCTTCATTGCATATTATTTGCTCTCTTTTGCATTTTTGGCTGGTCATCTTGCTATTAAAATGGTCATGCTAAGTAGTTGCTCTTTTCTTTGGACCATAAGTAAGATTGGGCTTTTGTGAGGTTTTAGGTGTGATTTAGAGCTTTTGTAGAAAACTTATTCTTTCTTGTTGTTTGCTCCATTTCACACCTTGCCAACATGGTCATGAGTTCCTTTTTTTCTTCTATTGGACCATGTATGGTTTTTGCAACTTCTTATTTTCAAAAACAAACTCATCTTCATGCCTTTTCGGTGTTTGTCAATATACTAATCAAGGAGGACATTGTGAGACCATGTGGATGTCACTTCATGGTTGTGATGAGTAATTGACTTTTGGATTAGAGTATCTATGGAGGTTGAGTTTGGTTTCTGAGGATTTTGCAAAAGATCGCTTTCTGGCCAATGACTTTGTGGTTTACAAGTTCGTCTGACTAGAGTATTTATTGTTTATGACTTGTGGTCAGCAGGTCTGATCGGTAGAATGACCATAGGGTGGTCGAAAGCTTAAGTGCCTGAATGACCATGTGTGATTGACAGTTGTAGCCTGATGATCGATGGTCGTATCTTACTGCCTGGTCATGATAGGTAGTCTTAAGCTGTAGTGTTTGGTAATTGTAAGCTGTAGTGATCGATAGTCATAGCGGCGGTTGTAGCGATCTGTTGTGGTAAGTTGTAGCCTGTGTGATCGGTGGTCGTAGCGATCGGTTGTGATAGTCATAGCCTGTGTGATCAATGGTCATAGCGACCGGTTGTGATTGTCGTAGCTTCTAGTAGCTACTCTTTGGCTTCAAGTGCCTCATTTCTTATGCATCTGAGTACTTGTGTCAGTCCAGCTGGTGATCAGACTAGCTTATCTAAGTGGTTTGAGGCTGTTCTCCAGAAATAGTGGGGTTTTGATCAGGGTTGACCGGTGTTGCTGCTAGTGCGCACTTGTGTTTATTGTTTGGTTATAGGTTTAGGATCAATAATTTGGGTGCATACTTTTTGCATTGTGCATTATATGGATAAATTGCGCAAATTGATGATCTTTGTGTATTGTGCGGTGCTACATGATGGTTTGCTTGTTGGTGTTGGTTGCAGGACTTCAGAGCTAGGTCATGGTGAGGCGTAGGAGGACCGGGACTAGGCACAGGGTGGTGCTGAGGTCCAGAATGGTCAGGAAGACGCTGAAGATGAATGAGGCTCGCGATGTGGTTGCAAGACAGGACGACGAGGAACCGAAGCGAGAGCTACCAGTAGTGGACATGACGGGCAACGGTAAGGTGGACCAGGACTAGACTCAGGGAGGAGCCGAGGTCCTATGTGGTCGAGGATGCTGGGTGCCATCATGCGTGAGGGGAAGCACGTGGTGCGCCAAGTGACTTAGGTTGTTTGCAAGCGAGGATGGTTCGGTGGGATCCGGACACGTGAGAGGCTTGACCGCAAGTTATTGGGGCCACATGGAAAATGGAAAATCATGGGCGATGTTTTGTGGCAAAGAAGCGGGAAGTTTCGAGGAAGGCGGTAGAGGGGCATTTTGGTAAATTGCCTAATACCGGGAAAGTGGCAGTGTGTGAAACCGCGACGTTGGCCTAAGTGATTTAGGTCTTGTATGTGCTAAAAATGTGATCTGGATTAAGTGTTGATTCACTAATGGGTTAATGGTTGTAAGTTGCTTTGAAAAGCGTGCGTGAGAGCAAAACCTGATGTTATGTGGGGTTAATGGTTATCTCCGGTTTGGCCTAATGGGTTGATCCATTAGGTTTTGATTCAGGTTGTTAGCCTATATATGGGGAGGGGAGGCAAGGGCTAGGGTTTGAGAAGGTTGGCTAGACCTTTTGGTAGCTAGCTCCTCCTCCCTCCCATGGGAGTTAGGTTAGAGAGTGGGTATGTGCTCTAGCTTTAGAGCTCTGTCCTCCTGAGTGGAGTAGCTATAAAACCAATCATCTGAAGTGAGCAATACGTCAATCTTTGATCTACCTTTTATGTATCTTTTGACTGATTGAGTTTACTCTATTTTTGTTTGGTTCTTCCTCTATTCTTTTCAGTTCTATTCTTCGGTTCTGTTCCTTTCCCTTCTTGATCTGAGAGGTTGTTCTTGTTTGCTATTGTTGATGATTTGACTTGTTGTATTTTGTGGGATCGTACTCAAAGCCATTCTGGCTATTCTCTCCCCACGAGTATGGTCTGTTCATCGTTTCGATCTCAGGTCCCTGTTTTGTGCGTGTGTGATCAAATTGCAAAAAGGTCTTAACCTTGTTACTGAGTTTTCAATCCAAGATTAGATTAACTTACTGAGACCTTAAGTATCTTGCGTACAAATTTTCACAGCCATTTGATCTCTTAGTCAAAAGATTTGAGGATTTTAGATCTGGTGGTCGTGTGCCTCTTCGGATACTTCTAGTCGCTTATGACCATCTGATTTCGACAACACAATGGTCTTAAATCGTGTTGTCATGCACCTCCACTGCTTTTCGTGTTGCTTATGACCACAATTGTTTAAGAGTGCTCGATAGTCTTTGACCACGCTAGTCATACGATTGCTCTGTTTTGAGTTCGTTCTTTTCTCTCTCAATCTTTTTTCTTGATTCAGGAGTTTTGATTTGATTTCTTCGATGTTCTTTCTTGGTGTGACATGTGGGATAGTGCTCAAACCATCTTGGATATTCTCTACACACGAGCAAAATCTGCTCATCGTTTTTAGATCTCTGTTAGTGTACGCTGCTTTTGCAAAAAGGTCTGAAATTTATCATGGATTTTTTGATCCAGGAATGGAATAGCTTCCAGAGACTTTAAGAAACATGCATACACTGGCTTCATGGCTTTTAGATCTTTCAATCAAAAATTGCATGGATTTTGGATCTTGTGATCGGGCTGAAAAACACTGTTCCCCTGTTCTTCCTTTGAAATTGGTGGTACCACAAGCCTCGTAGCAGTAGTACCACAGTTCCTATTCTCCATCCACTTTGATTTCGACCATTCATTGGTCGTCAACCTCACTGGTCAAAATTCGGCTTGGTTCGATTACCTTGGTTTTGATCACTCAATGGTCATAGATCACTCTAGTCACATTCTGAACTGTTACAACAACACACTGGTTTTCGACCACATTGTTTTCTGACCACACTCTGGGCATCGACTATGGAGGTGTCGACCATTCATTAGTCTTCGACCATGTAGGTTACGATCACATCGGTCTTTGACCGCGTTGGTTTTGACTACTCATTGGTCCTCGACCACTCTGGTCTCTCGACCGCACGCTAGTCATCTACCACGTCGGTCTTCGACAACGTTGGCTTTCGACAACATCGGTTTCAACCATGTTGGTTACAACCACGTTGGTTTTGACCATGTTGGTTACGACCACGTTGGTTTTGACCACAGTGGCTTCGACCATATTGAACTTCCAACTGGTAGTCAAATTTCGAACACGTTGTCAGTCTTTCGACCATGTTGTTTTCTCTGTTGACTAGTTGTGTTCAGTTTGGCTCTTCGGCGTTTTCCGACCAGTAGTTGTAATTGACCACAATGATTTCTGACTAGTGGTCGTAACCCAACCACGAAGTGCTCTGATTTGGTCGTGCTTAACTCTGTGTTCCTCTATTTTTCAAATAGATCTCATATCCTAATCTTCATAGCTTTGTAGTTATTGAAGTAAAGGATTGGTGAATATTTGGGGGGAAAGTTTCTAGGCACCATTCACCCCCTCTGTTGCCTGTCCGGTCCTATGACATCATAATCTGTGCCGAGTCTATGAGCAGGTACAACACAATCTCTTCTTCTTGAAGCGAATGGCCAATAGAGGCTATTGTATTAGCAAGACTTCACTTTTTGGAAGTAGTCAGATGCTGTCATGTCCCTCTTCTTCATGTTTGCGAGTTGGATGCGCACTTGCATGGTTCTTGCCCTGGTGCGTGACGCAAACATGGTCTCTAGCATTGTCCAGACCTGAATGGCAGAGGTGTGGAACAGCACGTGGGAGAGGATCTATTCTATCAATGATGACAGCAAAGCGCTCAAGACCAGCTGATCCTTCTGAAGCCATGCAAGCTACTTCGGATTTGGAACCTGAGCAGCACCATCTTGTGTTGTCTAGGTGATGACTGGCGCCAGAGGTTAAGTCGATCCATGCACATAGCCAGGGATGCCTTGGCTCTGAAGATAGGGATGAATTGAGCCTTCCACAGTACATAATTGTCACGATTCAGTTTGACTGTGACAAAGTGACCGGAAGAAAATGTGGTGATGCTAGCAAAAGTATTTGAGTTCATGGAGGAAGAGGAGGATGCGGAGGTGGTCATCTTGGTCCAGATTGGAAGCTCTGATACCATGTAAAGAAGAATGTTTTGGCTCACCGCGAGCTACCTCTCTTGGGTTAGCTTCTATATTTATAGTGTAGGTTTACAAAAGAACCGATCTGATCGGGATTACATCAGTCGGCAAAACAGAAAACAAGAAGATTGACAACAGCTAGACGCAGGGGCGGACCCACAGGGTATGCCGGGTGGGCCACGGCATACCCTGGGCCCAGCCGTACTACCTAGCCCCCGCCCCCCCCCCCCGAACCGAGGCGAAGCAAAACGAATCGCAGCGATGGCATCTCGTCTCGTTGCGGCGGCGGCGGCGTCCTCCTCTTCCCCCCTCGCACGCCTCATCTCCAGCCGCCGCCTCGCCGGTGCCGCAGGTATGTGCGCGCCTTCCCTACCCTTCCCAGATCCAAGAATCATATGCGCCGATTGTTTGGATCGGCTGCTTCGTTGGGTCCATTCTGGGTCCGCCATGGCTGGTTCTTGGCCATGATTTGGTCATGATGGATGTATGTAGCTTAGGATCGATGTGGCCATCGCTATCAGGATATGCGGGAGCGCTTTCTGCTAGAAATTTGGGGCTGTGTTTTATTGGTAGTGTTTCTTCGGCATATTGTTGCGCTTGTTGTCTTACCTTCTTGATTGGTTCGTCTTGTGTGCTTAATAACGAGTTTTTTGCTATTATGGTACCCTCTAAGTTGGGCTTCGCTGAAACGGTACTTATACCGTGGGCTTCTCCCAAATAGTACCCTTGTACTTAAGACTTCTCTCAAATAGTATTCTCAGGGATTTTAACTCAAATAATTTGATTTTCGAATTTGTACTCCCCCAATTGACTGAACTGACCCTGCTCATTTTGTTTAACCCTAATCACTTTTATTTTCTTCTTTTCACATCGTTTGGGTTTCATTGGCGACGGCGGCACGCCGACTGGCCGATCGGAATACTCGGCGCGGCGCCGTCAACGTCAGGCGAGAGCGCAGCAAGGATCGCACGGGAGTGCGCGCACCCCAGGCCACGGACGATCGCACGCCAGCCAGGGACGGTCGCACGTCGGCAGGGGCAACCGGACCACGTACGCGGTACCTGCCGATCACACCTGCCGCGTACGTGGTCCGGTTGCTCCTGCCGACGTGCGACCGTCCCTGGCTGGCGTGCGATCGTCCGTGGCCTGGGGTGCGCGCACTCCCGTGCGATCCTTGCCGCGCTCTCGCCTGGCGTTGACGGCGCCGCGCCGAGTATTCCGATCGGCCAGTCGGCGTGCCGCCGTCGCCAATGAAACCCAAACGATGTGAAAAGAAGAAAATAAAAGTGATTAGGGTTAAACAAAATGAGCAGGGGCAGTTCAGTCAATTGGGGGAGTACAAATTCGAAAATCAAATTATTTGAGTTAAAATCCCTGAGAATACTATTTGAGAGAAGTCTTAAGTACAAGGGTACTATTTGGGAGAAGCCCACGGTATAAGTACCGTTTCAGCGAAGCCCAACTTAGAGGGTACCATAATAGCAAAACTGCGAAGGTGAAAATGTGGCAAGATCCAATGCATCCGGGTAACTGGAAGGAAGAGCATGTGAGTTTCCCCTCAAAATTCTTTTCCCCCATGCATTACTCGAAAACGTTTATCCAAGAAAATTTAGAGGAATATATATGTTAAAAAATATCAATGCATACTTGAAGATTTTAGAGTTATTAAGTGCTCTACTAAGCCAAGAAACAAAGCTAGCTTTGACTAGTTACTTCTGGATGAATCTTGTGACACCATGTCGGCAATGAAGTTTTGAGAGTCTTCTAGCTATTGTTGACTTAGCGTAATAATCTCAGTTGGCAACAAGTAGCAGTGGCTGGAGACCTCCAGGTTAATCCAATGTTTTTAGCTGTCAACAGCTATTGAATGGCAGTCAACAAAACTAGCTAAACGTGATCTGCTAGCTGTAGCCACTTCAAGTCGGTTTAGTGATACTGCATGATATCTAAACCTCATGTCGGTTCAGCAGCCTATAAAAGGCTTGTAAATCTCTATGTATCAGTATGATGGAAATATAGGAAACCAGTATGAGTGTTTCTTGGTGAAGCTCTCATAGCTGCTGCAGCCCCACTATTCTCTATTTCTTATTTTTCTCTAGTAAGATCCATCAATACTAGGTAGTTCTCAACAATATATCAACTGAGATGTGTTGTTTAGCTAAAATAGTGGTTTCGTTTGTAATTGTAAAGTGAATTTACAGAGCGGAGGCTAGGAGGGGAGGGGCTGGGGCCGGAGGGAGAGGCGGAGACCGCGAGGGCCTCGTACTTGCACTACTACTACTTAATCCTAATTACTGGTATGTTTCATCCTTTTTTCAATCTTTATAACTATTCACAAATACAATTTCTGATTTCATCACTAAGTTTGCTAATTTTAGTGTGCAGATAACTACTTATATATATTTATGGGTATTAGAAAACACATTATCTATTACTAAGGTACAATCTTTGTTGTATTTTGTATTTTTATTATGTTTCTATTCTAATTATGTGTGATTTTGGATTGCAAAATATACTTTGCTTTATATTTAGTGTGTTTATCTTTTATACATTATGTCCCGCTAGACTATTAGTATGGTGATTGAACTATTTATATTGTAATTTATGCCTGTATACTGAATTACGGTGCAAATTTTATAATTATTTACCGAATTGGCAAATGGTTTTATCGAATTGCATATAAAAATTTTGGTGCGGCGTACCCTTTGGTAAAATCCTGGGTCCGCCACTGGCTAGACGGGGTATAGTAACTGAACATATCTTTGATACTAACTGAACATATATTCAGAAAGGAGTCTTCAGAACGGAGTTAGAGATAAGAGAACGTTATCTTAACACAAAGTATATAGGATGATTCAATTTTGAGATAAATGATAAATATTTTTGAATCTATCTAATACTGTTTCTGTAGGGACACCGAAATCAATTACGTCTTTAAAATCAACCACCACAAGGAACACAATACGAAGTGACCTCCTCATGCATTTGAGCAGGTACGGTTTTCCTAGAGCCAAAGCCTGTTTTGCCACTGTATCGTAGCGTATTTACAAAAATAGCAGTATACGGGAGGTATTGACAAAAATATCATTTTTGCCGCTGGCGGACCGGGCGGCGGTGGCCGCGAGGCGACATGTGGCGACGTCACCGGCGGCAGGTTCCTGTCGCCCAGCCACCAGGTGGCCAGAAATTAGGCCGGCCTAATTACCTGCCTAATTTTTTCGGTTTAGTATTTATTTGAATTTTTAAGTTTATCAAATGAGCTCAAAAAATTATGAAAATTTATGTACAGCCTTTGGACACAACATTCCTCGCAGTATAATTTTTGGAGAATTTTATCCATGACGAATGTTGCTAAAAAATTCAAATAATTTCAATATTTTTATGAGAATTTTATCCATGACGAATTCCTGTCGCAGTATATTGTTTGAATTTTTGAGCAACATTCGTCATGGATAAAATTCTTCAAAAATTACCCTACGAGGAAAGTTGTGTCCAAAGGCTGTTCATAAATTTTTATAATTTTTTGAGCTCATTTGATATACTTAAAAATTTAAACAAATACTAAACCAAAAAAATTAGACAGGTAATTAGACCGGCTAATTAGCCAGCCTAATTACCGGCCACCTGGGGGGCTGGCGGCAGGCTTGCCTGCTGCCTGGTGACTGGGCGACAAGTGCCTGCCGCCGGCGACGTCGCCACGTGTCGCCTCGCGGCCGTGCCGTCCGGTCCGCCGACGGCAAAAATGATATTTTTATCAATACCTTTCGCATACTGCTATTTTTATAAATACGCTGCGATACAGTGCCAAAACTGGCTTTTTGTCTCCTATTGTCTACACCTGATATAACGTAGACACCCTGTACTACGACATTCTATTGTAGACCTCGGTGTTTCCTAGATAGTTTAGTTTGATGGTAGATCAATTCTCTCTCTGTTTTTTTTTTACAAAAAAACAGGGAGATCTGTTTAGCGGTTACTGTTTGATGTGCAGCACAATTATTCAAATGCCTCTTTCATGTAATAAAGGTGACATGAGGAAAACAGCATATAGCTCTCACGTCGCGCTCTCTCCACAAAACACCCAGATGCGTTATGCATACATGACCACTTCACATTGATGCGATGATTATGACCACGGAGAACTTTTTCGAAAATTTTTCTGTAATTTTTGAGACCCTAACTAAAAAACCAAAATTTGGATGAAATTGTTTTCCCTGATTATGACAACCACCAACTCTGTTTCATGCAACAACCTACATGCATATGCTCCTTTCACATTCAAAATCACATGAATCATTTCAAGTAATTTTACATGAAACTTTCTTATGAGCATTTGATCATTTGTTTTTCGTTAATCTCTTGTTTAACATTCTTGATTAATTGCATACGCACCCAATGTCATTATCCAGTCCGTGCTGTTCACGCTCTCCGCGGCGCTGCCGTCCCTCCGTCCGCCGCACTGCGAGGCCCCACCGCGGCCGGCGCAAGCTAGCACGCGTCCCCCGGCCAGCTCGCCGTACTCTACGCTGCTGTGTGCCTGCTCTCCCTCGGCACCGGAGTTCGGCAGCGCGCGCGACCAGGACTCCTTCAACTGGTACTTCGTCTTCCTCTACGCCTCCATCGTCGACGACACGGCTATCGTCGGCGGGGTCCATCTCCGTCTGCTCGCACGTCGCGTTCATCGCAGCCACCCCATCCTGGACCATGGCTATTGGGTTAATTTTATTGTATATGTGTGCTTTGCATGTGTGTGTGCATGAGTACTCTGTTTCTACAGTCGATACGACCAGTCTGTGTGTTGTTACGACTAATACTAAAGCTAAACTAAGTATTGTAGCTCCGAGTACTCCATAGTCCTAACGCCGTGGTCGATAGTCAATGGTCATAGTCGATAGTTGATGGTCGTAGTCGATAGTCGATTGTCGTGGTCGGTAGTCGTCAGTGCATACTCGGAGGAGCACTGTGGGCGTCATACTCGGAGTACTGTGGACGTCATACTCAGAGGAGTATAGTGGACACCATACTCGTATGAGTACTAAAGCACCCGAAGGACTCGAAGCCTATGTGTGGTCGTAGCGCCGTGGTAGTAGCCTCTCCTCTAAACGTGCTAGCTTCTTGAAAAATTCTGCACGAATCTCCTCTTTTGTGCGCTCCTTACGATTGGCCTTCGATCTCTTCGGACTCCTATAGGAGTTGGAGTTATCTGAGAATCCCTGTCTTTAGGGAACGTAAACCCTAAGGCCTCACATGTGACCTAGGTTCTTCTTATTTCCTAGGGCCATAGATAATATGTCCCTCTCCCTGACACCTGGAAGTTGCCTCGGGAGGATTCCGTAGTCGACATTTCCTGCAAGAGGCCAATATGTTATTTCAGTTCCTATGAAATTATGGATATGTTACCAGCTAGGTAGTTTAATATCTTACCAATCATTGAGACACTTTTTGGTCAGCTAGATTCTTAAAGGGTATGGTGCCCGAAGACGTGGTAGATGTCATCACTCTTCACTAGTTTTGGATACGCTCGTTTATGATCCTGGCAAATGGCGGGGAGGCCAACAACAAGATTGCCTCCTCATCATCCCTCCTCCATTGCGGGATTTTACCCATGTACCTAGTGGTGTCGAGTCTTTGGGTGTGTTCTGGGCCTAGATTGCCTTATGCGCCATGCTTTATTTTTGGAATTCAGCAGTTGTCTTCATGGCCACAAAGGCGTCCCATACATCCACATGGAGAAAGGATATTTCATGAATGGTCTCATCCTCATTCACATACTTCATGACAAGCGTGCTCTTAAAGTTCTTCCATGCTTTGCCCATCGCCAGGAATGCCAGTCGTCGCATGAGGCCCTGGACTTCTCTCTAACATCGAAGGACCTTGAGACTTCCTCTCAAAGCTGCTCTTTCTCTTCACTCATCAGAGACTTCCAGCCGATGTTGTGATGGGGACCTGTTGCTTTTTAACTATCCCATAAGTGTCCAGAATGCAGCCGCTGCTTTCTTCGAATGTAGAGGGACCCCAACTGGACTGACCTCCATGATGATCATTCAGCTCTCAAACATTTTTGATATGCCTCGGCCCTCTCGCTTACTTACTCCTTTGGTTTGGTCATCGAACGTATTCGGTGAAACTGAGCCCGAAGACTGTGTAGATGCTATCTCACTTAGTTGCTATCTATGAAGCATTCAAATTGTATTTCAGTATAGGGTACAAATTAAAGGTAGAGAAGGAAGAGAAGGTGGACGAACTAAGTAGGAAGAGAAGGAGCAGTAACAACATCTACAGGATAGCAGAACATGAAGCAAATAGTAGATAAACTACACTGAAAATCAACAAGAGCAACCACAGGTTACTAATTGTCACCATTAGTCTTTACGGATCACTAGTTCATCACTGAGAAATTGTTGTCCAAGCAATCAAATAAGCATGACTCATAACACATGACTCAAGCATCTTAAATGATATATATTAACTAGCACTATATATGAACAATATATACTACTTAACCATACATGAACTAGCACTGCATATATAAAACCCTAATCCATGGGAGATAGTGAGCACCAGCATGATACAGTGAGAACCAGGGTTATACAGTGTGCACCAGGGTAAAACCATCGGCGACGGAGGCCAGAGGCATGGAGAGAGCTGGAGGGAGGCAGCACACTAACCTGGAGACAGCGGAGAGAGATGGAGGGAGGCGGCGAACTAACTCGGAGACAGGAGAGAGAGAGAGAGAGCTGGAGGGATGTGACAAAGGTTGAAGGTAGTGGAGGAAGCTAAGGATGCCTAGATCTGACGGTGAAGGAAGCTAAGTAGGCGCAGGTGTGTTGAGGAAAACCTAAGTGTGCCTAGGAGTAGTGAATTAGGTTTCCACCATAAGTTTCTATATATATAGAAGAATATTATCATAGCTGATAAATACAAAAAACCATCTGTGATGGTCTATATACCACAGACGGTTTTCTGTTGGAAACCATATGTGATAGTTCTTTGTATAGATAATTTTTTTCTCAGCTTATCAGCTAGCCTCAGGAAATGTTAGCTATGGCCACTGAAAACAAATAAGCAGATTATAGAGAAATAACAGATAAGTGAATTACAAGTCAAAATAAATTACAACTACAGTGTTTAGGGCAATGTCCCTCTTGGGCTACTAGACAAAAGTGTGCATGACATCCCCTTCACGGTTTTAGGAAACAACACGAATAATTTAGAAATAGATGTGCATGTTAAATTTCATAATTCCACTTGGCTATTTCCTTTAAAAAATAGCCCTTCAAAATGATCAATGCATATATAGCTAGCTTCCTCACTATGTTCTTTCTCGGGCCTGATGCCATCTTCGAATGGAGGCAACTTGTTAAATTGATTGTACTCTTTCTCATCCACGATATTCTCAACTCTGACAATTCTTTTTTCCATGAAAAACTACATGGAGGTTCTTATTGGCCTAGTCTGTTACATAAAAAACTTGAAAATTTTGCTTAACGAGTATGAATGGTTCGTCTTTATATTTGACACGTTCGAGATCCATAGTAGTGATGCCATACTTGTCGACCTTCACACCATATGGAAGTTGGACCCAACAACACTGACACAAGGGGATCTTGAAAAGTACATAGTCGAGCTCCTAAATCTTCTCTACGAACCCATTGTAGGAGCTCAACCCACATTTCATTATGGTTGGCCCAGTGGTATTGAACTGCTCATGAAACACATCTATGAGGACACCGTTGTGCTGGACTGTGCTCTTTCTATCCTGAGCTGTCATATAAAATGTGTACATATTTATGTTGTATCATTTTCACGTCACAATTGTAAATTTTAGCCCTTTTGCCAACCATCACAGCATATCATCACTTGATGGTCTCCTAGTGAATCACATCTTAACCATTTATTGAACCAACGGTTGTGCTCTCTCGTGATCTGAACCTCCAATCGGCCTGGATTCTCTTAGCGTACCATGTTTTTGTGCTCATCAATTTATAGAGACACTTCGTTCATGTATTGCAAGACCGTGAAATGGGTTTGAGCGTACGTATCCAGATCGAGAGTGATTGCTTTCCTTTCGATGGTCCTGATACCCTCCAGCCTCTCCTTATAACAAGATATAGGCACAACTATCGTTTCCACCTGTGCCATGTAGTCGACGCAGAACTCAATTACCTCTTTGGTTGCATAACCTTCTATGATGCCGCCCTCTGTTCGAAATCGATTTCATACATAGGACTTGAGAATTCCCATATACCTCTCGAACGGGTACATATAATGTAGGAATACATGGCTGCATATCTTTATCTCTTTCATAAGGTGAATAATGAGATGGACCATAATATCAAAAAATACATCATAAGATAACAGAGAGTCGTCACTTCCTCAGTCTGCAAAGCATCTAGTCCATCAAGATTGATGACTTTCTAAGTAGTTGAGTTAAAGAAATAACACAACCTCATGATTAACTAGGACTTTGTTCGGCAAAATACTTCTAATTATAATAGGAAGCATTGTGTCATCAGCACATGGCAATCATGAGACTTCATACTAATTAAATTCAAATCTTCTAAAGAAATAAGTTTCTTCATGATGGTGGACTAACCGAATGGAATTTTCATACCATGCAAGCTCTGGCACAGTTTATTTCTCTCGGCCTTGGGCAGAGTGTAGTAAACTAGGGGAATGTACATTCGGCCTTTAACAGTCTCTTTTAGTGCTAATTCGGTCCTTACATTTATATCAACCAAGTCACATCGTGCGTTGACGCCATCCTTTGTTTTGTCACAAATGTTCAGTAATAGACCAATCAAGCTATCACATGCATACTTATCCACGTGCATGGCGTCAACGTAGTGACGAACTTCTAAGTGCTCCTAATAAGGTAAATCCCAAAAAGTTGATCTCTTCTTCCAAATGTTCTTCTGACGGGTCCCCAATTTATGTCTCTTTCCAAGCACAATATCGATATTCTTAACCATGTCATAGACCTCTTTTTCTCTAAAATGCCTTGAAGCTAAATTGTCCTTATTTTTTTCGTTGAATTGTTTCTTCATCTTGCGGTATAGATAATACTTGGGAAGGAACCTACGATGACACATGTACACAATTTTGCGTTAGTTGTTTAGCCACATACTCTTGGTATCATCTAAGTAGTAAGGACAGACTTTGACTCTTTTTGTACTCAAGACCGATAGATAACCAAGGGCAGGAAAATTATTGATGGTGCAGTACAACATGGCGTGTAGAGTGAAGTTCGCTTATTTGTCCACATTCCATACCTACACCCCTTTCCTCCACAGTGTTACAAAATCTTTCAGTAATGGTGCTAGGTACACATCAATATCGTTCCCACATTGCTTCAGACATTGGATAAGTAATGACATTAAAATGTACTTCTACTTCATACACGAGCCAAGTTCTATGTCAGCTGCTTATGTTACCAAAAGGATTTGTTCTATCTGTACTCAACCCAACTTTATATTCCTCAGTTCTGCACCAAAGTCTACAAACATCCTATCAAAGTTCTTCCACTGGGTAGAATTAGTAGGGTGTCTTAGCTTTCCATCTTTCTTACACTCTTGCGAGTGTCGACACAGCAATGTTGTCTCCCTTCGGTTCACAAATAAACACTTCAAATGAGGAATTACAGGCATATACCACAGCACCTTAGCAGGAGATCCTTACTTCACCTTGATGCCCTTACCGTCAATGGAGTGATTCTTATGCTTGTATCGAGATACTTTGCACATCAAATATACATGCATATTTGCATACTCTTTACGGTATATGATAAAGTCTTTTAAACATGCATGTATTCTTTCTACTACCATTCCCAAGAGACAGAGAATCTTCTTGGATCGATACGTGGTTTTTGGCAACATGTGTCCCTACAGAAGCATGTCCGCTAAGAGACCTAACAACTCCATCAAACTCTTGTTGGACCAACCATTTCTTGTCTTCAACTTTAGCAGTTCACGCATAGATGACAACCTTGTATATTTCGGCTTGCAGCTTGGGAACATTGGTTTCTCCGAGTACTCCATTAAGCCTTTGAATTTACCAAACTCTCTCTCACTATAGTTCTCTTCTGCATCACGCTACATCTGATCCAGATTATCACCGTGCAACCTATCCTCATCGAAAGAATAATCGACATCCGGTATATCATTGTGTCTTCTTTGATGATGTCACTACCTTATTGTATAACCTTCTCTTCACTATGGCTACTTCAACATGTATACCCTTTTTGAAACCACTTCAAATTAAGTGTGCTTCTATCTACCCTGAATTGATAAACATCTTAAGATTTTCAAAATCAATGTATGGATAGTACATAAATTTCATCCCCCTCTTCAACATATCCTGTTCGGTAACTCTTCTAAAAGCAGACATGCCATCAATATATTCTTTACTCACACGGTTCTCAACATAATCTAACTTTGGTCCATCTACGCTACGTATATAACAAATTAATGTTAAATTAGATTAATGCTCTCCTAGGTAGCCATTACATGTACGTAATACACTCTTACACATAATTGTCATTCACCATAATTTGTCCATTTAAAGTAGCTAGTTATGATTCATGAACCAATCCAACAAGAATTAAAGTAGATAGGAGTGAGACATACTTTTAAATTGGAGCAAAAACTACCAAGCTAGATCTATCTTTCCCTGCAACTAAAAAGTGCGTAGATATAACTAGAATATAAGGCATTTCATTATATATAGTACCAATTACTAACCTTAGATCACTAAGAATAAATGGATACACAAGCACCCTTCCAAATGTTCGGTCTCCTTTCATCAAATCGTCTCAAAGTCGTCGCCTAACAGACAGAATATCTATCGGGACGAGGTATTTAATAACACAGTAAATATCACATACGCTTCCATTCATAGCATGTTTGTGATAAGCAGGTCATCATAGATAGTTTTTTACAAAAATTGTCTATGATGTATTACTGACGGCTTTTCACAAAAACAATCTACGATAAGTCCATACATCACAGATGATTTTTATTATAAACTGTCTGTGATGTATCATAGACAACTTGTATAAAAAATCATCTGTGATAAGTATATCATTACTGACAGTTCTTACCATCAATTGCAGCATAGACGATCACGCTAGTAAAACCATCTGAGATAACTACACTATAGCTTAACACTGATGGATTCTATAGAACCATCTGTGATGAGGCGTCCAGTATGACCATCTCTGTAGTAATGAATCGTCGTGTCACCATAGCCTTGAAGCATCATCCATGCTTCACCATCTTCTATGTGGGCCTAATAACTTTCCATCAAGTCTCTCACACGTTTGTTTGCCACCAAACCATTATTTCTTATAAACGGGCCCAAGTCACTTGGCGCATCGCATGTCTCGCTTGACCTTGACCACTTGTGCCTTCTACGGTCCCTGTCTATCCTTATTCTTTGGTTGAGTCCAACCATTTCACCTAGCCCCATGACCTCACTAGACCTTTCTTCTAACAACCAAAGTCCGGTCCTCCTCACCATTGACAATTATTGACTTAGGAACCACTTGCATTATAGGACCAAGCAAATCATTTCTGGGCACAAGTTCATTCCATCTTGACCCACATATTGCATGGTGCCATAACCCTAGAACTATTTTCCAATATCAAATACATCATTTTCAGCTTGATGCATACTTCACTTGAAAACTCCTTGGCCGGTCTAACAACCATCACCATGCCAATCTGTTGGACCGAAATGGCGACAGAGGGGGGGGGGTGAATGTCGACTTTTAAAACTTGCCACCAAAAGAATTTCACAGCGAGAATCCCCTCCGATAGTTACAACAACTATGAAGAGGATAAGCTCAAGCACACTGGAGACTCAAAATACTAGAATAAAAAGCAAGACCAACAAACAAGGGCCAAGAAATACAAAGACCATGGAACAAAAACATGGGCGGTCTGACCGCCGGTCAATATCCGGTCAGACCGCCACAAGCACACCAGTCTGACCGCTCGACGGATTTTCAGAGCAGACAGCAAAGATCAAATTTTCATACAAGAAGCAAACTTCAGACTGCAAAGAAATTTGAGGCTTACTTTTGGATTTCTCTGCCCAGAATAAAAGGGATACAACCCAAACAACCAGAGGGCCCTTGAGAATCAAGAAATTTCAACTTAAGAGCAATAAATCCAGATTTTGACAAAAACTGAACTTTAGCAAAATCTGAACCAAAAACCAACTTGCTCAATATTCACAAGTCCTTTGCACATGAGATTTTGCAATCAAATTAGCAATAATCTAAGGACATGCCAGCAAGAATCTCAGGCCATTTCTTCAAGGGAATCAAGAAATTCACCAAAACCCTAGAAGAGAAAAGATGAACAGAGGAGTCCAAAAGCCAAAATCTGAAATCAAGAATGGGCTCTTGGGATTTTAACTGATCAAATGATCTTGAGGCATCATCCCAACATAGAGCAACCCATTTTACACCTCCAGGGCAAGAAAGAACTCCAAATCACGAAAAGTGAGAAATCACCCAAAAGAGGAACGAAGAACAGAGAGGCATACAGGAAACAAACTTCAGAAATTTCATTCACAAACAAACACGGATTACAGATGAGTCCCCATACGCATGGACATTAGAGCAAGGGATGATTACATGGAGTCTCAACTCATCCTCTCCCTCCAAACCCTCAAGAACAGAAGCACTACATGTTTCTTGGACAGGGGACACACAAAGAGAACTCAACGTACAGAGGGGAGACACAACCTGCTGCCTACACCAACTCTCCAACCACTAAAGCCTAAAGCCAAAACAAACTCTCTAAGTTTCTTTTGACTCTAGCAAACCCTAACTCTCTCCCAAAGCCTTTAGGGATCATGCAGGAGACACCCTCCTTATATAGCCTCTCTACTAATGGATTTGGCTCTCTCTTTACCCGCTAAGCCTCACCAACTCTAGTGCTTTATCCATAATCCGCTTGCTTTAATGCAGCTTTGCGTTTTTACCGAAACGCCCCTCCTGCACCTTCCGGGAAGCTTCCTCGTGTCTTGCCGTCCAAGCATCGCAACCACCTCGATTCTCCACCGTCTTCGACACCTCCGACCGTTCTGACCTCGACACCGCCTGTGTCTAGTCCGGTCAACTCGTGTCTCGCCACGATTACGCCTCGACGTCCTGCAGCCATCACAGACAAGAAACACATCAAATAGCACCGCTCGATAACATGTAATCAACAGAAGCATTAAGAGTAATCTTAAGCAAGTAACAGCCCAAACCTGTCGCAACAAGAGACTAAGCATCCTAAGCCCTTTGACCAGGTTTGACCAAGTCCGACCGAAGCTGATTGCGCCATGCATCGTCAAGGTCCGAACCATCCAAATCAAACTCGATTTTCCTAAACCGATGTCAGTTACTCATCACACACATGGGATGACCTCCACATGGTCTCTCAATCTCCCCCTTGATGAGTATATTGACAAACCCAGAAAAAGCGCAAAGTTGAGTTTGAAATGCAAGAAAGAAGTCAAATATGGTCCAAAGGAAAGAGCAAATGAGCCTCATGACCATGTCGACAAAGGAATACTAGAGCTACAAAAGAAAGAGCAAATTATTCTCTAAAACTCTAGAAAGTTCCCAAATGGCTTTTTCTCACACTATTCTCCCCCTTTTGGCAATAAACACATCAAGAATGCAAAAGAGAGAATAAGGTCACAAAAATGGATGAAATGACTGAAGTTTGTTTATTTTAAGCATTTAGAGCCACGAAGATTATCCAAAATGAGCATATGAGAATTACATCAAGCCATAACACATGAACATGCTAGCTAGATCATGACAAGATATATATATGCCAGCTAAACCAATGAAGTCATAATCTGAATTTTTAGTGCAAATTCTTAGGATGTCAAGTCATCCATGATCATAGTCTAGCTAGAGGTATCCAAGGATGAAGCAAACCATGTCAGTAAGCTAAGCGGAACCAAGAAGCTAGTATTGAGTTAATTAGAGTGCTACAAGCTCAAGAAATGAGACATCTGTTTAAGTACTTGTTCTATGTGGAATTAAGCAAATTTAACACATTTGACTTAAGGTTTTCTGTTAAAGCTCATGATTGTTTCCAACCAACATTTTTAGTTATATGCTAGATCTCAAGCCTTATGCGACTACTCCAAGCGAGAAGCTTAAGAAGATAGTCTTGGTCATCCAAAGCTCCCCCTGAGTTCATGCCTTGTGCAATGGCAAGCCGTCTCATGAGCAAGAATTGGTGAGATCAGTTTTTTCGCACAAAAGAGATCTTTTTGCAATCATAAATGGTTGTACTAACTTATGCAACATTAAGAACTAGCATAGCTCGATCTAAAGCTCAACAAACATTCAAGACTCAACTCAGCCTATTTGACATGACATGAATTATAAAAGGATAACTAGAGAAAGACTAGTCTCGAGAACTAACATGACAAGTTTCAATTCAAGTTGAGCAATTTTAATTAACTCATCATGGCAAAAGCTAGTCTACACATATGGAGTCATGATCAATCTAGCAAATGAAGCACAAGTTATGGCAAGGTGTAATGCATTGTAATCATGTCATGAAAGGATAATAATCAAGGCTCCATGTAGTTATTTACAATGCAGAATGACATGCAAGAAAATCCAGCCCCCCTCAACATGTGATGCAACTTTTAGTTCAAGTTGAGTTATGTCAAAATTAAGATCTAGAAGCTCCCAAATGAACTCCCCTGAACCAAAGCAATAAAATCGAGAAGCTGACAAAGAAAATCCGAAAAGGGCAGTCCTTAAAGCATAGATAGATAAGATATAGAGGAAACTAAGGCTCAGACTGACTCTTATCTACCCCATATGACTCTAGGACTATCGACTAATCATCTACCTCCCTAAGGAGCAAACACGTACCCCGTCTACCCGAGAGTGGCCCAACCCTCGTTAGAACCTATAAGAAGTGAGTGAACTCAACCTAGTGAGAAGAGAAACATCTAATAAGCAGCATCCTAGAATCATAAGATGAGAGCAAGAAGTCTAAACAACTAGACGATAGAAGCAATCTAACCTATGCTAGAAGGACAAAACCCAATGCACCCATATGCAGTGCAGCAGAAAAGAGTAAGAACATAATCAATATAATAAAGCAGTAAAGCACAAAGCCCCCCCTCACAACAGTCCATAAGGACAAACCACCCCAAACTCTCCCCGTAGAGCTGAAAACCTAGAGCTATCCAAAAGCTTGGTGAAGATATCAGCCAACTGCTGGTCACTCTCCACAAACTGGAGCACGATGTCACCCTTCTCCACATGGTCTCGAAGGAAGTGATAGCGAATATCGATATGCTTGGTCCGAGAATGCTGCACTGGGTTCTTTGCAATGTTAATCGCAGAAGTGTTATCACAAAAGAGTGGAACACTGTCGATAACTAACCCAAAGTCCCGCAGGGTCGAGACCATCCAGAGCACCTGGCTACAGCAACTGGCTGCAGCAACGTACTCGGCCTCTACGGTGGACTGTGCAACACCGGACTGCTTCCTCGAGTTCCAGGAAACAAGAGAAGTGCCAATGAATTGGCAGGTGCCAGAAGTGCTCTTCCTATCTATCCTACAGCCAACAAAGTCTGCATTCGAGTAAGCTCTCAGGGAAAGACAGGACGAGGAAGAGTACCAGATACCATAGTTAATGGTAGTTCGAAGGTACCGAAGGATGCGCTTCACCGTCTGGCGGTGAGATACGCGAGGAGAAGCCTGAAACCGAGCACAAAGACACACAACAAAGTGTATGTCCGGTCTCGAGGCAGTGAGGTACAAGAGGGAGCCAATCATGCTACGATACTCCTTCTGATCAACTGGCTCACCGTCCTCATCTGGGTCAAGTGTGGCGGAAGATGCCATAGGAGTTGACACGGGCTCACCATCACTCATGTCAAAGCGTCTCAGGAGGTCACGAGTGTACTTGCCTTGATGCAAGAAAGTACCCTCCCGAGTCTGCTTGATCTGGAAGCCAAGGAAGAAGGTCAACTCGCCCATCATACTCATCTCAAACTCGGTGCTCATGACATCCGAAAGCTGTGAAACAAGAGTATGAGAAGAGCCACCAAAGATGATGTCATCCACATAGATCTGGGCGAGCAGAAGGTCAGCGCCATGCCGGCGAATGAACAAGGTATTATCCACCTTACCCATCTCAAAATCATGACTCAACAGGTAGGACTTAAGCCTCTCATACCAAGCTCTAGGGGCCTGCTTAAGTCCATACAAAGCTTTGGAAAGCTTGAAGACATGGTTTGGGTATTTGGGGTTCTCGAAACCTGGAGGTTGTCTCACATAGACTTCTTTATCAATAAAGCCATTGAGGAAGGCACTCTTGGCATCCATCTGGTAAAGCTTGAAACTCTTAGAAGCTGCAAAGTTAAGCAGGATTCTAATGGCCTCAAATCTAGCTACAGGGGCAAAGGTCTCCTCAAAATCTAGACCCACAACCTGGGAAAAGCCCTGAGCTACCAGTCTAGCCTTGTTCTGAATGACAACCCCATCCTCACTCTGCTTGTTCTTGAACACCTGCTTAGTCCCAATGACATTGTGACCTCGAGGGGGCTCGACAAGCGACCAGTTTAGCCTTGTTCTGAATGACAACCCCATCCTCACTCTGCTTGTTCTTGAACACCTGCTTAGTCCCAATGACATTGTGACCTCGAGGGGGCTCGACAAGCGACCAGACCTTGTTTCTCTCAAAATTTTCTAACTCCTCATGTATGGCATTGACCCAAGACTCGTCAGAGAGAGAGCATGACAAACATCCTTGGGCTCAAAGGAGGCAACAAAGGCAGAATGGAGACAGAAATGAGACATGCCGGATCTTGAGCGAGTGACTCGCTCAAAAAGGTCTCCAATAATCTGCTCAGAAGGATGGTCTTTTTGGATGTGTTTAGGAGGTCTTGGATGAGAAAAAGAAGTGACCTCTACCTCGTGAGCTGACGAGATAGGAACAGAGCCACTAGCTCCAGAAGAAGCAAAAGGCATGGGCTGATCGCCTCGAGGTGCGGTGGAAGACGGCACCTCGGGTGCAGGATGAGGAACTGAATCGGGTAAACAACCCTCATCTACATCGTCCTCATCATCCACAAAGATGGGCTCGGACTTCTCTAAAGAACCTAAGATATCTGGCCTAGTCCTCGGACTAGCCTCATCGAAGGTCACCTCACAGGTCTCTACCAACTTGCTAGACTCGCAGTTCTAAACCCTATACGCCCGCGAAGAAGCCGAGTAACCTAGAAAGATACCATCACAAGAACGTGACTCGAACTTATCTAGGTTCCCAGACTTCAGAATAAAGCACTTGCAACCAAACACACGAAAATGAGATACACTGGGCTTTCGCCCATATCTCAACTCATAAGAAGTGCGGTGCAAGTGTGCCCGAAGAAAAACTTGATTGGAAACATGTCACGCGGTCGCAATAGCCTCAGCCCAAAACTTCCTAGGTGTAGAATACTCATCAAGCATCGTCCTGGCCATCTCGACCAAGGTACGGTTCTTCCTCTCCACGACGCCATTCTGCTGTGAGACGTGCGGAGAAGAGAACTAGTGCTCTACACCTATCTCATCGCAAAACCTCTCAAAGTAGAAATTCTTGAACTCCGTGCCATTGTCACTACGGATCGCTCGTAAGGCACCCGGGAGCTCAACAGAAAGCCTATTGAAAAGACCTCGGAAATGTGTAAACGTCTTATCCTTCGAGGCTAAGAAAAACACCCAAGAGTACCTTGAGAAGTCATCGACCACGACAAGAACATACCACTTCCCTCCCGCTAACTGCACTCGAGCTAGTCCAACTGTGTCCACGTGGAGAAGTTGTCTCGGAGCATCGGTCATGGTCACTGTAACCAGAGGATGAGAAGCAGCAACCATCTTGCCGTGCCGGCAAGGAGCACAAACTAGATCTTTGACCATCTTGAGTTTCGGCAGACCACGAATGAGATCGTGGCTGCTGACTCGGGTCAAATGGTCAAATCCAATATGACCAAGTCTCCTATGTCAGAAGGAAAGGTCACAGGACTCCGAAGCAACTAAACACCGGAGAGGATCACCAGAAGACTCAGAAAAATCAGCACGAAAGATCCTCCCAAAACGAGAAATCCCGCAAACCAGACTACCCGAAGAATCAAGAATTTTGCAATTGTTTTTCTTAAAGCTCACCTCGAAACCGTCATCGGTAAGCTGAGAGACTGA
This sequence comes from Dendrocalamus latiflorus, assembly GCA_017311315.1. NCBI lineage: Eukaryota > Viridiplantae > Streptophyta > Magnoliopsida > Poales > Poaceae > Dendrocalamus > Dendrocalamus latiflorus. The sequence goes on from CM029662.1 coordinate 17,307,875, forward strand.
AAGTAAATTATACTGCAGCTTACTAACCAAGGCAACATCTTTCAAAATGAAAGAATCATTAACACGCACTGTACCTTTGGCGATGACGCGCCCAGATGAAGCATCTCTGAAGGTGATCGTCTCATCACCTAGAGCACGGGCAAGGGAAGAAAACCAACGGGAGTCTCCGGTCATGTGTCGTGAACACCCGGAGCCTACAAGCCAAACCTTTCCCTTCCCTACCCGGTGAATCTGAGTCAACAAGAGAGTAAAGTCTCAGTACTGGAATAAATCAAGAGTGATTTTGGCACCCAATACTGAGTAACACGTCGAGCAGTTGAAGTAGTCAAACACGACTGACCTCTATACCCTACGCTCTCTGTCACTCAAAGAAGCGTCAGTGTATGTGTAGACCTGAAGCTATTGTTGGGCTTGACTGCTACAGAGGAGCGAGTCAAGACACCAGCAACATGCTGATCACGCCACGGGTAGCTATCTCGATGGGGGAAATGAGATCTACCCTCAGGACGGCGGGAGTCACAACCAGGAGCATATCGAGGACGAAAACCGAAAAACTCGAAAAAACCAAGTCCTCGATGCTGCCCAAACCCATCCAGCTGAACAGTCCTAGACCTCGTGTGGGTCTTAGGGGCACTCACGGTCTGGGGCTGACCCTGAATACGCCTAAGAGGCTCAGCACGGTCTCTCCGCGTGCTCTTGGCGCGCCTGAAGCATCGTTCGATCGAGTGTCCATCCTTCTGACAGAAGGTGCAATGGTACTTCACCTTCTGAGAGGTAGAAGTACCACGGTGAGGCTTCACCTTCTGAGAGGCCGAAGCAGCAGGTGGACTCACCTTGCTGTCAGAAATCCCTTGGACAAAGCCCGCTGACTTAAATTGGACTTTCTCGGTCCTAGGCTCAATCTCGATCACACCTGCGGCTATGGGTCTAAGCACGGCAGGTGGATGCTTCCTCATGTTCTCATAGAAATCGTATCCTAGACCCTGATTAATTTGCAAATCTTGGATTGGTCTAGAATAAGATTCAGCTTCTTCTTGCCTCCTATAAATCTCTCGAGAGTGTTCATAAGATACTGACACTCCCGAAAGAGAGAGGTGCAAGAAGAGCAGGGGAAGAAGGAGTAGCAGAAGGTAAGGGAGTAGAAAAAGAAGAACCAACAGCAGAGGAATGAATGCCTTGTGCACGCACAGCCGACTAAGGAGGGACAAACCTACTGCTAGCAGTTTGGTTCTCGTGCCTATGCGTCTCTACCTTACCCTCGGGCTCCTTCCCCACCTCAGCAATCACATCACAGTGAGTTGATGGCTTCTCTAGTAAATCCTTGGTTAGCTTCAAACATTGTTCATTCAAAGCAACGAGTTCAAGTTTTAGTTTATCACAACTAATGCATGGTGAGCTAACAGGATCCTTAGTCGCAAACTGAGCTAATTTGTTGTCATGATCAACCATCTCTTGGAATTGCTTAGAAACGGACTCAAGCTCAAGTGTCAATTTTGGACAATTGGTGCAAGAAACAACAGGGTCAAGTAAAGAAGCATGTAACTCAGTAATTTTATGATTTGCCCTTTTTAAGTTCAATTTCAAATTATTGCAGTTTTCACAAGACTCGGGCGGATCCAGGAGCATGGTATAAAGACCTCTAAAAGCATTATCCTTATCCTCACATGAGGTGCAAGCAATAGTCTCAACAGTAGTAGATGAAGAAGGAGATACCCTACTCATCTCAAGCTCAGCAAGAAGACTAATGTTCTCCACCTTAACCATGTCAAGCTCGGAGGACAGACTATCATGCGAGGTCCTTAATTTCTCCATGTCACCCAACAAAGCACAACATGTATTACAATCATCACGGGAGGGAGCAGATGTAAGTGAAGTAAGCTCCCGTGACAGTCTATCTACTTCCTTCTCCAACTCGCTACACCTAGCTCTAGATCTAGCATGGAATCTACCTAGCTTAAGAAAAGCATCATTAAGCTGGTCGTAGGTGGGAGATACCTCGTCGGAGTCGGAATACAGCTCGCTGTCGCTCACTTTGCCCTCAAGGGCCATGAAGCACATGCCGGAGAAGTCATCGCCGCCCTTGGGGTCTTGCTCGTCCGTTCCATCATCGTCGCTCCACCCCTCTACCTCGCTGAGATCGAGGTCGTTGAAGGCGGTGAGGACGCGGTGGAAGAGCTTCTTGGCTTTGCCAAGGTCGCGGAACTTCTTCTTGCCTTGAACGTGAGCAAGATGCTTCTTGTTGTGGTTCTTGTCGATGTAGTCGTTCTTGCCCACACCGCCGTAGTCACCTTTTCCCTTCCCCAGCTTGGGTTAGTTTGCTCGAATGTGGTTGGGGCCACCACACTCGAAGCAAATCACGGGCCCTCCTCTCTTTCCATCCCTCCTCCTCTTGTAAGTATGGGAAAATCTCCGAGCTAGGAGGGCTAACTGCTCATCCGCAAGCTGCTCTAACTGATCATCAGTTATGTCACAGAGAGCAGCAAGGGAGAATCTGCAAGTCGACTCAGAAGAAGGTCCAGAAGTGGGATCGGTGACTAAGGGCATCGACTGCGATTTCGACCTACGAGAGACTATGTCAATCTCGTGAGTCTTGATGCGTGAATACAACGCGTCAAGAGTCAAGGTCGAGAGATCGGTGGTGTCCTTGATGGTAGTCACCTTCATCTCCCAAACGCGTAAGTCAAGAGCCGCGAGCATCTGACGAGCATTGTCCGAGTCGGGGTATGTGAGACCGACCGCTAGGAGGTTGCTCAAGATCTTGTGGAAGCGCGCAAAACACTCATCAAGGGACTCGCCAGTGAGCATTTCAAACTTGTTGTAATCTCGCTTGAACTGGTCTTGTCGGACAGTCTTGATCCAGATGTCGAAAGCCGATGTAAGATGAGAGATGCGATCAAACTCGCTTCGGCTCAACCCTTGGATTATGATGTTCCTTGCCTTCGTGTTCGCCTCAACATCATGCATGTTTCCAGCGTTGTTGTTTTCATCGGCAGGAACAACATACCGTACTTTGACCTTACGCCAGATGGCGTAGCCCTGAGCCTAGATGTAGGTCTCCATCCGGCTCTTCCAGAAGGGATAGTCGATCCCATCGCAGACCAGGGGCTTGGTCGAGTACTTGTCCGTCACCATGGCTCTAGAGACCGGTTAAGATCTATTGAGAAGAGCTAACTAGCTCTGATACCAATTGTTGGACCGAAATGGCGATAGAGGGGGGGGGGGGGGTGAATGTCGACTTTTAAAACTTGCCCCCAAAAGAATTTCACAGCGAGAATCCCCTCCGATAGTTACAACAACTATGAAGAGGATAAGCTCAAGCACACTGGAGACTCAAAATACTAGAATAAAAAGCAAGACCAACAAACAAGGGCCAAGAAATACAAAGACCATGGAACAAAAACATGGGCGGTCTGACCGCAAAAGGCCGGTCTGACCGGGGGCATAACGCCGGTCAGACCGCCGGTCAATATCCGGTCAGACCGCCGGTCAATATCCAGTCAGACCGCCACAAGCACACCGGTCTGACCGCTCGACGGATTTTCAGAGCAGACAGCAAAGATCAAATTTTCATACAAGAAGCAAACTTCAGACTGCAAAGAAATTTGAGGCTTACTTTTGGATTTCTCTGCCCAGAATAAAAGGGATACAACCCAAACAACCAGAGGGCCCTTGAGAATCAAGAAATTTCAACTTAAGAGCAAGAAATCCAGATTCTGACAAAAACTGAACTTTAGCAAAATCTGAACCAAAAACCAACTTGCTCAATATTCACAAGTCCTTTGCACATGAGATTTTGCAATGAAATTAGCAATAATCTAAGGACATGCCAGCAAGAATCTCAGGCCATTTCTTCAAGGGAATCAAGAAATTCACCAAAACCCTAGAAGAGAAAAGATGAACAGAGGAGTCCAAAAGCCAAAATTTGAAATCAAGAATGGGATCTTGGGATTTTAACTGATCAAATGATCTTGAGGCATCATCCCAACATAGAGCAACCCATTTTACACCTCCTGGGCAAGAAAGAACTCCAAATCACGAAAAGTGAGAAATCACCCAAAAGAGGAACGAAGAACAGAGAGGCATACATGAAACAAACTTCAGAAATTTCATTCACAAACAAACACGGATTACAGATGAGTCCCCATACGCATGGACATTAGAGCAAGGGATGATTACATGGAGTCTCAACTCATCCTCTCCCTCTCCAAACCCTCAAGAACAGAAGCACTACATGTTTCTTGGAGAGGGGACACACAGAGAGAACTCAACGTACAGAGGGGAGACACAACCTGCTGCCTACACCAACTCTCCAACCACTAAAGCCTAAAGCCAAAATAAACTCTCAAAGCTTCTTTTGACTCTAGCAAACCCTAACTCTCTCCCAAAGCCTTTAGGGATCATGCAGGAGACACCCTCCTTATATAGCCTCTCCACTAATGGATTTGGCTATCTCTTTACTCGCTAAGCCTCACCAACTCTAGTGCTTTATCCATAATCCGCTTCCTTTAATGCAGCTTTGCGTTTTTACCGAAACGCTCCTCCTGCACCTTCCGGGAAGCTTCCTCGTGTCTTGCTGTCCAAGCATCGCAACTACCTCGAGTCTCCGTCGTCTTCGACACCTCCGACCGTTCTGACCTGGACACCGCCTGTGTCTAGTCCGGTCACCTCGTGTGTCGCCACGACTACGCCTCGACGTCCTGCAGCCATCACAGACAAGAAACACATCAAATATCACCGCTCGATAACATGTAATCAACAGAAGCATTAAGAGTAATCTTAAGCAAGTAACAGCCCAAACCTGTTGCAACAAGAGACTAAGCATCCTAAGCCCTTTGACCAGGTTTGACCAAGTCCGACCGAAGCCGATTGCACCATGCATCGTCAAGGTCCGAACCATCCAAATCAAACTCGACTTTCTTAAACCGATGTCAATTACTCAACACACACATGGGATGACCTCCACATGGTCTCTCACAATCAAACCGCCATAGAAGGCTGGTCAGACTAATTAACTTGCCTAGAAAACAACCTCTTTAAAATCGGTATATTTCTATATTATTTTTGTTCTAGCTTGAATTTTTCATTGCCATCTAGTGCAAATTCATCCTAAGATATGTCCACATAAGTGTTTGGTGTCCATTTAGGTGGTTGGTCTGACCACTTGTTATATGGCAGTCAAACCGCCATTGCCATTCATGCCCCTAATGACAATTAGACCATTGTGTTGCGGCCGGTTAGAACGCACCATCCTAGTGGTGGGAAAGAACCTACTGGTTGGTCAAACTGGTTGCTCCTGAGCATTCTCCACAACAATCTCATTTGTATTTTCGACAACTAAAACTCGTCACAACCATCCTCAGTGATGGCATATATTCGTCACAAGCATGATAGACCTCCGTGTAGTCTTACAATAATATACTTCACATTCTCTATGCACATGTTACAAAATGGAACCATGATATAGAGTGCTAACTTTTGTTTGCACTACTACAGAAAGCCTAATACTAGACAGCCAATCATAGACGGTTTGAAAAAACCGTCTGTGACTGACACTAACACAGACGGTTTTAATTTGGACACCATCTGTGTTGGTGGCATCAAAGAAAACGAGTATCACAAACCGTCTGTGATAATGGCGCTAGGTATTTATCACGCTGCTCAGAACCGCATCTGTCTTCATTTCGATCCAAATCTAGCCGGTGCTGCACTCTTTCGCTCAGGAGGCAAGCTAGGCGATTTTAGGCCAATTAATTTGGTGGGAGGAGACAGAGATTGAGCTTTGAAGATTCATACTTTCCTGGTTGCTCTAGATATGGTTAGTAATGAAATTTATTTTTCTTTGCATTACAATTTAGATCTAATTAATTGGTGAGTGTTATTGAAGATGGTTTGCAAAATTGTTGGTTATATAATAGCTGTTGTGTTTATAATATGAATTAAGCTAGCAAATTAAACCTCAATGCATGTGGCCGGTATATATGTAGTAATAATTATTTAATTTATTTTTTAATACTAAGTTGTTATATATATACATAACATAGGACCGAAGCTGGATGTATGCTGCGAGCTGTGTGAGTGAAGAGTACATTAATGGCGTGTCTGCTTTTACAAGAGCTGCCGAGGAGGATATGTTGAATAAGGGGGGTGGAATATATGTACTGTCCATGCACTGACTGCGAGAATTTAAAGATGTTAAAGAACCGAGGGCAAATTGAAGCGCACTTGATTCGGAGGGGTTTCAAAAAGGGTTATACATGTTGGACCAGTCATGGCGAAGTGAATGATCATATGCCGCCGGATGACATCGCCGGTGAAGTGAATGATATGCCGCCGGATGACATTGCCGGTGAAGTGAATGACATGCCGCCAGATGATGTCGATTGTGGTTCGGATTCGGATAGGTTGCACGATGACAATCTGGATCAGATGCTTCGCGATGTAGAAGAGAACTATGATGAGAGAGAGTATGCATATTCCGGGGCTTGATGGAGGATTCGGAGAAACCTTTGTTCACGTGCTGCGGGTCAAAGTACATGAGGTTATCAGCGGTGCTTGAACTGTTGAAATTGAAGGCAAGCAACGGTTGGTCCGACAAGAGTTTCACGACGCTGCTAGGTCTTTTAGCGGACATGCTTCCGGAGGGAAATGAGTTGCCTAAAACCACGTATAAAGCCAAGAAGGTTCTTTGTCCATTGGGAATGGAAGTAGAAAGAATACATGCATGTCTGAACGACTGTATCCTCTACCGTAAAGAGTATGCAAACATGCATGTATGTCCGGTGTGCAACGCATCCCAATACAAACGTAACAATCAATCAGATGACAGCGAGGGAACAGAGGCGTAGAAAGGACCTCCTGCTAAGGTGGCATGGTATTTTCCTATAATACCCCATTTGAAAAGGTTTTTTGCTTCCAGGAATGCTTCTCTTGTTTAGTTGCTTAGACTTCTTACTCTTATCTTGTGCTTCCAAGATGCTTCTTATTAGCTGCTTCTTATCTCACTAGATTGAGCTCACTCACTTCTTATAGGTTCTAGCGAGAGTCGGGCCACCCTCGGGTAGACAGGGTACGTGTTTGCTCTCTAGTGTGGATTACGGTCAGCTAATAGTCCTGGAGTCATATGGGGTAGATGAGAGTCAGTTTGAGCCATAGTTGTCTCTATATCTTATCTATGCTTTAAGGACTACCTGTTTGGTCTTATTTGCCAGCTTATCGATGTTATTGCTTTGGTTCAGGGAGAGTTCATTTGGGAGCTTCTGGAGCTTAAATATTGACATAACTCAACTTGAACTAAAAATTGCATCTCATGTTGAGGGGGAGCTGGATTTTCTGCATTTCAGCATTTCGCATTGTAACATAACTACATTGAGCCTTGATTATTATCCTGTTATGACATGTTTACAATGCTTTATACCTTGCCATGATTTATGCTTCATTTGCTAGATTTATCATGACTTCATATGTGTAGACTGGCTTTTGCCATAATAAGTTAATTAAAATTGCTCAACTTGAACTAAAACTTGTCATACTCGCATTTGAGTCTAGTCCTGCTTTAGCTATCCCTTTATGATTCATGCCATGTCAAATAGGCTAAGTTGAGCGTTGATTCTCTATTGAGCCTTAGATTGAGCTATATTTAGTCTCTTGATGATGCATGAGTTAGTACAACATGTTAAAAAGCAAAAATATCTCTTTTGCGTGCGAAAAACTGATCTCACCAATTCTTTCTCATGAGACGGCTTGCCATTGCACCTGGCATGAACTTAGGGGGAGTTTTGGATGACCTAGACTATCTTCTTAAGCTTCTTGCTTGGAGTAGTCGCATAAGGCTTGAGATCTAGCACATGATAAAACAAAAATCTGGTTGGCCACAACCATGAATTTCAAACGACACTGTGTCATTTGTGCTCAATTTTGCTTAAGTTACAACAAGAACCAAGTACTTCAACAAATGCTTCATTCTTGAGCATATAGCACTCTATTTGGACTCAATTTGAGCTTCTAGGTTACGCTTAGCTTATTGACATGGCCTGCATCATTCTTGGATATCTCTAGCTAGACGTTGCTCCTTGATGACTTGACATGCTCACATAATGTACTACTATTTCAGATTGTCATCTATGTACTCTACCTGGCTTATATATATATGTTGTCATGATCTAGATAGCTGTTTCTTGAATTATGGCTTGGTGTAGTACTTGTTGGTCATATTGGATAACTCTCATGGCTCTAAATGCTCAAATAAACAAACTTCAGCCATATTCATCCATTGACATGTCATATTCTCTCTTTTGCATCCTTGATGTGTTTATTGCCAAAAAGGGGGAGAATAGTGGTAGAAAAAGCTGATTGGGATCATTTTAGAGCTTTGAAGAACAATTTGCTCTTTCAGTTGTTGCTCTAGTGTTCCTTCTGTCGACATGGTCATTAGTTCCATTTTCTCTCGTTGGATCATGTTGGATTCTTCAAACTCAAACTCAACTTCTCGCTTTTTCTGGGTTTGTCAATATACTCATCAAGGGGGAGATTGAGAGACCATGTGGAGGTGTCCTCATGTTTGTGATGAGTTATTGACACTTGGTTTGTGATTAAGTTTGATTTGAGCGTTTCGTGCTAAGTCGTAGCCTTAAAAATGTTCGGAATCACTTTCTGTGCAAAGTCGTAGCTTCTGGTTGTTGTCGTAGGCTCGTTCGACCACTTTGGTCGTGGTCGGAAGCCTGCCGGGCAGGTTACGACCACGTTGTCGTCAATCGGGAGCCAGGCGAGTCATTTACGACCACACAGTCGAAGGTCGGAAGTCTCCCAACTCCTTTACGACCACGTTGGCCGTGGTCGTAGGCCAATATGACCATGTTGGTCGTGGTTGAAACAGGTTATGACCACGTTACCGCGAGAGGTAGTCGGAGGTCGAGACTTTGACCACTGTGGTCGGTAGTCGGCAGATCTCGACTTCGACCATGTGGGAAGTTGAAGCGACTGCGACCACATTGTGAAGCAGTCGTATGCGGTCGGCTGCGGGCGTAGGACAGTTGGCCGTGGTCGGATGTGCTCTCAAGCGCCCGGGTGTGGTCGGAAAGGGTCTCGACCACTGTAAAACTCGTTGTACGTGGTCGGAAGGTGCTTCGATCATGCGCTAAACGGTCGGAAGTCCCCGGGAGGGTTGAACGTGGTCGTAGACATCTAGTAACCGGTCGTATGACCTCCAGGATCGGTCGTTTCACCTGAGAATCGGTCGTATCAACTCCTAGGCTAGTCGTCTTGACCTGGAGAGCAGTCGTAGGTCATGTGCATGAATGTTTAAGTGTTTTCGACCGGTCGTAATGGGTGTACGACTTAGTGGAACATGCTTTGAGTTCTGTTTTTCTTATGCAAATGTTTATACACAATGTTTTGTGCGGTACTATGAATGTATGCTTGTCTGTGATGGTTTGCAGGACTTGGAGACTAGTTGTGGAGAGGCATGGATGGCCAAGACTAGGCACGAGCGATGCTGAGGTCAAGAGTGGTCGGGAGATGCCGAAGACGACGAGGTCTGTCAGGTGGTTGCAAGACTTGAGCGACAAGGGAGGAGGAAGCTTCCGGGAAGGCAGTGGGATGGCATTTTGGAGAAATGCGGAAAGCTGCAAAGGGAAGCTGTGTCTCTGCGAAAGCACTGGAGTGTTTGGCGCTAACGGGCAAAGCAGTGGAGCCGTTGGGTGTAACGGGTAAAGTACTGGAGCTCGTTCTCGCTAGTGGGTAAAGAGAAGTGGTAAAACCCGGTGTTAGGTGGGGGTTAACGGGTTCTCCCCCGGTAGCAGAAGGCTATAAATAGAGAGGGTAGAGCTCGGGTGCTCGGTGAGGTGGTTCCCGAGTCACTCTGAACTTTTTCGTCTCTATTTGTGTGAGTTGTCTCAGGGTAGAGCACGATTGCTCTTGTACCTCCGATGGAGTGGCTGTAGAAACCTCCATGATCAATCATTCATCTCTCTTCCTCAAAGTTGACTTCTGTCGTTATGAGATGTTGTGATTGTTTTGTTTGCGATCTGTTTTGAGAGCTTGCTCTTCATGCTATCCTCTTCTCTTTTCTCTTCTGTGTGAGTCCGTATTTGCTTTGGTGTGCTTCTTGTTGCTCAGAACTAAGAATTTGTTTCAAGGCCATTTGGCCAAGTACATTCTCGAGAGCAAAGGTCGTTTCAGAGAAGTCTGCCTTGCCATGGTCTTGCGCCTCAAAGTGCTATGTTTTTGTGCTCGAGCGTGTCTCTCTAGTCGACCATAGCAAAGACTTTGGATTTCCTTGATTGTCTCGCTTCCAGAGGTCTGTTTCTTTTAGTACCTCCGGTTTCAGGACCAAAGGACCAGAGAGTCTCAAGTTACTCGGAAATCTAGCAAACGAGTCCTTCTCTGTTCTTGTTTCGACCACGCAATATTCTCTGTTTAAGTTCTTTTGTCGGTTCGGGCAAAGGTTTCGACCACATGGTATTCGACCACTAGTTGGCTTACGACCATGTGTGTTCGACCTGAGAAGCCATCTCTTTCGACTGATTTGTTGTGTGGGTACTTGGGAAGTTTTTGAAGGCACCATTCACCCCCCCTCTGTTGCCATTTCGGTCCTACAATAACCTTCCTCCTTGGTTGTGTATGAAGCGAAAGTATATTTTGTTGTCAATACTGTTGAATCGAAATCGGCGACAAAGGGGGGGCTGAATGCCGACTTTAAAAATTTGCCCCTCAAAGTACCCACACCCGAGTCTTCTCTCCAATAGCTACGGAAAATTATGAAGAGAAAATACTCATCCTCTCTGAACTTCTCGCTAGACACTCACGGGAAGAAGAGCAAGGAAGAAACAACCAAATCATAAAAACAGCAGCCAAAAAGCAAATAGCCGGTTAGACCGCAAAGGGGCTGCCGGTCTGACCGCACCCCTAAAGCCGGTCGAATCGCTTTTACTTGGCCGGTCAGACCGCCGGTCAGTGGCCGATCTGACCACCCAGGTGCTGCCGGTCTGACCGCCACTAGCCGAGCGGTCTAACCGCCATGACTACTCCGGTCAGACCGCACCTCGGGTTCAGCACCCTGAAAAATCCAGCAGAAATTTGTATCTTGCCAAAAACAAATGAAAAGGGAAATTCCTTCTGATCTTTTCAGGCCAACAGAACTGAAATAATGTTTAAATAGTTGTAGGGCCTAAAAGGACAAAAGAACTACCAAGAAGAGCAAGAATTCAAGCTTTTGGCCAAAAACTGAAACCTTGCAGAGAACTGCACTAAAACTCAAATTCCCACCTAATATTTGATTCTTTGACCATGAATCCAAGAGATTAGCTAGGGAATAGCATTAGGGCTCAGAGACTCAAACCTGGGCACACTCTCTTAAGGGAAAATGAAAATAACCTCAAACCCTAGAACAAGAAACAGAGAAGAACAAGAGAAAAGTGATTTTTGTGATTCAATCATTTTGCTCTTGGAATTAGCTGACCAAAGGGTCTAAAAATACTATCCCATCATAGAGCAATCTATTTTGCTACTCCTCAGCAAGAATCAACACAAAAACAAAAATCTGAGAAATCAAGCAGAGCAAGCACACGAAGGAAAAATGGGAGGCAGAAACATCTCAAATGAAATAGATTCATCCCCATACGCGATTGCATATAGAGGAATGATTACATGGAGTATCAACTCTTCGTCTCCCTCTCACAATCCTCAGGAAAACTAACCAAGAACTCCTCTGCTCTCTCAAACACACACAGGGAGAAAAGAAAACAACGAAGCTCTGCTCTCTCCTACCAACTCTCAGCAGAAAGCAAAAGAGAAAGCCCAAAGCAAAACCATCTCTAACCCTCTCCTCAAGCCATACAATCATGCAGGAAACACTCCCCTTTTATACCCTCTCTTAATGGGTTCACCACATGCTTTGCCCATTAAGCTTTTTAGCTTTACCCACTAACTCTAGTGCTTTGTCCATAATCCACTTCCTTTAGTGCAGCTTTGCGTATTCACCAAAACGCCCATCGTGCACCTTCCGGGAATCTTCCTCATTCCTTGCCTTCCAAGCCTCGCAAACACCTCGAGTCCTCGCCGTCTTCGACACACCTCAACCGTGCTGACCTCGGCACCGTCTGCGCCTAGTCTAGTCATGCCGTGCCTCGCCACGACTCTGCCTTGACGTCCTACAGCCATCACAGACAAGAAATACATCACATAGCACTGCTCAAAACAAGTAATCCTCATTAGCATCAACAAATCATACTTAAGCATGAAATTGCCCAAACGACTAAATGGGAAGAAGTATATGCCTCAAATCCGTCTAACCAAACCCGACTGCGCCAAGTGCCGTCTTGGCACAAACCAAACAAATCAAACTCAATCTTTCCAAAAACCTTTGTCAATTACTCATCACACACATGGGATCACAACCACATGGTCTCTCAGATACTTATCCAAGGGCCAAAGCAACCTGGGAATGATATTGATGTGTACCTAGCACCGCTGGTGGAAGATCTAAAAGTAATGTAGAACGAAGGGGTATAAGTATGGGATGCATACAAACGAGAGAACTTCACTTTGCGCTCCTTATTGTTCTGCACCATAAATGATTATCCTGCCCTTGCTAACCTATTGGGCCAGAACACAAAAGGTGGCAAAGCTTGTACTCACTGTTTAGATGGTACCGAGAGTGTGTGGCTGAAACACTCACGCAAAACTGTCTACATGCGTCACCACCGGTTCCTTCAGAGGGCTCACCCATACCGCAAGATGAAGAAATAATTTGACGGAGAGAAGGAAGACGGTTCAGCTCCAAGGCATTTAAGGGGAAAAGAGGTTTATAATATGGTGAAGGATTTAGATGTTGTCCTCGGAAAGGGACGTAAATTGAGGGCTCATGAGAAGAACACCTGGAAGAAGAGATCAATATTTTGGGACTTACCTTATTGGAAGTACCTAGATGTTCGACACTGCATCGATGTCATGCACGTAGAAAAGAATGTATGTGACAGCTTGATTGGTCTCTTACTGAACATTTGTGATAAAACAAAGGACGGCATCAACGCACAGCTTGACTTGGCTGATATGGACATCAGGCCTGAGTTAGCACCGACATGCACTGATAATGGATGAACTAGTTACGTATGCATTGATCATCATGAAGGGCTAATTTTTAAAGGAAATAAGCAAGTGGAATGAGAATGTGTGACATATATGTGGGCATTTGCATTTATGTATATAACAATGCACGTATGTGATGTATATATGAATTGGCATTTATGTGTACAACAGTGCATATGTGTGATATATTTGTGAATTTGCATTTACTTATATGTGAAAATGTGTGATATATACGTGAACTTTGAGAATGAGTCATACAAATGTATCTCTATGTTCATTGGGCTGTTGTAAAGAAATACACCCAGCTGTTGTCTTATTGAATGTTGGTTGGTGTTTACATTATTAAATGCTGGTTGGTGAGTAAAGGCTTATTACAGACGGTTCTAAACTTAGAACCCTCTGTGATAATAAATATCACAGACGGTTTTAAACTGAGAACCGTCTGTAATAATCCTTTATATATAACCCCCCGCTAGGGTTTTACGCGTACACTGTAGTTATTATACTTAGTCGCTCTCCTGAAGTCCCGATCAAGCCCGTCGCCGGCCGCCTCCGTCCCCCCGATCCCCTCACATGCCGCCTCCGTCGAGCCCCTCGCCGACCACCTCCGTCCCCCCCCCCCCCCCGAGCCCCTCACTGGCTGCCTCCATCGAGCCCTCGAGCCCCTCACCAGCCGCCGTCCCCCGAGCCCCTCGCTGGTCGCCTCCGTCAAGTCCCCAAGCCCCTTACAGTTGAACCCTAAGGTGCGCAACACTTCGTGAGCAGTTTTTTAGTCAGATTGTTCACTCTGTTCATCTGCTTGGACTGTTGCCATTCCCCTTCTTTTATTGGACAAAGCAGATTGGGAGGTTAGAGGTGCAGTTTGTGTGCAGTTGGGAATATGCATGCTAGTTATGGGCAGGAGTTGCAATAGGGATGACACTTGGGGATTTATTTTGATATATACCCACTCCCTTTGCTTAGTTTGTAGCCCTAACTCCTTGAGCCCTAACTCCCTTTGCTTGGGGATTTACAATGCTAAAAACTTACATATCAAGAATTCCAATCCTGTGAAGTTTTCATGGAAAAAGACAGAAGTATCCCATCCTTAATCCAGTGGACCATACTTGCTATTAAACCACAACCATTGGATGTTATTGAAGGAACGCGCGTAGGCTACGATAGCAGAAAATAAAAAATTTCTACCGCGCACACCAGGACATCATGCTAAGAAGGGATCATAGATCGTTACCACTAGACGCGCAGCGCAGCGGAAGAAGAGTTGGAGAAGCCGATCCAACCACGCGCGTCGAGGTAGTAGTGGAAGTAGCCGATCGTCCCGAACAGATCGTCTCCTCCACGCGATCAACCACACCACGAGCAGATCCAATCTGTAGTTTGTTGATGCCGATCAACGCCGCAACGAGCAGCGCCTCCACCGGTATCCACACGTCCGGGGCTGGAACTCCGATCGCGAGTGTACCAGCACTCGCGAGCGGCTAGGGTTTGGCTCGGGAGGTGGCGGCTAGGGTTTTGTTCGGGAGGAACATATGCGTGCATCCCTCAGCCCCCCCGCCTCCAAATATATAGACCTCCTCACTTGGGCCTCGTGGACCGAGGCCCAATAGGAGTCTATCCGGATCTCTATCCGAATTGAGCCCACATCCGAATCACATTCGAATTAGTGTTCCAACCCGTTAAGTGTGCGACCCTGTAGGTTCACGTATACTTGGTCGCGACCCGGAAACACCTTTCCGGTCACCCTGTTAATAGCGGCCTCTAGCAAGACATATTAACCCCAAAGTATACGTAAAGATCATATCGGCTGAACCTGTAATGTTCTCATGTACGAATCCTTTTGCCTCACGATATAGATTAAGCTCAAGGCGAGACCTGTGTCATCCTCTTAATGGCTCAATCACTCTCTCGATTCCGTGATGGATTATAAACTTGTGATTGACTCCTCAATCACATTGGCATGGCCATGCACTTTCATAATCCATTACATCGAGGGGCCCAGAGATATCTCTCCCATAAGGAGGGGCAAATTCTATCTTGATCATTCACATCCCACTACATGTTTCATAGCAAACCCGAAGACTACTTTTATGACTACCCAGTTACGGAGTAGTGGTTAGTAGTCCCAAAATAGGCTACTACGCATGTTGGGAACCATGATGATCTCAAGTCTAACGATTCTACATAAACACTACTTGAGACCAACTAATGACACATGGAATCTCTGCAGTGTCTCATGGCGGGTCTATCCAACATATGTTCACTAACACATGTCCATATTATTGATTTGGTATCTCCATACCATGATCCATGAGACATGATCATCAATCAATACATATGCTGATCTTTGAATCATATATGTTCCTCATATGATATATGATCAGGGATCATTTAGAAATAGCAACATTTTGGCATTAAGAGTCTCATGAATAAGTCACATACTCATTGATCAATAATGATAATGTCTATTTCAAGGAACAAAGCAATGTATCATAAACATAGTATGTGATATATTCAACATCTCCATGTTGCCTCTAGGGCATATCACCAACAGTCTCCCACTTGCACTAGAGTCAACCATGTAGGTATCTAATACCCATTGCCCTAGTGTGAGCCTCATGCTTTGGCTGGGGAAGCGGCTTTGTCAACGGATCTGCAATGTTCAAATCCGTTTGTACTTTGCATATCTTCACATCGCCTCTCTCCACAATCTCGCGGATGAGATGAAATCGCCGTAGAATGTGCTTGGACTTCTGGTGCGATCTAGGCTCCTTGGCTTGCGCAATGGCCCCACTATTGTCACAGTAGAGGTCCATTGGGCTGGAGGCACTAGCCACCACACCAAGCTCAGAAACAAATTTCTTGATCCAAACAGCCTCTTTAGCAGCTTCAGAAGCTGCTATGTACTCGGCCTCTGTTGTAGAATCAGCAACCGTCTCCTGCTTGGAACTCTTCCAGCTCACCGCACCGCCATTCAGGCAGAACACAAATCCAGATTGCGATCTAAAATCATCTTTGTCAGTTTGGAAGCTAGCATCGGTGTAACCATTTACAACGAGCTCTTCCTCACCCCCATAGACGAGGAACACATCTTTAGTTCTTCTCAAGTACTTCAAGATGTTCTTTACGGCAATCCAGTGACTTTCACCTGGATCTGACTGGTATCTACTTGTAGCACTTAAAGCATACGAGACATCTGGACGTGTACAAAGCATGGCATACATAATGGATCCCATAGCCGAAGCATATGGAATCGCATTCATTTTATCCCGCTCATCAGGTGTACTAGGACACTGACTCTTGCTAAGATGTATACCATGTGACATAGGTAGGAAGCCTTTCTTGGAATCCTGCATGTTGAACCTTTTCAACACCTTGTCAATGTACGTATCTTGGCTTAATCCAATTAGCCTTCTTGATCTATCCCTATAGATCTTGATGCCCAGAATATATGCCGCCTCTCCTAAGTCTTTCATAGAGAAACTATTTTTCAATGAAGACTTAACAGATTCGAGCATAGGAATGTCATTTCCGATCAGTAATATGTCATCCACATATAAGACCAGAAACACGAGTGCGCTCCCACTAGCCTTTTTGTAAACACAAGGCTCTTCTTCGTTCTTGATGAAACCAAACCCTTTGATTACTTCATCAAAACGAATGTTCCAACTCCGAGATGCCTGCTTTAATCCATAAATGGATCTTTGCAGCTTGCATATCTTTCCAGCTGATTGCGGATCGACAAAACCCGTGGGCTGTGTCATGTACACATCCTCACTCAGATTTCCATTAAGGAAAGCTGTTTTGACATCCATTTGCCATATTTCATAGTCGAAATATGCAGCAATCGCTAGAATGATCCGAATAGACTTTATCATTGCGACGGGCGAAAAAGTTTCATCATAATCAACACCTTGAATTTGTTTGAAACCTTTGGCCACCAATCGCGCTTTATAGATGTGAACATTTCCATCTATGTCTATCTTTTTCTTGAAAATCCATTTGCACTCAATGGTTTTAACACCATCAGGTGGATCAACCAAGTTCCAAACATGATTACTGTGCATGGATTCAATTTCGGATCTCATGGCTTCAAGCCATTTCTCAGAGTCTGGTCCCACCATCGCTTCTTCATAGGTCTTAGGCTCATCGTTGTCTAACAACAATATGTCCCGTTGTTGAGTAGTCAAGAACATGTACCTTTCAGGTGCACGACGTGACCTCTCTGACCTACGTGGTGCCGGTGTGTCCACAACAGGTTCTTCAACAGTTTGTTCATCCTGTTGTGGTTCTGTAGGAGCTGAAACGTTTTCAGGTGTTTCCCGAATTTCTTCAAGTTGCACCATGCTCCCACTATCCCTTCTTGAGAGAAACTCTTTCTCTAAGAAGACACCATGCCGGGCGACAAACACTTTGCCTTCTCCTTGATTATAGAAGTAATATCCTTTTGTTTCCTTAGGATACCCGATAAAGAAGCATTTATCAGATTTAGGACTGAGCTTATCAGATTGTAAACGTTTTACATAAGCCTCACATCCCCAAATCTTAAGAAAAGACAAGCTAGGACGTTGTCCTGTCCACATCTCATATGGTGTCTTTTCTACTGATTTTGATGGAACCCTGTTTAGTGTGAAAGCGGCTGTTTCAAGAGCGTACCCCCAAAAAGACAACGGAAGATCACTTTGGCTCATCATGGAGCGCACCATATCTAATAAGGTGCGATTTCTCCGTTCAGATACCCCATTCCATTGAGGTGTTCCTGGCGGAGTCAATTGTGGAACAATTCCACAATCCTTCAGATGATTGCCAAACTCATGGCTCAAATACTCGCCTCCACGATCAGATCGTAGAAACTTGATTGTCTTGCCTAAATGATTTTGCACTTCATTTTGGAATTCTTTGAACTTTTCAAAGGATTCGGACTTATGCTTCATCAGGTAGATATACCCATATCTACTAAAATCATCAGTAAAAGTTATGAAGTACTGAAAACCACCTCTGGCTGTTGAGCTCATTGGTCCACATACATCAGAATGTACGAGTGCCAATAAGTCACTTGCCCGTTCACCTTGACCGGTGAAAGGTGCCTTTGTCATCTTGCCAAGTAAACAAGATTCGCATGTCTCAAATGATTCAAAATCAAATGAGTGCAGAATACCATCTCTATGGAGCTTCTCCATGCGTTTCTCATTTATGTGACCTAAGCGACAGTGCCAAATGAACGTGGGATTCAAATCATTCGAACGTTGCCTCTTTGCATTAATGTTATAGACCGGTGACTCTTCAAGAGTAAGAACATATAACCCATTCACCAATGGAGTATGACAATAGAACATATCTTTGAAATAAAGAGAACAACCATTGTTCACAGATCTAAAGTCATAACCTTCTGCTTGCAAACATGAAGCAGAAATAATGTTCTTGGAAAGAGATGGAACACAATAACAATTATTCAATTCCAAAACTAATCCTGAAGGTAAAGACAATGGCATGGTGCCAACAGCGACCGCAGCAACTTTTGCTCCATTGCCAACGCGAAGATCCACTTCGCTCCTCCTCAAACTTCTACTTCTTCTTAGCCCCTGCAACGATTTGCAAAGGTGAGCAACCGATCCGGTATCAAATACCCAAGAATCAGTGGATGAAGTAGCAAGATTGATCTCTATAACATTTATACCTGGAGAGGAAGTCGTACTTCCCTTCTTCTTCTCAAGATCCTCCAAGTACTTTGGGCAGTTCCTTTTCCAATGACCTGATTGCTTACAGTAGTAACAATCTGCATTAGGAGCAGCGCCCTTCTTGACTTGCTTGGCCTTAGAACTGCTCGCGATCTCATCGGGAGCTAACTTTCTTTTGACCGCGCCTTTCTTGACATTGGGCTTGCCCTTGCCTTTCTGCATCATCATCACATGATTGCTGCTTTTCTTAATGCTTTCCTCGGCAGCTTTTAGCATCCCATGCAACTCTGCCAAGGTCTTATCCATGTTGTTCATGTGATAGTTCAGTATGAATGGCTCAAAGCTCGGGGGGAGCGACTGGAGAATCACATCAGTAGCCAACTCTTGGCTAAGGGGAAAACCAAGCTTTTCCAGACTCTCAATGTAGCCAATCATCTTAATCACATGAGGGCTGACGGGATTCCCTTCTGCAAGCCTGCACGCAAACAAGGACTTTGAAGTGTTGAACCTCTCAGCCCTTGCTTGGTTCTCAAACATACCACGCAACCCCACAATGATATTGTAGGCATCTGTGTTCTCATATTGCTTCTGAAGCTCAGAGGACATTGTGGCAAGCATGAGACAGCTCACATCAAGGTAATCATTCGTTTGCTTCTCATAAGCTCTCCGTGCAGCCGCAGTAGCATTATCAGGCAAGTCATCAGGATAATGAGACTCAAGGACATACTCCTTGCGCTCTTGCTTGAGAACAATTCTCAAGTTGCGATACCAATCCATAAAGTTCGTTCCATTGAGTTTTTCTTTCTCAAGAATAGATCGCAAATTAAAAGAACTGGATGCGGCATTAGTTGACATGATCTACAACAAAGAATATGCAAAGTTTAGCACTATGTTTATGTTCATCTTTTATTAAACAATTTAACAAAAGACTCCCACTATGTGTTTTGCAACAAAACTCCCTCTAAGTTACATAGTGGGTCAAGAACCTCATTTCACTAATTCCTAGTGAGCTTTGGCATCACGGCTAGAAAACTAGTGACATGGGTAAGCAACACCTTGCTAATCACATCCCTATGTGACTCTTGCTTGTTGGGTGACATCAACATGCCCCGGCCCCAATCTATGCCCCAAGGTCCAAAACTGTTTTGATAACCTTGTTAAGTAAACCAAATGCTTCCGCATGTAGATGTCCGACATCTACCCCAAATAATGATGATAACCGACGGCACTCTACTTTGGTAGACCTACCATGCGGTGATCATTATCTTTTGGTGCAACATATGGAAGGGCATGAACACCTAATTTTATGAGGGATTCTATCCTACCAAAGCAACATATGACAAAAACATTGCATAAGAATAAGATAGATAATATCACAGATAAACACATTTAACTGTGAAGTAGTATGGCCCAAACAAATGGTGATCTCCATCTCCATGTAGGTGTAGACGATCTCCATCCTCCACATCACTCCTTTAGGCCACCATGCTTGAAAGCTTGTAACCTCAAAACTAGGCTACTACCTATAATAGCTAGAAATTGAAGATTACAAAGATAGATTCAAGCATTAAGGTCGACACGCAGGTCGTTAAATACAATATAGACAGCTAACAATAGCTGAAATAATCATGACACGCAGGCCATGAACGAATGTTACATGCATCACATACATCTCATACATTCCAATAAGATATAGGGCCATACTATTCACGTCATTCTCTGCAAAAACAAGTTAGACGTAGAATCGTATTCTACCTAACGATGTGAACCCAAGACGCTATACAAGGCGGGTACGCACGGCGGTCCCGCTGGCCGGTCAGCGGGCGGGGGGTCGAGGGGGGGGCCGCCCCCCGCGGGTTTCAGGGCAGCGCCCTGAACACCCTACGAAATTTACAGATCCAATCTATGAAATCGCAATGGAAAAACTATTCGGCACAACCACCTTATGCCGATCCGAGACATTCTCTAGGATGCTAGTTTTTCCACTGGGCCGAGGCCATCAGATCCGTAACCTACTAGTATTCGGCATAACCACCTTATGCCGATCCGAGACAATCTCTAGGGCACTAGTATTCCCACTGGCCCGAGGCTATCAGATTCGTATCCTACTAGTATTCGACATAACCACCTTATGCCGATCCGAGACAATCTCTAGGGCACTAGTAGTGATACAATCTGCGCCTCATCCAACCCCTATTCACCGATTGATCTCATCAACCCGTGCTACCATCGATTCATCACATGAACCGACTGATCTAGACTGTAATAGATCCAATCTACTACAACCGCATATCATCATATGCGCTGATCCAGATCGCAAACTAAGCAAGATGGCTCTGATACCACTGAAGGAACGCGCGTAGGCTACGATAGCAGAAAATAAAAAATTTCTACCGCGCACACCAGGACATCATGCTAAGAAGGGATCATAGATCGTTACCACTAGACGCGCAGCGCAGCGGAAGAAGAGTTGGAGAAGCCGATCCAACCACGCGCGTCGAGGTAGTAGTGGAAGTAGCCGATCGTCCCGAACAGATCGTCTCCTCCACGCGATCAACCACACCACGAGCAGATCCAATCTGTAGTTTGTTGATGCCGATCAACGCCGCAACGAGCAGCGCCTCCACCGGTATCCACACGTCCGGGGCTGGAACTCCGATCGCGAGTGTACCAGCACTCGCGAGCGGCTAGGGTTTGGCTCGGGAGGTGGCGGCTAGGGTTTTGTTCGGGAGGAACATATGCGTGCATCCCTCAGCCCCCCCGCCTCCAAATATATAGACCTCCTCACTTGGGCCTCGTGGACCGAGGCCCAATAGGAGTCTATCCGGATCTCTATCCGAATTGAGCCCACATCCGAATCACATTCGAATTAGTGTTCCAACCCGTTAAGTGTGCGACCCTGTAGGTTCACGTATACTTGGTCGCGACCCGGAAACACCTTTCCGGTCACCCTGTTAATAGCGGCCTCTAGCAAGACATATTAACCCCAAAGTATACGTAAAGATCATATCGGCTGAACCTGTAATGTTCTCATGTACGAATCCTTTTGCCTCACGATATAGATTAAGCTCAAGGCGAGACCTGTGTCATCCTCTTAATGGCTCAATCACTCTCTCGATTCCGTGATGGATTATAAACTTGTGATTGACTCCTCAATCACATTGGCATGGCCATGCACTTTCATAATCCATTACATCGAGGGGCCCAGAGATATCTCTCCCATAAGGAGGGGCAAATTCTATCTTGATCATTCACATCCCACTACATGTTTCATAGCAAACCCGAAGACTACTTTTATGACTACCCAGTTACGGAGTAGTGGTTAGTAGTCCCAAAATAGGCTACTACGCATGTTGGGAACCATGATGATCTCAAGTCTAACGATTCTACATAAACACTACTTGAGACCAACTAATGACACATGGAATCTCTGCAGTGTCTCATGGCGGGTCTATCCAACATATGTTCACTAACACATGTCCATATTATTGATTTGGTATCTCCATACCATGATCCATGAGACATGATCATCAATCAATACATATGCTGATCTTTGAATCATATATGTTCCTCATATGATATATGATCAGGGATCATTTAGAAATAGCAACATTTTGGCATTAAGAGTCTCATGAATAAGTCACATACTCATTGATCAATAATGATAATGTCTATTTCAAGGAACAAAGCAATGTATCATAAACATAGTATGTGATATATTCAACATCTCCATGTTGCCTCTAGGGCATATCACCAACAGTTATCTGCAACATATTGAAAAAGACAGAAGTATCCCACCCTTAATCGTAGTTTCATTTGGTTGCCCTTGGTATGGCTAGTATGTTCTTCCCCTCCCTTTCCTATATGTATTAATATATTAAAAGTAGGAGCCTCCTGTCTCTCCTAAAAAAGATGGGTGGTACAAATGGGGCCTATGTGTGTACAAGTCTAAAACTTCATTTAGATAGATACATCACTTCTCTCTCTACAATACCATTGTTACCTATTGTCATCTTATTGTTGTTAAATCTTACTGTTATGTATATGTATATAAGTATGTGCTTATACCACACTATTTACGTATATGCTACATTGTGCTTACTTTTCATATATGAGAAGGCCAACATGTCACCCGCGCATTCTTCAACATCATCGCCGGATGCGTCTGCTCCAAAATCAAAACGCCGAGGAAGAGGGCTATCAAAAAAGCCTGAGGGCCAATTTACCATCACAGAGATCGATGGATCTGGGACCCCTCTCCTTCCTCCCAAAGGAGTAAGCTCATTTCGAAGAATGGTCAGAATAGTTGCACGAGAACGAATTGAGATCACATTCGATTCGTGGAAGAGTGTGCCTGAGACTCAGAAACATGAGCTGCTGACAGAAATTTTTGCATCGTTCGAGATCCCAGAAGAACACCAAGACGTCGTGCAACGACAAGCCTTGCTAGTGGCGTGCAAAGCATGGAAGAACTTCAAGAGCATGCTTGTCAAGGACTACGTGGAGAAGGACGAAACACCCTTTCATAGATACCTATTCCTGGAATCACAATGGGAAGAGTTCAAGGTGATGAAGACGACCGAAGATTTCAAAAGTATAAGTGCGGCGCACAAGACCCTCCAGGCAAAAAACACACACCCTCACAGCCTTGGCACAGCTGGGTATGCTGGCAAAATCCCGTAGTGGACGAGGGAGGACGAACAGACAGTCCTGCAGAACACCGCCCCGCCATTTGCCAATATCCCAGATGACCACGCTCGAAATTGGATTAGAGCAAGTCATCTACAATGACATCGGGGGACGTCTCCTTTCGAAACCCTGCAGACCAGCAAGTGTCCCAGCGCCTGGTAAGATATCGATCGAACTACGTAGCTTGTAATTACTGCACAGCTTCGTACGAAGTGAAATGACATGTCGTGCTCTTGCAGGAAGCGTTGAGTGTTGAATCTTCCCAGGGATCATTCCAGGGAACAAGGGAGAAAGATATACTCTCCGCGGCCCTGGGAAACAAGGAGCACCCGGGTTGTACGAGAGGCCTTGGGCTTTACGTTCCTTGGAAACATGGTTTCCAAGATGACTCCGAAATGTATCGGCGTAGGAAGAGAACCAAAGCCGAGCGTGAGGCACGGCTACGAGAAGAGATCAAGGCATCTCTTAGAGAAGAGCTGGCTGATTATGTCAGAGATGAGGTGCGGAGATATACAGAAAATTAGCAGGCCACCGCCGCCACTCCTTTGCTAGCTAGCCCGCACAACTGTTCGAGTAGTTGCGCGTCCAATCCGACGGAAAGCGAGGCCAGATTTCCTGCGGACAACATCTTGGTAATAATTATTATCTCTCGAATGCTTGCTCCATTGATAGGCCTATTCGAGTAGCTAATTTTGTATCGTTATGTAGGAGCCTACGAAGTGCAGGCTCCAAGTGACATATGCCTTCGTTCCCTTGTACGCTGCTTGGGGCCAGGCATATCAGTCTGGTATCGGGGCCATGGTGCACGGTCAAGCTTTAGCGCCAGGCTTCGCAAAAGTTAATGTGGATGGTGTGCATGTCAATTTTGAGGTCGTCCCGCTACCGAAGCCCCCCCAACGACGAGATCGTGACTCTAGGGCAGGCCATTGGAACATTCATCTAGTGGCCCATAAGCGACATCTCCCTGGAGGCTTCTTCACCGGTGGTAGGACCAGAAGGGCAATGCGAACCAGAGCTACATGCACTGGTGCCATCTCCACAAGACTTGTCTCCACCACCGCTACCTGCACCGGTGCTATCTCCACGGGTGCTATTCTCGCCAAAGCAACTTGCACCGGTGCTACCTTTACAGTCGACTACCATAAAGTCGACCTACAGCCGAGGCAGTGGTAGGGGCAAACCAAAGAAGGATGATGATGATATCCCGTACCTACCATTGGCCCGCAAATTCATGCTAGGCGAACCGATGATAATCCCGGAAGAGCACCTCCTAACCCTAGGACTTGGTTGCCAAACATTACACGCTTGGTATATAGAACAGTCCAATAAGCCACAGGAAGAACGGCGCTCAGGTATCACTGTCAAATTCAGCCGGGATCATTTCCACCACAAAATTCAGTAATGTGTCTTCGCGGTGACCTTTGAGGATATATTTGATCTTTTCACGCTCAACGCTCTCGACGCCTCACTCGTTCGGTGCTGGACGCTGTAAGTCTATACAATCACAGTCTCTGTTCATGTAATACCGATATATGTCATATATAATTTGTTGCTTTTCTGTGTGTGTGTGTGTGTATATATATATATATTCATGCTGACCCAAGCTAGATCACCGAAATCACCAATTGGTTTCCTGGACCCACGCTTGGTCACCATTGATACCATCAATGAGGATGCACCCTTCGTCGAGAGCTATATTACATCAACACTACTGGCTCACCGCGATAAGGAATTTGTTCTTATGTCATACAATGAGCACTTCCATTGGATTTTAATTGTAATTATACCAAAATGAAACAAGTCTATATACCTTGATTCTCTAAGTAAGAACAAATACAACTACATAGCTATCGCCCAATTACTTGATAGGTAAGTATATTTTCTCCATACATAACTATATTGTACTCTTTCTTTCCTTCTGAATGACTAATCTAACTTTTTCGAATAACGAAGGTCGTTCGCCACGTACGTTGCACAGACACGTGGCTCGACAAAAGGGGCCAAGCCCTTGAAACATGTTCGTAATTTTCGGGTATTCACTAGTACACATTAGTTAATCCTATACAACACTTGGTAGTAATGCCTCTTGAATTAACACATTCTAATTTTTGCAGTGCCACCAGCAGGATCTAGGCAACACGTGTGAGGTTTGTCAATCTTCCCCATATTTATTTCATACTTGTCAGGTTATATATGTACGCACATTGATATTCCGATCGACAGGCTACGCCCATATCTACAACTGCATTGAAACAGTCGGACCTTGCACTAATTCGAGGAGAGTGCGCTTGGTTTTTGTGGTCTAAAGTCATAAGATCAGATGGAGAGTTCTACTGCGCACAATGATTTTTTATTGCTCTTATCACTCCAGAATCGAGGTCTCGTGAAAGGAACGGATCCATAATCAACGAACTTGTTAGCTGCACAAGCAATACTTGAATGACAATTATACACCATCCAAGTATAGCTTGTGCAGCCTGACAAGTTCGTTGATTATGGATATGTTCCTTTCGCGAGACCTCGATTCCGGAGTGATAGAGCAATAAAAAATGCAATGTTACCATCTAAGTGCAAATGCAATGTCGATCTTTTGTAATTGTATATTTGTTAATGGATATTTAATTTCATTTCAATTAATTGATTTGCGAAATGGATGCTTTATGTTTGTGAAATGAAGTGCGATGTGAATTAGATGTTTTATGTTTGTGAAATGAATTGAGATGTGAATTGTATGTATACATGTACATGTTGATCTGCTTATTTCAGAGGGCATGGCTAGCATTTCCTGAGGCTAGCCAATAAACAAGAATAGATTTAGGGGTAGAAAAGAATATCACAGACGGTTTGTAACTAAAAATCGTCTGTGATAGCTGATAATCACAGACGATTTTTAAGTAAAAACCGTCTGTGATAGGTGATAATCATATACGGTTTTTAACTAAAAACTGTCTGTGATAGCTGATAATCACAGACGGTTTTTAAGTAAAAACCGTCTGTGATAGGTGATAATCACAGACGATTTTTAACTAAAACCGTCTGAGATATATCAATATCATAGATGGTTTTTAGTTAAAAACCGTCTGTGATTATCACCTATCACAGACGGTTTTTACTTAAAAACCGTCTATGATTATCAGCTATCACAGACAGTTCTTAGTTACAAACTGTCTGTGATATTTACACCACAGATGGTTCGAAAATTGTCTGTGATAACCTTCGATTATCACTGATCCATAAATTCAGACGGTTCAGAAAACCGTCTGTGATGACGTTTTTGAATCGTCTGTAATACGGTTTTCTGTAGTAGTGTTGCCACTTGTCGGAATACCTTTGATATTTAATTAGTTTCTCTCATAAATCAGTACAGCAAACTCCTTATTAATTAAATAGGCATTACTATTTAGAGCAGGAACAAAAGCACCAGAAATTTGATCCAACCATCCTGTAAAGATTACACCTACCAACTCGATCAGCTCAACAAAATTTAGCCAAAAGAAAATCATCTTTGTTGCACCATACCAGTTAACCTGCTCTTTCTCTCTTTTCTTTTGACACATATATACCGACCTGCTTCTTCTGAAAAATATTAAGGAAAAAAAAAACATCTAGAATTGTCTCCACCAATCACCGAGCCTGCAGGCCTTGCGTGCGTGCAGTTCCGCAGCATAAGTGATACGTACCTTCCACTAAAAAACCACTACTATTAGGTCATTTGGCCTTGTCTAGCGTAGCACGTGCATCGCAGATATTTGAGAAAAAAACTCTGGTGCCATACATATACCACACACGTACGCTTTATTCAGTGTCAACTTCTGTGCGTGCGAAGCTTGGATCGCACTCGCAAGAAACGCACAGTACCGCACACATGCTCATCCGCATGCATGCACATCTCAGAGCTGCATGGAGCCAGCATATCTGCCTGCCTCAGTGCTCTATCATCTAGCAATAGCACAGGAAATGTAGGAGTAGAGATTTTGTTTAATGCTTATTGCTGCGATCATTCAGTGACGCTTTCCCACCAATACCAAAAGCTACGTGCTACCTCTCATGTGGGCCTATCGGATGTAGGGTTGTCGCAACTACTACCTAATAACTAGCCATGACCTGAATGGCCGGACATGTCGCAAACCCTGTCAAATGATTTGGTACAACCAGACAGTGAAGCATGTGCCACCTAATAAACGAATTCAGGTATGGGTACAACTGACTTACAGCGAGTTTGGTAACGTTGGTAGCTAAGCTGCTGGATATGTATACTAGCTGTTCTAGAAGAGTTGCATTAATTATGTTATGTTGTGACTGCTTGCGTTCCGACCAAGCCACGCGATGATTGCGCGCCAGGAAAAATCAGGGACCAGCCATACCGATTTCCTGTCAATTCATAAACCGCGGTTCTATGAAACCTTGCAATTAGGGATGAAAATTGATTCGGTTATTACTCGGATATCCTCCGAATTTCGATGTATAATATCTGAATCCAGATACAAAACAAATCCAAATATATCAGATTCGGATACCTAAAATTCAGATGCAAATGTGGATCTGATATAGGTTGTCTCGGATTCGGATCCGGATATTTGGATTCAGCAGATATAACAGCAGCAACTTACTAATACATACCTTTTGCATTTGACCTCTAAATTGGGTATATTTATATGCATTTCGGTCATCTCAACGAGTCCGTCATCACGATGGTCTTTAATTTGGCATTTCATATTTTTATTTTGGCATATCCTCCAATAAAGCTTTTTACATTATCCTTTTAGTTAAATTTGATATGTTTATAACCGATTTATTTGTAATATATCTAGAATTAGTTAGGATTAATGACAAAATGGCAGCAATGATTAATAATCATGTGATAAACCGATATTACTATAAAACCGATATTGATTTGTTAAACTTTATTGCATCATAGAATATGAAGATGTCCTCAAAAGCTATACTATGCAAATACGTGAGATGAATGATTCATTTGTTGCTATTAACATTTAATGCACAATTACATGTTAGAGTCACTGAGTTAGTTATTTATCAATTTAAAATATTAAAATAATTCAGTGCCATGTTTTAAATAGGAGAGGCCACGAGTAATTATTGGAATCCGAAAAATAGTCGAATTTGATCCGATTTTGAGTATTGTCCGATCCAAATTCGTATCCGATATTTGTTTGATCTATATTTGTATCCGACGTTTTCGTATTTAAATCCGAGAAAAAAATATAGATGTGAATATAGTTTAAGCACTATCCGATCCGTATCTGATCCGTTTTCACCTCTACTTGCAATATCAGTGAAAAGTACCTCATGGTCATGCTGCACGTTGCGTGAGTTCATGACATAAGGTCTAATGGCAATATAACATATCAGCTTGCTGCTGTAAAGTGAAATTAAAGGGCATCTCCTTATTAGAAACAAGCTATTGATATTACATTTGTAAATTCTGATTTTTTTGAAGAAAATTTGTAAATTCTAATTAATATAAGAAAAATGAGAACGTGTAGCTGTCTTCTTAGTATTAAGGGAAAATAAGGCTTCGAGTTCGAGTAAACAATTGTAAACCACCACATTTTTATGACTTACCACGTAGCTACGTACACGTACGGGCAGCTCCCTGCATCTATACTCTAGCACTATACATCTGGCACCGGCAAAGCAGCAAATAGACTGAGAGACCATGTCCTAGGTCTAATATATGTTTGTGTTGAATAATTGATATTGTGGTTGAGTTGAATTTGAATTTAGTAATAGTTTTAGAAAATTCAGATTTGATGTCAGTGTTCCCGGTCAGACTAGTCGGTGGGACTGGTCGGACCACTGGGATAAAGCGGTCGGACCGGCCGATGCATGGTAGTTTGATTGAGGGTCCAGTGTGATCGGATTTTAGGAGCGGTCAGACCAGGGAAGCAGTATAACCGATTTCTAGTTAGCAGTTGCTTTTTTTCCAAGAACTTGTTTTGATGTTGGTTGTGTGCGGTCGGACCGGCCATAATTGGTGGTCGGACCGGGTTGTGTTGGCTGTTGTGACAGGCATGGAAAATACGATCAGACCGATTAGTTGTTAGTAGTTTGATTGGGGCGATTCGACCGGCATGGAAAAAGCGGTTAGACTGGTGACGATGACCAGTGATCAGAGTGAGTTGAGCTGAGTTAGTTTGAGGTCGGTTCATCGCTTGGGAGCCATGAGGATTTATGTTGCATTGCATTATGCATGGTTTTGACTAACATGAGTCAAGTGCATGAAATTTGTGCTTGATATGGTTGATTGATCTTTGAATGTGCTGGCGGCTTGGAGGATGTAGCGGTCAACATCAATGGATTGGGACTAGGCAAGGTTGCTAAGGTCCAAGCGGTTATATAAGTCTGGGTGAGGCTATGTAGCTCAAGTGGGAAGCATACAGAGAAAACAAGGATCATGAAGAGACAAGTTGGTGCATGTGGTGCGCCAAGTAACGAGGCCGATGCACGTAGAGATGTTTTAGTGTAACATCCTGAAAAATGAAATTCTAGGAATGTGAAGTTTTTGATTATTTTGCAATGAATTCCATTTGAATTTGGAGTTTATATTGTTTTCCTGAACATTTGGCAAAGGGTTTTAAAAATTAAAAGAATCAAAAAGAGACAAACATGTTTAAAACATGAGGGAGTTAAAATCTAGAATAAGAATCTGAAAAGATGATCCATAAAATATAAGGAGAGAATTTTAATTAAGCATAAAATCTTATCCATGAAAATAATGGTATGAATAGCAAAGGGGCAAGCAAATCAAGGAGGTCAACATTTATATATATATATATATATATATATATATATATATATATATATATATATACAAATATATATATATACACACACATATATATAAATATAAATCCATACAAAATAAGAATAAGGCATCTAGGGGAATAACCAGTAAATGGGGAATAGAAATATATATGTACAAATAGAGATAATAGCAAAAGAAATTGATAATAAAAAGAAAAAAAAGCGGTGGGGGTCAGACCAGGCCAAGCCGGCCCAGCCCAACCCCCTCACTCCGCTCCCCCACCAGCCAACCCAGCCGTCCGCCAGCTCCCCTGTCTTCCTCCTCCGCACTGTATTTCTTCCCCGAGCCACCCCCTCGCTCGCTTCTTCCAGGCCGCAGCTCTGGCTCCACGCGCGCCCCATTCTCGCAGCCCAGCCCGTCCTCTTTCCCCTCCCGCGCTCGGACCAGGAGTAGCCCCGTTCGGACCAACGGTCGCGCCACCCTGTCCGCTTCGGACCACCGGACCCGCCGCACGCCTCTTCCCCCCCCCCCCCGCCCCCCCGCGCTGCCCGACTCGTCCCCTCATGCGCGCGGCTCAAACTCTCTGCCACAGCACGCGCGGTGCAGGTTATCACCGCCGAATCCTTTGCGGGATCTCCCTGCCGCCGCCTGCACCGCCGCTCGCCGATAAGACCAAGCAGGCAAGGTCCCGAGGCTATAAGAGCCACCGAGGGCCTCCACGGACTCCCCACCTCACCCTCATCCTCCCGCAGAGAACAATCGAGTCTAGGGCTCCCCCACCGCCGGCGCCACTCTCCTTCCCCAACTCCGGCCACCGCGCTTTTTCCCCGATCCCCACCGAGACAAGCCGATTCACTCTTTCCTGAGCTATCTCCAGAGCGCCGTGAATCCACTCCCGGCCTCCCCCGAGCCTCCCGTGGACCGTACCTCGCCGACACCGAAGCCCCTCCCCAAGCCGCCGCCGCTGCTCGCCGCCGGTCCGCCTCGGAGCTCCCCGGATTCCACTGACCCTCCCGCCGACCTCACCACGGCGTAGAGATTCCATTTTGACACTTCCCCGACCCTCCCCGGCCGGCCCTCGCCGCCCGCACGCCACCCCCGGTCTCCTCTGCTCAGCGCCCCGGCCGCTCACTTCAAATAAAATGGTCGCCCGCAACCATCAGGTAACATCGTATAGCCCATTGGCCCACAGCGTGCGCACTCACCTAGCCGGCCCGGCTTCGAATCCTTCTGGCCGCAATTTAGATATAGGTTTTGCATGTTTTTGCTAGCACATCCAGTGGAGGAAAAAGGCAAACAAAAATCCGAACATAATTTATAAAATTTCAAAAATTTATTAGGATACGAATGAACTATTAAATATAAAATCATGTATCAAATATCATAAGTTAGAGACTACGGTACTATGAGTAATTGCTCTGAAAGCCTAGCTATTAACCAAAGGCATAATTAATAAATTGAGTAGTTAGGGTAAATCTTTACCAATTAAAAGAATCAATGGGATTTAATATTGGCTAAAGTCACATGTTAATCAAGACTAACAAACTGGGTATTTTATAAGGGTTAAGTTATTCGAATATTGGGAAATATAGATTCACAAATAGAGATCATCTTGCATATAAATTACTTAAGATCCAAACTTAAAAGGGTAGACTTTATATAGACCATATGTAATTAAAATATAAATATCATGAAAGCCTTTTTAAAATAATAGTTAATATAAGTAGTTATCATAAAACCAAATAAAAGTACAATCACCTATAATCTAGTGATGAATATATATACATGCGATAATAGGAGTAAAATTGTGAAAATCAACTAAGGTTTTTAGTAAAATAAAAATGTCAGAAAACCTAAACTCGAATAGTTGTATGTTCATAGAGTTTGGTAAATGACCAATAAAAAGTGTTATTTAGCAACATGAAAGACTAAAGGAAAATATTGCAAAAGATAGCTGAGTAAATACACAAGAGTCGCAAGATTGTAACTAAAAATGCATAAATTATCAAAGGTGAGCAACTAATAGGGCTTTACATTCAAAAGCAAGTCTAAAAGAAAATGGTGCTATGGTATAGATTTGAAGATGCGAAGGATAGTGAAAATGTATAGTTGGGTCCGCAAGAATAGATCCTAAGTAAAGCTAAAATAAGGAAAGATAATAAATACGGATGTATGTATATGAAGCACCAGTGACCCTCAGTTCTCCGAGCCTCATAAAATAAGTACCATACCAAAGTACAACTTCGTAGGTTTAATAAAAGAAACCCATGGGTCGTTAATTGTTAAAATGATCTTGTTAACCTACACTTCAGTAAACAAATTAATATTAGGCCCGCATAAAATAATATGTCTTTCCTTTGCTAAAAATATAAATATATATATATATAGACTATAAAGCCAACTTAATAAATTGACAAATGTATGCATTGTGCATATAACACATACCTTAATTCGTAAATGCTAACCTTGATAAAATAATGTTCGGCTAAATTCATACATATATATCTTAACTCATGGAACTTCCTTGATAAATATACAAATAATAAAAGAAACTGTTAATAAAAGATCGATTCATCACCGGCCTTGCCTCAAATCACCCAAACCACCTATTAACTCATAATAAAACAAAAATTGAGTTTAATTGGATTTATTTGGATCTTTTGAGTTATTTTCTTTTATTTGGATTTCGTCATTTGTCGCGTAATTAGAAATTGGAAGCCGTGAAGATTCAGTGGACTCAGCGAGAATAAGCTCGAAGTGGAGATTAAGACCAGAAGCTCAAGAGAAATTATTGTGTGAGCTCAAGACCGCGGTAAACCGCGCCAGGCGAGTCAATACTTTGATCATATTGAACCTACATTTTATTCAAATTACTTTCGTTTAAATTATCAAATTGCATGTTGTTAATATGTGCAAAATATGTTGATTTAAAAGTTTAGCTATATGCCCATTGTTCAACTTGACTAAGTATTACACCCCTCTTTGGTATATTGCATATGTGAGCCTTGTCGCCTAGTGGAAAACTTTATAATGCTTAGCTTTTGAAAATAAGTCCTTAATTACATGCCATGCTTAGCATTGTTTAGGAACTCGGGGCAAGAAATTGCCCCAAGCATCACTTTTAATCATGAGAAATTGATTCGGACAGTCATGGTGGGAATGACTGGTATATTTTGATATGGTTATTTTATGCTCCCAAAACTCTTAACTTGCTTAATATCTGAGCGGATGGTTTGGGGGCTGGTATGTGGCACTACAAGAAATCCTTCTTTTTATGACAAAATACCTTATGACCGTGCTTGTTTTCGTCATATAATGTATCATAATATGATGAAATATTTTGCGTCGTCATAATCTTATGAGCCAGAAACAAATTTATGACACATAATTTATTGTGTCACCGAAAGCTACAAAATGTCGTCACAAATTGTCTGGCGACAGGATCCGGTTGACGCCTTGGGTTTTATGACGCTTTGAGCTGTCTTTATGTGATGGTTTGTCGGCGTCACTTTATGTTATTTCAAAAAATGACTGACCACAACGTCAATATACCCCTGCAGGTGGACCCCGTCTCCTTCTGTTGACCAAATTCATTTTCCCCGTCTCCCCGACCCAACAGAAGACGGCGGCGAGCGGTTGGCGGCCTCTGGCGGTGCGGCGGGCGGCGAGCGGTGGGCGGCCTCTGGGCGAGCGTCGGTCGGGGCGGAGCACGGCCGCCGTCGTGCTACCTCTGAGCGGAGCTAGCTCACCCTCTCCCCAGCTGACGCCGCGGCACAGTGGGCGGCGGCTGCGCGAGATCTGCCGCCAGGCCAGCCGGCGAGCGCGGATCACCGGTGACCGCAACTGCATCAGGTTGGTAGGCGGTGGCGCATGGTGGGCAGTGGCGCCGTCAATCCCCTCCCCGTCCCCCTCCATTTGGTCGGCAGTGGCGCCCTCATCCCCCTCCCTGTTCCTTTTTATTGGCATGGCAATTCGTAATCAATCCAATGTGCATCAATTAGGGCTCATCGGCGGGCGGGCTCAGCGCGGCGGCGGGCGTCGTCTCGGCGGTGGCAGCTCCCCATCGCCCTAGGTGTGCCATTTTTGCAGTGCCCCGTCCCTGTTCCTCCTCTGTTGCCATTTCTGCTCACCTTCCCTCTCCAGTTCTCATGTCGCAGGCGTCGTCCTCAACTTCTCTGACTCGGCGGTCAAGCACAGCTAGGGTTGCCCCACAACCCCGAGCCCTTGCTGTCATTGCTGCAGAGCCTGCGCCCACTGATGTCGATCTGCAGGACCCGATCGATGATGTGACCGGGTTGCCATTGATCATGTGCCCGGATTGCAAGGACGTGAGGGTGTTTGCTGCCACTACCACGAAGTCTGAGTATAACGTTGGAAAGAGGTTTTTCAAGTGCCCCCGGAAGACCTCTCGAAATGTCAGTGCAGTGGTTCAGTTTCTGTTGCACAAATTTCAGTCATGTTTGAATAGGTCTCCCTGAGAATATGGTAGTGTTTGTAGCATTCAGTGCCTGCACTATTGGTGTTAAATTGCATGTGGTTGTCATTTGGATGCAGGGGAAATGTTCCAGGTATTGGTTCGAGGAAGAATATGTGGTGTACCTTGAAGATCATGGTTTTCTACTTCCAGCAAGCTCGACCGTTGCAGCAGCTTCGACAATAGAAATTCCTGAGCTTGTGGGAAAAATTGATACCTTAGAGCAAAATCTGAACAAGGTGAAGGAAATGGTTGGCAAGAAGAGGGAAGGCATGGGAAGCTGCATTTGGCTTGTGTGTGGATGTGTGAATGTAGCAATGTTCCTGGTGTTGGCCATCTTGTTGGTTGTAGCTGTAGTGTTCAAGAAGTAGGCAATGCTTTTGTCTTTTATGATGAAGTAGTCTGGGACATGTTCAAGAAGTAGGCAATGCTTTTGGCTTTTATCATGAAGTAGTCTGGGACATGTTGTATTGAACCTGTTGTGCTGGTATGAAATATGGGCCTTTGTGCTACTGGACATATGTTGTGTCTATGGAAATGTAACATGTGCATTTCTAATGTATGTTGGAAATAAATATCACTTTTGCTTTGATGTGGAACCTGTGTGGGATATTTTGGCAGGATGTATGTTACTTCAGCATATACATATTATGACGGATTTTGTACTTTTCATGACATTGTCATGTGGTCATAAAAACCCCCAAAATATATTTAGGACAGATTCTGGGCATTCCATGACATTGTCATGTGGTCATAAAAACCTGCAGACAATAGCATAATTCAAATACAACAGAATCACTAATAGAAGTTCATGGTTCACAAATAGCTCTAGAAATGCAAAGGTTAGTCATCATCATTGTCTTCCTCTGATGTGTTGCCTTCATCTGGACTATGGTACTCAAGGAAGGTTTCATCTTCATCTTCGTATTCAGCATCTATTTCATCACCTTGAGCTGTATGTTGATGTCGACGGATGCTCTCGACAAGGTCTCTACTAACAGGGCTGCCTGGTTCATTCTCTATGTGCATGAAATCCATATCAGGATAAATGTCTCCCACTGTACCATCTATGGTCGAAGTACTCTCCTCTTGGTAAGCCTCCTGACATCTCATCTGTACTTGTTCATGGATTGGTTGGTTTGTGTCGGACTCTTCAACATCAAATATATGTCGGTGGCCAAATTCTTGTACCACTCGCCAACATGGACCTAACTTTGTATCTTCCAAGAAAAATACTTGTGAAGCTTCCGTGGCTAGAATGAAAGGATCATTCTTATACCATCGTCCTTGGATGTTAATGCTCTTGAAGTAACCATCATCTTTCATTTCGTATGTCCTTCCCTCAAGATTGTACCATTCACACCGCAATAAGATAACAGTTCTATCTCCTTTGCTGTTCTTTGCGTAAGTCAACTCAATAATGTCTGTGATTGTCCCATAGAAGTCAATAGTGTCATCATTGTGAGTACCTATAATTTTGATGGTGGAGTTTTGTGTCTTCCTGTCTACCTCACGAGCCACAGTGTGGTACCGTACCCCGTTGACTATACAGGCTGTGTATGAACGCACACGCCTAATCGGCCGACATGCGAGTGAGTATAGGTCTTCATCAACATTTGTTGAGCCTTCGCATTTCAATCTGGTAATTTGCAGGTTGGAAAGAAAGAGAGTTAGTAAGTTTGAAAATGTATTGAATCATAAATTATGCAGTCATGTTGTTGAAGTTGCACACACATGATTCTCGAACCATGCAGCGAAGTGTGTTGGCATCATTTTTTCAATATCGTTCACCCCTTGTTGTTCTAATTCTTCCCTATACTTTCTGCAATAAAGGAAGAAGTTAATCAGTTTATTGTGACACTAATACTAAATATAGTTGTCTGAAATGACATGAGAACAAATACTCACTCTTTGTATTCATCAACCTCTTCGCAGTTGTTTAGAACAAACCAAACCATGGAGTCATAGTCTTTATCTTCATAATGAAGTTTGGAAGCACCCAGCAGGTTAATACCATGACCAAAAATACAGTAACCATTGGGGGAGATGTTCTGTTCACCATCTAAGTTTCTTTCAGGCCTAGTGAACCTAGTAATAATGTCACTGAAATATGTTGAGCACTGGGTCATACACTCATAGGCAGTGTATGCCTCTGCAACAGAGCCTTCAGGTCTTGCTTTATTGCGGATGAAACGCTTAAAGGTGCCCAATCTTCTCTCAATGGGATACATCCATCCATATTGAACCGGTCCCCTAAGGAGTGCCTCATCAGGCAAGTGTACTGCTAGGTGGACCATAACATCAAAGAATGCAGGAGGATAAATTATCTCCAGCTTGCAAAGGATAAGTACAATATCTTTCTTCATCTGGTGTAGTGCATCAACCTTTAGAGTTTTTGAGCAAAGTTGTCTAAAAACGTACCCAATTCACAAATTACTTCATATACGTCTTTGCGCACCAAACCACGAAGGGCAGCTGGTAAAATACGCTGCAACAGTATATGACAGTCATGTGTTTTCAGCCCATGCATTGATCCTGCTCCCTCCATATTGACACATCTTGATATATTGGAGGCATAGCCATCTGGAAACTTAACATTGCTCACAAACTGCAAAAACTTCTTCTTTGCTTCTGGTGTTAGAACGTAACAAGCTCTTGGCTTTGAGGAGGAATTACCACTGTCATCTAGCAAATGAAGCTCTTCAGAAGCAGTACAATCATGGCCGTTCCAAAATAAGGCACAATCATACTTGCACACATCAATACAAACATAACCAAAACCAAGCTTCCGAAGCAGAGCTTTCATTTCCTTATAGGACTTAGGAAGGCCGGGCACATTCTTCAGAGATGACGAAAACAACTCAAGGAAAGCATCGAACCCAGATGTTGTTATCCGATTGTACACTTTGATATGCAGCAGTTTAATAATGAAAGTTAGCCTAGTCTCCTCGGTGCAACTTGGATAAAGTTCACGCTTTGCCTCTTCCATGATTTCTTTATATAGGTTGCCACCAAAGCCATGGCTTGCTGCGGCGTGCAAATCTTGAATCAACCCCTATATTCCCCGTGCACTATCATCTATGACATATTCAGCTTGTCCTTCCTCATCAAGTGGTGCCTGGTCATTTCCATCCCATGACATATCTCCATCATCATCTTGTGACCCTTGTCAGCGTGCAGGGAACATGTCAAGACGACATGAGATGCCTCAGCATGGTATCCTTGAAGTGGAAATCTTTGATGTTTGGGGAATAGATTACATAGGACCTTTACCCTCTTCTCAAGGGTACAAGCACATTCTCGTAGCAGTG
The DNA here is from genome assembly GCA_017311315.1 of Dendrocalamus latiflorus. Classification (NCBI taxonomy): domain Eukaryota; kingdom Viridiplantae; phylum Streptophyta; class Magnoliopsida; order Poales; family Poaceae; genus Dendrocalamus; species Dendrocalamus latiflorus. The sequence continues at coordinate 17,345,873 of CM029662.1, forward strand.
GATAGTCAGTGGGTCAGACCCTTTCATAAACTATAAGAGAGATAAGTAAAATTTGAGAACAAAGTTTCCATCACTTTCTCGGATGACAAAATGACCTAAATAAGAAATGTAGATATCAATGAGTTGTGCAACTTTGGTATTCATGATTTTTCCATTTGAAATTACTTAGTACCCCAAATTTTGGTTTCAAGTTTACGACTTTGAAAATTCAAATTTTCAACTCTCCAAACAAACTCAATTGAAAAAATGACTAAAATATAGATGATAGATCTCGATGTGTTGAACAACTTTGTTTCTTACCTTTTTTCCATTTGAATTCATTTAGTCCCCCAAATTTGTATTTCAATTAGAAATAAGACTAATTCTCTCAATGACATAGGGCCCCACCGTGCCAGACCAAAATTGGGCACGCATTTCTCCCGCTCTCCCGCGCAGGCTCTCTACCACCGACACATGGGCCCCACACAGCTCCCGCCCATGTAGAGGCAAAAAAATCCCCCTCCTGCCTTATCCTCTTGTCTGAGTCGCGCCCACCACTCCCGTTTCCTCCTTCCCCCAAGGCCCTAACCCTAGCGCCGCCCTGCCTCCGCCGCCCCGCCGCCACTCGCGCCCACCACGCCGCCGCCACTCGTGCCCACCACGCCGCCGTCACTCATCTCCACCACGCCGCCCCGAACTCCCTCAGCGCCGCCCCGACAGAGGAGGCCAGAGCCGGAGCTCCGAACGCCGGCATCCCGGACTCCCTTAGCGCCGCCCCGACGGAGGAGGCCGGCTGCCCACTGACACTTGGTGAGCAGCCAGCCCCGACCTCACCGCCGGATTTGGTGAACCGGCGATAGGGCGCCCGTCCAACACAGGGCGCCGGCTTACCGCTGCGGCTCTGCGCCACGTCGTCTGCCTCACTGGCTACCCGCTAACACTTGGTGAGCCCGCTACGTACCTTCCATCTTGGCTAACATCTTCACACAACTTTGTAGCATCATTGGTTTCATTAGAAATAGCAAAAGAGAGAATCCAGTTATTCAGTATTGGCTACATACCTTCCATCTTGTACTGACTAATAAATAGCTATGCAATATAGTTATTCAGTATTCTTGTTCTCTGTCAATCTTGTTCACTATTAGCCTTGTTCCCTAGTAGTTCTTTCTTGTACAATTTTGATGTTATTTTGCCTTCTGTCTACCATTTAACAGAATACTGATTTGTTAGTTTTTTTTTCAACTCCTTTACAGAAACTGAATCCAGTTTCTGCTCTTTCTGCGTTTGACCGTTTAAGTAATAGAAGAAATGACAAAAACCCAGTACGAGCAGGACAGGGATGACAATGTAAGGACAATTCAGGAACATTTTAGCTCTCTGAGTATTCCACTATTAGCTCAGGAAGTTAGAGAAGTTCTTTCAAAAAAGGAAAAGGGCAAAGGAAAGACAGTAGTGTGTGACAAAACAGTTTCTGACAATGATTATGATCCATCCTCTGACATTGATAACCACTCTGATAGTGATGATGACTACGATGATGACCTCAATAATGAGGTCAATACTGAGGTGAGATGCATTACTTGACCAATTAACTGGTTTCTTGTCTCCCTGTGACAAACATGTACTTCAGTTTAGTCATTTAATCTACTTGACACTTCTTTCTTATTTAATAATATGCATGTTTCTGCAGAAGAAGCAAAAGGCGGCAACAATGGCACCTGCCAACCAGCAGCCACCGCGCACGCCTATAAGATTCACTAGGCAAAGTGCAGCCATGCCTTCGCCTGGAGGCCGTCCACCACCTAGGCAAAGATTGCCCTTGCCTCCTAAGAACAATTCCAAAGCCAAACCTAAACCTAATGCCATTTCTAGTGCCAGCCAACAGCAAGGCCACCTCAATACAAGCGGCAGCCAAACCACACAAACTACGAACACAGTGCCTACTACTCCAATAATCACCATGACCAGTCCAGCCATATCAGCGCCTGTTCCAATCACCATGTTGATGCCTGGTGCAAACACTGCGCGTAGTACTCCTAGACCCACTCTTGGCCTGTCTCAGCAACCTACTCCCACAAGTAGTGTTAATAAAACTGTTGGTGTGGACACCTCGCCAGGTGGACAGAGCTCTAGGCAAAGCAATGACATCAGTGACTCAGGTGGGCAATCTGAAGCTGCTATTTCAGAGGGTCATACAGATGAAGGAGAACCAGATGGCGACTTAGTTCCTGGTAAACAATACGCGTTCACAAGCATTATTTTCTCCATGCAGTATATAGATTTGTTAATCCTATAATAACACATTTTGATTATTATTTGCCAATGCAGTGCCCCCAAAGAATGTCCGCAAGAAAACCATGGGTCATGGCTTAGAGAAGATTAACAATAGAGGAAAGAAGCTGGCTATCCATGTGGCTGAAGGGAAGAAAAGACCTGAGGTCCGACTACATGCAGCGAAGCTGGCATCAGAAACTGGTGTCGCCGTTAGAGACAACCTACCTATCTACACCTCTTGGAAGCTTTATGAAAAAGATGCGGGGCCGACAGAAGTTGCAAAAGTGCTTGACAAAGTGGCGGTAAGACAGCTATTTCACTCCAAATAGTTTCTTGCATTACTCTAGTCCCATGTACAAATTGTGTTTTGTGTTTGATAAATCATATGTGTGGCTGCAGTCAAGGTTGGATGTGGATGTTAAGAACGAGGGACCAAGCAAAGCTGCATGCACTGATATCATTAAGAAGGGAGTAAGGCAGAAGAGGTATCACCTAAAAAGGAAGTACTTCGACGAGTCCCTGACAAGAGAACAGATGATGGCCAAAGAACCTCCACCAAAAATGAAGAAAGAGGAATGGATCAAACTTGTAGACTACTGGTGTGACCCGAAGAATCAGGTCCATGCCTGAATTGCCTTCTTTTGTTAATATGCAATGCAACCTGTGCATGTGAATGAAAACTCTATTGCATTTGTGGTGCAGGAAACGAGTTCTAAGAATAAAGTGAACCGTGGCCAAGTGCAGCTTCACCAAAGGACTGGATCTAGGTCCTACGTTGCCCATCGATACAGCCTGGTATGGATACTATGTATTTTGTGTAATTAGATTGAAAGATGGGACATTAGTAGCGTATAGTCATTACCATGTTCCTTTGAACTGTCAAGTCAGCACGTGATCCAATTATTTTTGAGATGACCTCTGATTTTTAAGCTAATTCTGAGTTTGGCCCTCTGATTTCCGACATGAGCTCCCATGTTGCTATGTCATCAGAGATTTCAATGTGCTATGTCATCAGAGATGCTCATCAACAGTAGTAGGGTTGTTTAGGCAAAGTTGTTATTATTGATCTGGTGTCCAGGTTGCATAGATGCATGTTCCTGTGTTGTTTTTCTTAAACTCAGTAATTAATTGAGTATGCCAGTGATTGCATTTGTTGTTTGCATAAAAAATCTGGAGGCAAATACTTGTATGATTAGTAGTGCATACATATTTTGGCATCTTGCTGTTAGCAAATACAAAAAATCCCATGTTTGTCTACCCCTCTCTTTACCTTCATTGATGTCATTGTAAATAATTTTTTTACATGCTGCAGAGGCCTAAGTACAACAACATGGATCCTGATCCTGTTGATTTCTTTGGGGAATGTATGACTAGTCCGCAAAATGGTCGAACTCCTCTTGCAGATGACATATATGTAAGTTATATAAATATTGCAGACTGATTTACTGTACTCAACTACATGCCTGATTGAACATTGTTGTATGGCCTTGTTATTAATTACATTCATTCTATGTAGGAACAAATGGTGGCAGAGAAGGAAAGAGAGCCAGAAGAAGGACAAGAACAAAAGTCTCCCACCAAGATTGTTGCTGACAGTCTGAGCCAGATAAGCCGTTCGTCCACCTTCCTACCAAACATTGGTGTCCCTAGAGCATCGAATACTGCTCGGTCCACGACAGTCGCAGAAGCACGCCTGCAAGCTCAGTTTGAGGCAACACTTCAAGCAGAAAGAGAGGAAGCTGCTAGGAAGCAGCAAGAGTTGCAAGCACAAATTCAAGCTCAGCAGGCATCACTTGAAGAAAACAAAAATTTGTTACGCCAGACTCAAGAAGACATGAAGGGGATGCATAACAAGTTTGAAGAAACTAATGCGCTGCTGCGAGCTGTGTTGAAACTTCAGAGAGATTGAGGTAGGTCCAAATGCGCTCTATGTTGGCACAACACCAAACTTTCTCTGTTGGAACTTTGTACACTTTGTTGTTAGAACTATGTGGTATGTTTGAACCTGTGTGGTGGAACAGTTTGAACTTGTCTGTTGGAACCTGGACCTCTTTATGATGTTTGAACTTTGAGCTGTGATGAGAATGTTGTGGATGATGGCTTCTGATATATATTTGCATGCTTGTATGTGCCGTCATGAAAGAACTGTGTGACATTCGTCATTGAACATGGCTACCACGTTCGTCATGTATTCGCAAGCAAGGTTTGTGACGGTGTACAAGATGTCTCAAACAACCATATAAAACAAGACACAACTGAAATGTCACAAAGTCCTGTATGACGATAAAGGTCGTCACAATAAGTTATCTCAGTCAGGTCTCCCAAATCTCAATTTGTGACGGCTCATGTATTAAGTGACGCGTTGACCCACCAATATGTGACAACAGAAGTCGTCATTAAATGTTGACAATATGTGACAAGGAAAGGAAACCGTCACAAAAGGTTGCCACCTTTTGTGACGGTTGTACATAATATCGTCACGAGGTACATTATGTGACGGTCATTATATGACGACCGGCGTGACGCCGCTTTTTCGTCATAAGATACTTTTTATGACAACTTCTTTACTTTACATGACATTTTCGCTTTGTCATACAAGCCCAGATTTTTTGTAGTGTGGTGTAGTGGAAGCACAAATTATGGAGTGTGGTAGAACCGCTCAGATAATACTAAGGACTGAATCTTGTGATGACCTCCTGATGTAAAACAGTACAACCACAAGTCTATAATGGGTACGACCTAGCTGAATAACTTACAAGGGTTTAGTTCAGATATCACCAGTGGAAAGTGGGTGCCAGGGTGTACTGGTTTACTCACAGTGAGGCACAGGGTTTTACTATACTCGCACGGCGCAAGAGGGGGCTTCTGACTGTGGTGGCGTAACCCTTCAGCGGTGAAACCTCAGCGGGTGGTGTCTAGCTAGATCGGAGTAAGGTAAAGGCTTTGTGATAAATTATCTGGGTCTCATGCCTAAGGAAGCATGTTGGCTATGAAGATAATTCATCTCTTGTGGTGAAAGTGTACAACCTCTGCAGAGTGTAAAACTGTTCGAGCAGCCGTGCCCACGGTCATGGGCGGACATGGGAACTTACTCGAGTTAGTTCTATTTCAAAAACTTTGTGGGTGGTATTGAAAAAGTGAAGGACTGCAGATGGTCCTGGTTTGAATTTTCCTGGGTATCGTCTCAGTGGTAAATTAAGCGTTTATAACGCTGGCAAATAAGCATATGGTGCATATGCCATATATGGTGAACGAAAAATCTGTATCACTATTAATGATATTGCATTCTTTTCACCCATTATGATTTGGTTCAAACTGCTAGGTCTTAGGGAATTTTTAAGTAATTGTATTCAAAAGCACTCTACGCAAAATAAAATAACCCGAGCCTTCCTTTGATAAGCCATGCATACTATCTACTTGCATTCTGTGTATTGGCTCACGGAGCACGGGGTTGGAGTGCTCACACTCGCTTTTGCGACAAAATTCAGAATCAGGAATCAAATCACCTCGCCTCAACAACAAGATTGGACAAGCTGGCAGAGAAGATAAAGATGTCAAGGGCTAGGTCGCGAACCTCCAGTTGGCTGCCTGTGGGCATGTCCTGAAGGTCCCATCTGTGTGCTTCGTTCTTCCGCTGCTGCAATTTATTGATTTCGGCCTAATCGGCCCATGAGTAAGTCTACTATTTTATTTATGCTTCCGCATGATATGTAATTTGATGTCCATTACTGTAACTGTGTGCACTATCTACTGATCCAGGGAATAGTGCAGCTAGACATAGTAGATTCCGGATTATAAAATCTGGGTCTGACATTTAGAGAGTTCGAATGCGTGAAGATGTGATGACTAGTCACTGAGCGCTACAAGCTACATGTCAAAGCATGGGAGATGCTTTTAGGTGAAGATAAAGACAGAGTCTAGGGTAGGTATCCAGAAGCTTCATCAAGGTTTATTTTGTTAGTTGGTTAAATAGTGGGTTGGTGCCTTGGTCAAAACCACGGCGTGGAGAGGTACAAGGTAGAAGTGGTTTAGGTCAAGGAGAGTTGGAATTGACAAGCGGATCAATCATTAAAGAGTTTGCAGGTTGAGTCTTGTAAATGCTTTGAGAAGCATGCATGTGTGTGTAAAACTCATATTAGTGGGGTTGACAAGTTTCCTTGGTAAGCTTAATAGGATGGACCCATTAGGGTTGTGCTGGCTATTTAGAGGGGAAGAGAAGATGTGAGGGAGATTCAAGGATTCTAGGGTTTAGTTTTTTCTCTACCACTTTATCTCCTTTTATGATTGTGAGAGAGAATTTGACAGAGAAAATGGTGGTGCTTTAGCTGCATCTTATAATCATTCATGAGTATGTAAATCTCATTCTCCACTGAAATAGATCAAAGATTTATCTCAATCATGTTCTTGTTTATGTTCTTACTTGGCTTTGCTCGTTCTTTTGCTAGATTTGTGATTATGGGTTCGTGTGAGTTCTAGTCTAATCTCTCGCTAAAATTATCTTGCTAGGATAGATGAGAATAGATCTAAAAAACCTCATGTCTTAGATTCTCATGAAAAAGAAGTAATTTGAGATTTATGGTTTTTTGTGTTCTTGTGAATTAGATTTGATTCTCTTCAATTTGGTGAACTTGAGCCCAAGAACCTTGTGATTCCTAATTGATTTAGGTTCCTATTGTCTTGAACAAGTCTCATGCAAAACTAGGATGTGCTTGAATGAGAATTGGGTAAGTTTTTGAGATATGAGGTTTTGACCTTATAAGTTTTTAGGTCTAGGAATAGGGGATACGAATGCTCATTAGAGCCTACTGCCCTAAGCTCAAGAGTAAAGAGGAGAATAACTACTACATATGTCCACCACCTCGAGATGCCAAGATGAAGAAGCGCAACTACTACAAGGTAGTCCACTCTGTCCTATCTATTCTTGAGCAACTTGACTTGAGAGACATAGACTTGGGGATTGAGAAGGAGGACGATGAGCCTTGAGACAAGAAGAAGACTGATGACTTCACCTGTATGTGCTTCATGGCGAGCACCGACGACAACTTTGACGAGGGTGATCTCTACAACAACCCTAATGAGGTAAAGCCCACATATGATGAAATATCTCGTGTTGAAGTTCGCCTTGATCATGAGCTTAGAAAATGCAAAAAGAAAATGAAGAACCTAGATTTCTTGGTTGAGGGCTTGAATACTGAAATTGCTAGGCTTAAATCTTTAATTCCTGTTGTTGATAATTATGAATTTTGCCTAGTATTACACTCTGAACTAGATAAGCTGAGGACCATTCATTCTGATGCTACTAGTCAGCTTAGAGTAGCGTTGGATAAACTTGAGAAGATGGAAGCATGCTTTACTCTTGACACTATGGTACACACTTATGTTGTTGATGAGTTGTTAGTCACTAGGGATAATCTTACTAAATAAAAATTGTTCTTCTTGTTGGTTCCTTAGTGTATGCTTCTTCTGCTAAACATCTTAATCATGCTAATAATCAAATTGCTCAACTCAAGTCTAGCAACTCTTCTGTGTGCTTAGGAGCTAGATATATGAATGCTCTTGCATTAGCTTGCTCTAAGTATGCTTTGCTAGATTTGAAGCTGCACTCTAGGATTCTCTTTTTTCTTTATGCCCAAATTGTCCTAAGTCAACTACTGAAATTGATGCATTAACTAGAACTCTAAATGATTTCACTACTAAAAAAACTTGCTTAATTTTCTACATCTAAGAAGTCTAATCCTATTGCATCCATTTCATGTGCACTTTGTGCTGAGATAGGTCAGGATTTAGATGATATGCATAAAGTATTTATAATCAAGTTTGATCAGTAGCTTAGGAGAATTAAAGAAGCCATTTGCGTGTCTTGTGAGTCTCTTAAGGTTGGGGTATACGCATAAGGAGAGATATGCTAGAGCGGTGAAGAAGAGTAAGTGTAGCTCATGTGTCACTCTAGCTAAGGAAAATGACTAAGGAAAACCTTATAATGATTCTCAAGTGGTAATAAGAACCTCAACATGGTGCTAGACTAGTTTAAAGTAAGTGTCAAGAATAGAGGTCTAGCTTTCAATGCTGTAGAGCATGCCAAGAAAAATCCTCCTAAGGTAGTGAGTGTTCTGGATAGTGGCTTATTTATGTCAAAGACTAAACCAAGCAAGACTGATTTCAAGTCTACTGGCGTTGCACAATATCCCTCATGTGCAGTGGGTGCTTTTTCTTCATCAGCACAAACACCTCATGGAGTCAAGTACCACTGACCTACTTTGAGAGGGATGGTTACATGGTTCAGTTCTGCTTTAAGCAAGCCAAGAAGAAGAAGAGGGATAGAGCGAGAGCTCTTAGAGCTAGGCATACTCCTATTGCTTAAAATGTCTCTAGATCTAGTATGAGACCTAAGTTTATTGATGATTTTTTTATGGTTTCAGATCAGCCTCTCATCCAGGCATAGGTTACTAGGAGGCCACACTACAAAAAGGGTCATCACAGATGGTTCAAAACTATCATCACAGATGGTTTTTTGAACCGTCTGAATTTATGTGTCAGTGATAATTAAGGTTATCACAGATATTTTGTGAGCCATTTGTAATAAATACATCATAGACGATTTATAACTAGAACTGTCTGTGAAAAATATTATCATAGACGGTTTTAACTACCAACCGTCTGTGATACTTATACATCACAGACGATTGGTAGAACCGTCTGTGATGTGTGAGTATCACAGATGGTTGGTATATAGAACCGTCTATGATACTTTTCCATCACAAACGGTTTTTGTTTCAAGCCGTCTGTGAGAATTATTCATAGACGATTTATACCATAAAACTGTCTGTGATAGTTCATTCTATACCTAAATTTTTCTATTTTTTTGGCTAACCTCAGGAAATGTTAAGTATATCATCTGAAAATAAGCAAATACAGCAACACATTTTATTTCCATTAAGACTAGAACCACCATTACAACATCACAAGATATCGAGTAGCTTACCCATAGCAATGCATACACAAGAGGACACTTACAATTTTACAAAGATAAGTTTCACGGCTACAAATTCAAAAAAAATGCTTACACTGCAAGAAACTTCAGATTAATGCAATCTAGACTTACACATCCTTCATTAAACTACAATCTAAAACAAGTGGTGCAGAAAAATTTTCAAGTAGCAGAAACAAAAAAGCAACGAACACTATTTTCAGCTTCTTTGACAAAATCAATAGCTTCTATGCCGGCGACTTAGAATAGTGCAGATTTACCATTGCCTTCTTCCTTTCCATCTTACTTCAAGTGAAATTTTAGCCGCCCTTGCCAAACCCCTTCCCACCCTTGCCGCGCACAAACGAGTTAGAGTAGTACTGGTGATATTAGTTCTTCCAGTAGGGAGATGGGGTTAATAAGGGGCGAAAGGTGGGAAGGAGAATGGTGCCTGCCGTTCGATGCGGAGAGAATGGACGGGTGAGATCGGGATTCTAGGGGATATGTCGTGGATTGGTGACGTGGAAAGACATCACACATGGTTCGGATTACAAACTATCTATGATAGAGACATCACAAATGGTTCATAACAAAAATCGTCTATGATAACAGAAGATATCATAGACAGACGGTTCATAACAAAAACAGTCGGTGATAATGGCGTCACAAAGATAATATATCGGTACAATATAAAAAGCTAGTCTCAAAAGATAAAATAGCAAAATTTTATATGGCTTATATATGCTCAATTGAAAGGTTTCGATGAGATCTACAACTTTGCAGTTGAGGCAAAACCCAAATTCCGAAGGGAAGATAAAACATTTTGGCAAAAAACAAAAACTTAAAATGCAAATTTGAGGCTAAAGATGGCCGATTGTTAACTTTCCAACAAGTACAAGAACGTTGAAAACGGACACCGTATGCAAAAGTTATGCCCATTTTACTAAAGGTGTCTCAAAACTGAATTCTACTCGGATCAGGTGGGAGATTATGAAATTTTGGGGATTACGAGGCGGGAAACATATCACAGACAGTTTTGAATATAAATCGTCTGTGATAACTTCATTATCACAGACAATTTTTAATAAAAACCGTCTATTAAGTATCACAGACGGTTTAAATAAAAACCATCTGTGATGTCTTGTATTATCACAGACGGTTCATATAAATTACCGTCTGTGACAATACTACAGAAAGTTTTTCATATAAACTGTCTATGATACTTACAGCACAGATGGTTCCTAGGAACCGCCTATGATGTAAGCGTCCAGTTTAGCCTCTTTTGCTTTTGCTTCTACTCGTCGTGTGTTGCAGAACTAAATTCCCAAGTCTTTCATTTATAATCCCACTACTGAGGCAGAACCTATGGCTAGTGGACTCTGGGTGTTCTCGACACATGAATGTAGATTCTTGTTGGTTTTCCTCCTTTATCCGTGCATCCGGCGATGAGTTCATCATGTTTGGGGATGCTTCTACTGGGACCATATTTGGTAAGGGCATTGTGCGCATTAACAACAAATTTATACTCAAGGATGTCACTTTGATTTTCGAATTCTATGAGTTGGGAGTTCGAGATGAGTATAATGGGCGAGCTGATTTTCTTGGTCTTTGTCGGACCCTGGATTTTACCAACTCGAAATCCTCTATGATTTCACCACACTATTCCCTGGATTAATAGATAGTACTCACAGGTACATTGCTAGATCATTTCATACACGACAAATACCATACCATTACAATACCAGAGTTCAAATAGACCGCATCGGATCGAGTTTACAATAGGGCCATTAGGACAAATGTTTACAATATTTGGAAACGAAAGCATAGACAAACATGGTAGGGCACAACCTACCATAAGCAAGCGACTGAGACAACTTAGGTGCCACCGATATTAGCCAGATATCTATCTAATATTGGAACCACCCACAAGTTAGCCTGGTCGACTAGACTGAGGTGAGAGGCAAGACTACTAAAAGCTACTCTAGTTTCCACCATCTTCACCGCCTTCATTACCCTGGTCCTCATAGTAGACATAGTGGCTTTGGATCACGGACTTTGAAGAGGGCTTAAGAGCGAGGGTGAGCATAACCAATTGTGCTCCGCGAGCCAACACACAGAATGCACATAATTATAAATGCAAGGTTAAACAAGGATGGCTCGTTTTCTTCTATTTGCTTAAAGCGACATTTGCAATAACCATAATTAAAATTCCTATGACGTAGCGTTTTACAAACATGCTTTGAAGAGTTTGAAATTGTGCAGTATTTATAGCGGTGTAGGTTCCATCCACCGATTACATGGTTCCATCAACCTATGCTAGATTTTGATCATTAGGTTACTTCCACCTTACTAACAACGCTAGAGTACATCTCTTCAGGGAAATTTCAAAGTGAGGTTTACATCTGCCAGACAGTTTTCTCCCTGCCCACAAAGGTTTTGAAACAAAACTAACTCGAGTAAGATCCCATGTCTGCCCTTGACTTTGGGCACGATTGTTCAAACAGTTTATACTCTACAGAGATAATCAACTCGATGGGCCTACACGATTCCTTGATCACACAGATCGAGAGATTATCACGAGGCCTTTACAATACCTCACCCCCTAGCATCTCACCCATATGGGCTTATCCCTTATGAAGAAAGTCCCATAGTTGTGCGGGATGTTCCACCATAGATTAACACAATCGGACTACACTCTCCACAAACACTAGCCCTGGCAAACATCACCCTCCACTTAGTGTCCCATTTAGGCCGGATCTTCATTATCCTCCTGCATCTATCCCCTGGGAGATGACTTCGAGGGTCTAATAATTTATTCAGTCAAGCCTACACTTTGCCAGTTTGTGGTAGTATTGTTTTACACGAGAAGGTCATCAAAGAATTAAGTCCTTAATTTGTCTTGACTCACCAAGATCAAAAGCTTGGGGGTCTTGCGCTGCTTCAATCGGGGGCTCGTTTCGCACCTTCGAGCTCTACTCGGAAGAACGTACTAAAAAATAAACGCAAACGAGCAAAAGCAAATAAATGCCAAATAAAATTTAACTAAACCCCAATTTAAACAAAACTTGCATCAAAATATAGATCTCGATTTTAGAAACAAGTTTCGTTAAATTTGGAGCTATGACGAGGGAGAACGAGTTCCTTAAAGTTTTTTCTCCAGGAAAATCCCCAAAAAGAAAAGAGGAGAGAGGGATATCTCTTTGACAGGTGGGACCCAGTATTAAAAAAATTTCTGAATTATTTCTAGCCTCTATAAATGACATGTGGGCACACCAGTCATTAAGTAAATTAACCAGGCACTAAGTATGATAATTAAACACTAATTAATCAACACTTAGTCAACTAATTACCAATGCTACAGTGGCCTTCTCCTTTGGTCGGTGGGAGGCGATGCTTGTTGCTGGCGAGGGTGGCCAAGGCAGCTCAGTGACATTTGCAAAACAGAATCCCAGGCCTTGCGCACACCCTTGGGAGAAGCGGCGCGGCTCAAATCGGCCGCCGCCGGCGTCCTTAGTGGTGGCTGGAACAGGGGATGGCACAAACCGGTGAAGCAATGCATTAAAATCCAACTACTCAGCATGTGATCATCTACGGGTGATTTCAAACTCATCCGAGGCTTTAGTGGTGGTCGGGGTGGAGTTGGAGGGGCTGGTGGCAGAGATGGCCTCGGCGGCGATGTGGGTGACGACATCGACCCGTCAGAGGAGGGGAGGGAGCTCGACGAGGTTTGATTCGACTGCGGAATGTCCCAGAGAAGCTCCTTGAGCGGCCAATTGGTTGGAGAAGTGGCGGAGCGACGTGGTACTGGAGCCAGGGAAGGAGGCACTTGTCGGCGGCCTACAGGTGGAGAGGGAATGATTAGATGAGGGAGGAGGGAGAATGAGTGATGGTGAACTCAGGGAGAACCTTAGGAGGTCCCGACGTCCACCGAGGGGAGCTAGCGATGGAGACTACCAGTGGAAGAGCTCGTGGCAGAGGAGGCGTGAGCTCAAGAAGGTGAGGGAGGCGGTAGTGGGATTTAAGTGAGAGTGGTGAAGAGCAAGGGAGGCTTGAGCAGCCTTTTATAGGCAGTGGAGGGGAGACCGGCGTAGTGGAGTCTCATGCAGCGGTGAGGCAATCATGCAAGTGACGCCGACTTCGACGTGGTTGCAGTGCAGGGCAGCACGACCGAAGCTCACCACAGTAGCATAGAAAGACGGCGAGGGCCATGGATTGTCACGGCATAGGAGTGGTTGTCCCGACAGTGCACACCTTGGCCCAGCAATCATAGGAGGGTAGAGCGGAATACGAGGCAGAGGGGAAGACGAGGCGGAGCGCAGTCGGGCACTGAAGCGGAGGCCAGGCGCAACTCGGTTGGGGTGCCGAACTGCGGCCGCACACGGGGTCAACGAGAGAATAGGGGAGCTGTGCGAGGGACTAGGCTATGCAGAGGTCTGAACCCACAGAGGTCTAAGCAGCGTCGCCATCCTTTTCAGCTAAGCAGGGGAGAGGATGTTGACATGCGTGTAGGGCGCCGGACCACGGTCGAGCTATGCGCGCACGAGGGAGGCGGACACTGAGGAGCTGTCGCGGTAGCGTACTGAAGACAAGGCCATCGCCGCTGAAGATGAGGTGGTCGCCACTGAAGATGAGGCTTTCGCCGTCCTTCTCTGGGTCAACGAGATAACAGCGCTAGCTGATGGGGGAGAAAGGAAGAAGAGGGAGAAGGAGGAAACAGCTATGAGAAGTCAGGGATTGGAGAAGTTGAAAAGTTTTGCAAAAATTTGAATTCCTAACTAGTTTTGAGTTGCAATCTGACAATTAGATTTATATCTTTTGAAATTGAAATTAGATTTTGAAATCTTTGCATTAGCACAAAAGCTTCCCAAAAATGGGATGTTATAGTCTTCAGGTCAAACAACCGAAGGAAGGGACATTCATTCATCAAAGTTAGCACACCAAAGACCTTATTTGGCTCTTCGACATGGGAAACGACAAGCCTATGAATACTCCAATTGCCACTTCTATGATATTGGATCTTAATGAGAATGGAGAGCCCATGGACTAGAGGAATACCGCAGCATGATTGGCTCCCTCCTCTACCTCACTGCTTCGAGGCCAAGCATACAGTTTGTTGTGTGTCTATGTGCTCGATTTCAGGCTTCACCTTGTGCCTCTCATCATCAAGCAGTGTGTCACATTTTCAGGTATCTTTAGGATACTCTTGTCATTAGACTCTGGTATTCTTCTGATTCTGCACTCTCTTCCAACTTTTTTGATGTTGATTTTGTGGGGATGTAGAATAGATAGAAAGAGTACTTCTAGCACCTATCATTTTTTAAACACATCTCTTATCTCTTGGTCATGTAGGAAGCAGTCCTCTTTTGTATAGTTCACTAGAAAAGTAGAGTATGTAGCTGCTACTAGTAGTTGCTCTCAGGTTCTCTAGATCTTATCTACTCTACAAGACTCTGGGTTATCTTTAGACAATGTTCCTCTCCCGTGTGATAACATTAGTTCCATCAATATTGCCAAAACCCAGTGCAACACTCCAGGACTGGGCACATTGATATTAGTTACCATTTTCTCAGAGACCATGTAGAGAAGAGTGATGTTATTCTTAAGTTTATAAAGTCTGTGCATCAGATTACTGATATTTTCACTAAGGCTCTTGATTCTTCATGTTTTGCTTCTTTGCATTGGGAGTTAGGGGTTATTCATCCTTACGGCTTGCTTGGGGATTTCGACTCTCTGTAGTCATCTAACATAATGCATATTTAAATTCAACAACTTGCATTATAATATATTAAATGGAGCTTTGACTTTTTCTCTGTGTGATATGATATCTTGCTTTACAATTTGCTATGTCTTGTGCTAGTTTGCTAGATTAATCATATCTTTTTATATGTAACTTAGCTTTTCCCATGTTAACTTGCTTAAATGTGAAAAACTTAAACTAAATCTTGTCATGTTGGCTTTTATGGATCCTCTTATGATTCATGGCATATCAAAATAGGCTGAGTTGAGTCTAGAATCTAATTTGAGCATTAGATTGAGCTATGCTAGTCCTTTGTTGAACTATGAGTCTACTTCTCCTAGGCTTGTGCAACTCAGGTTAGTTATAACCTACGGGCTCAGTAGTAGCTCATTGTTCTTGAACTAGAAAATAAAAATGAAAAATGATCTCTTTCAGTGCGAAAAAACTGATGTCACCAATTATTTCTCATAAGATGGTTTGCCATTGCATTAGGCATGAACTCATTAGGAGTTTTGGATAACCATGGTCACTCTCTTAAGCTTTTTGCTTGGGATTATCAGAATAAGGCATGAGGCCTAGCACATGGTTCAATCCAAAGAAGTGTGAAAAATAGTTGAACCTTAGGAGGCAATTGTGGATGGCTCCTACTCCAAAACTTGCTTTAGTAAGATAAGAACAAAAAAATGTATTTTAGAAAGTGCTAAATATGCTCAATTCCATGTACTTGAATAAAACGATTCAGTTCTAAACTTGTATCACTCTAAATTGACTCAAGTGTAGCTTCATGGTTCCATTTAGTTTATTGATATGACTTGGCTCATTTTTGAATAAGTTTGGCTAAACTATGACTTTGAGTAACTCAACATGCTAAGAAATCTATTTAATTTGAGATTCTTCACATATTTGAAATCTATTGGCTTAGCTTTGGTATATATGATTTGTCATGATCTAGATAGCTACTTCACATAATATGGTTTGGTGTAATACTTGTCGAGCCACCTTGGATAATTTTCGTAGCTCCTTACCAAGCTAAAATCGAATAAAATATAGCCACTTTATTTCATTCATTCTCTATATTATTCCATGCATCATGGTGACTCCATTGTCAAAGAGGGAGAAAGATTGGTAAAAATATGTATCTAGAGTATGATTTGGAGTTTTTGTGTGAATTCTTGCTAAGATTGGAGCTTTTATGTTTTGTTGTGATTACCTTGATCTTTTGATCTCTTCTCAGCATGACCAAGATTAAATAGAATAATTGTTCTTTCATATGAACATTGAGTGCGATATCCAAATTCCTTTTGTAGATTCGAAGATTTTTGTGGAAAATTATTCTATTCAGTAGCTTCACTTCATTTCTAACTCATATGGTTATTTTTAGTCATTCCAATCCTTTTGTGACCACTTTGAATTTCTTTTGCAAAATTCCCTCTTTACTTCTAAAAACACATCTTATTTCCATTTTTGAGAAATTGCCAATAGGTTCATCAAGATGAAGATCGAAAAATGGCTCATCAAAATGAAAAATCTAAGACTACTAATATAAATAAGAAATAAATTCGAATGATTAATTACTTCTCCCTAATATACAATTGGCTAATTAATTTCTTATAATGTACTCTATTTGTTTTGCCAAATAAGCTAGCAAACATTGACATTTTCCTAGAAGTCTTCATAGACCTCTTTCTGATGAAGGTCTAGTATAGTGTTGTGATGAACCATTACCAAGTTTGTAGAGCAAAAATTTTAATTTTCAAAGTTTGCATATTGTCAAGTTTGCTATCAGAAAATCGGTTAGACTGCTGGTTTGTTGTCAGTTAGACCATCAATGTGTTACTAGTCAGACCGCTCTAGGTGGTATGACAGTAGTAGTCAAACCGTTGAGCGGTATGACCAGACTTTTAATGGATGTTACATTTTTCTAGAGAGGTTCATTTGCACAATGTTCAACTAGTCTAACATGAACTTTCTAAAGTTCATGTCTCAAATTTTGGAAATTTAGTTTGGGATGATTTGATAAATGTTTGGTCAGTGCATTAATGTTGTATGGAGTATGTTTTAGCTAACGTGGGTCAAGTTATAAAGAACTTGTGCCTAGAAATGACTTTTTTGTCTTTGGATGTGTAGCGAAGCTTAGAGTCAACCATGGTCAATGATGAGAATAGGAGCTATGCTCATAGAGAAGTCAAGACTAAGAATGGTAAAGAATGCTGGATGAGATAGTTGAGCTCAAGTATGGCACAAGGAAGGTAGAAAATATTGAAGAGAAGGTTCGAGTGACAGATTGCACTATGTGGCTTGGTCAGTCCAAGTGAGGTATGGTCTAGTAGAACCGGAATAGAAGAGACTTACCGATGTGTAGCAAGCCATTGGTGCACCTACACGTGGCAAACATGGCAATTGCTTGCAAGAGAAGATGAAGTCCGAGTCAAGGCAAGGGTAATTTGGTAATTCACCAAATACCAAAAATTGTGTTGGATCAAAATTGTGATGCTTGAAAAAAACAATTTAGGTTAAGGAGAAGCTAAGAAGATCAAGTGGATCAAAGGGCCTATCCTTTTGGGCTACGACTTATTAGTGTAATGAATAGTATTTATCAAAATAAACCAAAAGCCCCTGAAAAGCGAAGAAGAACAGGGCCAAAGGATAAAGACTTAGCAGATTCAGGCTCATGTGCTTTAAAAAGCGTGCATCATTAAGTGAGTAAAACTCGTGCTATGTCAGGTTAAGGGTTCTCCATATGTACTAAAGGATAGTATCCATTAGGGTTAGATATGGGTTGGTTGCTTTATCTATTTAACTGGTTGGGATGGAAGCTTGCAACCCAACCTTGTGTTCTAGGGTTAGGGTTAGAGAAGAATGAGTGTTATGGTGTGCTCTCTTGTCCTCTAGGTGGAGTGACTGTAAAATATTCATCCTCATGTAGCAATATATCAACTTTCTTCATCTCTCTTGGTGTCACCTTGTCTTGGTTGATTTAGTCTTATTCTTGTTGGTTGTAATTTCTTCTCTCCCCTTCTTGATGTTGTTGTGTGCCAAGTTTGTGTAAGTGATGGAGATGACTCATGGAGATCAACTATCATCAATCCAGGCATCAAGTCTTGCAAGATTTAGATGTAATTCGGTTTTGCTTGGATTTGACCTCGTCTTGAGATTACTACATCCCTGGGTTTTTGCCTAGGATCCTTGGGAGTTTTTGCTTGCAGTGACATGTGGGAATACATCTAGAGCCTTATTTGCCCTCCTCTACCCACGAGCATGTTATACTCTGAGTTTTCGGTTTTTTGCCTAGTCTGGTGCAACTTTTCTTATTCTTAAGAAAGGTCAGAACTTTAACAAGGATTTAAATGATCTATGGTTGTAATAGGTTCCTCAGACCTTAAGCAAGGTGTGTGCAAAGTTTCATCTCATTTGGTCATGGATTTTGAGAGTTGCACAAAAGTGGTTTGGACTTATGCTGATTTTATGTTCTAGGACTAGGGGAGTGGACAAACCGCCAGGGAAAGCTGGTCATACCACCATGCTATCTCCAATTAGACTGCACCCTAGTAGTTAGTCAAACCACTCTGGTGCAAAACCTAGGTCTTTGTTTTTTGTTTGTTGCCTTGAGTTTTATAATACTTAGGGAAAAATTACGATGCATAATTCACCCCCCTTGTTACCATTACGATCCTACACAATTGGATGTTGCCTTGTTCATCTAAAACTTAATATTTTTGAATGTTTCCAATATCTAGTTGAAAATTTTATTTCTAATTGAAAGTTTTTTGGTTTAATGTTTGAATCTATAGTTGAAAGTTTTTTAAGTCTAGTTGAAAGTTCCCCGCTTGAAAGTTTTAAATCTATACAAGAAAGTTTTCAATTTCCATGTTAAAAAGAAACCAACTGAAACAACATTGTATGACCAATTATAAAAACCGTGTCATGCACTGTGATGGGAGAAAAACCAACAATAATAAACCATCTTGGACCACACACAAACCGCTATTGTGCATGGTAGAAAAAACCTAGGAGGAGCACACCTAGTGTGTGATACGGAAAAGGGAAGAAAAAATGTGGTGTGAGCATCTAGGCCCCTAATTCGATGGTTTAGTGTTTTGGTGATTAATTACTTCTATTTCATCAAGACTAACTTGTGTTTAAGTGATGTTAAGATTAGTTAGGTCTTGGTGATGTTAATGGGGGTGTTCTTGGCTTTCATGGATTCCCAAGTTTGTTAATAATGGCAAAGCTTGATTATATCGAAGATTAAAGACCTTGAAACTAGAACTGATCCAAGGAGTTGAGTATGGATCAATTTAGTGATAGGTTTTGTTTTTCCTTTGGCTATACTATTAAAGGGGTTCAAGGCTAGTAGTTCGACATTGATTAGGTTGGCTAGCTAGTTGTGATGTAGACTAGGTCTTTCTATCTTAGTTCTAGTCATAGAGTGCTATGGATCAAGGTTTGATTAGACAAGGTCCGTGTAATGGCTATTTTTCCATGTACATAGACTAGGTCTGTGTAATGGTTATTTTTCGACCGTTGGAGCTGAGAAAATTTGAACTAAGACAGATGATCCAGTTCAAGGTGGATAATTTAGGTCTACAAAAGTTTTTCAAACATGTGTCTAACGGCTAGTTTTTGAATGGAGAGTCTATGTAAGTGAACCATAGGCATTCAAGTTAGCTCTCTCGAGACTCCAAATTAGTGGATAGCGTATTGAAGAGTTCAAAGGCACTAATGAGCATCAAGCTGAGATCTTGAGAGTGTTTGAGAGTGTCAGAGAGTAGATTAGGCCTAGTTGTGTGGATTGCACCTAGCTACTTGACCTTATTGGGTTCAAGTGTCCTCTTTAGGCTTATTACTCTTGAAATTCAGTGTTCCTAGTTGGCTTGGAGGCATCCTATTGGTGACCTTCAAAGGAGGAGCTTGTGGAAGGCACCGTAAGGGTTGTGAAGGTTTAGAGTCCACCTATCTAGAGTAGAGAAGGACTAACTCTAGTGGAACGCTTGGATCCTTGCACAGATTCAAGTTGGAGCTAAACTCTCGTGAGAGTGTTCCAATGAGGAGTAGGGGAGATCACTGAATCTCTGAGACCTTAGTAAAAAAATTGGTTGTCTCTGTCCCTTTTTATGTTTACGCATTTATTTCTTGCTCTTTCAATTCCTAGTATACTAGATTTGTGTAGAATTGGAACTTAGGTTGCAAAACTTCACTAGCATGTGTAGGGTTGATTGAGCACACAAGCAAACCATAAACACTTAGGTGGGAGTAGTTTAGGTTGCTCTAAAGTTGTTAAATTTGGCCTAGTTAGAAAAAGATACCCAATTCACCCTTTCCCTTTTGGGCATCTGATCCACTTTAATTGGTATTAGAGCAAGGTGCTCGAATTAGGGTTTAACTGCCTTGAGTAAGGATGTCCAAAGTCAGTGTAAACCCCGATAAGGCACCTACCTTTGATGGAACAAATTATACTTATTGGTAGGTCCGTATGGGGTGTTACGTTGAGGCTATGAGCTTTGGATATTTGGCATGTTGTTGAGATTGGATTCCTAACACCTCTTAATCCACTTGCACCCATAGATTTTTAGGTCAAGACCCTTCAATTCAATGCCCAAGCAAAGAATGAACCTTTTGGATCTTTTAGTCTTCATGTGTTAAATCGAATGAGCAATATTCTGATAGCTCGTGAGATTTGGACCAAACTTCATGCGATTCATGAAGGCATATCTAATGTGTGGGAAGCCAAAATGTATGTTCTAAAGGTGCAACTTGACTCTTTTACTATGCTACCACATGAGAATACAAATGACATGTATTCTCATATGAATAGTATAGTGAATGGGTTGAAGGTCCTTGGGGCATCCATTACTAACCTTGATGTTGTAAGAAGAATGATTTGGGTCTTGTTGAAGGAGTACAAGATGATGTGGTGTTGCTCACTCAAGGAGACTTGAATCAATTGATGCCAACCACACTCTCAGGCAAGCTCTTCTAGAAGGAATGTGAAGTCGCAAAGCCAACAAGAACATTGCTCTCAAGGCCAAACTCAAGTGCTAGCAAAGTGAAGATGATCAAAATGGTGATGATGAAAGCTCATACTATGATGATATGGCATTGCTCATTAGGAAGACAAGAAGACTTCTAAAGTAGTTTAATGACAAGGGAATTAACTTTGAGAAAAGAAGAAGATCACCCTCAAGCAAGATGAGCCCTTTTGCAAATGTTATTTTCTATGAGTGTAATGTGAAGGGTAACGTTGCCTCAAGATGTGAGAACAAGAAGAAGGGCAAAGAAGCCTACAAGAGTGTATGATGGCAAGAAGCTCAAGTTCAAGAAGCCACAATAGATAGAAAGGAGGAATCCTACATTGGAGAGCGAATTATGGATGATGAGAGCTCCAATGAGGCCTCAAGTGATGATGAAGATGATAGACCTACACCATCAAGAGGTCTAGCCGGGCTTGCTCTAACCAAATCTACCCCACGACCTCCAACATCACCATTTTATCTTATGGCAAAACAAGATGAGAAGGTAAAAGACTTTGATCCTTCATATGATGATCTTATTGAGATGATAGAGGAGCTTAATACGACCCTTGGTAAGGAGAAGCAAAAGTTCAAAGTTCTCAAGAAAATCCACACCACACATAGCACCGAGTTTGGGGAATTTAGTTCTAAGTATGATGAGCTTAAAATTGAACATAACTCTCTCCTTAACAAGCAATTTGATGTGGCCAAGGTTGATTAGGGTATTGCTTGTGATCTTAATCCTCAACCCATTGCTACTCAAGTAAGCACTACTCCTATCAAGCTTGATACCTCCACTTCTTATGATGATTTGATTGCTATGCCATGTTATACTCAAGTAGATTCTAGCCCTTGTGGCACTGCTGTTTGTGCAACTAACCTTGTTAAAGAGAATATAGAGCTTAAGGAGAAAGTTGAGAAGCTTAACAAGGGACTTTCTAAGTGCTATGAAAGAAGTGCCACTCTCGATGGCATTCTTGGGGAGCAAAAGTATACCTTAGGTAAGAAAGGTTTGGGGTATATCTCAGGAAAGGTACTGAAGGGAGCTGGTTAGATAAGACCCAAGATTCAATTTGTGAGAGAAAATGGCATCTTTTGCTATAAGTGTCATGACGTGGGCCACAAGGCCAATGTTTGTCCTATGGTTACTTCTTCTTGGAATAGCATCAATGATTCATGTTACTCACTTAAGAAAGGCAAGAATGGTAAAATTGTTGCTAAGTTCATAGGTGTTTCCATGCTTAATAAGAATAAGGCCATTTGGGTGCCTAAGTCTCCATGTACTAACTCACAAGGACCCAAAGAAGTTTGGGTACTCAAAACCAAGACATGATCTTTATTTTGTAGGTAAACTACAAGACCGGAGGCTGGCATTTGGTATTGGATAGTGGATATACATAACAAATGACCGCTAACTCACGGATGTTTATCTTATTAGAAGAAGTTGACTCGAGCAATAAGATTATCTTTGGTGACAATAGTAAAAGAAAGGTGATTGGTCTTGGCAATGTGGTAATCTCAAATGACCATTCAATCTCCAACATGTTATTGGTTGAATATCTTAACTTTAATCACCTTTTAATTGCTCAATTATGTGATTTAGAGTTCCATTGTCCCTTTATAGAAGAGGAAGTTTTGGTTTTAAACAAAAAGGATAAAAAACATGTTTTCAAAGGCTTTCATTTTGGAAATTTATTTCTTGTCAACTTCTCTTCAAATGCTTAATGCATCTTGACATGCTTATTGGCTAAAGTCTCACTTGTTGGCTTTGGCATCGCCGTTTTGGACATGTGGGGATGTCTACATTGAAAAAGCTTTTCAAAAATAGTTTGGTTGTGGGCTTAAAGATGTGTGGTTTGAGAAGGATAAATTATTTAGCGTTTGTCAAGCTCGCAAACAAGTGGCAAAATCCATTCTCACAAAAAGTTTTATGTCCATATCTAGGCTGCTAGAGCTCTTATCTATGGATTTGTCTAGCCTAACCCTAAAAGAACATTGAGAGCAACTCTTATTGTTTAGTCATTGTGGATGATTTTTGAAGGTCCACTTGGGTTTTCTTTCTAAACAAATTCAAAGCTCGGTATTTTCAATATATTTTCAAAAATAACCCAAAATGAATTTAAAACCCCAATTAAGAAAATCCAAAGTGACAATGGAACCGAATTAAAAACTACAAACTGTTGTAGGGGTGGCCCCCACCTAAGCCTAGCCGGCCTGTTAGAACGTAGTAAAGCCCGAAATGGGGCATGTGTAATGACATAAATGCCCTCGAGAGGGATACTTGGGTGTAAGGACATAACTATAAAATACTCCCCATGTGAATATATATAAGCCATCCAGGCCATGGGGGAAGACCCAAGCATTGCTTACCTAACTCTCCACTACCATACCACTCTCTCTCTCTGTTTGGTCTGTAACCACAACAGTTGGCGCCGTCCGTGGGGACGACAAGAGCAAGCTCCAAGATATGAAGAAGGATGGCACCAAAGAAAGCTTCATCATCGGCGGCGAAGAAGAAGAAGAGGGGCGTGACAGGGCCTCGCGTCAACACCAGAGCTTCGGCGTCGGCAGTCACGAGCGCAAACGTCGGCGCGGGCGCGGCAGCTACAAACATCGATGCTCATGGTGCGACAATCGACCCCACCGCTGGTGTGACAGTCGACCCCGCCCCGTGCATGACGATCAAACCCCACTGCTGGCGCGATGGTCGACACCGGCAGCACCGACCGGGTTGTCGGGAGCGGTAACGCTGATGCCCATGCTGGCACGGCCACCGTCTCTACACACGGTACGGGAGTAGTGAGCGGCTCCGGCGGCAATGTCGGCCTCGTCACCGACTCCGAAATCCACTGCACCGACGCGTCGGGCAATTCGGGAGCGTAGGCCGTGGTCACCGCTATCCCAGCGGTGCCACCAGGTGCGCCGATAGCCCCAGCTGCGACAACGGTGGAGAGTTCCATGTTGACGGCCATCGGCATGCTCCAACGGGAGCTGGTGGACCTCCGTGGAGCTGTGCGGGATATGCAAGAGGCTCGGAGTCAGCAGACCCCGCCGATGGTCTCCGCGGGTTGCAGCAGTCAGCATGGCCGGAGGACTTGAAGTTCCCCAGCGCCATCGAGCCGTACAAGGGCGACACAGACCCTCGGGAGTTCGTGCGTGTGTACAAGACCGCCATCGAAGCTGCAGGTGGAGACGACACCACCAAAGCGAAGGAGCTCCCCCTTGCACTACACGGAGTGGTGCTCTCTTGGTTTTTTACCATAGAGCCAAACTCCATCTACGTATGGGAGCAGACTCGCGACAGCCTCTACAACAACTTCTAGGGGAACTACGTTGAGCGCGTCGACGCGGATCAACTCTTCGCTGTCAAGCAAACACCCTCAGAGAAGCTCCGAGAATACGTCAAGCGCTTCGTGAAGGTCCGCTGCCAGGTCAAGGACGTCAACAAGACAACCATCATCAATGCAGCGATACAGGGCCTTCGCCCGGGGCCGCTGGCCGAGTACAACGCGCGAAAGCCAATCAAGACAGTGGCGAAGCTCTTCGATAAGATGGAAGAGTATGCCAGGGCGGAATAGGATGCGCGACGGCAGCAAGGCGACGACTCCGACACCAATCGAGCGGAGGGATCAACGAAGAATGGAGATTCGCCGAAGGAAGGCTCCTCGAAGGGCAAGCGCAAGCAAGAGCCATCGAAGGATGCTCCCGAGCGCAAGGGCGTCCAGCACAAGGACTCGTCAAGCGACAAGCCCAAGCGCGGCCAACACAAGTCCCGGAGATCTCACTACATCTTCGACATTGAGGGCGGCTCCGAAGACAGCGCCCCCACCGGTCGCGGCCGGGGTTGCCGAGGCCGGGGGCGGGGGCGCGGCCGGGGCCACGATGATTGGCCCCGTGCGGAACAGGAAGACTATCCCTATGGCCAGTGGTGCGAGGTGCATGGTAGGGGTGGCCACGACACGCGTGCATGCACCACCATCGCGGCGCTTCGATAGAATGTCGCCAGGAATAGAACCCATGTCCAGCAACCCCTGGAGGGCCCCATGCGGATCCAAGATCACGGGCTGCAGCCCCAGGAGGGCCCATTGCAGATTCAAGCCCACATGTAGCAACTCTAGGAAGGCCCCCTGCGAATCCAAGCCCAAGAGGGAGTCCAGCGCCAGATTATAAACGTTATCTCCGGGGGCTCTTCGTTGGAGTTCTCCTTGGCGCGGCAACAGAAGGCCTACGCACAGAGGTTACACCATGTGGCAGCGTACCCAGCGCGGGCACTGCCGGAGTGGGCGCAGCATGAGATTACCTTTACGCCCACTGATGCTGAAGGCATGGAGTTTCCTCATCAGGATCCCCTGGTCATCCAAGTCGCTATCGCAGGATGCGATGTCAAACACATCTTAGTCGATGGAGGCCTCCGCGTGCACTCTACGGAGTATAAATAAGATGTGGATGTTATCCCTGCACACTCTACGAAGTATAAATAAGATGCGGATGTTGTCCCTGCACACTCTATGGATTATAAATAAGACGCAGCAGAGGCTCTCCTCCGCGCGCACTCTACGGAGTATAAATAAAACGCAGCGGAGGCTCTCCTCCGCGCGCACTCTACAGAGTATAAATAAGACGCGAATGTTGTCCCTGCGCACTCTACGGAGTATAAATAAGATGCGGATGTTGTCCCTGCGCACTCTACAGAGTATAAATAAGACGCAGCGGAGGCTCGCCTCCGTGCGCGCTCTACGGAGTATAAATAAGACGCGGGTGTTGTCCCCGCGCACTCTACGGAATATAAATAAGATGTGCGGATGCTGTCCCCGCGTGCACTCCACGATGGAAAACGCGAAAGTCATCCCTGGGCACGCATGTGTGATGGGACACCACCTCCAGGTTCAGTACGAGAATGGCAGTTGTTGCCCTAGCGCCTTCGTATCAGTGGCCGCATGGCGCGAGGAGTGTGCTTTCCGCCACCGCTTTGAAGGGCAGGGGACAGAGCGCTCGCGCGTCTACTTCGACTAGGCGCCAGCTCCGCTGCCACCACTTTGAAGGGTAGGGGACGGAGCGCTCGCACGTTTACTTCGACTAGGCGCCAGCTCCGCCGTCACCACTTCGAAGGGTAGGGGACGGAGCGTTTGCGCGTCTACATTGACTAGGCACCAGCTCCGCCGCCACCACTTTGAAGGTAGGGGACGGAGCGCTCGCGCGTCTACTTTGACTAGGCGCCAGCTCCGCTGCCACCACTTCGAACGGTAGGGACGGAGCGCTCGCGCATGTACTTTGACTAGGCGCCAGCTCCACCACCACTGCTTCGAAGGGTAGGGACGGAGCGCTTGTGCATCTACATCGACTAGGCATCAGCTCCACGGCCGCCACTTCGAAGGGTAGGGGACGAAGCGCTCGCGCGTCTACTTCGACTAGGTGCCAGCTCGGCCGCCACAACTTTGAAAGGTAGGAGACGGAGCGCTCGTGTGTCTACTTCGACTAGGCGCCAGCTCCGCTGCCACCACTTCGAAGGGTAGGGATGGAGCGCCCGCGCCTCTACTTCAACTAGGCGCCAGCTCCGCTGCCACCACTTCGAGGGGTAGGGATGGAGCGCTCGTGCGTCTACTTCAACTAGGTGCCAGCTCTGCCACCACCACTTCGAAGGGTAGGGGACGGAGCGCTCGCGCGTCTACTTTGGCTAGGCGCCGGCTCCATCGCCACTGCTTCGAAGGGTAGAAGACAGAGCGCTCCCTCTTCTACCTCGGCTACGAAGCGCAAGGATGGAGTGCCCAGTCCTATGAATAGATCGGAAGCAAGCACAACCGCGAAAAGTAACGGGGACACGTACTTCAACCAAAGTCGTTGCATTCGTCAAAGAATGTTTACAAAGGGGTTCGGTTAGGACCTATGGTACAAGCGTCCCCGGGTGTTCAACGCCGCTACTCGGCCGGCTTCTCCTTAACATACGCCCGTGCTGGAGTCTCGCCCGCAGAAGCCCAGGCCGCCCAGAAGTTCAGCGAATCCTCGGCCCACCACCAGTGCCTAAAGACGCTGCCGGGTCACAAGGTCAGAGACTAGCAGCCGTTCCTTATCAAGTAGCTGCCCAGAACACAGTGATACACGCGGTCAGAACGCTAGGGTAACTTCCACTTTATTCGTAAAAAGAGGGGGGCACATACATGGTAACGCACACCTACACAAGAGCACCCCGGCATCACACCTGTGGGTTCGTGTCATGCCCCATGGCAGCGGCGCCGCCCCCGCCGCACCGTGTAACTTCGTCGAGCCATTGGCCAAAGTTCCCCTCGCCGCGTAGGGTCCGTCGCAGCTCTAGCTTCGCCGCAGCCTCCCTGATGTAGTCTCAGATTCTTTCATGGAAGGCCCGGACGGCCGAACAAACGGAGCGCACGGCGCCTGACAACACCCCAGCTTCGGCAGGCATCTCCAGCTCGGGGTCAGCCAGCATGTCGACATGCCGACAGCCTCAGTGATGAAGTAGCGCAAAGGCCAGGCGCGAGGTCACGAAGGAGCAATGGTTGCCGAAGGACTTGGCGGTGCTGAGAGCGAGATTGGAAGTATTCACGATTCGATGGAGCGTTTGTGACAGCTCTTCGGGGCCGAAAGAGCGAGGTGGCACTTCGGCGACATGGTCTTCGAGGGTGCCCTCCAGAGCCAGCATGGCGTCACACGCCGCCACCGAGGCATCGCCCAGAGTCCGGTCCCGCTCCCCAAGAGACGCAGTAAGGCGGCCTTTCTCCTCCTCTAGCACAGCGATTTGCTGGAGCAAGCCGTCGGGCTCCTCGATGGCCGCTCGCTGTGCCGCCTCGGCAGCCGCTTGCTGCGCCACCGCGAGCGCCTCAGCGTCCGAAATTGCCTTCGCACGCCCCGCCTCCAGGAGTCAGATGTGGTCATCCTTGGTGGAGTGGGCCTCCTCGGCAGGGCGAAGGGCCTCTTCGGTAGCGCGCAGCCGGTCCTCCAACGCCCCCCGCTCACGGGCGTGAGCCGCTTGCAACGCCCGGCCAAGGGCGAGGGTCTGCACAAAGCAGCGGTCAGCAAACTCTTAGATGACGACACGCCGCTCAAGGTCGAGTACTCACCCTCATCTCCGAGGCCTCTAGCGCGCTTCCCTGGAGCTCCGACCCGTATGTCAGCAACGCCTGGCGATCCAGTTTTGCGTCCGCGTTGTTCGCGGCCCCACGCCACGCCCCCAGCACCTCCGGCCGAGGGACGAAGTCCGCCAAGCTCGGACGCGTGGCCTCCACGATGACAGTTTTGAGTGCGCCGGGCGCCGATCCCAAAGGAACGCCCTCACGCCCCGAGGATTGTCCGCGCTTGGGGGACCATGCCACTGCGAAGGGACATGTTGGTTAGAGCCCTACGGACGCTCCGTAGGATTGTGCGAAGGGAGTTGAGCTTACCTTCGGCAGCAATTGGTGGGCTCCGCTGGGGTATCCCCTCAGCCTCAGAGGGAAACGCAGGAATACCAGCGTCCCCTGAAGAAGCCGGCGCCCCGGGCTGGGGGGTCTCTGTGTCAGAGTCTGACTCCAACAGGCTCCTGACCCCGGTCGACGCAGCCTCGGAGGGAACCGTAGGGACACCAGGCCAGGGGGCCTCTATGTCGGAATCAGAATCCAAAAGGCCCCTGATTGCCACAGCGAACCCCCTCTCTGGATGAGGGAGTGATCAAGTATGCAGCTGCTTCACCTTCGAAGAGCAGGGCGAGGACTCTGCCTCGGCAACTACCGCAGGTGAGGACTCTGCCTCGGCAACCGCCGTAGGCAAGGAAGCTTCCCCCTCCCAGTTGTCCGTACTACACCCTTGGTCCTTGGCACTGCCCAAGGACCCCTCGCCTTCGTCCTCCGCACCTGCCTCCAGTTCCGAATCAGCATACTTCACCGAGTCGGAGTCGACGTCCGCCGCGCTATCAGCTCCGACAGAGCCAACCGGAGCGACAGCCAACGCACCAGGTGCGGCCGCGGAGGACCGAACCCTCCGTCGAGACGGCAAGTGATTCCACACGATACATAACGAACTCCTCGGCGAGGTCGCACATGTTGAAGCGAGCAGTGATCCCCACAAGCCTCCGCGTCCCCCACCTGTCCTCATCATCGATCGGCGTGCCGGGTGAGGTATTGAATGACACCAGCTGGCTCGTGCACTCGAGGCCACTGCCGCTCGCCACACGGTGGTAAAACCACCGTTTCATCCAATTCGGTTCCCACTTCGTCCGAGTCGAGTTGGCAGGGAAAATCTTCCCGCACTGAGACCGCAAGACGAAGTTGACAATGCCGAAGTTGGAAAACGTTCCCCCTCTCAGCCTCTTCAGCTGACATCGTGCGTCGTGGAGGAATGCGAACAGTGAGGCGCTGGGCCAGCATGCCACCGTACGCAGGGCCCAGCTGTAGACGGCAAGGCAGGCTATCACGTTCGGAGTCAACTGCGCCAGCTCCAGCCCGAAGGTTCGTAAGACAGCACCGATGATCATGGCCGCCAGAATGCGAAGCCCGGCTTCAAAATAAGCGACGAAGACGATCGCCTCTGACTTCTCCGGGTGTGGTTCTGTCTCATCACTGGTGGGCAATCGCACCTCACGGCGGTCCGACAGCTTCCCTTCACGCAGCAGGGTTCGGATCGTCTCCTCCGTCGCGAGCGTCAGGCCCAAGACACGGGAG
Organism: Dendrocalamus latiflorus; assembly: GCA_017311315.1. NCBI lineage: Eukaryota > Viridiplantae > Streptophyta > Magnoliopsida > Poales > Poaceae > Dendrocalamus > Dendrocalamus latiflorus. The sequence goes on from CM029662.1 coordinate 17,375,489, forward strand.
CACGGATCCTCCACTTTTTCCGTCGCCACCCACCGTTTGTCCACCAGCGATGGCTCACGCATCTCGAGCGTGTACTCCACCTCGATCGATGGCGACCACCGGGATGAGCTGCTACCGCCAGCCTGTTGAGCGCGTTCTTCACCGTGAGCCATTGTTCTCCGAGAGCTAAACGGCGATGGGGGCAGCACGATGGCAAAGAAGGCAAGAGCACAGGGCGCAAGAAAGCAAGGGACCAGGAGGTATGAGAAGGAGAGCGCCGACATGGTGCCAGAGGGGGTATTTAAAGCCCCTTTACCTCCCACACCACCGGTAAGCGTAACCGGCGGAAGACGAACCGCTCGCCTCCCCCATGATTGGCAAGCGCAACCAATGGAAGCCGAAGTGCCGCAGCCGCCCACACGTGTCGTGCCCTGTCAAAAATGGACGCACGACCACGGTCATGCAGCAGCCTGACAGTGCACGACACGCCAATCGTGTCCTGCCATGTGTATGCTCCCTCGGTAATGAATGCAGGTCGCACAATGTGGCCCACCTTCCGCTGCGCGTCGGCACGATTCTCGGGGCCATCAATGCAATGTCAGCAGGCCATTGACCAGTCACTCTGACTTCAACTTCGGCATGGACTCCGCCTCCGCAGAGCGACTCCGGCTCTGACTTTGGCTTAAACCCCGCGAAGCGGCTCCTCGCTGCGCCTTCACAAGTCTACGCGATGAACCCGAAGGCCACCTCGACTTCGTGCGCGCGGGACGACTCCAGCGCCTATTTTGACCCATGTTCGCGGGGTCCAGCTGGGCCTCCGACTCAGCCTCGCACACGGGGGGTAGCTTCGTATCCCGCTTCTAACATTCTAAATACCTTACGTTACGCGGTTAACATTTCACAAGTAATATCCATGGAATGAGGTCAGGTACAGATTCGGCTTCGTCTTAATAGGCCACCCCTGGCGGGTGGAGTCCGGGGACGTGCAAACGTCGGCCTAAACCACAACGCCATCACAGCACCGTCCTCGAGACGCAGGATACCATGTGGCCCTCCGATCTCCAGCCCACGCGAAGGCTCCGGAGCCTGCTCCGATCGAACCCGCGCAGCAACGCCGGCAGTCACCTTGGCTTCAAGGTCTGTGCGGCAACCCCACAGCCCCAGCTGGTGGGGATCCAACCGTCTGCGCTCCCCACAATCGGGGAAGCGCGACTGCTGATCTACGACAAGTTTTGCCTTGTTCTCATAAATAGGCCTCTGTCAGTCCACCAACATTCTCTGATATTAGCACCAATCAACGCGATTAGAGAATGCAGATAAACCAAAGTAGGCCTACTTGTGAGAACAAGTCAAACCTTGCCATCACATGCAGGAACGCAGCGCGCCCGAGCAGAGAGCAACAAAGCGAATAGCTAGGGATGTGGAGGGGTGATGCTGCGATAGTGGCATATATATACACCTACCTCCTCCAGCCAAACCGGTGGAAGTTCAACCGGTGGAAGATCAGCCGGCGGGAGGTGAGGCGCCGCGGTCGAGTGTGCGCACGACGCACCTGTTCCGCCATGCCATGTGTCCCGCACCCTCAGAAAGACACATACGACACCCGTCGCCTGGTCGCGCGCGCGCGCGTCTCTCCCAAGGCGGCCCCCTGATAGCGCACGACGCCCCAATTAAGCTTCGCCACGTGTCCCGATGTCTCGGCAAATGCGGGTCGAAAAGGGCCCCGTGGACGCGCAATCCTCGGTGCCATTAAGACACCGTCGTCGGGACGTGGGCCATCAGGCTGTACATCGACTTCCTACTTGCAGGATAACCTCGCAACTCACCCTTGGCTCTGACATTACGCACGTGGGGCGGACCTATCCCGTGCCTCGACGATGAGTCTATCGAAGGAGCCTGACTTTGCCTCACTTTCAACTCAATCAGGCGGCTCCGCCGGCATCTTCGACTCCATGGCTAGAGGACTCCGAGGTCGAAGACGGCTTCAGTAACCGGCTCGATTCCATATCATCGGTGCGGAGCTAGGCTGCACCAGCAAACAAGGATTTTGCCCAAGATCGTTGAAGGTCACAGGCCGCAGGGATGGAGGGGGCCAAAAGGCTCGGCAACATGGCTTCGGCCCGTGAAGCCCTTCACCATGAGAGGCTCCTTTGTAGGGGTGGCCCCCACTTAAGCCCAGCCGGTCTGTTAGAAGGTAGTAAAGCCCGGAATGGGGCATGTGTAATGACATAAATGCCCTCAAGAGGGATACTTGGGTGTAAGGACATAACTGTAAAATACTCCCCATGTGAATATATATAAGCCATCCAGGCCATGGGGGAAGCCCCAAGCATTGCTCACCTAACTCTCCACTACCATACCACTCTCTCTCTGTTTGGTCTGTAACCACAACACAAACATTGAGGAAATAAGCAGGACTCCCCACAACCTACACACGTCAACAAAATAGAGTGGTGGGTGAAGGAATAGGAAGCTTCTTGGGATGGCACAGACAATGCTAGATGAGCATGGAACTTCTGATAGTTTTTTGGTGTAGGCCATCAACACGGAGTGTCATGCATAAAACCAACTCTACCTCCATCGCCTTTTGAAGAAGATGGCTCATGAGCTCTAAGTATGGAGAAAACCCAATATTTCCTATTTTAGAGTGTTTGGATGCAGGTGCTTCATTTATAAGAAGCGTTTGTATCTTGGCAAATTCCAAAAGTGTTGTGACATTGGTTTTCTCTTGGGTACTCTATGAAATCCAAAGCTTACCATGTCTTTAACAAGGCCACTGGGCTTGTTGAAGAGACTTATGATGTTGAGTTTGATGAATTTACTAGCTCACAAGGAGAGCATAGGAATCTTAATGATGTAGGTGATTTAAGGAATACAATGAAGACCATGATTCTTTCAGAGATCAAGCAAAAGGAGGACACTCAAGAGGTTGGTGCTCAAGATTAACCCTCATCGTCGATGACATCTCAAGTTGATGAAAGTAAAGCAAAGGATTAAAATGATGATCTTCTTCCACAGCTCCACCTCAATTTACAAGTTATCAAACAATTACCATAGATCACCCCATAATTGAACAATTTTTTTGGAGATGTTAGTAAGGGAGTTCAAACTAGATCTCGCTATGCTTCATTTTATGAACACAATGCATGAAGTGATCAACAACTTCACCTATAATTAAGTGTGGACCTTTGTGGAGCCTCCTCAGGATCATAATATCATTGGAACTAAGTGGGTTTTCAAAAACAAGTATGATGAATATGGAGTGGTGGTTCGCAACAAGGTGAGGTTAATAGCACAAGGGTTCTCTTAAGCTGAAGGTTTGAATTTTGAAGAGACATTCCCTCTGGTTGCAAGACTTGAAGCCATTCGTATCCTTCTTGCATTTGCATCATATTTTGATATTAAGCTCTATCAAATGACCTAGTTGTGTGCATTAATCCCAAATACTTGACTTTGCTAGGTTCAAGTGACACCTTTGGGCTTATTACTCTTACAATTTAGTGATTTTTAGACGAGCTTGTGGAATGTACCAGAAGGGTTGTGAAGATTTGGAGTCCACCTATCAGAAGTGGAGAAGGACTACCACTAGTGAAACGCTTGGATCCTTGCGCGGATTCAAATAGGAGCTAGACTCTCGCAAGAGTGCTCCAACAAGGAGTAGGGGAGATCATTGAATCCCCGAGACCTTGGTAAAAATATTGGTTGTCTCTTTTTTTTTATGTTTTCGCATTTATGTCTTGCTCTTTCAACTCCTAGTATACTAGACTTGTTTAGGATTGGAAGTTAAGTTGCAAAACTTCACTAGTTTGTTTAAAAGTTGATTGAGCACACGAGCAAACCATAGTCACTTAGGTTGAAACTAGTTTTTATGTTGCTTTAAATGTTAAATTTGACCTAGTTCAAAAAAGATATCCAATTTACCCCACCCTCTTAGGCATTTGATCCACTTTAAGTGGGAGAAAGGAACACATATAGGCATGTGACGTGGTGTGTGTGAGAAACAGACGGCCATGAATTAGTGTTACTCAAATTTGATTGAAGGAGAGTCCAAATTACTAATTTAGATTTAATAATGGAACATGTGTAAATTAAGAGGATGTCAATTGAAAGGTTATGAGAAACCAAAAGAACAAACAGAAACATATATATTAATAAAAGCCTAGTTTGATGTGTGATCTTAGTTATGAGTGTGTTTTATAGATAGGAAATATTACCATTAATTTCCTAAGACTTTAAAATCGATTTTATTTCTATTGCACATCAGTCATTTCAACTTTCAGTAGCAATTTTCTAAGCATTTCGTATGCCAGACAACAACTTTCACGTGAAGGACAAAAAACTTTCTACACAGATTATGTCATTATAACCCTTTTTGACCAAGGAATCTTCAAGCAAGGATGACAAAAATGTGATATCAGGCACCTTGAATAAACTACAACTAAAGAGACCTGTTGAAATTGAATGGAAGAAAATGCCTTTAAAGCCCCTTTACATATGTTGGAAAAAAAATACTCTAGCTTAACATGTGGCCCATTATCAACAATTAAGAGTTTTAGTGCGTATAAATTCAGTTTATACTATATTTATGGCACCCAAAGTCGGTTTTTTAAGGTCACACTGCCATAAATTTTTGGGAATGCATAGTGCCTAGACGTTTGATCCGGGTACTCTCATTGTACACTCCCTTCCATCATCCGAACTGCAACCAACCATCAGATACATGACAACCATCACTTGCTTCTCTTCCCTTTCCCTCGATCTCCTTCCTATAGAACGAGGAGGCACATGGATGACACCGAGAAGTATAACCTGTAGGGGAAGAAGGTTGCACCCAAACCGACAAGGAACCCATGGCTCGAAACTGATCTCACCACAGCGGCTCTATAGGAGATTGTGCCCAATGGTTGCAGAGCTTACCGTCATCGGTGATGCTTGCAGAGGCCATTGCCAATGTTGGTGGCAGAGCTCAAGCGCCACAAGGGATGTCGTGGGATATCGCAAAAGGCATGGCTGAAGTTATTGGAGCTCCAGGAGTAGACTCAAAAAAATCGAGCATCCACACAAATGACAACTTCATATTGCAAACGAAGCAAAACCTAGCAACATGATGCAACACGTAAGAACTCTGATGCAACATCAATAAATATATATTGCAACAAAATAAAAATTCTCGTGCAATGAATCAACATGCACTACTACATAAAAGGTCATCACAGATGATTCAAAAACATCGTTATAGACAGTTTTATGAGCCATTTGAGTTTATGGGTCAATAATGACATGAGGTCATCACCAATGATTTTTAAACCGTCTATGATATAGACTATCACAGATAGTTATTAACTCAGAATCTCTGTGATAGCTGATGTATCACAGATGGTTATTAACTCAGAACCATCTATGATAGTTGACTATCATAAATGGTTTGTAGTTGAAACTGTTTGTGATATCTAATGTATCACAAATGGTTTGTAGGTAAAATCATCTGTGATATATATGTATCATAGATGGTTTATAGAATCTGTGATATTTTTTTGCTAAATTTATTTCTATTTGTTGGCTAGCCTCAGAAAATACTAGTCATGCCCTCTGAAACAAGCAGAAACACAACAAGTGCATGTATTCATCCAATTCACATTCATTTCAGAAACAAGAACATCCATTTCACAAATCAATTAACTCAAATGAAATAAATTAACCATTTATGAATAAATACACACATGTACCACTAAGTTCAATCTTATCCCGATCAAGTTCAATCTATATTGTGGAACTCCCCAGATTGGTGTATGACTTGAGAAAGTACACAAACTGTCCTTGAATTTTTTGGAGCTCAGTCTGTTCCAACACAGTTATAGCAATGGTCGCAACCTATTGTTAGGAAGATCAAAGTCATGCATACATATAGATTGATAAGTATGAAATAATTATTGCAAGATTAACACACCTAAGAATCATTGGTCATCGTGGAACCGAGGAGTAGTTCCATGTTGTGGCAAATATAATATCCACAGGTATTACTCGGCCGCTATCGGTGGCACTGCAAAAATAGAATTGGTTAGTTTGAGAGGCATTAATACGAAGTGTTATATAGGATTAATGTGTACTAGCGAATACCAAAAAATTTAAATCGTGTTAGAGGGCGGTTTTCCCTCCCTTGGATCTCTCTCCATCATCAACGTATGAGGCGAACGACCTACGTGATTCTAAAAAGTTAGCCTTAGCTATTGCAAAGGAAAGAAAGACTATAATAGAGTTATCTATGGAGGAAATATTACTAAAAGGATTTATTCCATCTGTACTCAATCCTAAACTTATATTCCTCGGTTCTGCACCAAAGTCTGCAAACCTCCTATCGATGTTTCTCCATTGGGCAGAATCAACAATGTGTCTTAGCTTTCCATCCTTCTTACACTCCTCTGAGTGCTAATGCAGCAATTTTGCCTCCATTGGGTTCTCAAAAAACCACTTCAAACGGGGAATTACAGGATGATACCACGCCACCTTAGCAGGAGGTCCTTTCTTCACCTCGATTCGCTTGCCGCTATCTGATTGATTCTTACAGTTTGTATCGGGATGCGCTGCACACCAGACATATATGCATGTTTTCATACACTTTACGATAGAGGAAATAGTCGTTCGGACATGCATGTATTCTTTCTACTTTCATTCCCAATAGACAAAGAACCTTCTTAGCTTTGTAGGTGATTTTGGGCAACTCGTTTTCCTCTAAAAACATGTCCACTAAGAGACCTAACAACACCGTGAAACTCTTGTTGGACCAACTGTTGATTGCCTTCACTTTCAGCAGTTCAAGCACGGCTAACAACCTTGTGTACTTCAACTTGCAGTAAGTGAACAAAGGTTTCTCCGAGTCCTCCATCAAGCCCTAGAATTTAACATACTCTCTCTCATCATAGTTCTCTTCTGCATCGCGAAGCATCTGGTCTAGATTGTCATCGTGCAGCCCATCCGAATCGAAACCACAATCAACATCATCTGACGGCATATTGTTGATTTCATCGGTAATGTCGTTATTACGACCTTCCTGTGTAATCTACTCTTCACCGTGACTAGTCCAATGTGTATACCCCTTTTTAAAACCCCTTAGAATCAAGTGTGCTTCGATCTGTGCTCGGTTCTTAAATATCTTCATATTATCGCAGTCAATGCATGGACAGTATATATATTTCACCCCCTTATTCAATATATCCTTCTCGGTAGCTCTTGTAAAAGTAGACATGCCATTAATGTAATCTTCACTCATACGGTTCTTATCGTACATCCAGCTTCAGTCCTATGCTATGCATATAACAATTTAGTGCTAAATATTGAATTAATTAATTAGTATACTATATATGATCTAAAGTAGCTATATGTAGCAAAAATAATTAATTAAATTGAATTAAGTAGAAATAGATTATGAATTGACTAAACCCTAAACCATGCTAGATGTAAATAATCTTTTCTCTACATCAAGCTAGATCTAAACAATCTTCAATTCTCCCTTTACCAAGTTAGATCTAGAATATAATGCAATTAGGAACAAATTACTAACTATAGATAGTCAAAAACAAATGGATCTATAATCACTCTTCCCAATCCATGATCTCCTTTCACCAAATGGTCTCAAAGCCCCTACCTTCTCAAAGCAGCAGCCTGTGTGATACGGGAGTGTCCTATCTTCACGATGTAGGATCTCTTGTGAAGGGTAAATAAATGGCTAACCTGAAATCCCGTGAATTTTGATGAACGGAAGCACATGATTGTCTATCTCGATTACAGACTTTCATGTACCAGAATTCAACTAGCAACACACTCTGGGTCTTCATCTTCTCACCACACCAAGATAGACGATGTTGCTGGTCCGTGAGGAACAATAAGAATACTGATAACTGGTAATTTGGTGGAACAATAACTAGTCAACTTCCCAAACTCTCAGGGCAGCGCATAGCATAAACCAAAGAGCAAGAAATTGCTTTGACTCAAAATTAATATTCAAGGATTATAGGGGATGGTGGCCAATACTCACAAAAGGCAAACAACTCGAATCTGATTCTAATTCTACCTTCCTAATTTAGATAGCTCTAGCCTAACTTAAATCGAAAGCAATAAGAAGTGGTTGGTTGCCTTGGTTTGTGCACCCATGAGGTGGGCCCCCACATGGTGGTTGGCCCACGAAGGTGGCTCACAACTCCCTTGATAACAGCCCAACTTTCTTTGCGGCCCAAGTATCCGTTTGAAGCTTCGGCATTGCCATCACCTCAAAATTAAACCAAAACGAATACTAAAGCCCAAAACATCCTTAACGTGTCTTATTATAGATACAAACCAACCCATGACACATGGAACTTGGCCAAAAACTCCAATGAACTTAGAATTAAAGCCTGGACACAATTGAGCTTTTGAAGCGTATTCTTCTCCAATCGTCAATTCGGAGCTTGAAAACTTGATTTCAGCAACTTGATGACTTTTCCACTAATATAAGTAAAGTATCATCGTCTCTTCCTTTTGGACCTTCTCTTTGTGCGCCGACCTCCCTCACCTCCAGCTTGGTAGCACCAAGTTCTTACTCACCTAATAACCTGAGAATACACAAAGTGGAAGCATTAGGTAGCAAGCTATCCTTACATGTGAATCAAAGGAACTTAGGACCAGATTCACCTGTATAGTGAGTTCCCTTGCTCTAGCTCGAGTGATTGGTCCCTTGTACAATTGTTGCAAAGCTTTAGCCATCAACCAACACTAGTCTTGTCATTATTACTTGACTCTGATGATGAAGGTGATGATTGTGTAGATAAAGCCTTCATAATAGTGATATCCTCATCACTTTGAGAACATATATGGAATTCAAGACAAATATGTGAGAGTCAGGTCTGCAATATGTGCAATTCTTATGGTTTTTAATACAAACCATCTATGATAAATCACAGGAATTATAATAGATGATTTGAAGAAAAAACATAAAACCACCTGTGATAGTTAACCATCTGTGATATTTACAGATAGTTTTTGTTAATAACTGTCTATGATACTTCACTGATGGTTTTCAATATGAACCGTCTGTGATATTACCTCTTCATAGACGGGTTTTAGCGAAGTCAGAAATAGAGACGATCGCTAAACCAAAATCATCTGTGATTGTATTTAATACTGACGGTTTCGATCAACCACTGTGATGAAGCATCCAGTATTAGCCTTTTTGTAGAAGTGATAACTGATGCAATAAAAAATACTTGTTGTAACAAACTAAAAATTCTTGTACGACAAATCAATATAACTGATGCAACAAAAAAAATACTTGTTGCAACAAAAAAAATTCTCGTACAACAAATCGACATAACTAATGCAAGAAAAAACACTTGTTGCAAAAAACTAAAAATTCACGTGCAACAAATTGACATAACCGATGCAACATAAAAAACACTTGTTGCAACAAAATAGAAGCTCTAGTTGCAACAACCTTTTTAGAGGAGGTACGCAAGTCTAAAACAGTCAAAAAAAACATTTGTAATAACTTGATTTAACTATGTTTAACAACTCAATTCGTTGCCGCAACATCGAGAACACGTAGTCCCAACATTTGAAATCACTTATTGCAATAAAAATCCTGATTGCTACAACAAACACATGAGACTAACCGGCCTCAGCCTCGGATGGTGACAGTGGCACATTTAGGCAGACACTAGGCATCATTGCCTAGTGCAGAGCTACTACCACCTTAGAACTCGGAGGAGGAAGTGGCAGCTCCCACTGCAAGCTTGGAGATGGTAAGGCCCATACTTCCTGCTCCCGCACCGTAGTACTTGGGAACTCTCGTCGTCACCGCCCATGCCGCACGGGGTGGATCACCAGTGTGAGCCGCAGCAACACAGAGATAGATAAGACATGCCAGAGTCATAATAGTAGATAGAAAAGAGGCAGGGAAATCAGAGAAGCAAGCATGGGTGAGAGAAAAAGGAGCAATGTGCAGCCAGCCATGTGTGGGTTAGAAATAGGTAAAAGAGAAAGGCATATGGGGTTTCGGGTGGATAAGGAATAAGTGGTGGAGAATTCATGTAGTGGAATCATTAGGGTGAGTTACATTGATGATAGATGAAAGGTGGATGTGAGCATTTACCAACGTCCAGGCGGAAACGCTCGCATCGGACATCCTATTGCTAGCAATTCCCTTAATTTTTAGTATAGAAAAGAACTAGCTAGTACGGATTGAATCTCTCTCGATGTGGATCTTGCGGAAGAGATCCCTGTCCATGTTGGACGGGCAGCGGCGGCGTGGCTACGTCGTGTTCCTTCCTGAAGGCGTTGTCTTTACAGTTCCACACGTGGTTCCCACTTTGGTGGCTTCGTATTGACATCAAAGTTTCTAAGTAAACGAGGATGCAAAGGATTGCTATTGCACAAGATCAAATTTTGAGGCCTGACATCAAGAGTTTCTAAGTAAACTAGGATGCGAAGGATTGCCAGTGCACAAGGTCAAAGCAAGTTTGAAGCAAGGACATAGAAGTTAGAATTTTAGTCTTTCTAGCTTTCTTAGTCTTTTTGCTCTTTGTTTTTTTGCGTACCTCAGTTTTGAGGCTTTGAGTAATTGAGTCTAAAGGCTCCTGTAAACTTTGGCTGCGTATATCCACGTGTGGATATAGAGGCCGGATTTCTATCCATTATCTAAAAAAAGTACGGATTGAATCTCAAAAAGGTAGGGGAATCATCTAATGTGAATCCTCTTTGCGTACTAACATGTGAACTCTGGCATAGCCCAATGGAGAAGATTTGGATGAATCATATTGGAGGAGATGATCGTGAAGCTAAGAAGGGATGATAGGGTATCTTTGCTCCCTCGAGCCTTCATTCAATAAATCATTTGTACTTATTAAATAATTATGAAATTTGTGGTGAAAATTACTAAACTAATAATAAATGCAGAATTCTCTCTATCTCTCTCTCGATTTATATAAGGTTTTCACACCATTAGGAACAAGGAAATTTTGTAAAAATCCCGTGAGAATTGCATCATTTCTTATGAAATTCATGTATTCCAAACATGCCTTTCTTGCCTCAAAACTAGCGTGATGCATTATCGGTGAGCTACTGTTAAAAAGTATATTGCTTACTTTGCTCTCATCTAAGTCACGTGCTAGATTAACTTACTGTCTAAGAGATGATGTATCATCTCAACCAAAAAATAAAATAAGTAAGCAAATTGATGCCCCATTTTGAATATACTCTCCCTTGATTTTTATGATGCGCCCATGTATTTCAAGATTTAATTTTTGCGTAGGATCGTATGGCATAATCAGAGGGGGTGTAAATGATTGCCTCCTCTTTTTGATATCTAAAAACAAATCTCAAACTAGAAAAAGCAATCTAAATTACTGGATGTAGATTACGATCGCAAGTAGTTTGATTGCTTGCTGTTGACTCTTGTGCACACGCTCAATGAACACTTCGATCGTTCGGTGTTCAACCGCTTGCTTTGACCACTCGCTACGACCGCTCGCTTGACCTCCATTGCACATAGTTGAAATCTCCCTCCGCTCGAAAGCTTCAGCTGCTCGAATGAGAACATGCCGAAGGCCACACCATGCTCATATTATGTGTAACATCCTGAAAAATATAAATATTAAATGGTGGAGGTTTTGAATTATTTTATTTGTTTTTCATTTGAATTTGGAGTTTATTGGCTTTTTGTAAGTATAAAGGAATTTCCAAGGTAGAAAGATCACATAAAATAACAAAGAATCTGAAAAGATGATCCATAAATAATAAAGGAAAAAAAGGTAAATAAGCATGAAGTATCTTCCCTAGAAATTTTGGTAAGCCAAATAAAAATGTTAAGAAATCCAAGTTCATGTGTATATATATGTATGCATACAACTATGTATAGCAAGGGAATCAAATGAATTAAATACCAACCATAGCGGAAGATATTTTTGATAAGTCCAGAAGGTCCTTATGAGCTTCTGTGAATTTTTCTGGAATTTTTGGAACTGATCTCATATTTTTCTGAGGAGTATTCAATTATCTGGGCATTTCTGAAAATCCTTAAAAACAAAAAGGAGAAAAACTCTCTCGAGCCGCCACTTGGCCAGCCCCGATGCGCGACGCGTCACCCCGCCCGCGCCCATCCGCCGCCCACCTCTCGCCCTCGCGCGGACCATCCGATGCGCGCCTCGGCCCATCTGGCCCGTCCGCCCCCATGCCTCACTGCGTCGCGGGCCCACGCCCCCGATCGCGCCGCTCCTCCCGCTGCCACGTGGCCGCACGATCTCCGTCCACGCCCCCGACCGCGCCTGCGCAGTGGACCTGCCTCCACTCGCGCTTCTCCCTCTGCGCGCGGGCCCGGGCGTCACCCGCTCTCTTCTTCCTCCTCCTCCTTCTTCTCCCCCGCGCACGCGTCGCAGCTCGCACCCCCTCGCGCTCACTCCCTCCGCGCAGCAAATCCTCCTCCTTCTTCTCTCACACCCGCGGGCAAAGTTCAGCGCACCCCTGTGCTCTCTCTCTTACACAAAATCTCGGGGAGATTTGATTCACCTCCCCTCGTCGGCGTGAGCAGGGCGGAGGCCACCGTCACCTCGCCACGCGCCCCTCTCTCCGGCTATAAAAACCGCGTCCGCGAGCTTCAAACACACCGCAAAGCTTCACTCTTCCCTCTCCCGGCCGCAAGCGCACCATAGAGCCTTAATTCGCTGCAGCCCTCTTCTTCTTCCCCAATTCCGGCGCCACCCTCCCGCCGATTCCGGCCGCCTCCGAAGCCAGCTCAAGCTCCTGGGGCTTCGCGGGAGCGCGGTGAAGCTGACGCCGGTCTCCCCCGCACCTCCCGGAGCCCGTAGCCCGCTGTCACCGGAGCTCCTCTTCGGACCGCCGCCGTCGCACGCCGCCGGCTCGCCACCGTGCCCCTCCTCCCCCGCTGACTGCACCAGAAGATTCACCAGCACACGGGGGTTACATATCACGAAGTCCCCGAACCCCTCCGGCCGCCGCTCGCCGCCGGCGCCGTCGCCCCCGACTTCCTCTGCCCGGCCGCCTCAGCGACATCCCTCAAAGGGATTTATTGCCCATATATGGTAGGCAAAGCCTCCCCGCTCACTTGGTTATCAGCGCATCTCTTCCCTCCCCCTCGCTCCCGCGTCGCGTGTTCGAGCCCCCGGCTCCGCGCGCGCGGTCGAGCGTTTCTTTTAATATTCCCAGCTGACAGGTGGGCCCCGCTCGTCAGTCGCTGCGGGACCGCCGGCCCACTGACAGCCGGACCCCATCCGTCAGTGTATAACGTCGCTGACGTGTGGACCCCACTGGTCAGAGACTCAGGATTTAAACGAAAGAAATAAAAAGATTAAAAAATTAAAATAATCAGTGGGTCCCACATGTCAGATATTTTGCAATTAATGGAATTAATCTAAGCAGAGAACTTTGAATAAATATAACTTTCTCATTTTAACTCCAAATTGAATGGGACAAATTTCTAAATTCATCTAAAATCAAGATCTATCCAATGGAACTGAAATCATAATTTTTAGAGTTCAATTAAATTTCTGATAATATTTTATGTGGTAAAATAGGTTCATTTCCAGAAGTGGTAATTATACACCTAATATAACGCTTGTTAAAAACAATCTTGTTAACCTACCCTTTAGTAAATAAGTTGGTATTAAGCCCGCATAAAATAGTATGTTTTTCCTTTGCTAAAAATATAAGTACACATATAGACTATAAAGCCAACTTAATAAATCAACAAATGTATATAGTGCACATATAACACATACCTTAATTCATAAATACTGAGCTCGATAAAATAATATTCGGCTAAATTCATACATATATCTTAACTCATGAAACTTCCTTGATAAATATACAAATAAGAAACTGTTAATAAAAGATCGATTCACCACTAGCCTTGCCTCAAATCATCCAAATCACCCACTAACTCATAATAAAACAAAAGTTGAAGTTATTCGGATTTATTTGGAATTTCTGAGTTATTTGCTTTTATTTGGATTCAGTAGTTTATCACGTAATTAGAAAGTGGAGCATGAAGATTCTACGTAACAAGCGGGAACGAGATCAATGAAGACCAGAAATTAAGGACCATCGCATAAGGCAACCTTGTGTGGGCTCAAGACCGCGGTAAACCGCGCCAGGCGAGTCAATACTTTGATCATGTTGAACCTACATTTCTGCAAATTATTTTGTTTTAAATTAACAAATTGCATCGCGGTTATTTTATGCAAATACATGATAAATTTGATATTCTAGTTATATGCCGTTGTTTACCTTGAATAATATTACCCCCTCCTTTGAGTATTTGAATGTGTGAACCTTGTCGCCTTAGCAAAACTATAATAGTAACATTTCGAAAATAAGTCCGTAACCGTATGCCATGCTTAGCATTGAATAGGAACTCGGGGCAAGAAATTGTCCCAAACATCAATTTAATCATGAGAAAATTTTGGTTGGGTCAGTCATGGTGGTAATGACTGATAAATGTTGGATATGATTATTTTATACCTCCAAAAACCCCCCAACATGCTTAAATATCTGGGCGGATGGTTCGGGGGTGTGGTGCAGGTGTGCACGAGAGTGTGGTTTGTGGTAGAACCGTCCAGATACCACTAAGGACTGAATCTTGTCATGCCAACCCGTGTAAAACAGTACAACCACAAGTCTGTAAAGTATAGCTTGGCTTAGTAAATGTGCCGGACCCTGAAAGTCATCCTTCCAGGAGGTGGTGTGAGGATGTGCAAGTGGCGGTCTGTGAGACGGCTTGAATGGGACACCCGTGAAAGGTGAAGTTCTGCTGTGGCGGGCTAGCAGGGGCGGGGAGCCAGCTGCTAGACGTTCAGAAGGAGAACATCCCGCACAACGTATGGGACCCACCGCAAGTGGGAACGACCCATAGGGTGAAATGATGGAAGGGGCGAGGTACTTTGAACGGTTACTGTGATGGTCTGCTCAACCACATGACTAAGGAATCGTGTGGGGCAATGAGTTGATTGTCTCTTGTGGTGAAAGTGTACAAACTCTGCAGAGTCAAAACTATTCGAATAGCCGTGCCCACGGTCAAGGGCAGACATGGGAACTTAACCAGATATAGTTCTATTTCAAAATGCTTTGTGGATGGGAATGAAAAAGTGGAGGGCAGTGTAAGGCCCTAGTTTGGAATTGTCCTGGGTGTCGTCCCAGTGGTAAGTTAAGCGGCTATAATGCTGAAGAATTGCTATATGGTGCAGATGCCATGTAATGGTGGATGGAATCTGAATCACTATTATTACTGCATTCAACATATACGTGTGTTCAAAATGCTAGGTCTTAGGGAATTTTTATATAATTGTATTTAAAAGCACTCTTCGCAAAAATAAAATAAACCTGAGCCATCCTTTGATTAGCCATACATGTTATATACTGCATTCTGTGTGTTGGCTCGCTGAGCACGGGGTCGGAGTGCTCATGCTCGCTTTTGCGACAAATTCAGAAGCGGGAATCAGATCACTGCGCTTCAACAATACTTTTGGATCACGATGACGAAGAAGATGAAGATGTCAAGAACTAGGCCGCGAACCTCCAGTTGGCTGCCTGTGGGCATGTCCTGAAGGTCCCACCTGTGTGCTTCGTTCTTCCGCTGCTGCAATTTATTGATTTCGGCCTAATCGGCCCATGAGTAAGTTTATTATTTAATTACGTTTCCGCATAATATGTACTTTGATATTCAGAACTGTAACTGTGTGCACTATCTACTGATCCAGGGAATAGTGCAATTAAACACAGTAGATTCCGGATTGTAAAATCTGGGTCTGACAGGCATGGTATCAGAGCATATCGACTGCAGGTCGTGACCTAGTTAGCCTGGTCGATAGTCCATAACTAGAATTATTTTCTCAGTATCTATTTTCACAAAACTAAGTGGTATTGCTCAATCTCAACTCTCTTAGATAATCCCCCTCATCTATATGCTGCCCTGACCATTTATACTTCTGAGGCTCTCTTACCCCAAATTCAAAATGATAATATAAAAGTGAGTGTTGATAACAATCAAATTACCCCAAAATCTTCCCTCCTCTGTCTATTGATTTCAAAGGAAAATTTCAATCCTCTTCTCGTACCTTTACATCAAAAATTTAGGGTTAAGAACGTTGAAGATGGTCATGAAGATAAGGTGGTCTCGTTTTAAACGGACTATGCATATAAACCTTATGTCTACTTATGTGTGCTTCCCCGAATAGACGCTGTACTGTCGCAAGATTTTCGTTGGACCCTGTGCACTGCCTTGTTGCCCTCGGGCGCCCTATTTCGCGGTCACAGGAAAAGATTGTTTTAAAAGAACTTGCAAGGTTTGTGTGCCACCCCAGCTTCTCGGGTGTGCTCTTTTAAAATTTAGGATGGGTTTGGATTACCTTGTTCCCACGACTCAATCCTCGCCTCATGCTGTTCCCTCTTACCTCTTGCTGAAAACCCCATCGGAAGCAAGGAGCTACATAGCCAAATCAAGGCAATCAAAAATGAGTGAAGCATTCACAACTTTCCAACTAGAAGCCTCCATCGACACCTGGACCAAGACTCGAGACTCTGCCCTGCTAACACTCTCTCCTTACCACCTAGAGGAACCATAGAATAAATCGCCGCTAACTAAACACCATGATAAGGAGTGCGTCGACAACGTAAAGAGAAAAGACAAGACCACCAACCTGAAGATTGCTTCTAAAACCCATTACTGAACAAGCAGCTGAAGTACCACGGATGAGTATCCACATCGCCACAAGACCCATCATGCCTGGAGTTAGAAGAGATAAGTAATAACTAGTGATACCCATTTTAAGGGGGGTAGCACTAAGAGACAAAATGTCGAAGAACTACCATGATGTATGTGTTGGAGGTGCGACAACCTAGACTTAGAGTTAATTGAACCAGTACAAGAAGACTTACAAGACCAGGAGCCTTACAGTGATAAGGATAAAAGACCACCATATAGATATGTCCATAGTCGTCTTTGCACCCCTACGGTCCTTTGCTCCTAAGACACAGACCATTGCTACCCACCTATTAATATGAAATTCTACAACCGTATGTCCAATAGATGATGCAACTACTCCATTCTACGATAGCGTGAAGACAACAATGTTAAAGGGGCAAGTACTTGGAAGACTACGACCTATCCAGGAAAACAAGGTTTCTATCTATTTCTTTTGACCTCTCCAAGTTCTAACCCCTATTGTGCAGATTTTCGTCTCTTTGGGAGACTAAGGAATTATACTTCGAGCAACACCCCAAAACCTATTGCTAGCCAATATAACCCACCTTTATTCTTTCTGCTCTACCGAAATCTCGGGGTCGAGATTCTATTTAAGGGGGGTAGATTTGTAACATCCTGAAAAATATAAATATTAAATGGTGGAGGTTTTGAATTATTTTATTTGTTTTTCATTTGAATTTGGAGTTTATTGGCTTTTTGTAAGTATAAAGGAATTTCCAAGGTAGAAAGATCACATAAAATAACAAAGAATCTGAAAAGA
This sequence comes from Dendrocalamus latiflorus, assembly GCA_017311315.1. Lineage (NCBI taxonomy): Eukaryota > Viridiplantae > Streptophyta > Magnoliopsida > Poales > Poaceae > Dendrocalamus > Dendrocalamus latiflorus. The sequence continues at coordinate 17,392,969 of CM029662.1, forward strand.
TGATCCATAAATAATAAAGGAAAAAAAGGTAAATAAGCATGAAGTATCTTCCCTAGAAATTTTGGTAAGCCAAATAAAAATGTTAAGAAATCCAAGTTCATGTGTATATATATGTATGCATACAACTATGTATAGCAAGGGAATCAAATGAATTAAATACCAACCATAGCGGAAGATATTTTTGATAAGTCCAGAAGGTCCTTATGAGCTTCTGTGAATTTTTCTGGAATTTTTGGAACTGATCTCATATTTTTTTGAGGAGTATTCAATTATCTGGGCATTTCTGAAAATCCTTAAAAACAAAAAGGAGAAAAACTCTCTCGAGCCGCCACTTGGCCAGCCCCGATGCGCGACGCGTCACGCCGCCCGCGCCCATCCGCCGCCCACCTCTCGCCCTCGCGCGGACCGTCCGATGCGCGCCTCGGCCCATCTGGCCCGTCCGCCCCCACGCCTCACTGCGTCGCGGGCCCACGCCCCCGATCGCGCCGCTCCTCCCGCTGCCGCGTGGCCGCACGATCTCCGTCCACGCCCCCGACCGCGCCTGCGCAGTGGACCTGCCTCCACTCGCGCTTCTCCCTCTGCGCGCGGGCCCGGGCGTCACCCGCTCTCTTCTTCCTCCTCCTCCTTCTTCTCCCCCGCGCACGCGTCGCAGCTCGCACCCCCTCGCGCTCACTCCCTCCGCGCAGCAAATCCTCCTCCTTCTTCTCTCACACCCGCGGGCAAAGTTCAGCGCACCCCTGTGCTCTCTCTCTTACACAAAATCTCGGGGAGATTTGATTCACCTCCCCTCGTCGGCGTGAGCAGGGCGGAGGCCACCGTCACCTCGCCACGCGCCCCTCTCTCCGGCTATAAAAACCGCGTCCGCGAGCTTCAAACACACCGCAAAGCTTCACTCTTCCCTCTCCCGGCCGCAAGCGCACCATAGAGCCTTAATTCGCTGCAGCCCTCTTCTTCTTCCCCAATTCCGGCGCCACCCTCCCCGCCGATTCCGGCCGCCTCCGAAGCCAGCTCAAGCTCCTGGGGCTTCGCGGGAGCGCGGTGAAGCTGACGCCGGTCTCCCCCGCACCTCCCGGAGCCCGTAGCCCGCTGTCACCGGAGCTCCTCTTCGGACCGCCGCCGTCGCACGCCGCCGGCTCGCCACCGTGCCCCTCCTCCCCCGCTGACTGCACCAGAAGATTCACCAGCACACGGGGGTTACATATCACGAAGTCCCCGAACCCCTCCGGCCGCCGCTCGCCGCCGGCGCCGTCGCCCCCGACTTCCTCTGCCCGGCCGCCTCAGCGACATCCCTCAAAGGGATTTATTGCCCATATATGGTAGGCAAAGCCTCCCCGCTCACTTGGTTATCAGCGCATCTCTTCCCTCCCCCTCGCTCCCGCGTCGCGTGTTCGAGCCCCCGGCTCCGCGCGCGCGGTCGAGCGTTTCTTTTAATATTCCCAGCTGACAGGTGGGCCCCGCTCGTCAGTCGCTGCGGGACCGCCGGCCCACTGACAGCCGGACCCCATCCGTCAGTGTATAACGTCGCTGACGTGTGGACCCCACTGGTCAGAGACTCAGGATTTAAACGAAAGAAATAAAAAGATTAAAAAATTAAAATAATCAGTGGGTCCCACATGTCAGATATTTTGCAATTAATGGAATTAATCTAAGCAGAGAACTTTGAATAAATATAACTTTCTCATTTTAACTCCAAATTGAATGGGACAAATTTCTAAATTCATCTAAAATCAAGATCTATCCAATGGAACTGAAATCATAATTTTTAGAGTTCAATTAAATTTCTGATAATATTTTATGTGGTAAAATAGGTTCATTTCCAGAAGTGGTAATTATACACCTAATATAACGCTTGTTAAAAACAATCTTGTTAACCTACCCTTTAGTAAATAAGTTGGTATTAAGCCCGCATAAAATAGTATGTTTTTCCTTTGCTAAAAATATAAGTACACATATAGACTATAAAGCCAACTTAATAAATCAACAAATGTATATAGTGCACATATAACACATACCTTAATTCATAAATACTGAGCTCGATAAAATAATATTCGGCTAAATTCATACATATATCTTAACTCATGAAACTTCCTTGATAAATATACAAATAAGAAACTGTTAATAAAAGATCGATTCACCACTAGCCTTGCCTCAAATCATCCAAATCACCCACTAACTCATAATAAAACAAAAGTTGAAGTTATTCGGATTTATTTGGAATTTCTGAGTTATTTGCTTTTATTTGGATTCAGTAGTTTATCGCGTAATTAGAAAGTGGAGCATGAAGATTCTACGTAACAAGCGGGAACGAGATCAATGAAGACCAGAAATTAAGGACCATCGCATAAGGCAACCTTGTGTGGGCTCAAGACCGCGGTAAACCGCGCCAGGCGAGTCAATACTTTGATCATGTTGAACCTACATTTCTGCAAATTATTTTGTTTTAAATTAACAAATTGCATCGCGGTTATTTTATGCAAATACATGATAAATTTGATATTCTAGTTATATGCCGTTGTTTACCTTGAATAATATTACCCCCTCCTTTGAGTATTTGAATGTGTGAACCTTGTCGCCTTAGCAAAACTATAATAGTAACATTTCGAAAATAAGTCCGTAACCGTATGCCATGCTTAGCATTGAATAGGAACTCGGGGCAAGAAATTGTCCCAAACATCAATTTAATCATGAGAAAAATTTGGTTGGGTCAGTCATGGTGGTAATGACTGATAAATGTTGGATATGATTATTTTATACCTCCAAAAACCCCCAACATGCTTAAATATCTGGGCGGATGGTTCGGGGGTGTGGTGCAGGTGTGCACGAGAGTGTGGTTTGTGGTAGAACCGTCCAGATACCACTAAGGACTGAATCTTGTCATGCCAACCCGTGTAAAACAGTACAACCACAAGTCTGTAAAGTATAGCTTGGCTTAGTAAATGTGCCGGACCCTGAAAGTCATCCTTCCAGGAGGTGGTGTGAGGATGTGCAAGTGGCGGTCTGTGAGACGGCTTGAATGGGACACCCGTGAAAGGTGAAGTTCTGCTGTGGCGGGCTAGCAGGGGCGGGGAGCCAGCTGCTAGACGTTCAGAAGGATAACATCCCGCACAACGTATGGGACCCACCGCAAGTGGGAACGACCCATAGGGTGAAATGATGGAAGGGGCGAGGTACTTTGAACGGTTACTGTGATGGTCTGCTCAACCACATGACTAAGGAATCGTGTGGGGCAATGAGTTGATTGTCTCTTGTGGTGAAAGTGTACAAACTCTGCAGAGTCAAAACTATTCGAATAGCCGTGCCCACGGTCAAGGGCAGACATGGGAACTTAACCAGATATAGTTCTATTTCAAAATGCTTTGTGGATGGGAATGAAAAAGTGGAGGGCAGTGTAAGGCCCTAGTTTGGAATTGTCCTGGGTGTCGTCCCAGTGGTAAGTTAAGCGGCTATAATGCTGAAGAATTGCTATATGGTGCAGATGCCATGTAATGGTGGATGGAATCTGAATCACTATTATTACTGCATTCAACATATACGTGTGTTCAAAATGCTAGGTCTTAGGGAATTTTTATATAATTGTATTCAAAAGCACTCTTCGCAAAAATAAAATAAACCTGAGCCATCCTTTGATTAGCCATACATGTTATATACTGCATTCTGTGTGTTGGCTCGCTGAGCACGGGGTCGGAGTGCTCATGCTCGCTTTTGCGACAAATTCAGAAGCGGGAATCAGATCACTGCGCTTCAACAATACTTTTGGATCACGATGACGAAGAAGATGAAGATGTCAAGAACTAGGCCGCGAACCTCCAGTTGGCTGCCTGTGGGCATGTCCTGAAGGTCCCACCTGTGTGCTTCGTTCTTCCGCTGCTGCAATTTATTGATTTCGGCCTAATCGGCCCATGAGTAAGTTTATTATTTAATTACGTTTCCGCATGATATGTACTTTGATATTCAGAACTGTAACTGTGTGCACTATCTACTGATCCAGGGAATAGTGCAATTAAACACAGTAGATTCCGGATTGTAAAATCTGGGTCTGACATTATGCAAGATCAAGATGTGTTAGCACGCCGCCGCCAAGGACACAAGAAAATGATGCTCAAAAAATATGTCGCCGATGCCAAGTAACTTTTCTTGGAATAGATCTAATCTATTATTTTTAGATCATGTTCTGTGGTTACAAAGCGCCCTCTCAGCACCCCTAAAAACCCTAACACAAAAAGTATCCACAAAACCACCCAAAGCCCCTGCTAAAACCGTTAGTCTCTACCTGCTTTTATATGCTAGAGCCCTAAACAGTGTTTATCTCAAACATGGACATCTCAAACCCTATCTTTAACAACCCAGATATGCAATCCTATCTCTTCTAAAAATCAAGAGACCCGGAAACCTTCCAAACATAGATTTTATCCAATCTCTAACTCTTCCCGGTTATGGACTCCATCCACAACTCCTAACTCACCACGTGATGAAGCCTCTAGGACGGCACCTCCTGTATCTTCATCACACCTCATTAACTCCCGTGTCAAAGCATCTAGGACCGCACCTCCTGTAGCTTCTCCACACATCATCGCTTTTTGTGTCGAAGCCTCCTGGATCGCACCGCCCATAACTTCTCCACGAATCACCACATTTGATCTCCACGTGCTCTAGTGTGAACTCGACCACCTCGCATGACATCCTCGATCGCTTGGACCTCAAGTTCCTCATCCTAGTCCCGATCCTCCTCATCACCGATCATGATCATCTCTATGCCAACCTGCACATCAAAGACCAAAGAACGTTTTTCCAACACAAGTTCTCCACAACATAACTGTCATTAGCACACACACTCACACCACACCTTTAACCATCCACAAACACCAACCAGGTCGTCCACGACCACAATATCCATCGCTTTCCAGAAATCAACTTCAGACAACTCATCACGACTGGTTACAACTACTATGCAGGACCAGTCGCTCACTCATCGAGTACTCGAACACAAGTACTCGGGAATTTCTATCACTCCAAACACTCAGAAATAACCAGCATTGCTACCAACCACGGAACTATCGAGTACCAATCGCTACAACTAAAACACCATATCACTCAGTCTATGACTACCGACCTCCAACCATTTGCTACACCATTGATCACCGAGTGCCGCATATACTACTATTTACAAATACCGAGTACTGAGTCCTTTTGACTACTGAGTACTGAGTCCTTCGAGTACTATTATTCCGAGCACTATTCACCAATCACCATGCACCATCCAATCATACCGTTGACCTAACACGAGTACTCGAAGTACTCAAAGATAGTAAGAATTGAAGCACTCGAACCGACCATGAAGTCTATGAGTACCAACTGTGTAGCCACGACAATCGATCGCAAAAACCTAAGACTATTGATCATGAGGTCTACGACAACCAATTGAAAAACCTAAGACAACAACAACACACTACAAAGTCTACAAGTACCAATCACAAAGTCGTCAACTATCGAGTACTGACAAGTAAAGTCCACGACCATCAAGTACCGACCAGCAAAGTCCACGACTATCGAGTACCGATCAGTAAAGTTCACGACTATCGATCAGTAACTATAGCTACAACCATAGACAAGGACCTGTAGCTACGACCATCGACAAAAGCACTATAGTTATGACCATCGAAAAGTACTGTAACTACGACCAAGGAAAAGTACTGTAACTTATCATCTTCGACCAGGTATGGTCGTTCTGCCATAGTTGATGTTCCATGGTCGAAATATCGTGATCGAAGATGGACGAGGTTGAAATATCAACGTTGGATTGCCGTGGTCGAAACCGGACGTGATCGAAGTCGGACGTGGTCAAAATCTGCAGTGCTCGACTTACCATGGTCGAAGTCTGTTATAGTCGAAGCCTGTCGTTCGAACCTACGATCGAACCAACCAACATAAGGTTGATCGGACCAGCCATCACAAGGCTGATCGGACTACCATCCGTGGTCGAAACCATACGTGGTCGTTTTACCATCTTGAAAACTCAAGCACAGAAACGCATAGACTAGAACTTTCACAAATGTAAATTCCAATAAAATTAAGCAAATATTAATTATTCATCATCAATAACATATATGACCATCACATGGTCTCACATTTTATAATCTTGACCAATAATTAATCCAACAGTGCATCGGTTTAGTGATACAAAAGTGGCACCATTAGATTCTTTTTGAAAGTACTTTCATATTATTATGAATTTGTAGTTATTAAGAATATATAACGAAACGAATTAATGGTTAAAGTTTAATTTTGGAGACCGTGCCAAAGCACACCATGCTTTGTAAAAAAATGAATGGAGAGAGTATGTGGGAATTCCACATGAATTGTAGAGTATTTACGTTAGACTGTTCCATTCAAATTCATATGAATCTCCTGTAAAACTTTCGCATTGCAAAAAGGCCTAAGTGTAATCGGATGGAGCTAGACGTTGCAGCCAAAATTACCTTGCATAAATTTGCATATTCCAGGATTGCAAGGCCGCAGAGAACAGAAGTTTATATTTCCGGCACTGCCCTATTTGCTAACCAGGCAGTACCTACCAGCCAATATCGATCTTACATGCCTCCATTCATTTCGACTTCAACTTCTAACTTTTAATTTCTACTTTATTATTTCTTAATTTTATTTTATTTTTTTGCTTTTTTGGGCTTTTTTGTCTTTTCTTTTTTTATATTCGTTTACATTGTCCATAATAGGCTAATCTGTTTTTATATTTATAATTTTTTAAAATTTAATTATATCAAAAACCACCATTTGCTACAGTACAAAATAAGTTAGTTACAGCGTAAAATAAAACATACGACAAAAAAACCCCAAATGAGCAGCCCATAATTGGAAAGTAGGGTCGATGGAACAGTAAACAAACTATTATTTGCTCAAGTGAACAGCCGTCGCTAGATGTGAACTTCACGCTCTCCGGCATTTTTCTTATCAAAAGGGTTAGCTGGCCGGCTCCACCGTTAAACTATTCATCACCAGTAGCCCAACTGAGTGTGACACTGTACTACGTTCCTAGCTATTATCCGATCGACACGCTGAGTTGCGCTTGCTTATATATAACTATATTTTAGCTGTTTGTGCAGCGAATGTTGTAGCTTAATTATCGCAAGTGCAAAGGAAACAACAAGTGAAGAGACAGCATGGCGGCAAACGGGTCGCGGGAGCCTCCGCCTCACTCTCACCTCAGCCTCGATCACGAGTCCGTGCAGGATTTGAGAGATCCGAACAAGAAGAAGGGCGGATGGATCGCCTTCCCTTTCCTTGCAGGTCTCTCTCTCGCTCGCTCGCTCTCTCGCTCATATGTGTGTGTACCATGAGGCATGTTACATGTAGTTGTGTGTATGTGTTTGTGATGTGGTGCAGTGGCGATGCTGGGGCTCGGGTTGGCGAGTGCTGGCGCGACGAGCAACATGGTAGTGTACCTGATAAAGGAGTATAACGTGCCGAGCGTCGACGCGGCGCAGATCTCCACCATCATCGCCGGCTGCCTCAGCGTGGCCCCAGTCGCCGGCGCCATCGTCGCCGACGCCTTCTTCGGCTGCTACCCCATCGTCGCGGTCGCCATGGCCTTCTCAGTCCTGGCAAGGAAACCTTACATCTTTGTACAAACGCTCTATATCGATCGTGACGTCTAAGCTAGCTTGCTCGACTCCTGCGTGCAGTCCTTGGTCATGTTCACGCTCACGGCGAGCCAGCGCAGCCTCCGACCAGCGGCGTGCCAGTTTGGCGCTGGCCCGTGCGAGCCGGCGTCGACAGGGCAGATGGCGGCGCTGTACGCCGGAGTGTGCCTGCTGTGCGTGAGCGCGGCGGGGGCGCGGTTTAACCAGGCGACCATGGGCGCGAACCAGTTCGAGGACGCCGCCGACCGCGACGTCTTCTTTAACTGGTACTTCATCTTCATCTACGCGTCCGCCGTGCTCGGCTCGACCGTGATCGTCTACGTCCAGGACACGGTGTCGTGGGCGCTCGGCTTCGGCATCGCCTGCGCTGCGAGCGCGGTCGGCCTCGCGGCGCTGCTCCTCGGAGCGCGGTACTACCGGCGGCCCGCCGCGCAGGGCAGCCCGTTCACTGGGCTCGCCAGGGTGGCTGTCGCCGCCGCCAGGAAGAGGAAGGTCAACGTTGTGGCATCAGAGGAGTTGAGGTTTTACCACGGGCAACGTAGCGGCGACGGCAAGGCTAGTGACAATACTACTATCCTTGCTCCAAGCGACAGCTTTAGGTAAGAAAATTATCGACATGCATATCCAGTATTATGTCATGCATGATCATTCGAAAATTAGTAAAATTTGTACGCAAGATATGGATAGGTAATTAAATAAGTGCCACTATTTGTGTACTTACTAGGACAAGCACGTTGAATATAATTGCATCTACAGTATGTAGTAGCTGTCTATTTAGGTCTCATAATAATATATAATTCAAAAGGCAAACCAAATAATTAAAAAATGTTATCAAGGAGTGACTTATATGTGTTTGTATTTTTTACACAATACATGTACTTTTCCCGACTCCTTCGAATAGGAGTTAACTAGGATAAGTTGGGGAACTTGGAAGAAAAGGAAATTATTATTTTCCAAACTTACGAGGTGTTTGTGTAGTAGTAATACCCATCCAAGAATCAGAAAATTGTGTTACCCTGCACCTAGTTAATTTGAAGGAAAACAAATACAAATACTAGTAACTATACAAAGGTTTGATAGTAATTAAACACATGAATTTTGTTGTCAATTGCTAAAAATAAAGACGAGCTTTTCTTATTTTCTTATTTGACTGACATGAGAGCGTCCTTCCATACGTACGTGCACAACCCCGTAATTTATTCCAGAACGCCGGAAATTCTCTCTTTTATGTACTAGCTAGCTAGGTACCACTTGCTCAGGAAAAGAATGCATTATTGATGAACTACTCGTGCCGATAGAGCAAGCCCACAGCACAAGTTCAGATCACAAATTATACGGATTAATTATGTTCGTACGTTAGTTGGGCAAGAGAAATGTGGGTATTCGTTATTGCTCGGTTTTGGTACGCTTGGTTGAGCTGAAATAAATTGATTTATAACTAAAATTATACTGTATCTGACTAAAATTATATTGTAGCTGATGGTAATTTATTTGGCGTAACTAAATTTAAAAATAGAAAAAACAGGTTAATCCATCATAAACAATGTAAATAAATATGGGAAAAAAGAACCAGTAAAAAAGCTAAAAAAAACTAGAAAAAGATGAAATTTAGAAATAGTAAAAATAAATCAGAAATTCAAGCCAAAATATTCAGAGCTTTTGACCTAGCAATTTTTATGTTGTATTCTAATATTAAGTCTTGGAATAGACAAGCTAACCAACATACGGTTCCGTTTCTAACAATCAATGTGTTTTGGGTGGAAATTGAGTTCTTTTTTCCTCGAGGAAACACAAGATGGGGATGGTCAACTCTCCTAATTAAGTCTGATCAATCTTTTGTACCAACACGATGTGATACGCACCCTTACACCACACACACGAACAAACGTGATTCACCTGAAATACACGCTAGGTCTCTTACAGAGGTCACTAGTAAATCTCAAATTTATCTTAATACCTTATAGAGCATATGCTAGCCGGGAGCACGACGGCAACCAGCCAACTGAGATATGCTCAGTTCTCTATTGATTGATGCATGTTCTAATTAGGGTGCCACTTAGTTAATCTAAAATAAGTTAGTTTATAGTTAAAATTGTACTATAGCTGACTGAAATTTTATTATAACTGATATTGTTTTATTTGGCATAACTAAATTTAAAAAAATTAAAAATGAAAAAAATAGATTACTCCATCACGAACAATTTAAACGAATATAAAAAAAGAACTAGCAAAAACGCTAAAAAAGCTAAAAAAATCAGGAAAAAATTAAAAATAGTAAAAATAAATTAAAAATCAAAAGCTTAAGTGGAAATGAACCAACCTGTCACAAAGCGTTAGGACAAAAGATGGGCAAAGGAATGGTCAGCATGAACTCAAGCTGAAATGAACGGGCCTAATCATAAGCCTAAAAAGTACAAGAACTTATTCTTTAACATTGAACAGTACTACTATTTTTGGGATTATGGGAGGGAAAAAAATTGTGCATAGAAAGTGTGGCGACAGGGGCGCGACACTTGCTAGAATCACAATCCTAAAAAGTACATGAACTCATTCTTTTCAGTGGTACTACTATGTTTGGGATTATGGGAGGGGAATAATGCCCGTTCTCTTAATGCACATATGGAAGGGGAATAATGCCCATTCTCTTAATTATAGAGAGCATATGGGAGGGGAATAATGCCCATTCTCTCATCTCCATCCACATACTTTAAAAATAGTTTAAGAGATATATTTCTTCTGTCATCAGTCTGTTCTTTTTAGTTGAGACTTATTGCTTTTAGGTTGTTTGTATGAAAGATTACAGAGTAACAGAAACTCACATATGGTTTTTACCGATATAAATAAAGTCGGTACAGTATATACTATAATTAACTAATAAATTCTATCTTAAAAAGACACTCTATTTAAAAGTTAATTACCGTAAAAAAAATCAAAAGCAAAAATTGAAAACCGAAAAAGAACAGAGCTATCATCCTTAAGGGAGAGGAGAAGATTCGAAGATACAAAGGCTAAGAAAATTTCCTGTACGGAAAGTGATTGATGTCAGTCGAACGGCATTAGCACGCTACAATAAAATATGTTTGGATGCATGAAAGTAGTAGCTAGGCAAAGTAGTAGTCAGCAAGCGAGTAAGAAAATAGACAAGGGATAGACTATTGCATAGACGACTGAAATTTTTTTATCTTTCAGTTACCTAAAGTTGCACTTTGAATTACCTGAAGTTGCACATATTTTTTTTGAAGGGGCTGCAATTTTAGTTGATTGAGAGTGCAATTTCAGGTCACCTGAAGTTGCACTCTGAATCACCTAAAGTTGCAGCTGTTTTTTTGGAGGGGCCTGTAATTTTAGTTTATTGAGAATGCAATTTTAGATGACTGAAACATAAAAAAATTTCAGTCGTCTGTGCAATAACAAAACTAAATAGACAAATAATGACATCCACTTGCACTACACTGCTCGTTTGATCGCGTGCAGCTTCCTGAACCGTGCTGCACTGATCACCGACGGCGACGTCACCGCCGCGGACGGCTCGGTGGTCCGGCCGTGGCGCATCTGCACGGTGCAGCAGGTGGAGGACTTCAAGGCGGTGCTGCGCATCCTGCCGCTCTGGAGCGCAGCCATCTTCCTGAGCGTCTCCATCGGCGTGCAGATCAACTTCACCGTCCTGCAGGCGCTCGCCATGGACCGCGCACTCGGCCGCTTCGCCGTGCCGGCGGGCTCCATGATCGTCGCCAGCCTCATCTCCGTCGTGGTCTTCCTCGGCCTCCTCGACCGCATCGTCCTCCCGCTCTGGCAGCGGCTCACCGGCCACACCCCGACGCCGCTGCAGCGCATCGGCGCGGGCCACGTGCTCACCGTGCTCAGCATGGCCGCGTCCGCCATCATCGAGCGCCGGCGCATCGCCACCGTGCGGTCGCACGGCGAGGAGGGCAACCCGATGTGGGTGTCGCCACTGTCGGCAATGTGGCTGGTCCTGCCGTTCGCGCTGGCCGGCGCAGGGGAGGCGCTACACTTCCCCGGGCAGGTGACGCTCTACTACCAGGAGTTCCCGCCGTCGCTCAAGAACACCTCCACGGGCATGGTGGCCATGATCGTCGCGCTCGGTTTCTACCTGAGCACCGCGCTAGTCGATATTGTCCGGCGCGTAACGGCGTGGCTGCCGGACAACATGAACGCCTCAAGGCTGGAGAACCTCTACTGGCTGCTCGCCGTGCTCGTCACCGTCAACTTCGGGTACTACATGTTGTGTGCCAAGCTGTACAGGTACCAGAACATGGGCAAGTAGCGAGCTCAAGAGGCAACACTCGTTGCTTATTGTTATTTGCATGTTGTGTGCTGGAGCGAACAGATGTTTCTTGTATCTTAAGATGTGGGAAAGTCTACCTGTACAATAAGCTATCATGAGACAATCACCACGCTCTGTTTTTTTTTTTTTTGCCTTTCTGTAGTCTAAAGCCTAAACAACTTACACATCTTTGTCTCTTATTGCAAATTGAATGTTCAATAAACAGAGCTCAATTGTCGAATCCGTGCTAACCATTAGAATTACCAAGTGATATTATATTCATCTGAATGAATATCCAAGAAGGTCTAGAGTTTTATTGTGATGAACCGTTGCTAAATTAGAGAAGCTGGAATTTGAATTTTGTAAATTTACAGTTTTTTAGGTTTTGCTACAGATCTGGCGGTCAGACCAGCCAGAGTCAACGATCAGACCGGCTGGCTCTGGCAGTCTGATTGATAGCCACTGATGGTCAGACTAGCAAGAGCTAGCGGTCTGACTAGCCAGGCAATTTGTCTCAGCTAAAAAATGAAAATTTGGGAATTCTAGTCTTGGTGTATTTTGGTTTGACCTAGATCAGGGTATATGTGTTGTATGAAACATGTTTTAACTAACATGGGTCAAATTATGAAAAACTTGTACCCATGAATGGTTTCTTGGTCTTTGAATGTACATGGAGACTTGGAGTTAATTACGTTCAACGGCAAAGATCGGGGCTACGCTCATGAAGGAGCCAAGGCCCAGAATAATCAAGGATGCCGAGTGAAATGACTGAACTCAAGTATGACAAGAATGTAAGAGATGTTGAAGGAAAGTTCGAGCGACAAGTTGCATCATGTGATTTGGTTGGTCCAAGTGAGGCATGGTCCAGTGAAACCAGAATGGCAGAGATTTGCTGATGCGTGGCAAAGACGTGGTGCATCTACACGTGGTAAGCATGGCGATTGCTTACAAAGAAGATAAAGAATGGGTCAATGAAGGATATTTTGGTAAGTTAACTAAAATACCAAAAACTACTTTGAATCAAAACCACATAGTTTGAAAAAGCAGTTTAAGTCAAGGAGAAGCTGAGAAAATCAAGTTGGATCAAAAACTAAGAACTTAACGGATTTGGACTCATGTGCTTTTGAAAAGCATGCATGAGTGTGTGTGAGAGTAAAACCCATATTGTTGATCTTGACCTGACAGGTGGGCCTAGAGGGTCAGTGACTATGACATGGTTCACACGTCCCTTGATGAAGTTTTAGGGCTTCTTGAAGGCTTGTCCAATGTTCTATCCTCTTGATGATCTTGCATTGGCTGCAGCTTGAAGCTTCTTGGGGCAAGACTTGGCAAAGTGTCCTATCACCTTACAGTAGAAATAGGTCACTCCATCTGATGGGGCGGGGTTATTTGGGTTGACCTTCTAGGTGGCCATCCTCCTCTTCGGTTTTCCATCTCGACATGCTTGACTTCCTAGTGAATAGCCTTGCCAACCAGTTTATGAAAGTCAAAGTAGTCGTTGGAGAGAAGCTGCATAGAAATATTATCATTGAGGCCCTCCAAGAACCTCTCTTACTTTGCCTCATTAGTGGAAACTTCTTCTGGTGCATAATGCGCCAGTTGGTTGAGCTTCTGAAGGTATTCATTCACTCTATACCCTCCTTGTCGCAGGGCTCTAAACTCTTTCTTCTTCAGGGTGATGATGCCAGCAGGAATGTGATCCTTGAGAAAGTGCTGCACAAACTCAGCCCAAGTGAGCGGCGGTGAAGGTATCCTACAACTCTGAAGAACATTCGTGCAGCTGATGGGAGGCAAAGAGAACTCGCTCTCGATCACTACACTGAAGGATATCCAGTTTCTTCCCGATAGCTTAGAACCAATCGTCTGCATCCATCAGCTTGGTGTTACTAGAGAAGGTCAGAGGACGCATCCTCATGAACTCCAACAGTCTTGACTGGAGAGCCTGAACTGGCAGTGGATGATGGCAGGTGGAGCAGGGTTTTTGATGGTCTGGACTAGCAGCTGGATAAGGTGGTTCTGATTAGCTATCATCAGGGCCTAGTCGGGTCCATTGGCAGGTGGCAATGGAGGAATGAAAGCAGTGTGACATCCATGACCTCCATTGTGGTTGCTATTGCTGTTGCTCCTAGTGTTCACCATTTGCTTAGCACTTCCAAGGGTTCGAGAGAGATAGAAGGAACTAAGAGGGGTTTTTGAGTCCATCCCACAAGCAAATCACAAGGAAACAACCAAATAAAAGGAACAACTAGCACAAAGCAAACTTCAATAAAGTGAAAGCAACTTTATTATTTATTTTATTATGATAATCTTTTGGCTGTTCACAAAGGATTAACAGCTCACAAGTACGCTCTTTATTAACATAAGACTTAAGTCTTGAAAGACATCCTGATGGGCTGGTTTAAACTGGGCTAGTTACTTCTTCTTGACTCCTATGTGGCGTTTCTTCAATGGCAACTCCACAACATTTTCTCTCTGAGGAGCTATCATCTCCTAAACGAAGCTTTGCATATCTCCTCCTCTGGTCGGCGAAGTTGGTAGGTGGCGAAGCTAAGCTCATCCAAGGTGGAGTAATACAAATAGTCCAAGGACATGGTAAGCTGCACCTACTGAACCAGCCTGGGGTCATCGTCATCCTTTGTGCTCATGTAGAAACTCCTGGAGCTAGCAGGTTGCTTGTTGGGATAGTACCGAAAAGTGGTGCCTCACAACTCCACCTCGTAGATATCCCTTAGCTTGAGGATGGCCTCTCGAGCTGCGTCCTAGATACCGGCAAGGAAGGTATCCCTAGGCTGTGGAGTGTCAAAGGTGTGGAAGGCGGCTTCATCTCCTGTCTTGGCGAAGATCAACACCTCCACTCTCCAGCATTCTTGGTTGTCGTAGGACTGAAGGTATCCTTGGTAAATTGGTCACACCTTGAGCCTCAACTGCTGAAGGAGCTCCCAAAGGCGGGTGGCTAGGTATCTGGCTTAGACTCTGTGGGATATCTTGGTGAGGGTCTCGGTCATCTAAAACATTTGAAAAGAGAAAGGAATTAAAAAACCACTTTTAATAATGGAATGTAGTTAAGTAATGGAAAGAGTGAGGCAAGTTTTTACGAAAGTTTTTCAAATTATATTTTATAAAATAAGTCCTTATGGGAAAACCAATTCTATTCTATCTACAATCATGTCTTAGAGTCATCGCGGCTCTGGTACCATCTTTGTCGGACCACGAAGAAATAACACCAGATCCTCTGTGTAAATCGCACCAGTCTAGGATCAGCTAGTGCACACAGTGGCACCACTACAAAACAGACGGTTCGGAACTATCATCATAGATGGTTTTCTGAACTACCTGAATTGATGTGTCAGTGATAATTGCGGGTTATCACAGACGGTTTGTGAGCTGTCTGTGATAAAAATAACACAGACGGTTTGTAATTAGAACTGTCTATGAAGAAAACTATTACAGACGGCTCAAACCAAAAACTGTCTGTGATACTCACACTTCACAGACGGTTCTAGTTACCAATCGTCTATGATTGATGAGTATCACAGACGGTTAATATATAGAACCGTCTATGATAGTCCTTCATAGACGGTTTATACCACGAAACTGTCTGTGATAGTTCATTCTATACCTAGAATTTTTCTGTTTTTTGGCTAGCCTTAAGAAATAATGTTACCTATACCCTCTAAAAACAAGCAAATACAGTGGCAAACACAACACACATTCCATTTTCGTTGAGATTAGAATCCACCAATGCAGCATAACAAGATAACAAACCCAACTCTTTAACACGGCAAGAATATATAAGAAGCAGAGATCCTAGCAAACAATAGGAGCTGGATGCATCGAATGGCAGCCGGATATCACTGGCAATGGAGAGGCGGCGGTAGCGCCACCTTTGTGGCACGGCGGTGAGACTACACAAGGCACTCTTACGACACTTACGACAAGAGTGTATTGTGCAGTTGACCGTGATGTCACAACGGAGGCACTAGCTCACGGTGGTAGTCAGCGTTATCGAGGAACAAGCTGGATGCATAGGATGGTAGCCAGATATCACCGGCAATGGAGAGGCGGCGGTAGTGCCACCTTTGTGGCACAATGGTGAGACTGCACAAGACACTCTTACGACACTTACAACAACAGTGTTTTATACAGTCGATCGTGGTGTAACAACGGAGGCGCTAGATCACGGTGGTAGTCGGTGTCGTTGAGGGGAGGATGCAGGAAGCTACATAGCGGATGAACACACTCTGTGATAAATAAGGGCCGATGGAAAGGTAGATGGGAAATAATTAATAAGGGTGAGTAGTGGGAGGGGAGTAATTAATAAGGGCGAGCGGTGGGAGGAACCAGTGCTTGCCATTCGATGTGGAGAATGGACGGGTGAGATCGAAATCCTGGGGCATACGCAACGGATCAGTGACATGTCATTATCAGAAATGGTTTGTTATACGAACCATCTGTGATAATCACATGTCAGAGACGGTTCGTATAACAAACCGTCTTTGATAAGTGCATATCAGAGACGGTTTGTTATAAGAACCATCTATGATATTAATATGAAAGATGGTTTGGTATACGAACCGTCTCTGATAATGCTTAAATATGCGCACCCTAATCCAGCTCTTCTAAATTGTCCTCTCATCTTCTTCACCAGATTTCTCAATGATGGCATCTAATATTCTTTTGATCTCCTTCCTCTTATCTATCCATAAGGAGTTGTTCAGCCGCAACCTTACACAGGTGGCCAATAATTTACCTCTGGAGTAGCTCCTCCGCTCATGCCCTGCTTTCCTTCCTCGACTCGCTTCCATCTGTCAGCTGAACCTCATTATCCGCTGTCAATGGAGGTGTTTCGTTGCCGCTCAGCAAAGGGAAAACCGCGCTTAGTCTCGTTCTTCTCTACAATGTGCACAAAGTGGAATCACATTTTTTGGGACTTTTGTAAATTTGCCTTGAATTTGTCTCTTGTCTCAGTAGCTTCTGTAGTTCATATGACAAAGCACAAAACACATACGGTTGTAAATAAAAACTGTCTGTGATAGTTTCATAGATGATTCTAATTCAAAACCATCTATAATAATGTGTATATCACAGACAGCTTTTAAACCTAACCATCTGTGATAGTTTCAGAGACGGTTTTAGCCATGAACCATCTGTAATAATCAAAGCACAGACGGCTCCACATGAACCGTTTGTGATGAGACATCCAGTATAGCTTGTTTTGTAGTAGTATGGTCACAAGGATACATATCAAGCACAGTGACAACTTCTATTAAATAAAGAGATATAGCCTTATGTCAGACCCAGATTTAACAAACCCGAAATCCTCTATGAGGCCACTACACTATTCCCTGGATCAGTAGACAGTGCTCACAGATACATTGCTAAATCATCTCATACACGCGACAGACCATACCATTCATTAATATTACAAAACCAGAGTTCAAATATTCCACATCGGGATAAGTTGTACAAAAGGGCTATCAAGCCAAATAAGTTCATTACAGAAATACGATAGCGATAGCAGAAGCAAAAGGAGGGGCTCATCTATTCACAGGCAAACGACTGGGACAACCTAGGTGCGATTAATATTACCTAGAGGCCTAGTTAATATTAAACTCACCCACTAGTTAGCTTGGTCGGCTAAACTGTAAAGAGATGCTAGAACACTAAGACCTATGCTAATTGCCACTATCTTCATCGCTGTCATCTCCTTGGTCCTGATAGTAGGCATACTGGTCTTGATTCAAGAACTCTGAATGGAAGGGTTGAGAGCGAGGGTGAGCACACACAACCATGCTCCACGAGCCAACACACAGAATGCAGATAATTATAGATGCAAGGCTTTAACAAGGGTGGCTTAGGTTCTTTTAATTGCGTAAAGTGATAGTTGCAAGTATTATAAGTATAAATCCTATGACCTAGCATTTTGTCAAACATGCTTTAGAGAATTTAAATTGTGCAATACATATAGTGGTGTAGGTTCCATCCACCAGTTACATGGTTCCATCCAGCTATGCTAGATTTTGGACCAGTAGGCTACATCTACCATAATAATAGCACTAGAGTACTTCCCCCAGGAAAAGTCAAAATTGGAGTACTCCCCCCAATAGGTTTTTCATCCCACCCATAAAATTTTGGAAATAGAACTAACTCGAGGAAGTTCCCATATCCACCCTTGACCGTGAGCATGGCTGTTCGAACAGTTTATACTCTGTAGAGACTGCACATTTTTACCCACAAGAGACAATCAACTTGATAGGCCTGCGCGATTCTGTGGTCGCGTAGATCGAGAGATTATCATGGGTCCTTTACAATACCTCGCCCCCTAGCACCTTATCCATATGGGGATGGGCTCATACATTGTGCGGGATGTCCACCACAGGGTAGCACCATCGGACTCCACTCTCCCCTGACACTAGCCTTGGCAACATCACCTTTTCCCGGTGTCCCATTCATTGTCGGATTTTTATCATACACGTACACTAGTCTTCCGTGAGATGACTAAAGGGTCCAATAAATTATTCAGCCCAGCCTACACTTTGCCAGCTTGTGGTAGGACTATTTTACATGCAGAGGTCATCACAGGATTAAGTCCTTAATTTGTCTAGGCGGTTCATTCCACAAACCATAGATTCTTGTGTTACATCCACACCACCCACTCTTACCACCCGCCTAGATAGGTATAGCAGTTTTTAGAATTTTGAGAATATTAAATTAAGTTTGTCATAAATATTTAGCCACTTACATCCTGTAATTGTCCCAAAGCAAGTTTTCATATTTAAATATTGATGATCAGGGTAACTAGTAGCCTAGACTTGATGAGACTAGCATGTCATTTAATATGACGTATAGCTATTAAAGTTGTCATTAATATCTAGGGTGTCAAGGATCAGGTAATTCAAGTGTCAAGGATGGCATTTTAAAATTTATACAACATCAAGTAGGCATGTAGCTACCTTTAGCCTTGACATACATTTGCGTAGTAAATTAAGCATGCAATTTGATAATTTAAAGAAACTATTTGTGGCTACTGACCAAACAGTAAAGTGACTTGGTCAGCATCTACAAGCCGTACACATTCTACAGCAGAAGGTGAGGTTTATATAGCTTGTTTGGTTCCTGGTCGAAAGCCAGTCCCGACCTGCCAGTGGTAACCAGCTTTCTTTAGTGAGTTTAGTGAGATTGAATATTTCTATGCAAAAAGAAGTGCTTTAAAAAACACCTCTTTTCCTTCATTTTCAAATTATTACAAATATCAATTAATTGAGCGAAGGGTAGTAGTGGAGATGATGGATGAACAATGCCTGTCCCCTTTCCTAATGTCCAGGGTGGGCATATATATTTCTATGAGAAGTATTTTACAATTATGCCCTTACATCCATGTGCCCACTGTAGGGGTATCTATGTCATTACACACATCCCATTTTGGGCTTTACAACCCTTTAGCAGGCCGGATAGGCTTAGGTGGGGGCCCCCCTACAACAGGAGCCTCTCATGGTGAAGGGCTTCATGGGCCGAAGCCATGTCACCGAGCCATTTGGCCCCCTCCATCCCTGCGGCATGTGATCTTTTGTGGTGTTGTGTGGAAACGATTTTGCCGGTGCAGGCCCACCTCGTGCTGTGGACAAGGAGTGGAGGTGCAGGTCGGCCTCATCCCGCAGACATGAAGTCGAGGTCGGGCTCGTCTGGCAGGCACGGAGTCGAGGCGCATGTCAGAGTCGTCCTGCGGACACGAAGTCAAGGTCGGGCTCGTCTCGTGGGCACGGAGTCGAGGCATAGGTTGGAGTTGTCCTGCGGACACGAAGTCGACGTCGGGCTTGTCCCGCGAGCATGGATTCGAGGCACATGTCAAAGCCAGTGCCTGTGGCCCAATGATGGTGTTTTAATGGCGCTGAGGATCGCGCCGGCTACTAGCACGCCACGGGAGTTGCACCATGCACTGGCGCGGAGTAGGACACACGGCGGCACTAGATTGGCATGTCATGGGATGTCAGGCGGCCGCATCACCGCGGTCGTGCGTTCCTTCCCGAGGCTGTGGGACACGTGGCAGAAGAGGATTGGCACATCATGGGATGTCAGGCGGCCGCACGGCCGTGGTCGTGCGTTCCTTCCCAAGGTTGTGGGACACGTGGCAAGAGGGGATTGGCGCATCGTGGGATGTCAAGCGGCTGCACGGCCGCGGTCGTGCGTTCCTTCCTGAGGTTGCGAAACGCGTGCATGCGCGCGACCAGGCGACCGTGTGGCTTCGGCTGTCCGTGTATTCGCTGCCGAGGCCCTCCAACCCTCATATGCTCTTCCGCCGCAGACTGCGTTCAAGATTTCCTTCGTATTTTCGTAACCTTGCCTTGTTTTATATGTAGGACTCCTTCTGGAAGATGCGGAGCGCACGGTGGTTGTGTTCCTTGGGCCGTATGTGGCCTAGGAGCACAGCCTGCGCGAGTCCGCAACGGCGAAGCTCGGGTGGATAAACTGGGTGTGCGAAGCTCTGGGCATTCCTGTGCTGGAGCGCGCCACTCCGGCCACAAGCCAGGCCCGCCTCCACGATGGTGATGACAAGGGGGAAGCCTCCCCCCTCGACGGAGGGCCTGGTCACCTGCCGTCGTATCCAGCTCGACTGCTGTCCCTACCGTAAATTCCGCCGGAGCCGAAGGTACGATGGTCACCGGCTTCGACTTGGTAGAGTATGCCAATTCATACTTGGAGGCGTAGGCGGATTGCCCAGCTCCCGGCGATGAGTCCCTAGGTGGCACAAAGGACAAGGGGCACAGCACGGACATCCAGGAGGGCGAAGCTTCATCGCCCACGCCGGCTGCGGAGGCCGAGGAGTCGTCGGCAAGGCCCCGAGTGCGAAGCGCGCTCAGACACAGTCTCCTGCAAGGCTAGAGGAGGGGGCGTTCAAACTGGCAATCAGGATCTGTCGGAGTCAGACTCCGACACGAAGACTGCTAGGCCCGAAGGGGACCCTGTCGCGCTAGACGCAGGCGGTGCTGCCGCGGTTGGGTCCGAAGTAGAGCAGACACCACGACGGACTACAACGATCTGTGATGAAGGTAGGCGCAGTACTTTCTCTCCCAGCAACTTCGCAAAGCTGTCTCCGATCTGCTCCCTAATTCCATCGTCGACATCAGCGAAAACACGAATAAGGCTCGAGCAACGGGAGCGGACATGAAGTCTCTGGCGCGCCCGCCCCGGATGTGACGTTGATCCCCACTGCCATGGAAGTTGCTGGCACGGACACTCGGTGGCTGACCGTACCAACTTTGTCCCCGGACCGGAGACGTTGCAAGCCCTGAAAGTAGCTGGTGATTGTGCGGACGCCAGATTGGACCGGTGGGCACTGGCGTCATGCGGCTCGGAGTTGCTGGAGGGCGCAATCGAGGCCGCGGGGATAAGGGTAAGCGTCCCTACCCTATATTTATACTTGCCTTTGCATTTGAGACTTGACTGACAGCTGCGCTGTGCATTTTCTTCCCTTGCTCGTGCCCTGCAGGTGGCCCGCACTCGGGAGCAGGGGTTGCTAGAGGACCAACTCCGCGCCACCGAAGAGGCTAACGTCACCGCCGAAGAGGCCAATGCCGCTAAGGATGATCACATCTGTTTCCTTGAGACGGAGGTCATAAAGGTGATCGCGGAGACTCGGGCACTCACAGAGGAGATGAAGCGGGCGGTCGTCGAAGAATGCGATGGGTTACTCCAGCAGATCGCCGTGCTGGAGTAGGAGAAGGCCTAGCTAGTCGCGTCGCTCAAGGAGAAGGACCAGACCCTGGGCGATGCCTCCGTAGCGGCGTGGAGCTCGATGGAGGCTTTGGAGAGCGCCCTCTCCGACCTCTTCGTGATCGTGCCGCCCCGCACCTTCAGGCCCGAAGAACTGCCGCATACCCTCCAGTGTATCGGGGAAGCTTCCAGCCTCGTCCTCAATGCCGCGCGGTCCTTCGGCAATCACTGCTCTCTGGTGACGTCACGCATCGCCTTTGCTCTCCTCCATCACCGAGGATGTCTTCATGTGGGCGAACTGGCCAACCCTCAGCTAGAGATGTCCGATGGAGTCGAGGTCATGTCGAGTGCCGTACACACCATCCGTCGCTCCGCCCGGGCCTTCCATCAAAGATCTAGGACTACATCGGCAAAGCAGCGGCGAAGGTGGCGATGCGGCAAACCCTCTGGTTCAGACTATCCTTATACCCCTAAACCTATTTCTGTTTATTGGCTAGCCTCAGGAAATGCTAGCCATGCCCTCTGAAAGAAGCAGATCTCAATTCATTTCACAAACATAAAACATCCATTTCGCAAATCAATTAATTGAAATGAAATAAAATATCCATTAACAAATACAAAATTACAATCAATGTCAATATCTTATCCCAAACAAAAAATCATTGTACGCTGTGGAACTCTCCAGTTGATTTTATGACTCTAGACATCAAAAAGTACGCGCACTCTCCTCGAATTTGTGCAAGGTCCGACTGTTGCAATGCAGTTGTAGAGATGGGTGCAACCTGTCGATAGGAATATCAATGTGCGTACATATATAACCTGATAAGTGTGAAATAAATGTGGAAAGATTGACAAACCTTAGAATTGGTGATCTTCGAGGAATCGAGGAGTAGTCTCATATGGTGGCAAAATTAGAATCCACACATGTTGCCCGGTGGCTGCTGGTGGCACTGCAAAAAATAGAATGTGTTAATTCAAGAGGCATTACTACCAAGTGTTATATAGGATTAATTAATGTGTACTAGCGAATACCTGAAAATTTCGAACATGTTGCAAGGGCTTGGCCCCTTGCGTCGAGCCACGTGTCTGTGCAACGTACGTGGCGAACGACCTTCGTGATTCGAAAAAGTTAGCTTAGTCATTCGGAAGGAAAGAAAGAGTACAATATAGTTATGTATGGAGAAAATGTACTTACCTATCGAGTAATTGGCTGAACACTGTGTACTCGGATTTGTTCTTACTTAAGGAATCAAGGTATATTATCTTGTTCCATTTTGGTATAATTACAATTAAAATCCAATGGAACCGCTCATTGTATGGCATAAGAACAAATTCCTTATCGCGGTGAGCCAGCAATGTTGTTGTAATATAGCTCTTGACGAAGGATGCATCCTCGCTGATGGTATCCTTGGCGACCAAGCGTGGGTCCAGGAAACTAATTGGCGATTTGGATGATCTAGCTTCAGTCACCATGTATCTATATATATACACAGAAAAGCAACAAATTATATATGACATATATCGGTATTACATGAACAGAGACTATGATTGTACACACTTACAATGTCCAGCATTGAACGAGTGAGGCGTCGAGAGCGTTGAGTGTGAAAAGATCAAATAAATCCTCAAAGGTCACCACGAAGACACAATCATGAACGTCGTGCTACAAATGATCCAGCCTGAATTTGACAGTGATACCTGAGCGCCATTCTGCCTGTGGCTTATTGGCTTGTTCCATATACCAAGAGTGTAATCTCTAGCAACTAAGTCCTAGGGCTAGGAGGCGCTCTTCCGGGATAATCATCGGCTCGCCTAGCACGAATTTGCGGGCCAATGACAGGTAGGGATATCATCATCTGTCTTCTTTGGTTTGCCTCTGCCTCGCTTGTAGGTCGACTGTAAAGGTACCACCAGTGGAAGTTGCTTCACAGGGAATAGCACCCGTGGACATGGCACTGGTGCAGGTAGCGGTGGAGATAGGCATTGTGGAGATGACACCAGTGCATGTAGCTCTGGCTCCAGGCGGATATCGCTTTTGGGCCACTAGATGAATGTTCCAATGGCTTGCCCTAGAGTCATGATCTCGTTGTTAGGGGCTTTGGTAGCAGGACGACCTCAAAATTGGCATGCACACCATCCACATGAACTTTTTCGAAGCCTGATGCTAAAGGTGTACGGTGTACCATGAACCCGTGAGTAGACGGATATGCCTGGCCCCAAGCAGCGCACAAGGGAACAGAGACATATCTCACTTGGAGCATGCACTTCGTAGCCTCCTACATAACGATACAAAATTAGCTACTCCAATAGGCCTATCAACGGATCGAGCATTCCAGAGATAATAATTATTATCAGGATTCGTCCACAGGGAATCTGGCCTCGCTTTCCATCGTAGGATTGGACGCGCAACACTCGGACGGTTGGGGGGCTGGCTAGCATAGGAGCCGCGGCGGTGGCCTGCTGATTTTTTGTATATCTTCGCATCTCATCTCTGATGTAATCAACCAGCTCCTCTCTAAGAGATGCCTTGATCTCCTCTCGTAGCCATGCCTCACGCTCAATTTTGGTTCTCTTTCTGCTCCGATACAATTCGGAGTCAGCTGAGAAACCATGTTTCCAAGGAATATAAAGCCCAAGGCCTCTTCATCGCCTTAAACTCTTTCCATTGTGGTTCCAGGAATGGGTACTTTTGAAAGGGTGTTAGATCCTTCTCCACGAAGTTCTTGACAAGCACGGTCTTGAAGTTCTTCCATGCTTTGCACGCCGCTAGCAAGGCATGTCGTTGAACGGAGTCGTTGTGTTCTTCTGGGATCTTGAACGATGCAAATATTTCTGTCAGCAGCTCATGTTTCCAAGTCTCAGTCACGGTCTTCCACGAATCGAATGTGATCTCAGTTTGTTCTCGTGCAACTATTCCGATCATTTTTCGAAATGCGCATGCTGCTTGGCGAGGAAGGAGAGGAATCCCAGATCCATCGACCTCTGTGATGGTAAATCGGCCCTTAAGCTTTTTTGACAGTCCTCTTCCTTGGCATTTTGATTTTGGAGCGGACGTATCCGGTGATGATGTTGAAGAATGCGTGGATGACATGTTGGCCTTCTCATATATGGAAAGCTCATGCGAGACAAATTGGATCTAATCCGTGAAAAATTTTACTCAACGTACCCATGACCGTGGGCATGGCTATCCAAGATAGTTTATACATTCTGCAGAGGTAGTACAACTTTACTCACAAGATATGATTAACTCATATTATCGGCCACTATACGCTTCTGTATGTGTGCAACAGAGTAATCCTAACAAATCCTTCACAATGCGAAGTCACCAACCTGGCCACACCTTCACTAAGGTATTACCCCAATAAGGAATCCACCAGATCAGGGCCCCTCTTATGCCGTGTGAGACTTCAGCCAGGAATCCACACTCACATTCAGCCTGTAGAGAGACTCAGATTGGGACCCACAAATTAGTCAGCCAGGACTATCCCATACTAACCTTATGGTAGTACGATAGGGCATTGTAACAGTAGCTCACAGACCGATCCTTAATTGACTTAGGCAGAGGTCGCACACTTTACCCATAAGAGACAACCTGTTTGTTATATTCCACATGTTTTCATAGACATGTAGATCAAATAGGTTATCACGAGGCCTTTACAATGCATCTCCCCAGCGAGGCCACACCTGTTAAGGTTTTCACTTCTATAGGATACGACCAACCCCAAGAAGCCCCCTCTTGCACATGCATCTAGGGGTTGGCAGAAGGCATGGACATGACCATCCTTCCCTTTGCATGTGCATACACCTATGGCGCAACCCACACTGGGTCGATGCAAATTAGTTAGCCTAGTCTACACTTTGCCAACATGTGGTTGTGATGTTTTACACTAGAAGGTCATACAAGATTCAGTCCTTAGAGTTATCTGAGTGGTTCTACCACAATCTAACACTCTCGTGCATTCACTGCACCAGCCCCCCATACCATTTACCCAGACAGTTAAGTAATTTGGGGATTTTGGGAGCATAAAGTATCCATGTTACAACATACTAGTCACTTTCCATCGATGATTACCCAAACCAGGTTTTCATGTTGAAATGATGCTAGGGCAAACTAATACCCTTGAGTATCTAAGCAATACTAAATAGAGCATATAAATGTAGACTTATTTTCAGATAGTTACCATTATAATTTTCCCAGGGTGACAAGGTTCAATTGTTCAATCATTACAATGGGTCTACAACTTTCGCTTTAACTTCCAAAGGCGACCCAATGACCTTTTCAGAATTTGAACATGCTTAAACAAAAATAACAGAAATAGCAACATGCATTTTGATAACTTAAACAAACATAGATTTACGTAGGAAATAATAGTATGCATTTTGATAACTTAAACATAAGTAAACTAGCATAGAATGTAGGCTTAGTATGATCAAAGTCTTGATTCGCCTTGTTCACAAGTTGTCTGGTCTTGTGGATCTTGACTTGCTTCAGCTTGTTCTTCTTGGGCATCATTACCCTTAACTAATAACCATAGCCCACTCATCAGTGATTGCTTAGCTTAACTAAAC
Source organism: Dendrocalamus latiflorus (assembly GCA_017311315.1). Lineage (NCBI taxonomy): Eukaryota > Viridiplantae > Streptophyta > Magnoliopsida > Poales > Poaceae > Dendrocalamus > Dendrocalamus latiflorus. The sequence continues at coordinate 17,419,186 of CM029662.1, forward strand.
CATGGTCATTAGAGTTCATTAATGAAGGTTTAATCTAAATGTGCTGCTATAGTCATCTTCCTCTGTAACACCCCAGGACCCACATTACCCTGGGATGCTACTAAAACTGCTCTACAACGAGCCAATTTACAAGATAAAATAAACTGGCAACAATTACTAAACAAGATAGTATAAGCGGAAGCATAAACAACTAAGGATTAACAGGATAGTGATAGCAATTCACTATTTAAAACATCCTCCAACATTTTAATCTAAAACATAGTTCACAAATTTAACATTATTAAGATAATGTAAACAAAGCTATGCAAGGTCTAGAATCCTTTCAACTTTATTACAACATAAAAATATGATTCACGTGCATCAGTGTGGTGCCGTTCTACCCTTCCCATGCATGCTCAAAGTCCACCTGTAGGGAGGGGGAAACAAGGGTGAGATAAAAATCTCAGCAAGCAAACTGTTTAACAGGCTATTCAAACTACAAACAATTATACATCATCATTTATAATTCCATACAACTATAACCACAATTCATGTCCACAATTATTAAATCACCACAAACTTTCATGAATCATACCTCTTCAATTTCAGATTTAATTGGCATATGAATGTAGTCATTTTATCCACAATTGAATGCAAATGAAACATTTAATCTTCCACAAACCACAATAGGTTAATCATCAACATTCTTCCACAATTAAATGCAAATGAAACATTTAATCTTCCACAAACCACAATAGGTTAATCATCAACATTCTTCCACAATTACAATGTTATTATCCTCAACCTTAAATCACCATCAATGACGTTAAAGCATTAACAAATAAATCTTGTTTGACTACTTTAAATTCTCAACCACTACCACTAGCAAAAGCAATAAAACATATGTATGTTTTACTTCAACACTTTATTATTTCTCACATCCACAATTGTTATCAACAATTAATACAAGAGAAAAGAATCTCATGCCACAATCACAACCCTTACCGTACACAAGGGATGAACCTCATTCCACGTCCACAACCATAATCCTCATACCACAAATAGCTCACATGAGCCAATTCCACATTACAACTATGAAGTTGTATAATCCACATTACAACTATGAGTTGAATATTCCACAAAATAACTTCACCACAACATATTGCATATGTATGCAAATGAATCTTTCCACAATGCAATGCATATGAATGCTATGCTCCACATCACTCTTTCCAGGGCAGGATTTGAGGTGCATCGTATTACGGTAATATACGATGCTTCCCGCGGGATAAGAGGTGTATCGTATTACGGCAATATACGATGCTGTACCGGTACGGTCGCGGCTATGTGCGGCGACATCCACATATGCATATGACATGATATGATATGATAATCACAAATCACATTAATCCATCCTCAAAGGAGCATCAACATGCTCACGACATATCCACATCCACCACATGTTATTTTCATGTTCCACATTATAACATTATGCAAGATTTCCACATGGCTACTAGCAGATTATCAACATATCAATGGATAAGTACTTGCTACCATCTCCACAATTAAATTATCATGCAATCATGGCATAATGTATCAAATTACGATAATAATGTAAACTGCAAGTAGAAGGAATAACAAGTTAAACGGTAGCAACCACCGCTACGTTTACTTGCCTCAAACCGACAAAGCGAAGTAAAATCAAGAGCGCTCAGGAACAAGACCACCTGTCCAAAAGGCAACTCTCAGCACACAGCTACAGCACACAAACATGACATTAATAATTAAAAACGTCGCTAGAACCCCGAACCCGCACAAACTCCTCTCCGCTCAACAATTCAGCAAATTACCCTCTGCAGAAGCGCTTCTTAACATTTTCGTAACTTTAAAAATATTGATCCATTTACAGTAAATGATATCTCTCTGGATTCATCACTTAAAAGCCTACATTTTGCATGTAGAACACCTATTTTTATTTTGATCACAGCTAGGTGTAATTTAATGCCCAAAACAGAGGAAGAACTCTGTTCTGGAAGATTGGACAGCAATAAACAAATGCGTCCCAACATCAGTAAAAGGGTCTAAAAATTCTGAATTTTATACATCAGCTATATCTCCAAATTATCTACAACTTTCTCAATTACGGACATGGTCATAAAAATCATTTACGACCTCTAATTCCCAGATTACCGTCGGTCTGTACCAATCTGCTCGCTTGACGAACAGCAGTATTCCCGACCCTGTAACTCCCAGATAACAAGGCATACAATTCCGAAACAAATACAGGAGATGCGTCTGGAAGTCCTCTACAACTTTCCTTTTGGGAAGGTCCGCAGGAAAATTCGTTTACTAGGTCAAAACTTTGCGAACAGACACGCTGCGCGAATCAATCTACAGGCAGACATCAGCTAATCTCTAATCGGGCAATTAATCTATTAACTACCTTCAAAATCCGTGCCAAGAACCCTAATTATTCCATAGAACAGAGGGTTTGGGATGAGGAAAAATTACCTAGATGATGGATCACCCCTTTTTTTCCTCCTCCTCTTCTTCTTCTTCCTTCTCCTTCCTTCTTCTCCTTCTCCTTCCTCTCCTTGGCTCCAATGGCAGCAGCACTTGTGGGGGGGGGGGGGGGCACCAACCAGGGAGGGGGGGCTGCGCCCAAGAGGGTGGGAAAGGGGGGTGGCGGCTGTGGGGGGAAAGGGGGAGAGTGGCTTAGGGTTTTAGGGGAGGGAGAGGGGGAGGTGCGGCCACCCCTTGGGCCTCCGGCCCAAGGTGGTCGGCCCACTCTCCCGATAGCCCATCCGAGTTTATTATTATAATTTTTAATTTATTTTATTCATTTTACACTGTTCTATAATTTTTATTTTTTCCTTCCCGCGATTTACCGAAAAAACCGGCGACTCCGCGATTATTTTAAAAACTTACGCCGTAAAGACGTTCAGGATATTACATCCTCCTCCCGCCGAGGTGAGTGAAGCTTGTCACCAGCGAGGAAGGGCATGACGGCATGAGAGCATGGCCAAAATGGAGCTTATGTGCTTGCGTGCACCTCCAGGCCAAGTCCTGTCGGCTCACTCAACTGGTAGGTGGCCGACGAGGGGCTCAGACATCGACGAAATAGGACCGAAGGTGATACCATGCTCTATGGTATTTCAATCTGATTCTTCACGCTAGAAGCATCTAGGGGTTGGTAGAAGGCTACTTGTGGGCTCAACCTGGATCAAGGAAGGCTGGTGTGGGCTGTTGATGGGAATCGACGACGGACGAGGGAGGAGCACCGTACGTGGGGCGTACCGGCAGTGATAGCCTAAGCCGACTGTGGGGGTGAGATGGTGGTGCAGTGGTGGTGCTTCAGTGTAGTGGAATTGGCTGGGGATGGCTCCTCTCAACTATTCTCTAGGTGACTAGCGTTGAGGAAGATCGAGCCTCCAGTGAGCTATGGGGTTCGAGGGAGAAATTCTAGGGAGAGGGTGGGATAGTGGAGTAAGACGAAGGTGTGTAAGGCACACGTGGGCTTTCATAGTCACTAGGGAGGCCGAGCGACCTAGGGGTGGCATGGCAGCCATAGGGAAGGGCTCGAGGGACAAAGGTGATAATATGGCTCATCGCGGCACGACGAATGTGGTGATGGTGAGGACCATGGCATGGGATGGTGTAGCGGTACACTAGCTAGTATGGCATGGCATGATGCAGCAATGCAAGGTAGGAGCGACGTGTGCGGTGCATGATGGGGCTACAAACAGTGACGCTCATCGTGGTGCACAGGGGTGAGACAGAGCATGGTAAGGGCTATGGTAGTATGGTGTGGTGCAGGTGAGGTGTGGGAGCACATTAACAGAGGAGACCAGGCGACGTGCGACATAGGGTGGTGGCATGGCACACACACGGTGCGCCAGGGCACGCACAACACAGGTGTAGAGCATCCTGGGCCCATGCTTGCATGGGGAGGGCTTAGCTGGCCTGGCCTGGCCAAGGAAGGGGAGGAAAAAGGGCAAGGCCCAGTGGGCCAATGGCCAAACTACATAATGGGCTAATCCCAATGAAATTTCCCATTTTCGTTTGATTTTTCTTGGATTTTTTAGTTTGAATTTTCAATTTAAATTCCCATGTCCTATTTGAGGCCAAATGACTTTGGATTTATGTTTAAACTCAATGCTATCCTAATTCATGCCAACCATAATGGTTAGTTGTTAACATGACTTTCTCAAGTCTAATTTGTTTTTCCTATTTTAAACCTCATTGGAGTTGAACTTTGCAATTGCCTAGCCTAAAGGATTTCATTCCCTTGGGGTTTTATTTAGTTTCAATTGTGTTTCCTCATCTTAATTTACATTGCCTCATTATTTGAGCCCCTAGATATTTTCAAAATATTTTAACTTAAAACTTCCCTGTATACATTGTGCTTGCTTCGTTTAGGATTTGTATATTTGGACTTCGATTTCCATTCTAAATTTTATTATTGTATTTAGGGCCAAGCCTATGATTTAATTTTAACAAATTGCATCCTGTTTATATATTTTTCATTTCACACATGATCTTCTATTAAATAGTATTTTTTATTGTAGATCCTCTTGCCCTAGCTTCTGGATCATCTTTTTAGATTCCTATCTGTATTTAATTTAGATTATTATTACTTGTCTCATTTCTTCTAAATTTTGTTTCTATAAATTTTTAGTTATCAGTAATCTCAATCAAAATAAGCAAATAAAAATCCAAGGAAATCCAACTGCAAATAAGATGCAAATCACAAACTTTTAAATTTTACACCCTTTTTAAGTATTAGGTACTTTTGGGCCGTTACAAAACCTATCCCCTTAAAAGAATCTCAACCCTGATATTCAGCCTAAACTGAGAACAAGTAAGGGTAATCTATCCTCAATCGGTCTTCACACTCCCAAGTTGCATCTTCCTCGGTTTGATTATTCCACTAAACTCAGCTATGGCAAATGGTCTGATTTCTTGTCTTCTTTTTCACAATGTCAAGGATCTTGGCAAGGACACTCTTGGTAGGTTAAGTCACTTTTAAGCTCAATTGTCTCTAGTGAGGTTTGGTCTTCTGACACCCGAAGACATTTGCTGAGTTGAGAAATATGGAACACACTGTGTACATCGGCTAAACTCGAGGGCAGCTCTAACTGGTAGGCTACTTCCCCTTTCTTGGCCTTGACTGGAAATGGCCCAACATATCATGGTGTAAGCTTGCATTTAACCTTGAATCTTCTAATTCCTTACAAAGGTGATACATTTAGGTAGACATAGTCTCCAATCTCAAAGCTTAGTGGTCTATGCCTTTTGTCAGCATAGCTTTTTCTGCCTTGATTAGGCTGCTTGCAATTGATCCCTAATCAGATGGACCTTCTCTTTAGCCTGCTTCAAAGTCTCTGGTTCAAAGACATACCATTCAACTACTTCAGCCCAATGCAGGGGAGTTTAGTACTTCCTTCCATACAAGGCTTCAAACGGGAACAGTTTTAGGCTGGATTGGTAGCTATTATTGTAAGCAAACTTAGCATATGGTAGGCATTTCTCCCAATCTTTATTGAAATCTAATGTGCAAGCTCGAAGCATATCTTCTAGAATCTAGTTTACCCTCTCTATTTGGCCAACGGTTTGGGGATGGTAGGTTATACTAAAATCCAGATACGTACCAAGTGCTTCATGAAGGCTAGCAAATTGCAAACCCCGGTCTAAGACTATCCTTTTTGGCACACCATGCAAGCACACGATGCGTGACATGTACAATTCTGTCAGCTTGTTTCCTTTATAGGTGATCTAGACAGGGATGAATTGGGTGACTTTGGTTAGTGTATCTACTATGACCCATATGTAGTCATACCATGATTTGGTTTGCGGTAACCTAGTGATGAAGTCCATTACAACCTCTTCCTACTTCCATTGGGAATTGTAATGCCTCAACAATCCTGCTAGTCTCTAATGTTTAGCTTTAACTCTCTGACATACATCACTGTAGATGCAATGCTCAGCGGTGTCTCTCTTCATGTGTGGCCACCAATACCACTGCTTCATATCTTGGTACATCTTAGTAATCCCAAGGTGGAGGGAATATGCTGAGCTATGGGCTTCCCTCAGTATTAATGTCTTAAGTTCTTTTTGGTGGGGAACAAAGAGGCATTTCATACCACAGGACACCTTTTTGGTCCACAATCATCTTAGGAACCTTCCCTTTTTCCATCAAGTGTTTGAATCGTAGGACACCTGGGTTCTCCTTTTGGGTGGCTATGATCTATTCCTCTATACTTGGTTGTACTTCCATGGCAACTATGGTACCTTGCTCTGTTATTTCCACATTGAGTACCTTCAATTCCTTATGGAGCTCAGGCTGTTGGTCTTGAACCATAAGGTTATTACAGTATGACTTATGACTCAATGTATCAGGTACCACATTTGCCTTATCAGGGTTGTAGTGAATACCTAGGTTGTAATCCTTGATCAACTCCAATCACCTTCTTTGCCTCAGGTTGAGATATAACTATGTGAAAATATACTTGAGGCTCTTATAATCGATATATAGCACAGTGATTGCTGATCAAATAATGCCGCTAGATCTTCAGAGCATGAGCTATTGATGCTAGTTCTAAGTCGTGGGTTGGGTAATTAGCTTTATGAGGGCGAAGCTGTATTGATGCATATGCCACAACCCTTCCCCTTGCATTAGTACATACCCTAGGCCTTGTCGTGAGGTATCGTAGTATACCTTAAAGTCCTTGCGTATCTCTTGCAGAACTAACATAGAGGTGGAGGTTAGTTTCTTCTTCAACTCATGGAAGCTTTCTTCACATGCTTTTGTCCATTCATACTTCTCCTCCTTTGTAAGCAGGTGTGTTAATGACTTAGCAATCTAAGAAAATCCTTCACTAAATATTCTATAGTATCTGACCAATCTGAGAAAACTCTGTACTTTGGTCATAGTGGTAGGCTACTCCCACTCTAGGACTACATTTATCTTAGCTAGATCAATGTATACTCGTCCAATGGATACTATATGGCTGAGAAAGCTAATGTCCTTTAGCCAAAATTCACACTTATAGTATTTGGCGTACAACTAGTATTCCTTTAGCTCTCTTGTACTAATCACAGGTATTCATCATGTTCTTTAGCATCCTTGGAATAGATAAGGATATCATCAATGAATACCACCACAAACTTGTTTAGGTATTCTATGAAGATTTTATTCATGAAATAGGTTGGGGCATTGGTTAAGCCAAAGGATATAATTGTAAACTTGTATAGTCCATATTGGGCATGAAGGCTATTTTTGGGATATCTTTGGCTCTAATCTTCAATGGATGATAACCCGACCTCAAGTCGATATTGAAGAATATGGTGGCTCCCCCAAGCTGGTCTAACAAGTCATCGATCCTAGGCAATGGGTACTTATTCTTGATGGTTATCTCATTCAAAGACATATAATCCACACACTTTCATGCAGTGCCATCTTTCTTCTTTACAAAGAGCACTAGGGAGCCACAAGGTGAGGAACTGGGCCTGATGAAACCCCTATCCTGCAACTTTTGGATTTGCCTCTTTAGCTCTTCAAGCTCATTGATGGTCATTCTATAAGGTCTTTTAGCAATCGAGGCAGTGTCGGACTTTAGGTTAATGATGAATTCTAAGTCCCTATCTGGGGACATGCCAGGTAATTCTTCAAAGAACACTTCGGGGTACTCTTGCACCACTACCATCCCTTCCAAGGGCATCTCATCCAGTGATAGATGGTATGGCCCCAGTAGTAGGGTCAATCTACCTTTGCTTTTATTGTTAGCCTAGGGCACTTGGTTAGGCTCACTATTCTAGTAGTGTAGTGTATAACTCCTTGATGCCTTGCCAACCAATCCATTCCTAGTATGACATCCAAGGTCTAGGAGTTCAGTACTATCATATCTACCAAAATCTAAATTCTTCCATGGTCATTTCTACCACAGGGCTTACTAGCGTGGCATTTGTAATTCCCCCTGGTGAACTAAGTATTATGGGTTTCTTCAATTTATAGGTCAACAACTTTAGTTTATCCACATACTTTCGCACTATAAAAGAATATGAAGCCCAGAATCAAACAGAATATGCGCAAGTACTGTCTTGACAGAGAACGTACCCATCAGAACTCCTACAGCTTCCTGAGCTTCCTCAGGGAGATATGGTTCACGCGGCTGCCTTGTTGGTCTAAGGGGTTTGATACCCTTTGGTAGGTTCTGACACTTGTCCGCGGCGCTGAGTGCTTCCCAATTTGAATTCACCGATGTCATCTAGCATTGTGTGCAGTGGTAGGCAATGTGTCCTTTCTCCCCACTACTATAGAAATTGGAGTTGGCAGCAGGGTTTATCCCAGTAGACTAGCCTACAGGACGTAGAGTCTGGAATGAGCTACTACTTGGGTGGGTACTGGGGCTAGAATTTTGATGGTTGAATTAGCCTAGTAATGGAGGGGCTATTGAAAAACTTCTGAATAAACCTTCCTTGTGGCCTTCGAATAGCTTGCTTGCATTGCAACTGGCCTCTAGGTTCTTCCTTTCATTCTATAGAATAAGTGTTTTGCTCACCAGGTGGTGGAAACTGGAGAAGTTCTGAATGATTAGCTATACATGCAGATCCTTGTTCATGCCTCCAAAGAATCTATCAATCTTCTCTTCCTCATTTGACACGTCCTTCGGAGCATAGTAGGCTAATTGGTTAAACTTTGTGAGATACTCGCCGACTGACATGTCCCCCTATTTGAGAGTACAGAATTTATTCTTCTTCATTCGCATAACTCTTGCGAGAACAAAATTGGTTCTGAACGCCATCTTAAATTCTCTCCATGGAATGGCCTAATTTACTTGGTTGGCTTGAGGGGCTTGGTTAACTTGATTGGCTACTCCTTCTACTTCTGCACCTTCTCTTATAGCTCCTCCCTATGCTTCAGCTCCCTCTTCTAATTCTTCCTTGGACGTGAGGCTTTCATTACCTTGGGCGGACAAATAGTTTTTCGATTAGGCTACTATTGCTCCTTTGAGCCAATGGGTAGCGAAGAGTACTCTGTCCTCCTCAGCACACATGGTGAGCCATAGCTTCTTTTCGATATCTCGAAGCCAGTCTTCGGCCTCAAGGGTCTCATCAGCAAAAGAGAAGGTTAAGGGTCATGTCCATAGGAAGTCATCCAGTTTAGAACTATGGTTGTTGGCACTTGCTTGTTGGCTGGCATGGATAGCTTATAGGATTAAGGTTTTCTATTCCATGACTTGCACCATGGTGGGGTTGACCGGTGGGGGTGGAAGATTGATTCCTTACCCATGGCCTCTCCCACGCCCTGAGGGTAGGGCTCCCGGGTTAGCGCCTTGGTCAATGTTGGCTTGCAGTTCTGGGTTGGTGTTAGCCTAAGCCCTATCGACTCTCCCGACCATCTATGGGGGTTATACTTATTTAGCACTAAGAACTAGGTAGGTGGGTTATCAGACCTTAAAGCCAAGCCAAAAAGCATTCAAGTAAGATAAACGATGAAATGAAATACAATACAAGGCCTGAGGTGGCTACAAGCTGATTATGATAAGGGGTGGCATGGCATTAACCACATAGTGCCTAAGCCATGCTGAGTCATAAGGGTACATTACAATACCAGAGCTCACATTGTCTACCATGAATACAATACAACACCAGGCAGGTTACAAGTCCATCACCTACTATAGTGGTCAGTGCCTACTACCAAAATATTGCTTCTAGTAAGCACCTTGCTAGCCTAAGCTACTTGCACCTCCATGAATCTAGCCCTGGGCAAGTGGGACTGTAGTCAGGTGAGTAGGAGTGGGAACAACTGCCACTGAAGTTGGATGAGCTGAAGCTGGAACAAGAGCAGCTATGGCCATGGCAAGTCCCTCCAAGGGGACAATCACAGGCAGACTATGGCATCATACACTCTTATAGGTGGTGATCCTCATGCGAGGTCCACTAGCCTGGGGTTGGGATGGAGCAGGATCCGGGAGGACGATGGTAGGTCTATAGGTGCTGGAGCATGTATGGCAGCTGCCACTACCATTCGCTAAAGCTCAGCGAGTGCAGCGGCTTTCTCCTTCTCCACCTCAGCGAGTGCCTTCTCACATCTGGCGAGCTACTCACGGAGGGCCTCTACATGGCTATTGCTAGTGACCAGAAGTTGACAAAGGTTGGTGATCTTATCTAGTGCCTCAATGTAGCTAGCCCCTATCTCGCTTGCATGAGATGGACCTGGTGGGTGAGCATCGGATCATCTTCCGCCATGGGGATGAAGGTCTCATTGTGATATGCTCCCTCTCAATAGGTCAGATAGAAACAAAATGGGGACAACATCAGAGTGGCTCCATGGATCTCGCATAGGTGGGCGGAGGCTAGCCGGCTGATGTCTTGGAGGGTGTTGGCAGCAATATTCCTCCTATGCAAACTCCTGAAAGTGTGGGGATGGTGGTCGCTATGCCTGGCATAGATGAAGTCCTCAATGATTCAAGATTCTCTAACTCCCTCTGAAGCCTTGTGCCCTTGGAATATAGGCTGCTGGTTATATATCCTAGGTACTACATCAACTTGCACAGGATCTTCGTAAAATTGCCTTCGTTCTGGCCATGGGCAAAGTAGCCCCACAGACTATTAGCTGCTACTCTAGCCATCTGTAGGTTAAACACCAAGTGTAAGTCACCATTTTAAAATATAAAAGAAGGGAGACAAGTCCAAAGCTAAGAGGGATAAAGAGAAGTCATATTACACTATGTTTTAGTAAGTTCTTTTCTAAATTTTTGAAATTAAGTCCCATGATCCTAATGAATGATGGGAGGGTCACTTCAGGATGAAGTTTCTAAAAGGCTTTGATATGATCCTCTTGGTCAGCACACCTAAGAAAGCATGTTATACCGGTAACACTATAAGTTCATCATATCATATGGGGAAGTTGTACAACTTATGTAGAGTGTTAATAAATCTATTTGAATATCCATGTCCGTGGTCATGGACATGCTCAGAGATTTCACACCAAGGGTAGATTTCCATAAAATAAAACTGGGAAGGAAAAGCTTTATGAATATGATGGATGGGCTATGTGAAATAATGTTTTATGCTTATTATTACCACTACTATTTGAAACTATGCTTTCAATCTATTTATCATACTTAAATGCCAAATTCCCTTTATGAAAAACAAGATATGATAGCCATTCTTTATGTATGTATGTATGTATGTATGTATGTATGTATGTATGTATGTATGTATGTATGTATGTATGTATGTATGTATGTATGTATGTATGTATGTATGTATGTGTGTGTGTATGTGTGTATGTGTGTATGTGTGTATGTGTGTATGTGTGTATGTGTGTGTGTGTATGTGTGTGTGTGTGTGTATGTGTGTGTGTGTGTATGTATGTATGTATGTATGTATGTATGTATGTATGTATGTATGTATGTATGTATGTATGTATGTATGTATGTATGTATGTATGTATGTATGTATGTATGTATGTATGTATGTATGTGTGTGTGTGTGTGTATGTATGTATGTGTGTATGTGTGTGTGTATATGTATATGTATATGTATATGTATATGTATATGTATATGTATATGTATATGTATATGTATATGTATATGTATATGTATATGTATATGTATATGTATATGTATATGTATATGTATATGTATATATGCATATACTTATGTGCATATATATATATGTATATATATACATACATACATATACATATGTATATATGTATGTATGTGTGTGTATTTATAGCCATTCTTTTGTAATATATATATATATAGGCAACATATATGATGCTAATAGAGTTTTCAGTTATAAGGTGTGAAAGGCTATGTGGAGCATTGGATCTAGCTTGGACAGCTCGGATCAAGATAGGTGGAGGCCCTGTCGGACCTAGATTTTTCAATCTAAAATCCTCTGTGATTCCACCGCAGTCCAAAGACTCTTTCAGAGCACCTAAGAGTAACTCATGCCTGATTTGGTCAAAGCACTTAACTACATCACATTGGATGAGCCTTATTAAAGGGGGCCATTCTTTTTATTCCCGAAAGAAGGTTTTCGCACCTCGACTTGGCCTGAATCCGTGTGAATACTCAGAGAACTTACTATCCAATTCCCTATTCTATTTTCTGGATCAGTAGATAGTACTCATAGATACATTGCTGAATCATTTCATATATCGCTTGAACCATACTAAACATTAATGATACAGCAAAGTTTGAAATATACCGCATTGGGTAGCAGTTTACATAAGGGCTGATTAGGCCAAAGTTTATAATATACAATAGCAGAAATAAAAGCAGTTAGCAAAATTAGGACCACACATCTCCACAAGCAAGCGACTAGGGTAACAGTGAACGACATATATTATCGAAGGCTTAGATCATAAATATGCACATAATTTCCATCAAGTCAGCTCGTCTGGAGCAAGCAGGTACAATAGATCATCCTAATTCCCTTCGTCAGCTCCTCCATCTGGGGCGAGTGCATCATCGTAGCCATAAGGATCCTATTCACCTACTTCTAATTTTGTTGAGCAAGTGTGAGCACAAACCACCGTACTCAGCAAGCCAACATGCAACATGCACTATTATAGATGCAAGGATGAACAAGGTGTGTTGTGGTTCTTTTGCTAAAGGCCTTTAGTTGACAATTACCAATATTAGGAAATCCTACGACCTAGCAAATTTTTACTGAAATTAATTATCTAGAATGCGTAAAAGGATTTGCAATGTTTATAATAATACAGGATCCATCAACCATTACATAGCCTCCTGCATCCAATGCTAATCTCTCATTTCATGCTAGCATCTTCATCGGAATGGGATGGAGTGGCACCACGGTGGTGGAATGCGATGGCTGTGCTGCCTAACCCTAAACCTAGTGCCTGTAGGAATGGGATCGAGTGGGAGAGGCAGCGACTTGGCACTAGCACAATGAGGGAGGATAGCGCTAGCATGGTGAGGATGGAGGTGGCCGATGGTGATCGGGATGAAGGGGAGCGGTGGCAAGCGAGAAGGGGGTGGCTACACGTAGAAGGAACTGGCTTGGTGAGGGAGGAGAGCTAAGTCGGGAATGGTAGGCGTTGGTGTGATTCTATGCCACATGGGGGGTTATGCGGAAAAATCCATTAGTAACCGAGCGATTCTGCTTGCCTCGATCGTGACCACCCGAGGAGAATACAACGCTCCACATCTGCATTACCATGTTAGCATCGAATGCTGCATTTGCACTGTATGTATGTATGTATGTACGTACGTATGTATGTATGTATATGTACGTACGTACGTATATGTACATAGATATGTACGTGCGTATGTATGTACGTACGTACGCATGTATGTAGGGAATATATAGTATACACTCAGCCTTACAATGTACTCATCGTGCATTCAAACTAAAAAAGTTGTAAAAATTTTACAGATGTACTTTATAGTTTACTTCAACTATGTATAAAATTTTAAGTTCAAATTCATTCTACATTAAGAGTACCAAAAAAAGAAAATTTTCTAACAAAAGTTGAGAGTTCAAATCTGTCAAAATTTTATCTTTTTTGGCACTTTTAACATAGAATGAATTTAAACTTAAAATTTAATACATAGGTGGAGCAAACCATGAAGTTCATCCAGAAATTTGTTTTGGAATTTTTTCAGATTTGCATATTGGGTCCCGAAAGTACTGTAGCTGATCAGAGCAACCTGCAGGAAGCCCTGCCTTGTCGCCTCTACCTCTTATAGTTGTTGGTGTGCGGGAGACATCGGAGACCACTATACTCGCGAGTTCTCCCATTGAACAATGAGAAATCGATGAGCAAAACACCCTTGTCTCACCCTAAAAAACCAAGCCTAGCTCGTCTCCTTCCTTTTCACTCCACACCGTCTTCATCTTGCCCCTTGCCCATCCTTTTCCTCCTCTAATTCAAACAGAACGCAGTCATCATTTTTGGCTTCAGTGCACATGCTCCGCTATGGCCACGTTGTTTTTGGTGAGCTATTGTTGGAGAAATAATCCTGCTCCAGTTTCTTAGATAGCCATTATGGCATTACTGATTTCAGTTTTCAGTTTTCTGAATTTGGCAGTTTTTCAGTTTCATCTCCACAATTAAGTACTTCACTGTTTTCAGTTTCTAAGTTTATGCAGTTTTCAGTTTCTATGTAAATTGTAATCTCCATAAATAGTTCAGTAAAAGGATCAGAAAAGCTGTGCAGTTCACGCAGCACCAAAAATACATTGTTTCACCTTGTCCCAATCCATCCATTTGCAGCAAGAGCTAGAAAATCAAGAGAGATTGCAAGGGCGGCTGACAATTGGTATCAGAGCAAAATGTTGGCTCCCGCCTTTGCCGTAGGCCACTCCCGTACACCGCAACGACACGGCCGTGCATGCTCGCCGTCCCCACCGACGCGCTGCCCGCAACGACGCAATGGCGGCCAGCGTGAACTCGTTGTCCAGCAGGTCGTGAAGGAGAGCAGTGGCTCCATCTCCTACCCCACGCTCACACGCTCAAATTACTCCGATTGGGCGGTGTTGATGCGAGTCAACCTGCAGGCTCAAGGCCTGTGGGACGCCGTTGACACCGGTGATGTGCTATACCAGGAAGATCGCCAGGCCCTTTCGGCGATCCTGCGCGCGGTGCCTCCGGAAATGCTCCGGCCGCTCGCCGAGAAGGACAATGCCAAAGAAGCCTGGGACGCCCTCAAGGCGATGAGGGTTGGGGCGGATCGAGTGCGTGAATCCAAGGCGCAAAAGCTACGCCAGACATTTGAGTCCATGCGATTCAAAAATGGCGAGCACGTGGAGGACTTCAGTCTCCGGCTCCAGGGTGTCGTCAGCGACCTTCGCCTCCTTGGGGAGGAGTTGTCGGAGGAGAAGGTGGTCCGCAAGCTACTGCGTGTTGTTCCCCACAGGTATCGCCAAATCACCTTGTCAATTGAAACCTTAGTTGACCTCAGCACTCTGTCCATCGAGGACCTCACTGGCCGGCTCCACGCTGTCGAGGACCGTGGAGAGTCGGACGATGAGGAAGGAGACCAGGTTCTACTCACGGAGAGGGAATGGTCGTCGTATAACACCAAGGCAAACAACGGGAACACATCACGCTCAAGCCAGCGCGGCCGGCACAACCGCGGGCGTGACGGGGGAGACGAGGAACCAAAGTCTGGGCCATCCCAGGCCGCGTGCCACGACATCTCCAAGGACAAATGTCGTTATTGCGGCAAACTCGACCACTGGGCCAAGGACTGCCGAAAGGCGAAGCGGGATCGTGAGAGGTTGGCTCAGGCGAATCTTCTCCAAGCCGAACCAGAGCAGGCTGAGGGCGAAGATGAGCCCACGTTGTTAATGGCTCAGGTCTGTGACCTCTCTCCCGCCATCAACATCGAACCAGCAGGCGCTGAACTCGTTATAAACGAGGAGCGCGCTCTTGTCACTCTTCGCGACGTGGGAGAACCAGTCGATCTAGAATGGATCCTGGACACCGGCCCATCGAATCATATGACGGGCACACGGAACGCATTCTCCGAACTCGACACCAGCGTGCGCGGTTCCGTCAAGTTCGGCGACGCCTCGCGAGTCCGCATCGAGGGGTGCGGCACTGTGCTCTTCGCCTGCAAGAACGGCGATCACTGCGCGCTCATCAGCGTCTACTACATCCCGCGCCTCCGCAGCAACATCGTCAGTCTCGGCCAGCTGGACGAATCTCGCTGCAAGACGGAGATCGAGAATGGCATCCTCACACTGCGCGACCCTCAACACCGACTGTTATGCCGGGTTCGGCGGAGCGTCGGACGTCTCTATGTGCTCAACATCAACATTGCACGGCCCATTTGCCTCGCGGCGAGGGGCAAGGAGGAGGCCTGGACATGGCATGCGCGTTTCGGCCACCTCAACTTCGATTCGCTTCACATGCTCGCTCAGCGCGGGATGGCGCGAGGCCTACCGGAGCTTGAGCGCATATATCAAGTTTGCGACGGCTGCCTGATCGGCAAGCAGAAGCGAACGCCTTTCCCCGCCGCGGCGGCGTACCGCGCGTCAGAGCGCCTCGATCTCGTCCACGGCGATATATGCGGGCCCATCACGCCGGCAACCCATGGTGGCAAGAGGTACTTTCTGTTGTTGATCGATGATCTAACCCGCTACATGTGGCTCTTTCTGCTGGAGGCGAAAAGTGATGCTCCTGCAACCATCAAGCGCTTCAAGGCCGGCGTCGAGGTCGAGACCGGCCGCAAGCTGCGTGTTCTTCGCACTGATCGCGGCGGTGAATTCACCTCCGTGGAGTTCGGCCTCTACTGCGCCGAGCAGGGGATTGGGAGCCACCTCACCGCGCCCTACTCACCGCAACAGAACGGCGTCGTGGAACGCCGCAACCAGACGGTGGTGGCCATGGCGCGGTGCATGATGAAGGCGAAGGACATGCCTGGCGAGTTCTGGGGGGAAGCAGTGACGACGGCGATCTACATCCTCAATCGATCGCCCACGAAGAGCGTCCCCGACAAGACTCCATACGAGGCGTGGCATGATTGAACACCTGCCGTGCATCATCTCCGCACGTTTGGGTGCGTGGCGCACGTGAAGGTGGTGAAGCCGCACATGAAGAAATTGGAGGATCGTAGCAAGGCCATGGTGTTCCTTGGCTACGAGCCCGGCAGCAAGGCCTACCGCGTCTACGACCCCGCTGCCAAGCGCGTGTGGGTCACACGCGACGTGGTGTTCGACGAAATGAGGAAGTGGAACTGGGGGGAGCATGAGTCAGGTACGAACGCATCGATTGATTCATTCACAGTCCATTATGAGGTGCAACCCGTCGACGCCAACACTGCTTCACCAAGCCCACCGTCTTCCAATGCGTCGCCGTCGGAATCAGTGGCATCTCCCTCCGAGCCGCCGAGTCCACAGGTGGAATTTGTGTCGCCCCCCATGGCGGACCCGAACCTCGATGACGATTTCGGGGCACCGCGGCGCTACAGAAGCATGGCCAACATCTTCGCCACTTCGAAGCCGGTGGAGCTCGACTCCGACGAGATTCATTTAATCGCCACTCAGGCGCATCAGGTTTCATGAACTTCGCAAGAAGGCGAGCATCGTCGAGGTTGTCACACGGCGTCAGGATTAGGGGGAGATTTGTTGGAGAAATAATCCTGCGCCAGTTTCTTAGATAGCCATTATGGCATTACTGATTTCAGTTTTCAGTTTTCTGAATTTTGCAGTTTTTCAGTTTCATCTCCACAATTAAGTACTTCACTGTTTTCAGTTTCTAAGTGTGCAGTTTTCAGTTTCTAAGTGTATGCAGTTTTCAGTTTCTATGTAAATTGTAATCTCCATAAATAGTTCAGTAAAAGGATCAGAAAAGCTGTGCAGTTCATGCAGCACCAAAAATACATTGTTTCACCTTGTCCCAATCCATCCATTTGCAGCAAGAGCTAGAAAATCAAGAGAGATTGCAAGGGCGGCTGACAGCTATCTCCTTGCCACTTGTGTCTTTATGCACCAATTTGCTTCCTCGTCCCAACCCCTCAATTGATTTTTTTTTCTCCACTCCAGTGAATCAATGGATCTGCATCGTCTTCCCCAACTTCAGCTGACACCATCGCCGTTGCACAGTTCTCTCTTTGGTGAGCTTCAACATTACCCATGGTCTTTTTCTCCATCTCCAGCTCTCTCTCTCTCTCTCTCTCTCTCTCTCTCTCTCTCTCTCTCTCAACCTTACTGCACTCTTCTTTTCAACTCTTCTTCGCCGTAGGACCTTGGCACTGTGAAATGGTCGCTGCCGCCTCTATTGGCACGGTCGTCTCTTGACAGTTCTCTCATTGGTGAGTCCTCAGTATGGTCATTTTCAGCATCCCCTTCCCTCGCTGAACCTCATCATGCGTTCAATTTTAGCACTCCATCACCGTCAAGCTCCGCTGTAGTTGACGCCATTGCTGTTGCTATTGTTTGCCACTCTCATGCCATTCCAAAGTTCATCTGCCATCGCCAACCCCACCGGTGTGTTCCTGCTAAGCTCCTAACCCTAATGTGTAGCTTAGTTTAGCCCAAATTAGTGACTTGTGTTGTTGCCACCATAACAGTAGCTAGCGTCGCCGCTTCTGCTCACTGCATTTCCTATTCTAGTGACCATAGGTCTCCGGTCCACCACTTTTAGCATCACAACACTCATGGGAAGCCGTTTCGCACATTCTTCTGGCCCTAGCACCATTGTGGTCATCTCCGCAAGCTTGCCAGGGTCGCCACGTTTGAGCTCCTATGCTTTGTGTCACTGGTAAGTGGGCCCCATGTAGTTGAGATTAGTTTAGTGCTAACGAGTGGTTGTGGTGTGTGACTGGTAGGTTAATTAATCAAGATTTTAATTTAAATCAGTTTTAAAACTTGAGTCTCTAACAAGTGGACCCCACGCGCTAGCTAGCACATCCGTGAGCCCAGTTCACCATGGACCTAGCCCCACCTATCGACGTGATGATGCAATAAAACCCGGTTTTATTTTATAAATAAAAATAGAAATTAAAATTAAAATCTGAAATCCTAGTGCACATTGTTTTCTCTCTTCTTTTTCTCAGATTTTCTCTCCCAGTAAAACTTCCTTAGGCTCGTTCTCCCTCACACAAACTCCGATTTGAGCGATTCTTGTTTCTAAACTTTTCTAAAATCATGGGATTTCATTATACACAAAATAATGAATTTTGGTGTCTATTTGTATTTATTTAGAAGTTATTTTTATTTCGTGGCTTTTCTCATTTGTATACCGACATACTGGAATCGTGTGAAATTTGTCTAGAGCTAGAAGTGTTCAACAAGCAAGGCAAGCACTATCCTTTGACCATATTGTTCCCATATTTCAATTCTATGTATTTTTTTGCTCAAACTATTATACATGCTTATTTTGATTAAATTGCTATTTTATGTTTATTGTTTAGTTACCGCCAATTGTGCATTGATCCTACCTTGAAAAGTTGATATCTTTATTGTTTTCACCATAAAAATATTATCCATGGTTATTAGTAATATTTGTGGAATTTAAAAATTAGATATGAGTTATACTTAGCCATGCTTAGTTTAATAATGGTAAAAATGTTAGAAATTGGTATAACTCAAGTTTTTTGGCTACTTTGGGAAATGTTTTAGCTTAGTTTGGATAGTGGGGATACCTTTGATATTTTGGTTAAAAAAATAAAAATATGAAAGTTTTAGACTTGGGCAACTAGTTTGTTCAGACTAGTGCAGGTAGCACGAGATCTTAGTTTGTGGTAGTCTCACCCAGGTCATTAAGGCCAAAACTTGATCCAACAATTTTACTACAACCACATGTTCTGTAGTGGGATAGACTTGGTTGTAGTTGGTAGGTTTACTTGTTGGTTGTGCGGGCTTGGTAATGGATATCCATGCTTGAAGGATTGTTGCATTGCTTTACAAGGCTTACTTATAGAACTATGACCTCTCTTGACGATGGTAAACATCCATGTCTTGAGGTGTTAGCTCATAAGGCAGTTTATTGTTATGGCAAGATATTGTAAAAGCCTTGTTATAGTCATTCAATCTCATAATATCGTATAGAGAGTTATGGCAGACCATGGTGAGCTGACTATATCTTATGGGTAAAGTTGTATATCTTCTGTAGAGTGAGATCTTTATCTATTCAAA
Source organism: Dendrocalamus latiflorus (assembly GCA_017311315.1). Taxonomy (NCBI): domain Eukaryota; kingdom Viridiplantae; phylum Streptophyta; class Magnoliopsida; order Poales; family Poaceae; genus Dendrocalamus; species Dendrocalamus latiflorus. The sequence goes on from CM029662.1 coordinate 17,438,795, forward strand.
TAATTGTGTCCCTGATCATCTAAATCACTTGGTAATACTACACTTGGTTAGATTTTTTGGTTTTAAAGTGGTTTTAGGAATGGTATGGATGGTGAGAATCTATGCTAGGAATGTTTTGGTGAGGATTATAAAATGAGATATTGTTGTTGTGGCAAAGGAAAGTCACTTGATGCATGTACTTACATTATTTATTACTCGTTATTTCGTATTAATGTCAATCGTTCTTACATATTTCTCTTTACAAATTACTAAGTCTATTACAAATGAAAACTTGCTTTGTGCAAAATAACTTAGATTGGACGACCACTTGCTTCCATAAGCTTGTATATATTAATATCTTTGTTTAAAGTCCTGTGTAGTACAATTTTGTACTCATAATTTCTTGTCGAACACTATCAGAGTAAGAGGAAGATATCTTAATTGGCTACTTTTATGCCACGAGATTTGATGATGAGGATGCCAAGTTCTAGGGTGTTAACCCAATCGGTTGCCTATGGTTTTATGGCATACCACGAGGGCCCTTTTGTCTTAATTCATCATTTATTTCAGCTGCAAGTACTCTTTTATGTGAACTATTTAATCGGTCAGTCCATCCATGTAAAACTTGGTCATGTAGGCCTATATTAAATCACTTAATATCATGTGCTACTCTTTTTATTTACTTGTGTGTGGATGTAATGAAATGAAGTTCTATGTGTGTGCTAGCTACTGATCATGGGACTAGAACGGTAAACACATAGAACACAAAATTTAATTTACGAGTTTGACATTCAACCTTAAACTCCAAAACCGTTCGAGTCGGGACCTTGAACTCATGAAACCATTAACTTTACCCCCTCGAACCAAACCTGGGTGGTTTTCTACGGACGTGTCCTCCACATGGATGCCAACTGTCGAACTAGTAAGCATCAACACCTCATCACCACCCAATACTAGCCTTAATCTATTCAGTGGGGCCATTGTCAAAGAGAGAAAATAGAGTAGGAGCAAAGATGGCCATGGCCAAGCTCGAAGGCGAGCTCGCTAGCAGCGATGGGAAGGTGAAGAGGCATCAACATGTTCAAAAATAGGTTTAAGAGTCCGAGGCAAGTCCATTGGTGATGGCGGTGGCCAAAGTGGTGGACGGAGGCAACGGTATGACAGCGTTGAGTGGTGAGGTAGCTTTGGCCATGCAATGGTGACAGAACAGCATTGGAACAATGCAGAAGAAAATTAGAGCAAATTGGGGCATTGGAACAATGTCAGGAGGTCACTGCGATGTTATAGTAGCAGGCATAGGGACCATTGGTCATCGGAGATGAGCCAGCAACATGCAACCTCAGCGATGCCATGAGTGGGCACAATGATGATATGGTAACCGGAGATGAGCTTCACAACTAAGGTGCCCAAAGGCATCTACAGGGTACATAGAGCTCACCAGTGCTATCGATAGCGACCGAGGTGGTCAAGAATGGTGTGGCGGCGATGGACAGTGGTAGCGTTAGGGAAGCACTCCTGCCGCTGTTACCCCGAAGAGAGGGAGAGATCATCTATACATGTGCATGAAAGAGAGAATGAGAGACCTATACTTGTGCATGTGGGTTCATGTGGAGGCCTAGAAGATGGAAAACCACCTCAAATTATGTTTATAGGGTAAAGTGGATGGTTTTATAAGTTTGAGGTCCCGATTCGAACGGTTTTAGAGTTCAAGGTTGAAAATCAAACCGATGCTAGAGTTCAAAATTGTAAATTGAACTTACCCGAAGAGAGAGAGAGAGAGATCATCTATACTTGTGCATGAGAGAGAGAGAGAGTGTGTGTGTGTGAGAGATCTATACTTGTGCATGTGGGTTCCATGTGAAAACCACCTCAAATTATGTTTACGGGGTAAAGTGGATGGTTTTTATAAATTTGAAGTCCTAATTCGAACGTTTTTAGAGTTCAGTGTTGAAAATCAAACCGATGCCAGAGTTCAAGACTGTAAATTGAACTTTTTTCATTTTTTTTGTCTGGAACTCCGTTAAAGTGCATGGAAGAGGTCCCTGATTGGAGTATTTCCTTAATCCATTGAATCCAGGTGGCATCAAAAATTTTTTCACCAGCGTACGAAGAATTGATGGGATGAATGTTGAGAATGTAAATTTTTCTACGGAAGTATGAGTTTTCTTTCCAGGAGAAGAATGCCAAGAAGATATTCGTGTGTTTTTGTGTTTATGCGTGTGTGCGGTGGTAGATTTCATTATTATGGCTATACTTTGGTTAATGTTAATTGGAAATTTACTTGTTATTAACTTATTAGCACATGTATAGCATCTACTGGTAATCTTTAGCACAATGAGCCCCCAATATTTTTTATTATCATCTTTGAACCATAAAAGATATATTAGCTTATGAAAATAGAAAATGAGACAACTATTAAAAACTATCATGCAAAGGTTATATACCTACCCCCTACATATATGGGCTACAGAAGGCTTGTAGTGGCAAATTTTATAATTTATATTACAGATTTTTCTAGTTTAAAGTAAGAAATGTCTAAATAGTAATATCTTTCAATATTATATATATGTGTGGAAAATAATAACATATTTCAATATTCTATAGCCTACTGGTAAAATATTTTGCCCTATGCAAACACTAACTTTTTTGACAGTTTCTAAAAAATATATTTTTAGTTTGCTTTTAAAAGGGAAACTCCATCTGAAATATATAACCCATTCTAATTTTTCAGGAACAAAAAGGAAACAAAAAGGAAGGCGCAGGAGAGCACAACAATTTTGTTGGACGACTGCTAGACGCTAGTATGTTTCCCTTAATGACCAAAGGAAAATAACAACCAGCTACAATATACAGGTTCTGCACATAGGACGTCAAGCCTTACAATGGCATCTAATTTGAACTAGTTAACAACCATTTCCCCCTAAAAATATTTACACAGCAAAGAGACTGATGCCGTCACATAGTTTGTTGCCATAAATTATTTATGAATAGATCAGCATGTTCCCCATAACATCAGCCAAATCAATCCGACTTAGCAAGAGGAAACTTCACAATTTTTGCAGGAAAACCGGCGACATTGCAAAGATAAAGTCAAGCAAACGATGTAGCACGATTAATATTGTTTTGCATTATTTTTCGACTGTCATCGCTATGGTTTGTATGGACTGGACGTGCCGGCACCAACGGTATTGCCCACTTTCAGGCTACCATCGGCATTTTTCTCAAACAGATCATCGAAGAACTTGTTAGAAGAAACATAAGACGGCCTGCGAGTCCCTGCAGATATCGGTTGCTTCAATGTCTGCTTTATTGGTGATTCTGACCCAAAACTTCGAAGTGGTACCCCAAAAGAATGTGATTGCTGTACAGGCCTCAAATTCAATGGCACGTTCATAGGCGAGTTGGAGGTAGAATGATGTTGCGATGAAGCAGCTATGAAAGGGTTTGATTCGGTGTTATCCTGAGAGGCCCAAGGCGGTGGGGGGTAAGGAGACGAGTTGTATGGCAATTGTGATTGAGGTGGTGATTGCTGCTGAACGCCTGCAGTTTGAGACTGAGGCTGAGCCCAAGGAGCAGCGTAACTATTGTACGGTGCAGCTGCATTTCCTTGGTTTACGTAGTAAGGCTGTGGATGATCATTGGCTGGGGAACCACCTTGATTCAAGGCAGGTTCAAGTGTTTGCGCACTATGGGGTGGTGGTGAAGGGTTTGATGATACGGTGAGTGCGAGAAGGTCATTGATAACCTGCTCTTCTGGAGAAGTTCTCACAGGAGCTGGAGGATCAGGCAAAGATAATGCATTGCTTGGGTTAGATGGTGAGGCTGTAGAGGTAACAGAAGCTGCTGAACTTGCTATTCCATCGTGGGTGGTCGACAAAGATGTCCCTAAGCCAGAAGAGCTGCTCTTGGCATTTGCTGACCTCAATTTCGAATTCCTGATCACAAGTAGTCATCAGCTCCGGATGACGTAAGAAAAAAATGAAAGTAGAAAACAAGAAGATTGGCTCAGTATTACCCAGATTGGCTCAGTATTACCTCCGGGCTAGCTGGGAGAACTCGTCATCTTCATCTTCTTCCTCTTCGTCGTCCAATACATTGGTTGAGACAATGGTAGGAGCAACTGTTGCAGAGGGGGTTCGAGTGGTTCCTGCTGGTAACTCACTCAACACATCTGTTTCTTCAGCTGGTAGAGGAGAACCAGACGCAATTGCATCATGTTTGGCAAGCAGAATTTGTAAATTGTCGTTTAAGTCGAGAGCTTGGCCCAAGAGCTCCTCGTCCCTGTAATGCCCCACAGTAATTCGGACAATTAGTTCGGCAGTATATATAGACAATTAATATTAAAAATAGTGACATCTTTACGGTGATCTGAAGTGTCTCTATGTCGAGTGCTTGTTACTAGTTAACATTGTTCTGTTATGTAACAAGTTGTCAGGTCAAAAGTTAGCTTATACGTTCATGCAGCAAAACATTCAGACCGTATATGACTTCAATCTAGAATTTTTTTAATGAAGGAGCTTAAACTTTATTGATTTAAAACAGGATTACAATATGCATGAAGAAAAGCATGCAAAAACACTGATGCATTTCTAAGCCACAAGCATATCTGATAGCGAGAAGAAGTCTGCTTTGACATAGATGGGAAGCCGAATTTGCCATTCTACATGCGAAACAAAACTTGAAGATAAACCCCCGTGCCTTATTTTCCCAGTGAACTATAAGTTTATAGCTACTTACAGACCAGCTGTTCCATGAAACATCATATGCTACAGGGATTCTAATGCATGACAGTTTTATATTTGTCCTTTTCAGTTATTTCTGAACAAAAAGGCTAAGAGCCTACAGGGGAAAAGTCTCATCAATGCTATATGGACACATGCTTTCAAACTATGCGTTGAACTATTGCTATTCCGACTTCCTAGTCATTGCAAACCAATCAATCGTTTTTGCCCCTAGCCTACTCTCCTAAATTCATAGTGTAATCTCAGTAGTTTCTTTTTCCTTTTTGAATAGGTAATCCCAGTAGTTTCATATGTAATTTCTATGTTCGCATCAAATAATGACAACCAACAGCCTATGAGCAAAATAGACCTCTGTCCCTTATTAAAGGTAACGAGTAAGCTGAACAGATTAGATATGTAGGGGAGAATGTTAACACAGGCACATACCTTACTGAACTTACCAAACTCATGATCTTTTTCTGGTATGACCGGCATTGGTTCACAAGTTCTGTGATAATTTCATCATTGACAGCCTAAAAGATAAGAAATATTTGCAGTGTTAGAAAATTATAATGGACAACTTTATACTAACCAAAACAAAGCAATCAACAATTACTTCAAACCCAAAAGATAAAATTAAGATGTAGGTTGTGCAAAGTAGTGCACTCAAGGATACGACAGTAATGTAGTCAATAAACCACCTAGTTTCAACTTAACTAATATGAGTGTCATTTATTAACATTAAAATATAAGCTATATAAATAGAAAAAATCCAATACATAATATATATGCATACCTCACGATCATTTGGATTCACTGCTCTCAGCATCTCACTAAATAGTTCCACAGCACTCATCATACGTTCCAAGTCTGACAAGCTAAACAGATAAAAATGTCATATAGCACAGAACACACAAAAAGAAGCATACTGACATCCAGAGTGCAATTTTTAAAATACGGTTACCTCAGAGAAGGCTCATTAGATGACATCGCCTCATCAAGTCTCAAGGAAGAATTGACTGGCATTCCATACCCTGGTTGAAGATATGTTGGCAAAGATGTTGGGCGAATGACTGGAGGAGTAAATATTGGTGCTGCATCAGGTGAGCGCCGAGGAAATTCTGCACCAGATTGCTGCACGTAAAAATATTCATTGGTTCATGCAAAATAAACTGCCCTAGAATTGAACAACTAGATGTGCCAACTTCATATAGCTGAAGTAAGATTCCACAAAGGAATACTTGTGGGCACATAACACAAACATGAGTAAATTGCATGAGACATAGATGCGCCTTTAAACTTTTGCAAAGTCATCCATTTCCTGAGTTGTTCATGCAGTTCAAAATTCTTACTATACTACACCACATAGTTGTTCAATATGATTCTTGATCAATTGTGACTAGTTTGCAAGAAGAAAAAGTGTAAAGAAATGGAATAAATTACTCTTGAACACCCTTAACACTAATGCCAGCCAACTTTTGACCTTTATTAACTCCAATAAGTGGTTAAAATTGACATAGAGCACAAATGTGTGACTGGATAAGAAATCAAACTGCAGGTGTGCCTCATGTGGAAGCAAAGCCACAGGGGTTTCTTTAAAAAGTTTAAAGGTAAATGGGTTTCCCATGTAATGCAGCTTGTTCTCGATAGTCTAGCAGACATCAAACACACCTTCAGTTCAGAATATGCCCAGTAGTACTGAGGGTGCTTCCCACCAGGACCACCAAAAGCATCTTGCCAAGAATCAACGAGTGTCAGAATTTTGTCTCTCACTTGCATATCTGCCTGTAAAAATGGTCAACAAAATGACAAAAAGAAACAGTGAAAGCACTTCAGAAGGAACCCCAAAATATTTATGCAGTACATGGTAATCAAATGTATTAGTCACAGACTCACAGTCAATGTAGCATTCAGATAATTCAATGCGACTGTAAGGGAAAACAGAAAACTAACCTTTTTCTTCACAATTTTCACCATTTCCTGCAGTATGTCACGCTCTATAACTTGAAAATGCACGTGATCCCCACAATTCTTTATTAGAGTCTCCAATAGCTGCAAACCAATTTCACAATATTCTCACACAAGGACAAACCAAGAGAACTAAAAAGATACTTAAGCAAAGAAGCGTACCGTCAAGGCAAGAAATTGAACCTTTGAACTCTTGTGCTGAAGACGCTTCTTCAAAGCTTTGATAACCTCTTTTGCTTGCCTGAATCAATGCATATTGTAAGCTCAACTATTCAATCTTGTAGGAAACACATACGAAAATTGCATGCACCGTTGTGTCATGCTGTATAACCCTTACAGATTCTCACATTCAAAATGAAATAAGCACAGTATCATCCCGTATACACTCGCAAAATTTCAGCAGTCAGCCCAAAAAAGGTTGGTCAGGCCCTAAAAAAACCTGTTTGGATGGCTTGTGTTTGGGGTTACAAAAATGAATCTCCCAAGCTTGTTCTGCAGACAGTTCTTCCCAGCCAGTGTTTTGCAGCAAGAAGATAAGCTGCTTTCTGCCATCTCATCATATGCAGTTACCACAAAGATGAGGTTGCAACCAATTGGAACTTGTTGCGCATGAGGATTACAATGACAGGTTTGGTCTCAATGGCTTGTAAGCTCATCAATAAGACAAATGGGTAGTATCCTCAATTGTTTTCACAAAACTATTTGAAGGATGATTCTTGGGAAAATTGGTGTGATTATGCACATCTTGATTTGATCCATTCCATGCCTTGTCTGCAGTTAAAGGCATTAGTTATTTGACCAACATTTCTTATTGATGTATGAGTAGGATCTCGCAGTTTTCTCCAATATCTAACTTTTCGGCAGACTAGTCAATGCACAAAAAAAATCAACATGGTATCACAGCTCAGAGGTGCATGTCTAGAACATCATTTTAGAAAAAATAATTATTAGCAATTTAAGGGTCCAATGGTTAGACCATGAGGGTCCCGTTGTGCCTACGTCGAGTCCACATTGTAGACCTGGTTAAGCCTAAACGCGAGGAGCAACGTTCAAGCATGAGTATCATCTTTCAGAGGAAAAATGTGTATGCTTTTACTTGTGTTCCTGCTACATATGCTGTTTTGTTTTTCCTGAACAGACTAGAGGGAATTGATAACAGGAAGCTTTACAGAAAAGGGAAAAATCAGTTTGAATTCCATCTTTTACAATTGTTTTGCTTCTAAGTATGAAAAAATCCATTGCATCAAAAGAGGGTATTAAATATTCTAAAGAGGCAAACTACTCTGAGCAAGATTTCTTTCATGTTGAGTTTGATAAAAAAAAAGGCTTATTGAAAAATATCTCTTCAATGGAATTTTTCTGCTTACAAATACTACTTTATGCAGCGCGTACTAACAATCTCCAATCAGCCCTTTACAGGCCAACGATCAAGCAAGGGGCAGCTTTTCCAAGATGACAAAGTAAAAAGCAGAACACAAGACACAAATCATGAGATCAAGGCACGTATTGACAGAAGGTAGAACCAAAATTTTTCCATCAACCCTTGCACACCGAAGATTCTACCATGGAACTACCGGCTATACGAGCAATAATAATACCTCTAGTCGTAATTAGAGGAAACCCACTTTTCCTTCCATGCTTTAGTGTGCTCGATGTCCAAATAACAGAGAAGGGGTAGAAGACGAAGAAATATTTGATATTACTGCGGCTGCACGAGAACCAAGAATTCAAAACAATACGCGAGAGAGAGGGAGAGAGAGAAAGAGAGACCCGTGATCGGAGTTGACGGCGTCGCAGATGTCGATGTTGAGGGTCCAGTCCGGGCCCAGCAGCAGCTCGCTCGTCGCCTTCTCGACCCTCACCGCCGCCGCCATCTCGTGCTCTGGCAGAAAAGAAAGGAATGGTCGAGGGAGCTCAGGGAGACGCGGAAAGGGAGGGGGTGCGAAATTTGTGGGAGTGGACTCGGACTCTGAGGAGTGGGCGTGGGGAGAGGAGGAAGAGGACCGGTTTCAGTGGCGCGGCGGTAAAGAACAAAAAACGGGCGGCCATTATTAGGGGCATATATGCCCTTTCTCCGTGCTGGTGAATAACCAATGTCGTCGTAATCAACCATAACCGAGAACAAGAAACATGAGGACAAAATGTAAGGGGACATGTTGCTTTATTGATATGATTTTTCAATATATAATATTAAACATCTCCTCTGTATTTATAGTCTGATTACTAATAGACGTACAGGAAATCTATATTTAGTATGAGCCTATGAGTCCTACACGGACATAAAACTCTGCCTAAAGCCGACCGGTATGGAACCGGATTGGTTTCCTAATACTTCTCTTTGGGTGAATATTGTGTTATGTATATAACTCGTCAAAAACTTCTTTCAAAAACTTTACGTGAGAAATCTTATAGCAAAAACTCACCAACAAAAAAAGAGTGCAACACTTGATCTTCTTGATCAAATAATCTTCTGGACCATGTATTCTTCATGAAAAGTTCTTCATGATGTATGCATGATCTTCATGGTTCTTGCAATGTTGATCTACTAGATCTTAAACAATTAAGTGGTAAAACCTTTAAGGTAAATTTAGGTAGTGATCATCAAATTGATTCTTTCTAGGTAAATCAAAACTAAGACTTCCATAGTCCAAAAGCATGATGATCAAAGCATATATGCTCTCCCTTAGGACAACATCTATTGGAATCTTCTGATTCCAATGTCGTAATCATATTTTTCAGAAATAAAACATAGCTAATGACATTGTGAGAAATAGACTAGATTATCCCTATATTTAGTCTTCTAGACATTTATCTAACTACTCTTCCAAATATGTTTAGGATAAAATAATACGGGAACAATATGCTAAATATTTTCAAATAACCACTGTATAGTTGTGTAATACAAGCATATATTTGTCTTTACATATGACTATGGGGTAAAAGTACTTGCACTGTCATATACCTTTTGGATATGACTTATCAACCCTCTTCATGTAGGGCAAAATACATTGCAACTTTCTCTAGGTTGATTTTCAAAGTTACAACTAATCAATCTATTCTGCAGAATAGAACTACAAGCATTGGATTGTACCACTATAGCGTAAGATATAACGGGTCTAAATTGGCATTTAGAAGATTAATCATGTTGCCAATATCACCAATATGCTTATACCTTCATGGTACTAGATGATACCAGCATTCCATTATCTTCTAGTGGAATATGCACTTCATAGGTGTTTATATGGCACACTTCTCTTCTTATGGTTCCTCATTTCATTCTCTCAAGTCTATATAGGTTTTTGTCCACTTCTTGAGATCACATAGTCATTGGTGCGATTTCATATATTGATTGGTAAGTCGTTTATTGACTTATTCCTTCAAAGAAATTAGTGGTCATCCCTCAATTAGAGACATATTCATAGGTATGAGGTGTATACATATATATGTTGCGATTTTTTTCCTTCTCATCACAAGTCCTAATTCCTTCAAGGATGTCCTCGTACAAATTTTCATAATCCATTAACTACATATTCTTTATCCATGCCATTTGCTAGAAATACCATGCAGAAGAATATATTTTTATTCATAATCGGAGAGTACTAGTGTTTACAAGGACACAAGAACCATTGTTTTTCATCACCTCATTATTTTCATAATGGCCTAATAAGTCTAAGCTTGCTAGTTCTAAGACATGCATTTAGCGATTATGGTTCAGTCTCAATTACTTTCTTTATTTGACTCGATATGTGCGCTTCAAGTATCTCTTTGTCATAGACTATGGTTCCCAATCTGGGTTCTCATTACAAAAACATTAGTAGTTATCAAGGCAATGATGTCAACAACTATTCCTTTGTCCCATATCCTCTTAATTTGAGATTCTTTTAACAATCTTCGTCATTTCCTAAAATGAAATATTTGTTGTTGCTCCACATTCCCAACATGATAGTTTGTGCACACTTATGTTGCTGGGTTTTCATCTTCACGATAAGCCTCTTCATGAGTTCTTTCTCACCTTCAAGACGAATTCTCTCTAGGGGTCTTAAGGATTAATTGACCATTACTTAACTGGTGTCATTAGGCCACAGAACCCACAGGCATCCCCACATATTTTAGATTGTTGACCAATAAGTCATTCCGCATTATGGGTATACTATTTAAAACCCGGGGTATATCACTGTTAGCATTGAGTTTACTATAAGTAAACATAAATTGGTTACTCCTTCATAATTTCTTCATGATGAGCCTCTTCGTGAGGTCTTTCTCACCTTCCAAACGAATTCTCCGTAGGAGTCTTAAGTAGTGATTGACTATTACTTGACTAGTGTCATTAAATTGTTGACCAATAAGTCATTCCATCTTGTGGATATTCTATTCAAAACCTAGCGTATACAACTCTTAACGGTAAAGTTACTACACGTAAACACAATTTAGTTACTTCTTCATAATTTTTTTAACAATTGTCTGACAAAGTCCCTCTTCTCGCTTACAAGAGTATCAACTAAACCTCTAGTTTAGCTTTGGCTAGTGCGTGAATCTTAACACTAAAGATCATTTTCATCTAGAAAGATCAAGTCATTCGATAATTTTGGGCTTTTTCTCTCCCCTAAATGCCGACATTATATCTTTTTTAATAGCATACCACAAAAATATCCTATCATAGGCATTGGATTGATAGAATTTTCGATCCAACATATCCCTAACTTCTAGTGAAGGCCCATAGATGTAGCATTTTTAATTTTTCAGATTCACTTTTGAGAGCTGCTAACATCATCAATTTTGGTGCATATGTACGCTCTTACCACTAGGCTAGTTGCATACATGTGCTAACACAGCGGCTGAACTTTAAAGTTTAAAATTCAAATTTGATTTGAACTATGTGAATGACTTCGGTCTGCATGTGCAATTTGGAAAATAAGGAGTAATAGGATCTTTCAACAAATCGTCCTAGATTTTGCAGGATGGAGGAATATTTGCAAGCATGAATTTGCCATGGTTATCCATAGGGCTAAAACCATTTACAAACCATTCATCATAGATTGGTTCAATAATCTAGACTGATTTTTCCTTTTTTTTTACGTTTGTCTGTTTTCTTTTGTAAATTTTGCATGTAAACATTGTTTGCTTTAATTAATTTTTTCAGTAGGATTCTTTCCTGCTGTCTTATTCAAAAAAAATTCGGTCCAAAATTGCGGAAATTCGCAAGTTTCGGTCACTACGGTAGGTCCCTAGATTCTTTGCCAAAGAAAATTGATAACCTCGTATTAATGCAATCTAGAGTCATCCTTTTTCTTTTGAAGATAAGAGTTCCTTGCTTAAACAAAACAATCCTACCATGACAAGTAGCATCATGACATTAAAAGAGAAGAATACCGGCGACGGGAAAGCTCATCAAGGAGCTGGCCTGTGTCAGCTTAGCACTAGTAAACATTATGGTGGGGCCCACCCACCACTCTGGATAATGCTGCAGGGGTGGGGCTTGAGTTGCCACTTGACCGCCGCCCAGCGTTGTTGCGTACCTCGCTATTGTCCACATCAACACAAGAAAAAGGCCTGTTGAATGGAGGAAACTTTCATAAATTCAACTGTCTGACTCGAACCCGTTGCTTGGTTTACTCTCGCCCAAGGTCTAGTTTGATATTAATTATGATACATATTTTTTTGTGTGATGATGATGGCATGATGCGGTCGAAATGGATTTTTGATTTGCTCGTGCGTTAACGAATGGAGTGAGAGCCACCGTCTTTTTTATTTCTATTTTTTTCTCAAAGAAAAATTAGAAAACAGTATACCATCCTTAGCTTTTTTTTCTTCTTCTTCTCTCTTGCTCACTCCCTCTCCCTGTAGCTTTCTCGCTCACTCTCGCTCCTGCGTGACAGCCGACGGGGTGGCGTTGATGGAGGATAGTGGGTGGCACCAAAAGGCGGGTCAGCGAGGTGAGGGCTAAGAGAATATTAGGTTGAGCTCTGTGGTCGATGGGGGTGGGGGAGCCGTTGGCGCAGTGAAGCGATGACCTTGTCGTCGATCACAACAAGATAGAAGACCAAAGAACACGACCCAAAAAACTTTGAAACACGAAATCACTTATTGAGACCAAAATCAAGATTCTTAATGAACTTGCTATCAAAGTGTCTAGATAATTGGAGATTGATATCAAGAGGTTATCTCCATCTCATTCACATCATTGGCACAATAAGATCAAGAAGAGGGAAGAGAAGAGATCAAAACCAACTAAACAAGAGTAAATCAATCAAAACAAGAGATAGACATGAATATAACCAAATATTGATGTATTGCCACTCGAAGAGCTTGGTTTTACAACCACTCCACCTTAAAAGACAGAGAGCATACCAAGTACTCCACTCTCAAATCCTAACCCTAAACAAGAGAGCACATAAGAGAGAGAGGTTGGATGGTTAACCATTTGTCTCCATCCCAACCCTCTTTTATAGGTGGACAACCAGCCATCCTAACCCTTAGTGGATATTATCCACTTAACACAATAGGAGAAACTCGGTAATCCCACACACATGGATTTTACTCACACATATTCACGTATGCGCTCTTTTCAAAATGCATAAGCACGCATCCGCTAAATCCTTACCCTTCGGCCGTCTTGATTAAACCAGCTCCACCTTGACCTCAACCGCTCTCCCAAGCACCACTCATGGGTCACAATTTTGATCTAAGATAGTTTACAGTATTTTGGCCAAACTCCCAAAATACCCTTCGTTAACCCGATCATCACCATCCATTGCAAATAATCACCATGTTTACCATGTGTAGGTGCACTACTAGCTTGCCATGAGTCGCCAAGTCTCTCCCATCCCGGTTCCACCGAGCTTACTTGGCCCGTCCAAGCCACGTGGTGCAATTCCACCATTCGAACTCACCTTCAACATTTCCTATCTTTCTCGTGCCATGCTCAAGCTCACCATCTCACCCGGAATCCTTGATCGTTCTAAGCCTCAGCTCCTCCATTAGCCTAGCCCCGATCCTCGCCGTTGACCATAGTTGACTCCAAGCGACACTGCATGTTTAAAGACAAAGAAATCGTTTTTGGACACAAGTACCTCGCAACTTGACCCACGTTAGCCAAAACATGCATCATGCAAACTTAATGCAATGAACCAGGTCACCCCAACTCAATCCATAACTCAAAACCCAAAATCCTATTGTTCTACGAAATTTGGTAGTACGGCATGCAATATGCCAGTACTACCGCTCCCTAAACCGGTACCACCGCACCTTCCAATCCCAAAATGGACCTCTATGGAAATAATGTACCGTCATGTAAAATTCAGTGCTACCGTATTGTGGTATGACCGCACATGTCCAGCAATACTACTGCCCTGTGGTATGACCGCACCAACACTTGTGCTACCACCGTTTTTCCTGAAAATTCCAGAAAACAACCCAAACAAAATGCGATCTTTACAAAATCATTTAACCACTCCACAAAACTTATAATGGTTCATCACAATAATATCCTAAATCTTCTCACGTGGTCCTTCAATCTCCCCCTTGATGAACCTATTAGCAATTCTTCAAACATACAAATAAGAGGTGGTTTTAAACAAATAAGAAGAATTTTGCAAAGAGAGCTCCAAATGGTCAAAAAAAGAATGCGATGATCTGAAAATGACCATTTGAGACAGAGAAGGTAGAAGCTACTAAATATGACAATTTTTAACAAAAAAACTTCATATCCACTAAATGTGTTGGTAAATCTCACTCTAAGTCCATATGAAAGAACAATTGTTCGATTTGACCTTGGTCATAGTGAGAAGAGACCAAAAGATTAAGAAAATCATATAAACACAATGAAGCTCTAAAAAGCAAGATTTTGCACAAAAAGTTCAAATCATGCTCTATATGTGCATTTGTACTGATCTTTTGAAATCACACTCTAGATGTGTATTTTACTGATATTTCTCCCACTTTGATAATGGAGTCATCAAGATACATAGAAGAAGATAGAGCATAAATAAAATAAAGTGGTTGTATTTTATTTATTTTTAGTATTAGGAGCCATGAAAATTATCCAAAGTGACTTTACAAGTATTACACTAAGCCATAAAAAGTGAAAGTGCTATCTAGATCATGGCAAACCATATATAGCTAAATTAAAGCCAAATAAGCAATGACCTAAAATTAAATAAATTTTAGCATGTCAAGGCGATCAAGTTCATAGTTTAGCCAAAGGTATAAAAAATGAGCCAAGCTATGTCAAGAAACTAAATGGAACAAAAAGAAGGAATCAAGTGCTTAAACAAAATGTTTTAGCCTTAAACTTGTAGTACTCTAAATTGACTCAATTGTAGTTTCTTAGTTCCATTTAGTTTCATTACATAACTTGGCTCATATGTTACGTGCGGTACTACCGGATTCGTAGAAAAATAGGATTTTGCATTTTTAGTTATGGCTTGAGTTGGGGTAACATGGGTCATTGGACTAAGGTTGCATGATGCATATTTTAGCCAACGTTAGTCAAGTTGTGAAGAACTTGTGCTTGAAAATGATTTCTTTATCTGTAACATCCCATTTTCAAAACCCTATGCTAATGAAAAATTTCAAATTTGTGTTCTGAAAGTTCAAAGAATTTTATTCTCCAATCTAGTAACCATTGTGCTTTTCAAAGAAAAATAAAAAGTGCAAAATTGCTTTCAAATAAATACTTCAAAGTCACCTTTCAAAATCTAGAATTTAAAGTCATATTTCAAAATCTAAAAAATCTCAAATGTGCTTTTATCTTTTAAAGAGGAAAGGGAAGAAAAAAAAATAAAAGGAATAAAATAAAAACCCCTTTCAATCCCGGCCGCTCATCTTTTCCCCTGGCTCCATCTCCCTCCTTCTTCCTGCCCGCAGCACCCTCTCCTCCTCTGTCCCTGCCGCCGCTCGTCGCCTTCTTCCACCCACCCGCGCCGGCGAGTTAATGCGATGACAGCCTCGCCTACCGCGCCAGCGCCCTCGTTGTCAATGCCATCGCCCTCGCCTTCAGCACCCGGCCGTGGCCGACCTCTGGCTCGTTTCTCCCCCACCTTGCCTTCAGTGCCGCCGTGTCCGGCTCTGCCCATGCGTCGGCTCGCCGTCTGTCGCTGCCCGGCCGAGGAGCGGCACTGGCACGCTGTCGCGTCCCTGGTCATCTCCCGCACGTCCTCCGCTCGCGTTGACCCCCGCCCTGTCGAGCATCGCTTGTTGCCTTCTCCCCTCACTGCGCTGCCGTAGTACTCCTCTGCCGCCCACTGTGCAAGTCATGTCGCCACCTTGCTTTCCGCTCCGCCCCCACGTCGGGCCAAGCTCGGCTCCTCGCCTTCAATTGCGCCCGACAAGTCACCGGTTGCCACTCCCGGACTGTGGGCACACAGGGCTGACGCCACCCGCATGCCCGGTGCCATGTCGTCGAGTCCCCTTGGCATCTCCCTCCTCTCCCTGACCCGCTATAAAAGGGGCACCCCAACCTCACCGCACACCCACACCACCGCTCACCGGTTTTCTCCATCACCGTCTTCTCTGCTGTCGGCTTCTCTCCGGCAATCCCTGCCACCAAGCACCACCGGTCAACGCCATGGCCCTTTGAGCCTCTCCCCACACTCGCCATAGCTCTCTCTTCCTTCTCCCTCAACTAATTGGCCCCTCTTCCCTTGCAGGCCGCCGGCGAAGCTCTTCTTCCCTAACTTCGGCGCCGAGTCCTCTAGGAGAACCGCAACGCCCCAGGCCGATTCCCCGAACTTGGAGCACCGCCGGGACACCCCAAGCTCCACCCCCGCCTCCCTCCCCAGTGAGCCGTTGCCGTCATCTTCCTCGCCGTCAAGCCCTTCCCCACCGCCAGCCCTCTCGGCTTCACTTCGGCCACCGCTCGAACTATAGGTGAGCTCAGGATCGTCCATGGATGCTCCCATGCCGAGTAATCGAGCTCTAACGGCCTAAGTCAACGGCGCCCAACCTCCCTTGTTTCGGCCGCCGCCGCGCTCGTCGCCGGTCGCCGCCAGGCCAAATTCAGCTGCCCCACTTTTCCCTGAGGTGCGTGCGATGCTGTGGAGCTCATTTTGGCCGACGCTGTCGCGCCACCGTGGCCCCTCGCCGCTGGCCGACTCCGCCGCACTCACGGCCAGACCTCGCTATGACCGAGCAGCAAGCCAGCACAGTAAATGCGCTAATTAACCGCTGTCCTAAGCAACTACTAACCGGTATTAACTCTTTTAATGATGGGTCAACCGGACAGCCACTTTAAAACGGTAATAATCCGACAGCCAGTTAATTCCTCTCGGGCCCCACCTGTCAGTGAATCTCTCTCTCCCTTTTTATTTTCTGAATTTCCTGAGAAATAAAACTTTGAAAGGCTATATCACCCTCACCATAACTCCAATTTAACGAAACCAGTTTCTAAATTTTTCTAAAATCAAGATCTATCTGATGATTCTGGTTTGGTTCAGTTTTGAGTTCATTTAAGTTTTGTTTTATTTCTTTTGGGTATTTATTTTTACTTCTGCTTGCTTGTTTTTCCGGTGCGTTCTTCCGAGTAGAGTTCGAAGACGTGAACGAGCCCCCGATTGAAGCAGCACAAGACCCCCAAGCTCTTGATCCAGGCGAGTCAATACTTTGATCATTTTGCGCCTATATTTTATGTGAAACTATATCCATTTAACTTATCCAAATTTGCATGCTTTACTTTATATGCAAAAGTATGTCACTCTTAAGGTAGCTAACATCCATGTGTCTACCTAGTAAAATGATACCCCACTAGTGATACTTGAATCACCTGACCATTGTCGCCCTAGATGTTAATGATAACTATGGTAGTTATAAGTCATATTACTGCCATGCTAGTCTTCCAGGGCACTAGCGGCCCTGATCATCATTCTTTACTTATGAAAACTAGTTTTGGGATAGTCATGGGATGTACGTGGCTGGACGTTTATAATAACTTATGTTATGCTTCTCAAAACCCTAAAGATCTGCTATACCAGTCTGGGCGGATGGTAAGAATGGTGGGTGTGGATGTAACACAAGGTTGTGGTTAGTGGAATGAACCGCCCAGACAAATTAAGGACTTAATCCTGTGTGGACCTCTCCGTGTACAACAGTGCAACCACAAGCTGGTATAATGTAGGCTTGGCTAAGTAATTTACTAGACTCTCTCGTCATCTCATGGAGAACGTGTGTAGGTGGGTAATAAAAGCCCCACGTGGAACAGGACACCGGATGTAGGTGACGTCGCCTAGGATAGCGTATGTGGAGAGTGGAGTCCGACTGCGCTAACCTATGGTAGACATCCTGCACAACCTATGGAAGCAACCCCATAGGAGTGAGAAGCTAGAGGGCGAGGTATTGTAAAGGCCTCATGGTAGTCTCTCGATCTGGATGACCAAGGAATCGTGTAGAACCATCGGGAGGATTATCTCTTGTGGGTAAAGATGTACAGTCTCTGCAGAGTACAAACTATTTGAATAGCCGTGCCCACGGTCAAGGGCAGACATGGAAATCTTCCTCGAGTTAGTTCTATTTCAAAACTTTTGAGGGTGGGAAAAAACTGTCAGGCGGATGTAACCTGACTTTGGTAAATTTTCCTGGAGGGATGTACTCCAGTGTTGGTATTAAGGTGGAAGTAACCTGCTAATCAAAAGTAAGCATTGGTGGATGGAACCATGAAATCGGTGGATAGAACCTACCTTATAAATTTTTGCACACTTTCAATTATCTAAGCATAAGTTTTTGTGAAATGCTAGGTCATAGGGACTTTTAAATTATGATTATTCCAAAAGTCGCTTTAAGCAAATAAAAGAACCCAAGCCACCCTTGTTTAACCTTGCATCAGTAATTGTATGCATTTTGTGTGTTGGCTCGCGGAGCATGTTGAAGTGTGCTCACCCTCGCTCTTAACCCCCCATTCAGAAGCCGTGAATCAAGGGCACTATGTCTACTACGAGGACTAGGACGCTGAAGGAAATGAAGATGGAGGAGACTAGATTAGGTTACGGTAGTCTTGCCCCTCGCCTCAGTCCAGTTGACCAGGCTAGTTTGTGGGTGTATCTGTTATTAGTTAGGTCTCTGATTAATAGCGGTGGCACCTAAGTTGATCCAGTCACTTGCCTGTGGCGAGTTGTGCCCTATCCCGCTTATGTACGTTTCCGCTTTCGCTCTTTATGTATTGTATCCATTTGGCCCGATGGCCCTGATGTTAACTCAACCTGACATGGTCTATTTGAACTCTGGTAATGTAATGTATGGTATTGTCGTGTATGAAATGATGTAGCCATGTATCTGTGAGCACTATCTACTGATCCAGGAAATAGTGCAGTGTTTTCACAGAGGGTTCCAGGTTAGTAAACTTGGGGTCCGACATTATCTTAGAATATGCAGGGTCATTTGGAGTCAACCATGGTCAACGGCAAGGATCGGGGCTAGGCTCAAGAAAGAGCTAAGGCTTGGAATGATTAAGGATGTCGGGTGAGATGGTGAGCTCAAGCATAGCGCCAGAAAGATGGAAAATATTGAAATGAAATCAAATGGCGGGATTGCACCATGTGGCTTGAATGGGCCAAGTAAGCCATTTTGGCACTACTCTCGAGCAAGTTGTATTCATCGATTTTGGTTTTGGCTTGGTTTCAGTGCAACCTCCTTCAAACTGAAAAAGGTTTCAACTTTGCCATGATTTTCATGATCGTTTTTTAGAATAGGTTCATAATATCATAGAGAAAATCCCTACAAAATTTTATGCCATTTGGATCTTCGGATAAAAAGATCCATCGATTTTGGTTTCTGAACTTGGGCTAAAATTATTATTCATTGAAGATAAAGGTACTACCACTTTTATAATTGTGGTACTACCGAAAAAGGTAATATTGAGTTATAAAAAAGGTGCTACCAATTTTCTGATTTCTTCAGCTGAGTTTTGTGTTGGTTTTCTATCCTAATCTTCATAACTCTATAGCTATAGGAGTAAGGGATAGTTGAATACTTGAAGAAACATTTTAAGGCACCATTCACCTTCCCTCCCGTCTGTTGCCATCTTCGGTTCTACAAGTGGTATCAGAGTTTAGTTAGCTCTTCTCATAGATTTTAACCGGTTTTAGGAGCCATGGTAGCAAACAAGTATTCCACCAAGCCTCCTATCTTTGATGAGGTCGACTATCCCTTTTGGAAGTGTAGAATGGAGTTTTACATTCAGGCTCAAGGCTATGCGATTTGAAAAAAAGGTTAAGACTCAGTTTGTTGTTCCTGCTAATAATAACATCATGATTATGAATATGCCAGATGTTGAGGCAAACGTTAAGGCAACAACATCATCATTCAGGATCTTAGCCAAAGTGAGTTTGGTCGCATCTCTCATCTCACGTCGGCACACGATATCTGGATGACCCTTGATGCATACAATGAGAGCACCACCCAGATCAAGATTGTTTGATAGGACCAGTACAAGAGAGAGTACAACAAATTCAAGATGCTTGCTGGTGAGTCCTTGGATGAGTGACTTGGCAGATTTCACAAAATATTGAGCAACCTTTGAGCTGTTGGTCTCACATACCCAAACTCAGATAACACTCGATAGATGCTTTTTACATTAGATATTAGAGTTTGGGAGATGAAAGTGACCACCATTATGGACACAACTGATTTATCAACCTTGAGTCTTGACGTGTTGTACTCGCGTCTCAAGACTAATGAGATCAACATTGTCTCTTGCAAGACGAAGTCACAGTCGATGTCCTTGGTCACTGATCCCACATGTGCTTCTAGAGCATCTTCTGATAGTGCTTTTGGTTACTCTTTGGATGCTTTATGCGAGATGAGTGATGAACAGCTTGAGCAGTTTTCAGAGAGTGACTAAACCCTCTTAGCCAGAAAGTTTTCACATGCATACAAGAGGGTTAGAGAGATAAAGAGAGGAGGTCTAGTGATCTGCTTTGAGTATGGTGGCTCCAACCACTTTTGAGCAAACTACCCTAAGCTGTAGAAGGGCAAGATTGACTATTGCGGTGCAAGCAAGAATGACTATACCAACAAAAACTACAACAAGAAGCCCCCAGCTCGGGATCAAGGCAAGGAGAAGAAGTACCACAACTTTGGCAAGGCGAAGAAGCTCTTCCACTATGTCCTCACCACCTTCGACAACTTTGGCTTCAGTGACATGGAGGGTTGGAGCGATGACAACGGTAAGGATGATTTGTAGAAGGACACCAAGGATGACGATGGCTTCACCGGGATGTGCTTCATGGCTGATGAGAACGACATCAATGATGACGATCTCTTTAGCGACTCCGATGAGGTAGGCCCCTCCTACGACCAGCTCAATGATACCTTTCTAAAGCTAGAAAAATTCTATGATAGGTTTAGAACTAGGTGTGGTGAGTTAAAGAAGGATGTAGAGAGCTTATCACAGGAGTTTGCTTCACTTAGATCTATTTCATCCTATGACGATTGTGATGTTTGTTCTTCCTTACTTGGAGATATGAAGAAACTAAAGACCTTGCATGATAGTGTGATCTCTGAGCTTCATTTGCTTAAGGTGGAGAATGTTAGTCTGTTAGCTGAACTAGAGATGACTAGAGTTACTCCATGTCAGTTTGATTCTTCCAAGACTATAGTCTGCACCTCATGCGAGGAGAAGGATAATTCTTTTAGGGATTTGTATAGTTTGCTCTTTGGTCTACCTGAAACTTGTGATAGCTGTGTCAATTTCAAGAATAACTTAAAGAAGGCAGATCATAAAATTGCTGACATGTTGCATTCATTGTGCTTGTTGTTTCTTGTACCAACTGTCCTAAATAGACTGCTGAATTTGAATCTATATCTAAGGAATTTTAGGATATGTGTGATCATAATAAGAAAATGGCTCAATATACTTCCAAGGCTCCTGTTAGCTCATCATGCAACAATTGTGAAAAACTAAAATCTGAATTGATTGCTTTGGATGAAAAATATGTGAAGCTAGTTAAGGACCTACTAGAGAAACCACAATCTACTTGCTTGTTCTGTGCTGAAGTAGAGAATAAAATATAGGATATGTGTTGTAGGGGTGGCCCCCACCTAAGCCCAACAGGCCTGTCAGAGGAATGTAAGGCCCAAAATGGTGCATGTATAATGACATGAATACCCCTGAGGGGAGTACTCAGATGTAAGGGCATTAGTGTAAAAGCACCCCCATATGAATGTATATATGCAATACCAGCCATGAGGGAAGGGCGAGGCCATTGACTCATCTAACTCCCCACTACCATACTCTCTCTCTGTTTGGTCTGTAACCACAACAGTTGGCGCCGTCCGTGGGGAGGACAAGAACAAGCCTCCAGGTCGGAAGGAGCATGGCACCAAAGAAAGCTTCACCGACGGCGACGAAGAAGAAGAAGGCGGAAGCGGCGAAGTCTCGCGTCAGCACCAGGGCTTCGGCTTTAGCAGCTGCAGGTACGGGTGGCGGTGCAGGTGGGACGACCGTGAACACCGACGTGACGCCCAACCCCGCCGCCGACGTGACGCCCAACCCCGCCGCCGACGTGACGCCCAACCCCGCCACCGATGCGATGCCCAACCCCGCCACCGCCGCAACGCCCAACCCAACCAGTGACACAACGCCCGACCTCGCCAATGTCACCACACCGCCAGACCCCCGCCGACACCGCCCCGACGACAAACCCCGGCGATGGCAACGCAGGCGCATCCGTTTTCCCACCCGGCGCAGAAGCGGTGAATGGTCCCAGCGGCGACTCGGACCTCGTCACTGGCTCCAGGGTCCTCCAGGACAACGTGGCGGGCAGCCTGGGCGTGCAGGCCGTGGTCACCGCCGTGTCGGTCGTACCGCCAAGCACACCGACGGCCCCAGCCACGTCCGCGGTGGAGACTGCCCTGCTGGCGGCCCTCAGCGCGTTTCAGCGGGAGCTAACAGACCTCCGCGGAGCTGTGCGAGATATGCAAGAGGCTCGGAGCCAACACGCCCCCCCGACGGTGGCATCCGAACCCGCTCCGGAGAGGGCGGATAGCCGCGACGCCCCTACGTCTAGTCGCGTCCCATTGCGGCGCGTAGACCCGGAGTCCCCGCTCTCCGCGGGCCTACAGCAGGCGGCATGGCCTGAAGACTTCAAGTTCCCGAGCGTCATCGAGACGTACAAGGGCGACTCCGACCCGCGAGAATTCGTGCGCGTGTATGAGACTGCTATCGAAGCAGCTGGCGGAGACGACACCACGAAGGCAAAATGACTCCCTCTTGCATTACAAGGGGTGGCGCTTTTCTGGTTCTTCACCATCGAACCACAGTCCATCTATGCGTGGGAACAGATCCGCGATCGACTCTACAACAACTTCCAGGGAAACTACGTCGAGCGTGTCGATGCGGACCAGCTCTTCGCAGTCAAGCAAAAACCTGAGGAGAGGCTCCGGGATTACTTCAAGCGCTTCGCGAAAGTGCGTTGCTAGGTCAAGGACGTCAACAAAACAACCGTCATCAACGCAGCAATACAAGGCCTCCGACCGGGACCGATGGCCGAGTACAAGCGTGCAAGCCCATTAAGACGGTCGCGAAGCTCTTCGACAAGATGGAAGAGTACGCCAGAGCAGAAGAGGATGCGTGGAGGCGGCACGGCGATGACTCCGATACCAACAAGGCGGAAGGCTTAGCAAAGAGCGAAGGCTCGCCGAAGCAGGGCTCTTGGAAAGGTAAACGCAAGCAGGAGCAGCCGAAGGACGCCTCCAAACGCAAAGACCCCCAACACAATGACCCGTCAGGCGATAGGCCCAAGTGCGACCAACGCAAGTCCAGGAAACCTCGTTACGTTTTCGACATCGAGGGCGGCTCCGAAGATAACGCCTCCGCAGGTCGCGGAGGTAGAGGGCGCCGGGGCCGGGGACTGGGGCGTGGCCAGGGTCGCGACGACAGAACCCGCGAAGAGTACAGCGAGTAGCACCACGGGCAGTGGTACGAAATCCACGACTGAGGCAACCATGACATGCGTGCTTGCGCCACTATCGCAGCGATCCGGCAGAGCGTCGCCAGGGATAAAAACCCGGAGGCACGCGCACCCGTCGTGGCCCACATCCAACACCCCCAGGACCAAGGAATGCAGCCCCAGGAAGGCCTCCTGCGAATTCAGGCACATGTGCAACAACCTCGGGAGGGCCTCCTGCAGTTACAAGCCCCAGAAGGAGCCCAGCGCAGGATCATAAACGTCATTTTCGGAGGCTCCTCGTTGGAGTTTGCCTCGGTGCGGCAATGAAAGGTTGCACCACGTCGCGGCATACCCAGCGCAGGCGCCGCCGGAGTGGGCACAACACGAAGTCACATTCACGCCCGCTGACGCTGAGGGCGTGGAGTTTCCCCACCAAGACCCTCGGGTCGTCCGGGTCCTCGTAGCAGGATGCGAGGTCAGGCGCGTCCTGGTCGATGGAGGAAGCTCCGCGAACATCCTATTCGCCACGGCCTTCGATCAGATGGGGATCCCTCGGAGTCGATTGGGCCCTTCAGGCATCCCGCTGCAAGGCTTTGGAGGCCAGCCTTTGCGCGCTTTGGGCCAGATATGCCTCCAAGTCTCCTTCGGTCAAAACGACAACGTGAGGAGACGCCATCTTCGACATGGTCGACATCGCATACCCCTACAACGCCATATTGGGGCGGCCGCTCCTAAATACTCTCGGGGCAATTCCGCACCACGGCTTCCTGTGCATGAAGCTTCCCGGACCGCGGGCCATCATCTTCGTCCATGGCGACCAGGACATGGCTCGGCGCATAGAGCTTGGCGCCAGGGGTCCATGCCACGCGGCTCGCCAAGGCACCTAGGCCGAGGGTGCAGGTGCGGAGCCCCCAGGCGCCCCCAGGGAGCGTCTCGCGCTCCCCGGGCGTGAAATTGCCCCAGCAGCAGTGGCTCGTCAGCAGTCGCCCCCGTCCTAATAGCGGTTAGTGGTCGGTATCTCCCCTTTTTTGTAACTGCTCACCCGCGCAAACGGGAATTTAATAAAGTTCACCGTTTGCACAAAATCTTGTTTCTCAAAACAAAGACACGCGTTCGCGCGCCCACTCTCTGTCAAAGACATGGGTATGAGTATAAACAAAGACACGCGTTCGCGCGCGCACTCTCCGTCAAAGACACGGGTATGCGTATTGTTGTAGGGGTGGCCCCCACCTAATCCCAGTAGGCCTGGTAGAAGGTTATAAGGCCCAGAATAGGCCATGTGTAATGACATAAGTGCCCCTGAAGGGGATACTCAGCTGTAAGGGTATAATTGTAAAAGCACTCCCCATGTATATATATATGGAAGACAGGCCATGGGGAGGACCCAGGCCATTACCATCACTTACTCCTAACTCTCCACTACCATCTCTCTCTCTGTTTGGTCTATAGCCACAACAGTTGGCGCCGTCCGTGGGGAGGACAGGAGCAAGCCTGAAGTCCGAAGAAGGATGGCACCGAAAAAAGCTTCGTCGGCAGCGACGAAGGGAAAAAAGGCGGCCGGGTCGGAGCGTCGCATGGGCACCAGGGCCTCGGCATCGGCTGCTGTGGACGCGGACGACGACACAGGCGCGGTGGTCGAGGACGTCGACGCTCGCGCTGCGACGACCGACCCCGCCACCGGTGCTGCGACGACTGACCCCGCCACCGGCGCCGCGACGGCCAACCCCGTCGCTGGCGCTGCGACGACTGACCCCCCCACCGGCGCTGCGGCGGCCAACCCCGTCACTGGCGCTGCGACGACTGACCCCGCCACCGGCGCCGCGACGGCCAACCCCGTCACTGGCGCTCCGACATCCAACCTCGTCACCCTCACCGCGACGCTCACCGGTAGCTTGGGAGCTCGCGAGGCGATCGTACCTGCGCCGACCCGTCTGCTGGGCGCGCCGGCGGCTCCGCCCGCGTAGGCGGTGGAAAGCGCCCTGCTGGCGGCCCTCCAAGCGTTCCAGCAGGAGCTAGGGGATCTTTGTGGGGCTGTTCGCGACATACAAGAGGCTCGAAGCCAGCAGGCCGCGCCAGTGGTCGCGCCGGAGCCCACGCCGGAAAGGGCGGACAGCCGCGATGCCCCCACGTCCAGCCGCATGCCGCTACGGCGCGTCGATCTGGAGTCCCCGCTTTCGGCAGGACTGCAGCAGGCGGCGTGGCCCGAAGACTTCAAGTTCCCCAATGTCATCGAGTCGTACAAAGGTGATATGGACCCCCGCGAGTTCGTGCGCGTGTACGAAACCGCAATCGAAGCCGCGGGCGGAGATGACACCACAAAGGCAAAGGGACTCCCCCTCGCGTTGCAGGGAGTGGCGCTTTCCTGGTTTTTTACCATAGAGCCAAACTCCATCTACGCGTGGGGGCAGCTTCGCGACCGCCTTCACAACAACTTTCAAGGAAACTACATTGAGCGAGTTGACGCAGACCAGCTCTTTGCCGTGAAGCAGAAACCTTCGGAGAAGCTCCGAGACTACTTCAAGCGCTTCGTGAAGATACGATGCCAAGTCAAGGATGTCAACGAAACCACCGTTGTCAATGCAGCCATACAAGGCCTCCGCCCGGGCCCCATGGCCGAATACAACGCAAGGAAGCCAATCAAGACAGTGACGAAGCTCTTCGACAAAATGGAGGAATACGCCAGGGCGGAAGAGGACGCACGACGAAGACAAGGTGACGACTCCGACACCAACCAGGCCGATGGCTCGGCAAAGACCGAAGACCCGCCAAGGGATGGCTCTGCGAAGGGAAAACGCAAGCAGGAGTCGTCGAAGGACGCACCTGAACGCAAGGACGCCCCGCACAGGGAGACATCCGATAGGCCCAGGCGCGGCCAGCAGAAGTTGCGGCGAGGCCGGTAGGTCTTCGACATCGAAGGTGGCTCCGAAGAAACCGCCCCCGCGGGTCGGGGCGACCGGGGGCGCCGAGGCCGGGGCCGCGACGATAGAGGCCGCGGAGATTACGACGACCAACACCAGGGGCTGTGGTGCGCAGTCCACGGTCGCGGCAACCACGACACGCGCACGTGCACCTCTATCGCGGCGCTCCGTGACAGCGTCACCAGGGACAGGAACCAGGAGGCA
Source organism: Dendrocalamus latiflorus (assembly GCA_017311315.1). Taxonomy (NCBI): domain Eukaryota; kingdom Viridiplantae; phylum Streptophyta; class Magnoliopsida; order Poales; family Poaceae; genus Dendrocalamus; species Dendrocalamus latiflorus. Next base: position 17,465,462 of record CM029662.1, read on the forward strand.
CGCCCGCCCGTGGTAGCCCACGTGCAGCACCCATACGAAGCCCCCATGCACATTCAGGCACAAGGGACGCAGCCCTACGAGGGCCCTCTGCGCATTCAGGCCCATGTACAGCAGCCTCAGGGAGGCCTCTTGCAGCTACAGGCTCCGGATGCCGCCCACCACAGGGTTATCAATGTCATCTCCGGAGGCTCCTCGCAGGAGTTCGCCTCGACACGACAGCGGAAGGCCTACGTACGGAGGCTACACCACGTGGCGGCATACCCAGCGCAGGCACCGCCGGACTGGGCGCAACACGAAGTCACGTTCACACCCGCCGACACCCAAGGCGTGGAGCTCCCTCATCACGACCCCCTGGTCGTCCGGGTCGCCATAGCAGGGTGCGATGTGGGGCGCGCCCTAGTCGACGGCGGCAGCTCCGTGAACATTCTGTTCGCGGTAGCCTTCGACCAGATGGGGATCCCCCGAAGCCGCCTCGGCCCATCGGGAGTCCCGCTGCAAGCATTCGGAGGACAACCCCTACGGGCGCTCGGCTAAATATGCCTGCAGGTCTCCTTCGGCCAGGGCGACAATGCAAGGGTCGAAGATGCCACATTCGACGTCGTGGATCTCCCATACCCTTACAACGCCATACTGGGCCGCCCAATCCTTAACTCCTTCGGGGCGGTACCGCATCACGGCTATTTATGCATGAAGCTCCCGGGGCCGCGGGCCATCATTACCGTTTGTGGCGACCAGGACATGGCCCGGCGCATCGAGCATGGCACTAGATGCCCCCATCGCGGTGACCAGCGACGCGCTTAGGGTCGGCACCGAAGCGCGGGGACCCACGACGTCGGCCAGGGGTACGGGTATGAGTATAAACCAAAGACGCACGTTCGCGTGTGCACTCTCCGTCAAAGGTACGGGTATGAGTATAAACCAAAGACGCATGTTCGCGTGTGCACTCTCTGTAGCCAGGGGTACGGGTATGAGTATAAACCAAAGACGCACGTTCGCGTGTGCACTCTCCGTCAAAGACACGGGCATGAGTATAAACGAAGACGCACGTTCGTGTGTGCACTCTCCGTCAAAGACACGGGCATGAGTATAAACGAAGACGCACGTTTGTGTGTGCACTCTCCGTCGAACACACGGGCATGAGAATAAACAAAGACGTGTGGGGGGACGCCTTTGCACGCACTCCACAGAGTATAAATAAGACGCGGATGTTTTCCCTGCGCACTCTACTGAGAATAAACAAGACGCGAACCCCGCGCACGCCAGGGACTTCGTCCCTGTGCGTACTCTCCGGAGTATAAATAAGACGCGGATGTTTTCCCTGCGCACTCTACTGAGTATAAACAAGACGCGAACCCCGCGCACGCCAGGGACTTCATCCCCGAGCGTACTCTCCGGAGTATAAATAAGACGCGGATGTTTTCCCTGCGCACTCTATTGAGTATAAATAAGACGCGAACCCCGCGCACGCCAGGGACTTCGTCCCTGAGCGTACTCTCCGGAGTATAAACAAGACGCGGATGTTTTCCCTGCACACTCTACTGAGTATAAACAAGACGCGAACCCCGCGCACGCCAGGGACTTCGTCCCTGAGCGTACTCTCCGGAGTATAAACAAGACGCGGATGTTTTCCCTGCACACTCTACTGAGTATAAACAAGACGCGAACCCCGCGCACGCCAGGGACCTCGTCCCTGTGCGTACTCTCCGGAGTCTAAATCAGACACGAATGATGTCCCTGTGCACTGGGCAAAACGCAAATGTGGCGCGAACCTTGCGTGGCTGTCGACCGCGCACCTCCTCAGCGCGTCGAAGCTCGCCCTTCGCACAGCACGGGACGTGTACGCGAGGCGCACTGCGGAAGCCAACTCCGAGAACTTCAAGGAGTACCGACGCAGCGCCAGAGGCTGACCCCAGCGACAGAGCGCGTGCGGGGTACAGGGTACACCAGAGGCTACCCCCACCTTGGGGTAGGGAGTGCGGAGGTCCGCCTTCGCACGCGCCAGTCTACGGACTTTAAACAGGCCGTAGTGCGGAGGTCCGCCTTCGCACGCGCCAGTCTGCGGACTTTAAACAGGCCGTAGTGCGGAGGTCCGCCTTCGCACGCGCCAGTCTGCGGACTTTAAACAGGCCGTAGTGCGGAGGTCCGCCTTCGCACGCGCCAGTCTGCGGACTTTAAACAGGCCGTAGTGCGGAGGTCCGCCTTCGCACGCGCCAGTCTACGGACTTTAAACAGGCCATAGTGCGGAGGTCCGCCTTCGCACGCGCCAGTCTACGGACTTTAAACAGGCCGTAACACGGAGGTCCGCCTTCGTACGCGCCAGTCTACGGACCTTAAACAGGTCGTAGTGCGGAGGTCCGCCTTCGCACGCGCCAGTCTATGGCCCCTAAACAAGCCGTAGCGTCAAGGTTCGCCTCCGCCGAGAAACAAGGCCACGGGAGTGCTTGCGCGCCCACTTCGGCTAGGCAGGCGGGGCCCCCGTGCAACTACTGTCAACGACATACTTCGAATGTGGAGACTGCCCGAGGCACAATGCGCAGCGCATATCCTAATTGCCAGATGCATACATCAGAAAATTTTACAAGTACAAGGGCCCGCCAGCACATCTGCCGTTCTAAGCCACTATCCGGCGGGCTCGTCCTTAACACGCGCTAAGGACGGGACCTCGCCTGAAGAGCGTCGGCCCGCCCAAAAGTTCAGCGACTCCTCGGCCCTTTGCCAGCGTCGAAGGCGCCGTCGGGTGGCAAGGCCGGACGCAAGCAGTCGTCCCCAGCAAGGAAGCTGCCCGGGGCACAGGTCAAATGGTCAGCACAAGCGCGCATTTCATTCACAAAAAGGGGCGGACATTACAACGCACGCCTACACTTAACCAGCCCGGTGTCGCACATGTGAATCCTCGGCGCCTTCGGAGGTCCCACCGCCATTCTTGTCGCGTCGGGGGACCTCGTCCAGAAACCGGCCGAGGCTCTCTTCCCCGTAAAGAGACTTCCGGAGCTCGACTTGTGCGGCGGCCACCCCAGTCTAGTCCCAGATCCGCTCGTAGAAGTGTTTTGCGGCGGGACGAACGGCGCGGACGGCGCCGGACATTACTCCAGCCCCGCCGGGCATCTCCAGTTGGGGGTCCTCCAGCCTGGCGATGTGCGTGCAACCACGGTGTCGCAGGAGCGCGCACACCATACACGACGCCACGTAGGCGCAGTGGTCGTCAAAGTTAGTCGCGGCACCACGCGCAGCATCGGCGGCATCCTTGATCCAGCGAAGGGTCCGCAACACCTCCTCCGGGCCGAAGGCGTGGTCCGGCACTCCGGTCACAAGCCCTTCGAGGTGGCTTTCCAGCGCTTGCATGGCATCCCATGCAACCACCGAAGCCTCGCCAAGCGTCCCGTCACGCTCCGCTAGAGTTAAGGCGAGTTCGCTTTTCTCCTTTTCTAGTGAGGCGACTTGTTGCAGAAGGCCGTCCCGCTCCGCCGCGAACTCCTGCCGCATCACCTCCGCGGCCGACTCCCGCGCCGGAGCGACAAGTCCCTCGGCATGCGCCTTCACCGCGGCGCACTCCGCTTCCAGCTGGCGGATGCGGGCATCCTGCGCGGAACGGACTCCCGTCGCTTCGCATAGCCCCTCCTCGGCAATCCGCAGCCTATCTTTGAGCGCTCGTTGCGCATGAACATAGGCCGTTTGCAGGGCCTGCCCCAGCACCAGTGTCTGTAAGGCGAAACGACTTAGCAAGCTCAGCATGGCCAAGCATCGTCGCATGGGTAGGTACTTACCCTCACCCCCGACACCTCGAAGGCGTCCCCAAGACGCTCCACTCCGTGGGTATGAAGCGCCTGCTGGCTGACGCTGGCGGCCGCGCCCTCCACGATCCCATGCCACGCCCTCAGCGTCTCGGACGGAGGAACGAAGTCCGGGGGACTCGGGCGCACGACGTTCGCGCCGTCCGCGCCAGGACCTCCATGTCCTGGCAAAGGCTCCTCCTCCGGAATAAGTAACGCTACAGACAGCGACGCAGGTGAGCGCCGCAAGACGCAACGAAAGCACCAGGGAAGCCAAACCACCTTACCTTCGGTAGCGGAAGGAGGGCTCCGGGGGCCCGCCCCCCCGACGGTGGCGCAAGTGCCCGCAGAAGGCGCGTTCCCGCCAAGAGCAGAAGCCTCCACGTTAAGGGCCGGCGCTGACCGTTCCTGCACGGTGGACGGCACGGCCTGAAGGGCAGAGGAAGCGCGCGCCGCAGCAACCTCGGCATGTGCGTCAAAGTCCCACAAGCTCCTGATGCCCGTCGCTACGATGAAACCCGTCGACGTCCGATGGAGCTCCGGCCGCAGACACGGCCGCTTAGCCGGAGCAAGGGGCGACGACGCCGCTCCAGCAGCCGCTGACGGAGAGGCCCCCGCGACTACAGCACCCAGGGGCGAAGATCCCGCCGTGGCAACCTCTGAGGGGGGCACCCCGGTCCTGGCCGCTGCTGCCGGTGAAGACCCAGCTCCGCGTGCCCCCACGGCGGACGTCTCTGGCGTTATTACGGCCGCGGTCGAAGGCACCGCCCCAGCACCTCCGGTCCCCCCGGATCCTGTCTCGACGACCGCCACGGGCGACGAGACCTCCCCTCTCCGGCTGCTCGTGGCGAGCCCGCGGTCCAGGGCACCCGCCGAGGATCCGTCGCCCCTGGCGTCTGCGCCATCCAAGCCGGAGTCGACGTACCTCGCCGAATCCGACTCGGTGTCTGCCGTACCATCGGGGGCGCTAGCAGCGGCACCGGCAGCCGCTACACCAAGCACGGCAGACGCCCCACCACGACCCCTCTTGCGAGACGGCGCCTTCCTCCTCGTCGCGCCGTCGTCTTGATGCGGCGGGCCCGGCTCAGCACGCTCCAGCACGGCAAGGCCCAGGGCCTCGCACACGCGGTTTATCCGCCCCAGCCCCGCCTCGACGGTAGCAGACGCGCGCTGCTCGTGCTCCCTGCCGGTATACGACCCCAGGAATACGCGCGCGGCCTGCTCTGCGTCCTCCAAGCGCACCCCTACAAGCAAGGCAGGAGTTGATAACCTATAACGCGTTTCGCGTGGGTAAAGGGGAGGCACGGTCTAGGCTTACGAAGACCGGAGGGAGCCGGCAGTGCGCAGACCCATGGTGAGACATTGTCGTCTCGACGCTTCTCGGCGGCAAGGCGCCAGTCACTGGCGAGCGGCGACACGCCGTACATCATGTACTCCTCGGCGAGATCACGCATGTTGAAGCGGGCGGCCACGCCTACGAGCCGCCGGGCCCTCCGCCTGTCCTCGTCGTCGAGCGTCCGGCCGGGCGAGGTTTTGAACGCGATCGGCCAGCCGGTACACTCAAGGCCGCTCCCGCTCTCCACGCGGTGGTAGAACCACCGCCTCATCCATTGAGACTCCCACTTCCCGCGAGTGGAGTTCGCAGGGAAGAGCTTGCTGCAGGATGACCACAGAATAGAGGTGACGTTGCCGAAGCTCGACAGCGTCCCGTCCTTCCGATCCTTGCGCTGGCACCGTGCCTCGTGCAGGTAGGCGAACAATGAAGCACTAGGCCAGCACGCTCCCGAGCGCAAGGCCCAACTGTACACCGCGAGCCGGGCCACGGCATTCGGAGTCAGTTGCGCCAGCTCCAGCCCGAAGGTTCGCAGCACGTCGCCCACGATCGTCGCCGCCGGGATGCGGAGCCCCGGTCGAAGAACGCAACGAATACGAGCGCCTCCGACCTCTCGGGGCGCGGTTTCGTCTCATCGGCGGTGGGCAATCGTACCGCCTGGCGTTCAGACAGCTTCCCCGCGCGCAGAAGCGCTTGGATTGTCTTCTCAGTCACGAGCGACGGGCCCAGCTCGCCGGAGAACGCGCCTTCCTTCTCCGCCGCTAGCCAGCACTTGTCCGCCGCCGCTGGATCGTGTTCGCTCAGCGAGTACTTCACCTCTAGCGGCGAAGATCACCGGCGAATGCCGCTGGCACTAGCCGCCTGGCCACGCTCGCCACCAGATGCCATAGCCTCTCGCGAACGGGATATGGATGCGAGATTACTGCGGGGGTACGGAAGGCGATGCAAGCAAGAAGAGGGCGTAGAACTATGGGGGTGCGGTTCCGAAGACTATTTCAAGTCACCTCGCCCCGATGCCGAAGCGTCGCGACGGCCCACGTACCGGACGCGACCAAAATTATACAACGGCCCGTCCCGCACAATCCCCCATAACCAAAGATGAGGGGGTGCGGCCACAGCGGTAAGGATTGTCAGAGCACGACGCTCCAGTGGCCTCCTGCCGCGTGCCAACCGCCGCACGAGATAGCTGGAGCACACGAGCCCAGGCGTCGACACGCCTCCAACTGTCATTAAAACGCACCAATGGCCCATGGGATCGCAACCGTTCGCATCCTGCCGCGCACAAGTAACAAACCACCACGTACCCTACACGCGTCGAGGCGAGTCGCAGGGTACGCCAACCTAGCCAGGCGTCGACACGCCTCCAGCCGTCATTAAAACGCACCAATGGCCCATGGGATCGCAACCGTTCGCGTTCTGCCGCGCACAAGTAACAAACCACCACGTACCCTACACGCGCCGAGGCGAGTCGCAGGGTACGCCAACCTAGCCCTGGCAAGCCGGGGGCCAGCGCGATTCCAGGAGCCATTACAGCGCATGACCGCGTCGTCAGAACGCAATCACCGCATGCGTGGCGATGTTCGCGGTGTGAAGTTGCAGCTCAGACCACCGCTGAGCCTCTACCGCGGCAGGCCCCAGCCGCGGCCTTGGCTTCAAGGATCGCACGCGTCTACCTCGGCTAAGGCACCAGCTCCGCTGCCACCCGTTCGAAGGGTAGGGGACGGAGCGCGCGTGTCTACTTCGGCTAGGCGCCAGCTCCGCTGCCACCCGTCCAAGGGTAGGGGACGGAACGCGCGTGTCTACTTCGGCTAAGCGCTAGCTCCGCTGCGTCGGCTTCGGCACCCTCGGCGGCAGCCCCGACACAAGCTCTGCTTCCCGGACGAAAGCGCAGGCGGCCACTTCGGCGTCAAGACTCATGACCTGAACCGGCAGCGTTTCAGGCGCCTGGGCTTCCCGCTTTTTGGGAATGCAAGCCGCTGATGTGCGGCAGGTTTTGACGGGTTCGCATAGACAGATAAGCTTCAGTACATCAACGTTCCTTCGCGATAGCGCCAGATTGGCGCAATCAGCAGAGGCAGATGAACTCAAGCATATCTGTCTACGAGAACATGTCAAACCTTGCCATCTTCATACGGGAGCACGACGCGCGCGTACGAGGCCGTCTTCTCGATCGCCACTCCAACCTGGCCGCAGCCGCGGCTCCGGCCTGGACCTTGGCCTCGAGGAGCGGACCGCGCGCACGATCCCGCCCGTTGCCACCTCCCGCACATGGCAAAAGCAAAGGTCATGTCGCGCAAAGTTTGGCTTGTTCTCCTTAACAGGCCACCTTCAGTGCATCAACATTTTTTCACAAAGTAATGCAGACGGGCTCCATCAGGAACCTCGACTGAAGGTAGGTCTGTTCAGGAGAACAGGGCAAACCTTGCCGTCATATGCAGACACGCAGCGCGAGGGCAGGAAGCGCGGCTGGCTACCGGTAACAGATGCTAATCAAGCTCCCAAGAAAAATGGACCTCCATCTGTACATCAACATCCCCCAAGCCGCTCAGCGTCGCTAGGGAATGTCGATGCACGGAAGGGGCCCATTTTAGGGGAGCAGCCTCTATCCAAGGATACGATGCAGGAACAACGTCGCACTCGTGCCGTATATATATACCCTATCACCAGGGGGGCCAACTGGCGGAAGTCCAACCGGCGGAAGCCCAATCAGCGGGGGAGCCAACCGGCGGAAAGCCAGCCGGCGGAAGTCCAACCGGCGGAAGTCTAACTACCGCAAATCCGTCGCCACATTAAAATGGTCACGGCGTCTCAAGGCCATCACCGCGCCAAGCACGCTCGGCCACGTGGACCGCCAGAAGAACGTCGCAGCGCGTCCGCTATCACTTCACGCGTGTGCGACGGCTCAGGGGCCCGCTACGCCTACCTATGCCCACGCAACGCCTCCGACTCGGCCCGGGCAACCCCGATCCCGCCACAACAGGGGGATGGAGCGCGCGGGCGCACCTACTTCGATGAGGCGCCAGCTCGGGACGGAGCGCTTGCACATCTACCTCAACCACCAATCCACGCGTCGGGTTCGGCTACGGCCTCAGCCCCCGGTCAAGTTCGGGAAAGTTCACAGGCCGCAGGGACGGAGGGGGCCAAAGGACTCGGCAACATGGCTTCGGCCCTGTGAAGCCCTTTACCATGAGAGGCTCCGGTTGTAGGGGTGGCCCCCACCTAATCCCAGCAGGCCTGGTAGAAGGTTATAAGGCCCAGAATAGGCCATGTGTAATGACATAAGTGCCCCTGAAGGGGATACTCAGCTGTAAGGGTATAATTGTAAAAGCACTCCCCATGTGTATATATATGGAAGACAGGCCATAGGGAGGACCCAGGCCATTACCATCACTTACTCCCAACTCTCCACTACCATCTCTCTCTCTGTTTGGTCTGTAGCCACAACAAGTATAAACAAAGACGCGCGTTCGCGCGCGCACTCTCTGTCAAAGACACGGGTATGAGTGTAAACAAAGACACGCGTCCGCGCGCGCACTCTCCGTCAAAGACACGGGTATGAGTTTAAACAAAGACACGCGTCCGCGCGCGCACTCTCCGTCAAAGACACGGGTATGAGTATAAACAAAGACGCGCGTTCGCGCGCGCACTCTTTGTCAAAGCCACGGGTATGAGTATAAACCAAGACGGGCGGAGGGACGCCTCCGCACGCACTCTACGGAGTATAAATAAGGCGTAGCATTGAGGTCCGCCTCCGCACGCACTCTACGGAGTATAAATAAGACGTAGCGTTGAGGTCTGCCTCCGCACGCACTTCACCGCCCGCAACGCGCAGAGGCTTGCCTCCGCGCGCAGTCCACGGACTCTAAATAAGATGTAGCGTTGAGGTTTGCCTCCGCACGCACTCTCTGGAGTATAAAAAAGACGTGGATGTTATCCCTGTGCACTCTACAGAGTATAAACAAGACGCGAACCCCGCGCACGCATGGGCGTTGCTCCTGTGCGTACTCTTCGGAGTATAAATAAGACGTGGATGTCGATCCCGCACACTCTTCGGAGTATAAAAAAAGACGCGGATGCTATCCCTGCGCGCTCTACGGAGTATAAACAAGACGCGAACCTCGCGCACGCATGGGCGTCGCTCCCGTGCGTACTCTTCGGAGTATAATAAGACGTGGATGTCGATCCCGCGCACTCTCCAGAGTATAAAAAAAAGAGGACGCAGAGGTTATCCCGGCGTATTCTACGGAGTACAAAGTGCACCACGGGGGCCCACTCCTATGCGCATCCCGCGAAGTACCAAGATGACGCGCCAGAGGCTAGCTCCCACGCGAGCGCACCCGCGAGCGAAAGACACCAGAGGCTGCCCTTGCACAACCCTAGGGGACGGAACGCTCGTGCGTCTACTTCGACTAGGCGCCAACTCCGCTGCCACCACTTCGAAGGGCAGGGGATGGAGCGCTCGTGCGTCTACTTCGGCTAGACGCCAGCTCCGCTGCCACCACTTCGAAGGGTAGGGGACGGAGCGCTCGCGCGTCTACTTCGACTAGGCGCCAGCTCCGCTACGACCACTTCGAAGGGTAGGGAACGGAGCGCTCGCGCGTCTACTTCGACTAGGCGCCAGCTCCGCTGCCACCACTTCGAAGGGTAGGGGACGGAGCGCTCCGGCGTCTACTTCGACTAGGCGCCAGCTCCGCTGCCACCACTTCGAAGGGTAGGGGACGGAGCGCTCGCGCGTCTACTTTGACTAGGCGCCAGCTCCGCTCCCACCACTTCGAAGGGTAGGGGACGGAGCGCTCGTGCGTCTACTTTGACTAAGGCGCCAGCTCCGCTGCCACCACTTCGAAGGGTAGGGGACGGAGCGCTCGCGCGTCTACTTGGACTAAGGCGACAGCTCCGCTGCCACCACTTCGAAGGGTAGGGGACGGAGCGCTCGCGCGTCTACTTCGACTAAGGCGTCAGCTCCGCTCCCACCACTTCGAAGGGTAGGGGACGGAGCGCTCGCGCGTCTACTTCGACTAGGCGCCAGCTCCGCTGCCACCACTTTGAAGGGTAGGGGACGGAGCGCCCGCGCGCCTACCTCCGCGCGCGTAGCATTCGCGGCCCACCCCGCAAGCGCCTGCTCTACGCGGCCGCTATCCTTCAAGGTAGGGGACCAGCGGCTTCGGAGCGCCGCCTCGCTGCCCACCTTGTAGGCATCGCCTCGGTGGAATGGCACGTCCTCGGCGCTCGACTTCGCCGCCTAAGCACTGCCTCGGCGGGAGGCACTGTCTCAGTGGGACGGCATGGCTCCGGCACAGGACTTCGCCGTTCGCCACCAACGCGGCCACGGTCGCGACCTCGGCTTCGGATCTGAGGAGCGGACCCGCGCAGGGACTCGTCCGTCATCATTCCCCACATATCGTACGGGCAGAGGTTACATCACGCCAAGTTTTGGCTTGTTCTCATAAACAGGCCACCTTCAGTGCATCAACGGGCTTGATCAGAAACCCCAACTGAAGGTGGGCATGTCTAAGAGAACAAGGCAAACCTTGCCGTTATATGCAGAAACACAGCACGAGCGCAGCAGGTGCGACCAGTTACCATTAACAGACGCTAACCAAGCTCCCAAACAAAATAGGCCTCCATCAGTACATCAACATCCTCCAAGCTGCATAGTGCCGCTATGGAATGTGGATGCACTGAACAGGCCCATTTTAGGGGAGCAGTATCTATCCGAGCACACAATGCAGGTACAATGCTGCACCAGTGCACTATATATACACCCCATCAGCGGGAAAGCCAACAGGCAGAAGTCCAACCGACGAGAGTCCAACCGGCGGAGGAGCGTCGCAGCATCGTACCACCACGATGCCTCAAGACCCGCGCCGCGCCAAGCATGTTTCGCCATGTGGACGGCCAGGAGAACGAATGTCGCAACGTGGTATCGCCACGACCCCTCGAATCTCGCGCCGCGTCAACTAAGCCTCGCTGGGCAGGCTGGCAGTCGCCTATCGTCAAGGGCGCTCGACGCCGGAGGCGCGCGCGCGATGACTTAGGGACCCGCTCCGCCTGCCTATGCCGGCGCATTTGACTCCGCCAACACCCCAGTCCGACCCGGGCAACCTCGACTTCGACCTTCGCTCCGGACGACAACCCCGACCCCGCCACGGCAGGACTCTGTGGATGACGAAGCCTTCGCCAAGCCGCCTGGAGCCATACCTTTGCAATAAGGCGAACGCTACATTTCGACGAACGATTGCATAAGCCCACAGGCCGCAGGGACAGAGGGGGCCAAAGGGCTCAGCAACATGGCTTCGGCCCGTGGAGCCCTTCACCATGAGAGGCTCCTGTTGTAGGGGTGGCCCCCACCTAAGCCCAACAGGCCTGTTAGAGGAATGTACGGCCCAAAATGGTGCATGTATAATGACATGAATACCCCTGAGGGGAGTACTCAGATGTAAGGGCATTAGTGTAAAAGCACCCCCCATATGAATGTATATATGCAATACCAGCCATGAGGGAAGGGCGAGGCCATTGACTCATCTAACTCCCCACTACCATACTCTCTCTCTGTTTGGTCTGTAACCACAACAATATGCAAGAGACTTTTAGGAAGGGATACGAGGCCTAGATGGCTAGGATTATGATTGCCCTATGTGTGTCATGTAAAGCCCTCAAGGTTGAGGCGGCTGTGTATAGGGAGAGATATGTATATGCTATTTGATCTTCTTCTAGTTCTTCAGCTACTTCTTCCCTATATTCCTCTTGTGCTTCCCTTTTTTAGGAGTGTGAGTACCTCACGAACACTATTGAAAGATTTGTTGGAGGCAACAAAAGGCTCAATCTTATCCTAGACAAATCTAAGATTTGCATGTTTAATCAAGGTCTAGGATATGATTTTCTAGAGGATGTAAGGAAACATCCACCTGCAGTTGTTAGAGCTGTAACAGGAGGTGTGATCAAGGCTGCGCTGACTCTAAGAAGATAGTGTTTAAGTCTACGGGCATTGTCCAGGAGATTTCATATAGTAAGGTTCTGCCTCCTACTACTTCGACCTCTTAGAAGGCAAAGTATCATTGCACCTTCTGTCAGAAGGATAGAACTTAGTTGAGTTCTACTTCAGGCATGCCAAGATCGTGCTCATGTTCTTAGGGGCATTCAGGGTCAACCCAGACTCGAAGTGCTCCTAATACCAACATGAGGTCAAGAGTTGTAGGTTGCTCCCCTGACTTACTTGGTTTTAGGCAGCGTCGAGGACTTGGTTTTAGACTTCTTCTACTTTTGGATCTTGAGTTGCTCCTGGTTAGGGTTTCTACCGTCCTGAGGATAAATCTCGTTTTCCCCATCAAGGTAGCTATCCACGATGTGATGAGTATTCATCAGGCAGATGTTTGAGTTCTCTTTCTAGACCTCCTGTTTCTGTGAGAGGTGAGTTGTATAGTGTCACTAGAGGTTGGTCTTTTGTGTCTTTGACTGGATCTTCTACTCATCTTGTGGCTCAATACTGGGTTCTGAGATCTGTTCTTATTAACCCTAGTACTGAGCCACCGATGTTTTCTTCTCACTGATTCAGGTTTGTCAGGCTAGGAAGGGAGATGCTTGGCTTGTTGTCTCTGGCTGTTCTCATCATATGACCATAGATTAACATTGGTTCTCTCCCCTAGTCTGAGCTCCAGGTGATTAGACGATCACCTTTGGAGACGATTTTTCAGGTCGAGTCATCGCTAAAGGTACTGTGTGCATTAATGATTCTTTTATTCTCAAGGATGTTGACTTAGTGAGTAAGCTACAATATAATTTGCTATCTGTTTCCCAGCTTACCGATGGTGATTTCGAGGTAAGCTTTAAGAAAAATGCTTATAAAATTCTTGATTCTTCAGGAAGTCTAGTTTGCAGGATTTCTAAGTTTGGGAGGATCTTTTATGTTGATTTTGTTGAGTCTTCTAGTGATTCTCTCTGGTGCTTAGTTGCTTCCGAGTCCTATGATATTTCCTTTTGGCATAGGAGATTTGGTCACATTAGCTTTGATCACTTGACCCGAGTTAGCGGTCAAGGCCTCATTTGTGGTATGCCTAAGCTTAAGATGGTTAAAAGACTTAGTTTGTGCTCCTTATCAACATAGCAAGATGATTGCTACTTCTCATCCTTCAGACACTGTGACTATGATCGATGCACCAAGACAGCTTCTTCATATGGACACTGTTGGTCCAACTAGAGTACAGTCGGCTGGTGGGAAGTGGTATGTTCTTGTTATGGTTGATGACTTCTCGAGATTCTCTTGGCTATTTTTCTTAGCCTCGAAGGTTGTTGTTGAGCGCCCTGGTGCCTTATGAGCAATTTGTAGTGGCAATGGTACAGAGTTCAAGAACTCCTACTTTGAGAGGTTCTATGATGAGACAGGTGTAGAGCATCAGTTCTCTTCTCCATACATCCCACATTAAAATGGTGTTGTGGAGAGGAAGAACTGTACTTTGATTAAAATGGCCAGGACGATGCTAGATGAGTGTGTTACACATAGGAAGTTTTGGGCTAAGCCTATAACTACCGCTTGCCATGTTTCAAATAGAGTTTTCTTAGGGCACACTTGCATCACACTTTTTATGAGTTAATATATGGGCGAAAGCCTAGTGTCTTACATTTTTGTGTTTTTGGTTGCAAGTTTTTATTCCGAAGTCTGGAAACCTAGATAAGTTTGAGTCACGTTTATCTAATGGTATCTTTCTGGATAATCCGACTTCTTCGCTGAGTTATAGGGTCTGGAACTATGAGATGAGTAGGATAATAGAGAACTGTGAGGTTACTTTCGATGAGGCTAGTCCTGGTACTAGGCCCAATATCTCAAGTCTAGTTATACAATCCGAGACCATCTTTGTAAATGATGAGGATGATGGAGATGGAGGTTCTTTACATGATCCAGTCCTATCTACCCCTGAGTTGCCTGTTTCTATCACAGCACCTCAGGGAGATTAGTCCTTAACTTCTAGCTCTTCTAGAGCTTGTGGCCCTACTCCTACCTCCACAGCTCATGAGGTAGATGCCACTTCTTCATCACATTCAGGACCTCTCCAACACATTCAATGTCATCATCCTTCTGAGTAGATCATAAGTGATCTCTTTGAGCATGTCACATGCTCAAAATCTAGCTTATCTCATCTCTGTCTACACCCTACCTTTGTCGCCACATTTGAGCCCAAAGATGTACGTCATGCTATCTGATGAGTCTTGGATCAATGCCATGTATGAGGAGTTAGAGAATTTTGAGAAGAACAGTGTCCAATCACTTGTTGAGCCCCCTAGTGATCATAATGTCATAAAAACCAAGTGGGTCTTTAAGAGAGTGAGGATGGGGTAGTCATTTGAAACAAGGCTAGACTGATAGCTCATGGTTTTTCCTAGGTTGAGGGTTTAGATTTTGAGATCTTCGCCTCTATAGCTAGGCTAAAGGCCATTAGGATTTTACTTGCATTCGTAGCTTCTAAGGATTTCAAGCTGTACCAGATGGATGTCAAGAGTGCCTTCCTTAATGGGTATATTGAGAAATAAGACTATGTTAGATAGCCTCCAGGTTTTGAGAACACTAATACCCAAACCCTTCAAGTTTTCTAAAGCCTTGTATGGACTTAAGTAAGCCCATAGAGCTTAGTGTGAGAGGCTTAAGTCCTAACTTTTGACTTATATGTTTAAGATGGGTAAGGTAGATAAGACCTTATTCATTCATAGGCTTGGCAATAACTTTCTACTTGTCCATATTTATATGAATGATATTGTCTTTGGTGGCTCCTCTCATACTCTTGTTTCCCAGTTTTCTGATGTCATGGGTACAGAGTTTGGGATAAACATGATGAGCAAGTTAAGCTTCTTCCTAACTTCCAGATCAAGCAGATTCAAGTGGGTGCCTTCTTGCATCAAGACAAGTACACTTGAGACCTCTTGAGACGCTTTGACATGAGTAATGGCAAACCGGTGTCAACTCCGATGATGACCTCTACCACACTTGATTCTAATGAGGATGGTGAGCTTGTAGATAAAAAGGAGTACCACAACATGATTGGCTTCCTCCTATACCTCACTGCTTTGAGGCCAGACATACACTTCACCGTGTGTCTATGCGCTCGATTTCAGGCTTCTTCTCACACCTCTCACCGTCAGGCAGTGAAGCGCATTTTTAGGTACCTTCAAGCTTCTCTAGACTATGGTATCTGATACTCTTTTACTTCCTGTCTTTCTCTTAGAGCCTACTCCGATGTAGACGTTGTTGGCTGCAGGATAGATAGGAAGAGCACTTCTAGCACTTGTAAATTCATTGGCACTTCTCTTGTTTCATGGTCTTCTAGAAAGTAGTCTAATGTTGTACAGTCCACCGTAGGGCCCGAGTATGTTGCAGCCGCTAGTTGTTGTAGTCAGGTGCTTTGGACAGTTTCGACCCTGCAGGACATTGGATTAGTTATAGATAGTGTTCTACCTTTCTGTGATAACACTTCTGCCATTAACATTGCTAAGAATCCAGTGCAGCACTTTAGAATCAAGCACATAGATATTTGATATCATTTCTGTAGAGACCATATGGAGAAGGGTGACATAATGCTTCAATTTGTAGAGAGTGACCACCAGTTAGCTGATATATTTACCATGTCTTTAGATAGCTGGAGCTTCATGGCTTTGTGGAGAGAGCTTGGGGTGGTTTGTCCTTATAGCATAATCTGAGAGGGAGCATTATGTACTTTTTGTATCATGTGTTCATTTGATTCTTTCTATACTTTGCTTTTGAGTGCTTTTAGATTAGTCTTCCTAGCATAGACTAGGAATGGTATCATACTATGTTATTTAGATTTCTTTCTCTTATCTTGTGACCTTAGAATGCTGCTTATTAGTTGATTTGCTTCTCACTAGGTTGACTTCACTCATTTCTTTCAAGCCTATCAGGCTGTAGGCCCCCTGGGTAGACAGGGAACATATTTACTCCCTTATGTTTAGATAATCAGCTAATAGTCTAAGAGTCATATGGGGTAGATTAGAGTGAGTCTAAACCATAGCGATCCCTTTATCTTGTGTATGCTTTAAGGACTGGTATTTCTTCGTTTTTCCTATGCTTTTCCTTTCTTGCTTATTGATTTGGTTTAGAGGGAGTTCATTTGAGATTTTCTTGGCCTTAATATTGACATAACTCAACTTGAAATAAAATGTTTCTAAAATTGACTCACTAACTGCGGGGGAGCTGGGATCCTTATTGCATCATATTGCATTTTAAATTCAGCAATGTGCATTATAATATAAATACATGGATTTTTGACTATTATCCTTATGTGATATGATATCTTGCGTTACATCTTACCATGTCTTGCGCTAGCTTGCTAGATTTATCATGTTCTTTTATGTTGTCGAGACCCGAATATACAAATCCGGACTCTCCTGTGTATTTTGCACCAGTCCAGGATCACGCTAGTGCACACAGTATAAACAAAGATGAAATATTGATCATATCATGATTCACTAAGAAAAGACTTAAATATTATTAATTATCAGAGTTGTGATCTTAAGGCCAAACTTACAGATAATAGCCTGAATGGCTTAAGAAACATGCAGCAAAAAAACAGAAATAAAGCATAGTAGCCACTCGACATGCCCACAGGCAATCAACTGGGGAGCAAAGTCCTTATTCGTGAAGTCATCGAAGTATCCTCCTTCAGGTACCTCCTATTGACCTGGTCCTTCTGCCTCAACTGAGTGATACCCAGTGACATCTCAAAGACGGAACCAAAATTAAAATATCACAAATTAATCAGCCAGGTCCATCCCATACTAGACATGTGGTTGTACGGTAAGGCTCAGATCAATGCCACACAAAATTAAGTCCTTAAACATTACCTAAGCGAAACATCCACATTCTAATGTCCAAACTGCACCCACTTTACTACACGATCATTCGCCCAAGTGAAAACCAATTTTGTATAACCAACACCAATGACACTACCCACGTCATGGCAATTAAATTTTATAATTGTGGCTGACCACCACGTTCCAATATATCATTAAGTAAAAATTAATTAATTAATCATATGTGATGATAACCAAACTTACTAGTATCAAGCATGTCTAAGCAATGTAAATGTACAACCCATGTGGCAACTAATATTACATTACTAGATAATTACCTATCCTATAGTGACAATGGAATCATGGCATTCATATTATAAAGGAGGGATTAATCAATTTGGATATTAACTACCAATACAAAGGTTTATAATAAAATAGCGATGCATGATAATTTAAAATAAAATAATACATAATAGATTTGAAAACTAGGTTCAACATGATCAAAGGACATAACTTGCCTTGGCCTTGCTCAGTTAATGGCTCTTGATCTTCAAATCATACTTCAGCTTCTTCAAAAGTATGATCTAACGAGAGAGAAAATAAAACAAAACACAAAATAAATTCAAATAAAATTTAAATAAACTCAAAAAAACTACAAGACTATAACCAAAAGATAGAGCTCAATTTTAGATGAAGTACGAAAAAGTATCGGGTCAATCGGAGTTAGGACAAAGAAGAACAGGCTACTATGTTGTAGACTATGCTGTAGACTCAGCTCATGGAAAAGCTGGTCTACCGTGAACCCGGCTCATAGAACAATGCACTATGACTAGGCTTGCTGATGTTGCGGCTAGGGCCGATGTGGTAGGTGAGGTGGCGGCCGACTCAGCTCACGAGTCTACAAAATAGGCGTCTTGACAAGTGGATCCACATGTCAGTGTGGCTTGGTGCACGGTGGACCACATCCGCGGAGGAGACGAAGGGTCATGTGGCACGGGTGGGTCTGGCGTCACGGCTAACTCAGTGGGTGCGGGAACCGGGGCGACGACACAGGATCCGAGGGCGGAACAGTGGGCGAGTGAGCGAGCGGCGGTGGACTAGCTGATGAGACAGCGGCGGCGAGGATGGACAACAGCAAATGGCGGAGACTCATCGGTGGCGAGGCAAATGGCGAAGATGGGGCGAGGTGCAGCTTGCCGGTAGAAGGGCAACGACGACGGCCGAAGATGACGAGGGCGACGACGCTTGACGATAGGGCTTGGAAGGCAAGAACAGAGTCGGTAGTCGGCTACGGGCTCAGAAGGCGTGGCGGCGGTGCGGTTTTATACCAAGACGTCGAGGCATCCAAATCAGACACAGTGAAGAGTCTACGGTGGACATGCATGCCAAGGTGTAGCCGAGACGGAGACAACGGCAGAGAGTTCACGAGGAAGACGACGATGAACAGTGCACGGGCTAGCCGATAAATGACATATGGTACACGGGAGATCGAACGGCCGACGACAAACGGCACAAATGAACAGTGCTGGGGTCTCCGGATGGTTGATGCGTGGCTGAAAGATCGGGTGGCTGAGACGCAGCGGGTTGGCGGGTCGGGTTGGTGGGTTGGATTAGGCGGAGGGAAAGGTGGGCTGAGCTAGGCTAGCAGGTGGGCTTCAGCCCACTTGGCCTTTTAGAGATTTTTGAGATTTTCTAATTTCCAGAAATTCAACTAAAACATTTTGAGCTCCAAAAAATAGCAAATAAACCCGAAAAAATCAAAGAAAATTTTTTGAGACACAAGGAACCCAAATAAAATACTTTCACTAGATGTTAATGTTTAATTTAATCATGTTAAATCCTTTTAATTATTAAAAATTCAATTTAAGCTTTTATTAATTCTAGAAAAATCCAACTGGTGAATTTTATTTTAAAAGCTTTAAAAAGGCTCTAAAAATCAAGATGTTACAAACCTCCCCACTTAAATGGAATCTCGACCCCGAGATTCAGGCTCACTAAAGAAATAGGTTACCAAGTGCGACATTGGAAATGACATTATTTAGGCTTTCCCTTGCAACGCTCTGAGGTATCTGGTTTTCTTGATTTGATGATGTTCCACGGCTTGCTCCAGGAGTCTTGGCAAGGGTACTTTCAAGGTTGAACGGAATTGGCGTGATTGCTTGACGCTTCTGCGGACACTTGCGAGTGAAATGACCTAGCTCTTTGCACTTGAAACAATTAGATGAAGTTATAGGGCTTCTGTCCCTCTAAGGCTGAGTGCTGACATTGATAGGGCGTGGTCACAAAATATCATGATGAGGCATTGGATCCGGCATCCCAAAATCTGACTGTTGTGGTACCCGAGCTGGCTGGTATGTGTTGTATCTGGCTCTCTGTGACTATTGCAACTAAACTCCTTGGTGAATCATCTTTCGCTTGCGAGATTCTTCCATCTCATGATGAGACCCTTCAATAAGTATGGCCTTATCTACCATGTTTTGGAAACTAACATAGTCATTGCCAACGACTTGAACCTTCAATCCTGGGTTAAGTCCTCTCTTGAAGTGCTTCTGTTGTGCATCATCTGTGGCAACATCTTCCGAAGCATAATGAGCTAACTGTGTAACTTATTGAGGTATTCACTTATTGACATATTCCCTTACTGTAGCTCACGAAATTCTTCCTTCTTCATTTCAAGCACTCCATCTA
Source organism: Dendrocalamus latiflorus (assembly GCA_017311315.1). Classification (NCBI taxonomy): domain Eukaryota; kingdom Viridiplantae; phylum Streptophyta; class Magnoliopsida; order Poales; family Poaceae; genus Dendrocalamus; species Dendrocalamus latiflorus. The sequence continues at coordinate 17,485,046 of CM029662.1, forward strand.
GGATATGGGCATGGCGGAATGCTATGGCAAACTCTGTCCAGGTAATGTTCTCTTGGTCCTCATGTGCAGCATAATAATTCTCCCACCATTCTGATGTGACACCTTCCAGTTGGTGAGTGGCATAGAAAACTTTTTCTCGATCAGTGCACTGAGGAAGGTTTAGCTTCTTTTCCACTAAACGAATCCAATCATCTGCTTCCAAAGGCTCAGATGAATTGGAGCAAGTTGGCGGTCTAGTCCTCACAAATTCTGTAAATCTGAACGACCGTTGATTTGGTTGAGGTGCAATGGCTACTTGATGTTGTTGACTCATCATATTGGTTAAATTCTACATCATCGTGTTCATGAGTTGAGTCTGAGCTACCATGAACTGACTCAAAGTTGGATCCATTCCTGTTGGAACTGGCTGCTACCCCTGAGCTGAAGGATTTGAGGCACTATTGCTAGGTTCTGAAGGCATTTGATTGTGACCAGCTGTATTTCGTTTATCCACTATTTGACAAGATGACACCCAGGTTAATAAGGAAAGAGGAAATAGCAAAGATAAGAGGTAAACTCGTTTAAGGGGGGATAACACTAATGGCAACCCTAAACTAAAACACTCACTTAGCCAAAAAGGCTAACACAAGAAGCAACAAACTCCACAAAAAGAAACTTGACATGACTGCAACGTAATGCTAGAGCAAAACTGTAACTCACATCACACTCAAAGGCAAATAAGAAGCAAGACGATCTGCACGATGCTAAAACTATAGCATGGTTCAAATCTAATGGCTCCTACTCTTCACAATAATCTTCAATCTTGTCTTGACATATTGGGTGTTTCCTTGATCCAAACTTCACAGCAAGGCTTGAAGTATTCCATGCCAATCTTCACTTCGATTAGGCGACACTCGAGACATCTATGGATATTATGAGGATAAGAAGTCAAATTAAGTTTTAGAAACAATATTTTAGAGGAGGCAAAGAGTAAGAATACTAAGAATGAGGTAAGAATAAAGAATTACTAGATAATCATTTGGTTGATTTGATTTAGAAAGTAAAATTTGAAACTTTGCTAATTCGACCATGCTAACTAGGGCTTCATCATACAGTTAATATAGCTCTGATACCACCTCTGTTGAGGCCCGAATATGCAAATCATTTAAAACAAAATAGTGATGCATAATCATTTAAAATAAAATAATACATAATAAATTTGAAACTAGGTTCAACATGATTAAAGGACATGACTTGCCTTGGCCTTGCTTAGTTAATGCCTCTTGATCTTCAAATTTTGCTTCAGTTCCTTCAAAAGCGTGATCTAACGAGAGAGAAAACAAAATGAAATACAAAATAAATTCAAATAAACTCCAAAAAAACTACAAAACTAGAACCAGAAGATATAGCTCAATTTTAGATGGATTTAGAAAAAAGAATCGGGTCAATCGGAGCTAGGACGAAGAAGAATCAGGTCAGAAAATCTAATCTAAAGGAAAAGGCTGAAAATTAAAAAGGATACTATGTTGTAGACTCATCTCATGGAAAAGCTGGTCTACCATAAACCTGGCTCACAGAACAGTGCATTGTGACTGGGCTTGCTGATGTGGTGGCTAGGGCTAACGTGGCAGGTGAGGTGGCAGTTGACTCAGCTCGGTTAACTCACGAGTCTACGGAATAGGCATCCTGACAGGTGGGATCCAAATGTTAGTGGTTCGGTGCACGGCAGACCACATCCACAGAGGAGACGAAGGGTCGTGTGGCATAGGTGTGGTCTAGTGTCACGGCTGATGTCGGCGGGCGCAAGAACCGGGGCGACAGCACAGGAATCGAGGGTGGCACGGCGGGCGAACGAGTGAGCAGCGCTGGACTAGCCGATGAGACAGCGGCAGCAAGGATGGACGACAGCAAACGGCGGAGACTCATCGGCGGTGAGGCAAACAGCGAAGATGGGGTGAGGTGCAGATTGCTGGTAGAAGGGCAATGACGACGGTCGAAGACAACGAGGGCGATGACGCTCGACGGTGGGGCTCGGAAGGCGAGAACAGAGTCGGCAGTTGGCTACAGGCACAGAAGGCGAGGCAGTGGTGTAGTTTTATACCCAAATGCCGAGGCATCCAGGTCGTACACGGCGAAGAGTCTGCGGCGGACATGCACGTCGAGGCGTAGCCGAGACGGAGACGGCAACGGAGAGTTCAAGAGGAAGACAACGATGACTAGTGCACGGGCTCACCGATGGATGAAACGCGGCACATGAGAGATCAAACAGCTGGCGGCAGACAGCATAGATGAATAGTGTCGGGGTCTCGAGATGGCTAACGCATGGCTGAGAAAAGATCGGGCGGCTACGACGCAACGGGTTAGCGGGTCGGGTTGGTGGGTTGGGTTAGGCAGAGGGAAAGGTGGGCTGGCTAGGTCAGCTGGTGGGCTTCGGCCTACTTGGCCTTTTAGGGATTTTTGAGATTTTTTAATTTCGAAAAATTCAATTAAAACATTTTGAGCTCCAGAAAATAGCAAATAAACCCAGAAAAATCACAAAAAATTCCAGAAAATTTCTTGGAACACAAAGACCCAAATAAAATACTTTTCTAGATGTTAATTTTTAATTTAATCATGTTAAATCCTTTTAATTATTAAAAAAAATCAATTTAAGCTTTTATTAATTCTAGAAAAATCCAACTGGTGAATTTTATTTTAAAAGCTTCAAAAAGGATCTGAAAATCAGGATGTTACATATGTGTAGCTTAGTTTTTACTATGCTAGCTTGATTGAATATGAAAAATTGAATTAAATCATGTCTTGTTGGATCTTATAACTAGTTTTGCTTTAGCGATTCTCTTATGATTCATGCCATGTCAAATAAACCAAATGAAGTCTTGAATCTAAATTGAGCTTTACATTAAGCTATGCTAGTTCTTTATTAAAGCATGAGTTAGTATTAGCTATCTGTTCTTGAACTAAGTTAAGAAAATGCAAAATGATATCTTTTGTGTGAAAAACTGATCTCACCAATTCTTTCTCATGAGTCAGCTTACCATTGCACTAGGCATGAACTCAGGGAGAGTTCTAGATGACCAAGACCACTTCTTTAAGCCTCTTGCTTGAGGTGGTCGCATAAGGCTGGAGATCTAGCACATGGCTAAGAAAATAAAAATTATGAAAAATAAAATTTAGAAGATGCCAAATGTGCTAAATTTGCTCAATTACAAGTGGTATCAAGTGCTTGAACAAAATGTTTCAACCTTTAACTTGTAGTACTCCAAATTGACCCAATTGTAGCTTCTTGGTTCCATTTAGTTTGTTAAAATAGCTTGATTCAATTTTGGATACCGTTGGCTAAACAATGAACTTGAGCACCTTAGCATACTAAAAATCTATTTAATTTTAGATCATTACTTATTTGGCTTTAGCTTGGCTATATATTGTTAGCCATGATCTAGATAGCATTTTTCACTTTTTATTGTTTGGTGTAATACTTGTAAAATCACTTTGGATAATTTTCATGACTTCTAATGCTAAAAATGAATAGAATACATGCACTTTATTTCATTCATGCTATATCTTCTTCCATGTATCTTAATGACTCTATTGTCAAAGGGAGAGAATGATCGGTAAAAATGCATATCTAGAGCATGATTTGGAGTTTTTAATGCAAAATCAAGCTTTTTGGAGCTTTATTGTGTTACTGTGATTTTCTTGATTTGATCTCTTCTCACCATAACTAAGGTCAAATCGAACAATTGTTCTTTCATATGGACATAGGTGAGATTTTCCAACACATTTGGTGGATATGAAGTTTGTTTGTTAAAAATTATTATTTTCAGTAGCTTCTATTATTCTCTATCTCAAATGGTCATTTTCAGCTCATCTTATTCTTCTTTTGACTATTTGAAGCTCTGTTTGCAAAATTCTTCTTCTTTATCTAAAACCACCTCCTATTTGTATTTTTGAAAAATTGCCATAGATTCATCAAGGGAGAGATTGAAGAGTCATGTGAGAAGGTTCAGAATATTGTTATGATGAACCATTGCAAGTTTCATGGAGTGGTTAAGTGATTTTGTAAAGATTGCATTTTGTTTGGGTTGTTTTATGGAATTTTTAGGAAAAACAGTAGTAGCACAGGTGTTGGTGCAATCATACTGCAGGGCAATAGAATCGTAGGTGTTGGTGCAGTCATACCATAGGGCGGTAGTACCGCTGGGCATGTGCCGTCATACCACAATGCGGTAGCACTTAATTTTACATGGCGGTATGTTATTTTCAGAGAGGTCCATTTTGGCATTGTAAGGTGCAGTAGTACCGGTTTGGGGAATGGTAGTACCAGCATGTTGCATGCGGTACTACCGGATTTCGCAGAAAAAACAGGATTTTGGGTTTTGAGTTATGGATTGAGTTGGAATGATCTGGTCATTGCATTAAGATTGCATGATACATGTTTTGGCTAATATGGGTTAAGTTATAAAGAACTTATGTCTGAAAATGATTTCTTTGTCTTTGGATGTGTAGGGTTGCTCGAAGTCAATCATGGTCAATAGTGAGTATTAGAGCTAGGATCGTAGAGGAGCTGAGACCCAGAATGTTCATGGTTGCCGGGTGAGATGGTGAGCTCAAGCATGGCACGAGAAATGCGAAAAATGTTGAAGACGAGTACGAACAGCGGGATTGCACCATGTGGCTTGGATGGACCAAGTGAGCCGTGGTTCAGTGGAACCAGGACAGGAGAGGTTTGGTAACACGGCAAGCTAGTGGTGCACCTACACGTGGCAAGTATAGCGATTGCTTGCAATAGATGGTGATGTCTAGGTCAACAAAAGGTATTTTGGTAGTTTAACCAAAATACCGAAAACAATCTTAGATCAAAACTGCAGTGTATGAGTGGTGCTTGGGAGAGTGGTTTAGATCAAGGTGGAGCTGGTTTGATCAAGACGGATCAAGGCTAAGGATTTAGCGGTTACGGGCTTATGCTTTTGAAAAACGTGCATAAGTGAACATGTGTGAGTAAAACCCTTGTTTGTGGGGTTACTGAGTTTTCATATTGTACTAAGTGAATAGTATCCACTAAGGGTTAGAGGTGGCTGGTTAGCCCATCTATAAAAAGGAGTTAGGATGGAGACATATGGTTAACCATCCAACCCCTCTCTCATGTGCTCTATTGTTTAGGGTTAGGATTTGAGAGTGGAGTACTTGGTGTGCTCTCTGTCCTCCAAGGTGGAGTAGCTATAAAACTTATCTCTACAAGTGGCAATGCATCAATATTTGATTATCTCTATGCCTATCTCTTGTTTTGATTAATTTGCTCTTGTTTTGTTTGGTTTTGATCTTTTTTCTTCCCTCTTCTTGATCTTGCTGTGTCAAACATGAATGAGATGGAGATAACCTCTTAACATCAATCTCCAATCATCTAGGAACTATGATAGCAAGTTCATTAAAAAATCTGGTTTTGGTTGATTTTGGTCTCAACAAGTGATTTCTTGTTTCAAGGGTTTTTGGGTCGTGTTCTTTGGTGTTTAGTTTGCTGTGACATGTAAGAATACATCTAGAACCAGTTTAGCCATATCTACCCTCGAGCAAGTTGTATTCACCAATTTTTATTTTGGTTCGGTTTCGGTGTAACCTTCTTTCAAATGAAAAAGGTCTAAACTTTGGTCATGATTTTCATGGTCGTTTGTTAGAATAGATTCATAATATCCTATAGAAAATCTCTGCAAATTTTCATATCATTTGAATCTTTGAATGCAAAGATCCATCGATTTTGATTTTTGAACTCGGGCTGAAATCACTGTTCATCGAAGAAAAAGGTACTATTGCCTTTATAATTGTAGTACTACCGGAAAAGGTATTACTGCTGTTATAAAAAAGATGCTACCGATTTTCCCTTATTTCTTTAGCTGAGTTTTGTGTTAAGGTTTTATCCTAATATTTATAACTTTATAGCTATAGGAGTAAAGAATACTTAGAAAATATTTTAAGGCACTATTCACATTCTCTGTTACCATTTTGGTCCTACAGGGAAATATGAAAAGGGAGCTAACCTACATGGCCATGACAAGATACACGTACTGAGTGCTTTGCTTTTGTCTCTAATATACAGAGGGGCTCCTTTTCTTGTTGACTCAAGTACAACAGTATTCGTGTCGATGGTAGATCCCGCTTGTAAAGATGGGATTGGGGATTCCTGACGTGTAAATAATGCAACCAAATTAATCACATATTTATACAAGGTTCACATTTAACTTAGTGGAGGAAACCATTCAAAGTAGTTAGCCATTTCAAGCCTCCCTCAAGCCCACACGCTAAGTGCTAGTCACCCGCACGCTAAGTGCTAGTAGCAACTAATCGATCAGAACTTGTGGTAGATGTGACACTGACATACTGTAGCTGGACGGTTACGACAAAATGGCCCAATTTTACCACAAAAGGTACTCATCGCATCATTGCCCATATGAATGATCCAGTGAAACCTACCGTGGGTAAAAAAAAAAACTAAGAACTCGTCAGAGAAGAATAGAACTAGAACAGATTACTTTTAAAAAAAGAGAATGGAAAGATGAAAAAAAATCTAAAATTACTTCTGAAAATCATCTAGTGCTCTGCCCACTCAGCACCGGGAAAGAGGTGGGAGAGGGGCTTGCAGTGGACACAGGATGTTGCGATCTGCCGCTAGCGTTCGTAGCGGTGGCCGGCTTCGCCATCCCAGGAGGCACAACATGATATTCAGCAAGCAAGTTAGCAGTGTTATCAAGTAAAGTGATCAGGCCCAAAATGGTCATATGAGCAAAAGGATAGCCCACCTAGCATCTTAACCCATGAACACTAGCTAGCAGTTGTATTTTCCTGGTTTTTTTTAGAGCACAATTAGCTTTCAAACCGGATTCTTCTGGATTCTCCCTAGGTCGTTTTTTTTTTTTTGCAACAAATGGGAGTGAATAATGGGAATTTAGATAGGGAGCCGTATGGTTTGGTTATGACAATTCATTTTTAGTTCCCTATCTCTTGTTTGGTAGGCGGGATAGGAAATGATGAAAACTTGATTTGTAGGCACATTCATCTTATCATCAAAACGTAACTCCTACTCCCACATCAAACAAGCAAACAAACGATGCAACCAAAAAACAGTATAAATACATTCTGAATAAACGCAAGCAACGAAGAACAAGAAAATAAATCTTCGTCCTCCTCTGAATTTCGCTTGCACATACTTCCGCTTAGAAAAAGAGCCCGGCAAAAGCATTGACAACATGGGAGATGCCCATCGTGTACAGGTTCATCCTTCTGATCCTGAACTTCTCATGCCGTATCGCGAAAAGGACGATGATCAGCGCGAGATCCTCGTTCGGGTCAATTGACATCACATAGCTCTTCCCTTTGATGCTGAAAGCAGGCTTCTCCTTGACCATCTGCAGATATGAACAATGCAAGCAGACCTTCTGAGAAACCTGCTGACTCGGTGAAACATCATTGCAGAATGAAATGGCTAGCCTCCGTACCTCTGCAACAACCTGAGAAGAGTCGCCCTTGTAGATCTTCAGAGATCTTGTGAGAAAGCTCCCTTCGATGCGATAATCGCTTTCTTGCTTCTCTGAGTTGGTTGCCAAGAACAACTTCATAGTGGCACTGATCTGAAACCTTCGGACTTGCTCCACGGTGAATACGAGGTCATTTGCATCAAACCTCTCGCCTCTGAAGACTTCCCATCCGTGGTGCGAGCTCATCCACTGCAAACACCAAATGAAACGCCAATTCAACAAGGGTAAGTTCCAAAATGAGATTGTGGAGTTCCATGCACCAATCAATTCATCCAGAAGCATAAGCTTGTTGTGAAAGGTGGACCATCTAACTGATAACTGAACAAAGGTGAAATAGAAGCGACCTTCCTGCGGAACCGCATGAGATGGTTCCCCGACGCGTCGGCGAGCGCGGTGCTGAGCCTGAAGTTGACGACGGGGCAGAGGTTCACGGTGCGAAACACCAGGCTGCCCTTGCCGTCGGTGACATGCAGCTGCCGCTGGATCAGCCCGGGAACCCGTCTAGTTAGTATCAACTTGACAGGTTCAGAAGGAACGGCATTAACTGCTACTGCAGGATCCATTCCTGAACTCGCTCCCTCACTAGCTCTTCTCTCGATCTGTATGCGTCTAGTTTATGTACTTAAATAGTACTACTCTGCGTGAAGGCAACATCTGCCCAGAAAATACTGGGAACGAAGTTTTGGAACCAACCCAAACTTGACTTCTCCCTGAACGCAATTCAGTCAAGAGAATTATTGTCCACTTACCCAAATATAAGGTTGGTCTTTGATACTACTAGTTCCATTCCGTTTCAGATTTTTCCTCTTTGCGCGTGCAGCTACAATGACTATCTTCCCTGACCCTGCATGAGGTGATAGCTACTATGACTGTTCCTACTCCCTGTGTGGCCCATTCTATTCAGTGGCAGTGGCAGATGAAGCTTGTTCTGCTTCGAAAACAATTAATGGAGTCAAGATATCAAATCTGATCTCTGCCATGGTATGGAACCTGCAGTTCATCTCAGCTTGTCTGCTAATAATGCCTTGAATTCAATTCATGTGCCAGGGGCAGCTCTAGATAAATAAACTTAGATACATATTCGGTTGGATAATGATGCTTTGCCCTTGCATTTCATCTGATGAAAATCTTCTTTTCTTTTTCTTAAGAAAACGGCTGTCAAGGCAGAAAAATCTAAGCCCATCTGAAGGGCAAAGCGCGTAGTCCGAATTTCTTTGGTTGGCCAGGGTTTGCAGGTTCACCGGGCCCACGGTATGCAATCAAAGTAGGCCGAAACTGATGCCTTCTGAAGTCAAAACTACTATACTAGCTAGGTAACAGAACAAGTTTATGGTAGTTGAGGTCGTGTGTTTTAAGTCTTCGTTCTCACTAAACTTAAAGATATTTGGTAGGCGGGGTCGATGTGTGGTGTCAAGGCAGCGTAGGTTCCATCGGCGGTGACAAAAGCTACATGGAGAGTCGGCCCAGTGGCAGCGGCAATCGAAGAATTTTGGACACTGTTGGACCCATGGACACGCGAAATTCCATTTTTGGCCCCCCGAGGCAAAAAATTCCAAAATTGGACCCGTTTTGGGAGTGCGATCACGAAACACCGCCACGTGCCCCGGTTGTGCGGTCTGGTACCGCACGACCTCACTGTTCACCGGGTCGTGCGGTACCAGACCGCACGACCCGCCTGCCAGCCGCGCCGAGCGCACGTCCGCCCGCCCCGACCGCACGTTCTTCGCCCGACCGCGCGACCGATTCCGCAGACCGCACGACCTCGCGAACGCCGTCCCGACCGCGCGAACGCCGTTCCGACCGCGCGAGCGCCCTCTCCACCGCGCTACTGCCCCCAGCGCGCATTTGAAAAAAATATATTTATGCATTTGTGCTAGGGTTTATATATTTATGCATTTGTAAAGTTATTTTTTATAATAAAAATTTATGTGTATATATGAAATGATGTGTGAAAAAAATATGAATTTGAAGTGGAGTCCACTTTACTGCTTGTGTAATTTTTTGTGCAATTTTGAAAATTAAAAATATTGGTTGGTAGAGTACGAACGAAATTTGTGTGAAGTAACGATTAGTGTTTTTGTGATTTTCATTTATTGCTGACCGTGAAAAATGTGTTCAAGTGACAATAACAAATTTCGATCATGGTATGTTGTTTTATTGGAAGCAATTTAATGAAAAAAATTTTGAGCACAAATGTGATATGAACAATTGGACGAAATGAAGGAAAGTGATATTGAACACGTGGGAATGAGTGCAGGAACTGTAATGATTATAAGTTTTGTTAATTTTGTAGTTGTGAATCAGAAAAAAATATGAAAAAATTGTAAAACAAGTTTATGTTGATTATATGTTGTAGATGCTTAAAAAATTTTGGTAAAATTTTTTTAGGAACGATTGTGCGTAGAACGATCGATATATAAAGTGGTAAGTGACTTTTAGGGTTTGGTACATTTTTAGGGATTGCAATCCGCATGATTTTTGTATGTTTTGTCAATTTTGTAGTTATAAACTGCGTAAAAATCAGATAAAGTTGTAATAGAAGTTTATGTTCAATGTAAGTTGTAGATGCATAAAAAATTCGGGTAAATTTTTTTTAGGAACGATTGACCGTAGAACAGTCGATACATAAAGTGGTAAGTGATATGACCAGTGGCATGTGTGGAACTCTGTACTTCTAATGTTCAGAACTCCACCACTAGTCCTAACATGCCTTAGGGAATATAACTTGCTGGGTCTATTACATTTTGTCTACTGGGTGTAGCGTGGTTGTTTCCCCTTTTTCTCACACCCTGAAGATGGCTCCGCTGCATCCTTCTTCCTGTCACTCTTGGTCTTGAGAGCTGCCTCACAAGCTTGAAGCTCTTCCTCCTGACGCTTGATGGCTGCTTCACGCAGACTTAACTGCTCCCGCCTCCTTTGCAGCTCATCCTCCTTGCCCTTCAGACGGATTTGGTCCACCCTCACGCGGCGCTCTTGCTCAAGCCGCATCTGTCGTTCCACCTCGTGAGCCTGAGTCATCTTGACAAAGTATTGTCCTTTGTTTTCCACCTCCATTGGCCGGTTCCGTGGCCATGCCGACGGCACCCGATCCACCCATTCGATGAACTTGCAAGGCTATGTGTGGCGTGGTAGATGTCACGGATCAAGTTGAAAAACGATAACGAGAAACAAAGGATTTAGTTGTCGTCGTTACCACGAAGTCGTCATCCAAGTCTGGACACTTGAAGAACCTACGGCCGTAGTTGGCTCGTTGTACTCGATCCGTCCAGACGCACAACATCGTCCTAAAGCCGCAATGGCACTTGGGGCGCTCATGCCACTCCGGCACTCCAAATGGGTCGGACCTCCAGGAAGACATTGTTGTGTAGTAGTATTGTGATGGCTTGAGGAGGAGATGTGGTATGGAAGACATAGGAGGCCTTTATGTAGGCAGGTTATCTGGTGCGGTGGGCATAGTCCATGGAGAGGATGACATGGGAATCTTTTGAGCATAGTCAGGATTCCAGTGTAGCAATAAATGTCCCTATGAAGGCTTTTGAGCCTGTAGTCTCGTAATAAATTCAGAGGTTGGACCATTCAATGTATTTGGTACAACGTAGCCTTTTCAGTTGTTTGCAGGAAACAGTACGTTCCACGAAATAAGTGCTACAACATTGCCTTCTCAGAGGCTAGTAATCATAACTGGCCAAAGCTGCCCGGTTTTGCCTCGTCACTGGGCAAAGCTGGCCGGTTTTGTCTTATCACTGAGCAAAGCTGCCCCGTTTTATCATGTCACTGGGCAAAGCTGGCCGGTTTTGTCTTGTCACTGCGCAAAGCTGGCATCTTTTGTCATCTCACTGGGCACAGCTGGCCGGTTTTGTCATGTCACTGCGAAAGGCTGCCCGATTTTGTCATGTCACTGAGCAAATCTGCCCCATTTTATCATGTCACTGCGCAAAGCTGCCCCTTTTACTGTGGTCATTGCGCAAAGCTGGAATGTTTTGTCTTCGCACTGAGAAAAGCTGCACCGTTTTATCATGTCACTGGGCAAAGCTGCCCGATTTTGTCTCGTCACTGCGCAAAGCTGGCTGGTTTTGTCTTGTCACTGCGCAAAGCTGGCATCTTTTGTCATCTCACTGAGCAAAGCTGCCCGGTTTTGTCTTGTCACTGAGCAAAGCTGCCCCGTTTTATCATGTCACTGGGCAAAGCAAAGCTGGCAACGCTCCATGTGGGTGCCACGAGGCTTTGTGCGTGAGGCTGCCCCCCACACAGCCTATAAAAGGGAGCCATTCCTCACATAGTCCCTTGCCTTGTTATCAATCACCTCCTGAATTACTTGTGTCCCATTCTGTGTAGTTTTCTTTTGTGCTCACTCCTCCGGACTAGGCAATGAGTCAGCGCAGCACCTCTTCATCGGCACCCACGGTGATTTGCCCAAACTGCAACACGGTTGTTAGACATAAGACCTCACAGACGGCCTCGAATCCTGGGCGACACTACTACAAGTGCCCCTTTCACTCGGTGAGTAAGATTGTTTCGGGTTCATTCAAATCGTGGTGGCATGTTTACAAATCTTCTTCTCATTGAATCGCAGGAAGCCCCAGGTGGTTGCCGATTCTGGGTGTGGGAGGATGAAATGGGCACTAGGACAGGCATTGTTCGCCAGGAGAGAGTTGTCGTGGGGGGTTGCGACCCCGTTGGGATGCGGCATCATTTCGACAGACTGGAGTGGAAGATAAATTTAATATTGTGTGCTATATTCTTTCTTGTGTTTATTGTTATCCTCAAGTTGTAGTGGTGGAGGTTCTCCTCGTGTATGTTGGTAATGTTTTATGCTACGTTGTCGTCAAGCTATTTTCTTTCTTGTGTTTGTTGCTATCGTGTCTTCTCCCGCTGCCCCATGTTGTCATCTCTCAGTTGGTTGTATGCCCTAGTAAATCAAAGAACTTAGAGCAACCCTTTTATACAGGAAACCATCTTTGAACATCAAACCATCAAGCACTTGAAAAACATCACATGCGTGTTGTGAGGTACAGTGCCCACATGCGTGCATACTTGTCATATTGCAATGAAGCCTTAATTGTAGAACAAATAATTTCATAAGCCATGCGAAACACAGCAAACCATGCGACGTCACAATAGCACAATTACAAAAAGTCATTCATCATCTCCTCGTCGCCGCCTCGTACGGCGTATATGATCCTCTGAGAAGGTGAACCTACTAGGGGAGCGCGGTGCATCACGAAGATCGTAGTGCGAGGGCTGCGCCCGAGGCGGTGGTGGGTACAACTCTGTGGGGAGTTGCGACGGCTGGCCAAAAATAGAGCTCAGCCATTCGGAGGAGGAGTCTACGTCCTTCTTACATGGTACAGCTGAATTAAGCAATGGAAAGTACACAAAATGTTCATAATGAGTAGTAAAATCACAAGGCATTTACCTGGGTACTCTGAAAAGCGGATGACCCACCGTGAACGTCATGGCCTTGTTGCTCCGAGTAAACCTGCATTTTTTTGCCAGTGCGATTAGATGGCTTTCAAATAGACATGTTTAGCTTAGTACGTTACTGCATACCGGGGTATGTGGCTGTCGAAATGACGATGTCGACGGGTAGTCGCGCATGTACTCCTGCGATGTTAAGCCTTGATACGTCTGCCCAAACCACCTGTCCCGGTCATCTAGGTTGGACTGCACAGTAGGGGTGAACGAGGGCATCGGCCCCTCTGGTTGGTGCGGCAAGTCAGGATCGCTCTCTGGAGTGGGCCCCCGTCGGCCTGGAGAGCGTCGTCGCTCCTCCGTCGCCCTCCGTGCTGACGATGCCCGTAGCAACGTGCTATCCTGTCACAATTGCTGCCAGACGAACATGTGGTTAGACATAAATGGTAAATGAGTGGATGAACAAATAGTTGGCAATTGTCCAACCGCCGGTCCGAAGCGCGTGGAGGCCGAGCGAGCGTAGCTGGGCCGACTCTCGGACTGGGATGGACGCGACGTCGATGGCCGTGCTGATGGTGGTGCTAACGGCGGCGCGGAGGGGGGTGGTGGTCCCTGGCCTCGTCCGCCACCGCGTGTAGCAACAACGTCATCTCGGGGACCACAACTCAAGGACCGTATCGCAGCCCTTGCCTCATCCCAGATGCTGCGCATCGAACTGACCCACCGCTCAGTCGTATTTGACTTCCTATGACGTATAGACTCAGCAGCCTCGTCATCGATACGATGCATGCGGTCCACCTGCAGTGAAACAAACTGTCAGTTAAAACGTAATCCTGCACTGTTTAATGACATACTAATCTCGTACCGCCTGGTCGATCCGTGCCGCTAGATGACGGTCTGGACCTGCCTGTAGAGCGGCCTCGTGAACGACCTCAAGTGGACGATGTGGCGGCTCCCCAGTTAGCCTAGTGCGGGTGCGTGGAGCGTACCACTCAAGATATGTCCTATGCGTCGCGGGGTCGTCCGGCCGTGCCTCGTCCACAACCATCGTATCCGCCTGGTCACGCCACTGGTCTGTCCACCGTTGCTGTGTGGCTCTCCAGTCTTCTGTCGCTCGCCCTCTCCTCGATTGCCTGCAAGTTCATTGAGACATTACACAATTAGAAGGGGCACATACTACTTCATTAATTAAATTTATGGTGTAATGACATACCACTGGGTGCTGTCTGCAAGAGGGCGTCCTGCCAGGGGGGGACATGCTGGTACTGTCCGAACTGCCTCATGACTCGGTGTGGGTTGTATGGCTCGACGCAGTGCGAGAACACCAAGTGGCAGGTCGTCAACCAGTAGCTGTGATCCTGCCCGCACTGTGATGACAACGAGTGGGGGGCCGTGTCCATAATGAACCGTGCAGTCCATGACCACCAGACTATGTGGGCGTCGGGCAGAATCTCGAACCTGTTGTGGAAATATGTGTACGCACGTCTCGGTCTGTCCCTTGCCCACCTCAACTGACCATGTGTCCAACGTGTACCCATTGTGAGCCCATCAACGGGGTCGTCGCCACCATCGAGGCCGTAGAACTGCGGGTTGAGGTCATAAGGGTGCACAACACGACCAAACTCAGGCCTGCCAACGGAGAAGTGTTCCCACGACCACAGCTGAAGGAGAAGGTAGCAGACGGCTAGGACCGGCTCGCTGGCCGCGCTACGCTGCGAGGCGTCACACAAGCCACGGTATGTGGTGCTAAGAACTGCTGATCCCCAGCTATACTGTGGCATCTGACCAGGCCAGCCATCCGCCAAGGACTCCGCTAGGTGTATGTAGCTAGGCTGCACGGAGTCTCCACTGGTTCTAGGGAACAAGATCCACCTGAACAGATATAGCAGGTATGCAACGAAGTGCGTCCGCACCACGTCCTCATGTGCGTCTGCAGGACAGGTCATGTAGCGACGAAGCCATCCATGTGGCACACCAGCTGCGTTGTCTGCGATCGGATGACCGAACCGGTGACCCAGACGGACCTTCCAATCTGCTGCCTTTGGGGGTGGCACTACAGCAGCACCACGGACAGGTAGACCTGTAAGCATCATCACGTACTGCAGAGTAACCGTCATCTCCCCCCACCGGAAGTAGAAGGTGTGAGTCTCCGACCTCCATCGATCAACGAGAGCGAACAGCAGCGGCGCATCATACTGGAACGCATGCGGTAGATCTAACATGCGAGCAATGGGCAGCAGCCCGGTGTCCCGCAGTAGTGGGATGTACCGCTGGTCGAGACGCCAGTTCTCTCGGGGGCCCCTAAGTACAAAGCAAGGAGGCCCTAGTGCGTCTCCCGACGACCACGCATGGCATCGGTGGTGCTCATCCCAACGGGGGTCTAGCAACTCGAACGCCATATCCTGCCAAAGAAGGATAACAAGTTAGTCTACATTTATATCAAAATGTGCAACAAATGACAACATAATTAACAACAAATGTAACGACAGGGAAACGTCCCGGAAGCGTACCAAAACATACATACATAAAATGTACACACGAATATGACCCACACGGCAAGGAAACATATGGAATGTACAAAAACATACATAACATGGTAATATGCACGACATAGATACATGGAGCCAACAATGCAGCGTACACCTCCTGAATAATGCATGGTACATCGCAACGCACAGAACACATGGAAGCAACAATGGGTACAACAAAACATTGTGGTTGGTACTACGGAGCGTTGCTTGATGCCAGCCTGTTTGGGCACTGACTGAGGGAGTGGCCAATCGTCTTGCATAGCCTACACTTCGGATGCCGAACACGATCCCCTCACTGGCTGTCATCCATGTCGTTGCAGATGCGACGGCTTTGTCGTCTTCCACGACCGACATGCTTCAGTGCATCGTTGGGCACCAACTTTATCTCCCCTGGCCATAATTCCCTGTAGTGCATGTCTACCCCGTAGGAATGGAACTCTGCACTCCAGGTTGCATACAAGTGCTGCATGTCGTAGTACTTGGAGATGTACTGTGTCGACGCCTGGTTCCATACAGCGCAGGCCTCGTACACATGGGAGCATGGCTTGTGGAGAAGCTGGGGCTTGTTGCAGGTGCAAGATGCTTCATCACCAATCGTGCATACCTGCTTGCGCTCCCCTCTAATGTGCCCCATGACATACTTCTGCCTTAGGCGAACCTCAAACTTCCTCCTTAAGCCATCAATGGGCTGAGCAATGTGGGATCGACCTTCTCCATTTTCCTGTCCATGACGGCCTGCATGACCTCAGAGTATTGCTTGTTTTCGTCAAGGTGCTTCTATGCCATCATGGCTCTATTCACAAAGTACCCGACGGTACGGTTCCAAGTCTCGGCCACGATTGCCGTGATCGGTAGGGATCTGACGCCCTTCAAGGCATCATTGTAAACCTCGGACATGTTAGTTGTCATGATCCCATACCTTGCCCACCGGTGTCGTGCAACAAAGACCACATTTCCAAGTCAGGTGCATTGGATTGAACCCATTGTGTGAATACCCCGACTCTTGTGGAGCCCCCCTCCACGGCCCCTGCTTCTGCATGCACATGCTTGGTAGCCTCCTGATCGAGCTACCTCCACAAGGTGTCGAACTTCCGCTTCTGGTTCTGCATGCATAGCTTCTTGAACATCTTCATTAGGTCCTTGCTACAGAACCTTCTGTGGAAGTTCGCTGCAATATGCATCATGCACCAGCGGGTCTTCACATCATTCCACTGGAAGGGGGGCTGCGTCCCATTCTGCAACGTTCGCCGGATAGGAACGTCCCATCTATGGTTAGCACTGGACGGCACCACCTGAAACCTTGTATGTAGTTCTTCCCTAAGCGTACTAATCATATGCTTCTAATCCTAGTACAATTGCTCTAACATAAATATGTATTTTTTTCAACGTCTACACACTACAACTTCATATTTTCCACCTAACTGAAACTACTTTACAGTACGTATGTTCACAAAAAAAAGGAAAACACTATATACACTACAATACATCATGCCTAACATATGCAAGATTTGCTATACACACATAGCGTATAAAAGATTGACATAAAATAACAGTAACACAAGATGGTTTCCTTAATTAAAGCCTAATGACATACATAAAATTATAGTTGCACGGGCACAAAACTTACCTCTTGTTGATGCTCACGAGACGATCTACAACTTTTGTATTTGCCAAATCCACTGATTCCAAACAGAAACAACTCAACTCTTCCGGCTTTCGCTCCTCACTTTTCTTCACCAAAAATTGTATAAGCCTACCAATTATACAAATTGTCTCTAATCTATCTACTATTGCTATCACCCACAAATGCTCTAACATAAATATTTACTTTTTCAACACCTACACATGTAAGCACGTATGTTCATTAAAAATTAACTACATTACACTACGTAACTTCAACAAATAAATACGATATTTTCTACACTACAATACATCATGCATCATGTTTACCTACAACATACACACCGTATTGGCTTATAAGAACATTAACGAAACATGGTTCCCCTAATTATGGGCTAATGACATTCACAGAAAAATACTTGCACGGGGCCAAAAATTACCTCTTCTTGAAGCTTATAAGACGATCTACAACTTTCATATTTGCAAAATCTGCTGACTCCAAACAAAAGCAACTCAAAAATCTGAGTTTCCACTCTTTCTTTTCCTCCCTTCACTCCCTCTCTCGCTCTGTCTTTGCTTCCACTGCGAACCAGAAGACTTCACCGCATGCATCTGCTCACCAAGCGAGCTCCAAAGCCATTTTATTGCGAACGCTCCTCACCCATTCAGCAAAATTTGGGGGGCCATATCACATACTACTGACGCGTGTATGAGCTGCATGCAAAAAAGGCCAGCCCATGATGCGCTTTCGGCGGAACGATTAGACGCGTCACGCGCGGTTGGCAGAGGGAATCACGCGGTCGGGCTGGAGGACGCGCGCTCGGGGTGACGAAACGCACGGTCGACGGGGCAGACGCGCGCTCGGGCGACAAAACGTGCGGTCGGCGGGGCAGACGTGCGCTCGGGCGACCGCGGGACGGGAGGTCGCGCGCTCGGCGCGGCGGCAGGCGGGTCGTGCGGTCTGGTACCGCACGACCCGGTGAACAGTGCGGTCGTGCGGTACCAGACCGCACGACCGGGGCACGTGGCGCCGTCTCGTGGTCGCGCGCTCAAAAGGGGTCCAGATTTGGAATTTTTGTCCTCGGGGGGCCAAAAATGGAATTTCGCATGTCCATAGGTCCAACAATGTCCAAAATTCGCAATCGAATGGGTCAGAGCCGTCAGAGGTCGGTTAGCAAAGCAGACCAACAATGGGTAGCAAAGCAAAGCCTATAGATATTCAACTAATTTGAGTAGCTACTAGACCAGGTTCGACAAGTCAACACTTGTGATTGGGTGATTTCTCTATCCTTAACTTAGCATAAGGTTCTAGTCCTTACTTTTCACCATAACATAGCCACCATTAACCCAGTCCCATATGGTACTACCACCAATCCAACCAAGCCTCCTCCCTACGATACGCGCAAACAAATAAAATAACATAAGTCCATGCTTGAAACAAATCAAGCTAGGAAAAAAAATAAAATAAAAGGAGTAAAATTCAATCAAAACCAAATAAGCGTGGGTTTGGGTTTTATCGGGATCTAGGTTGGAAAAAAACGGAGCTCGAAATCACTTTAACAGGCTCAAAATGGTCAACAGGAATATAAACTTGCTATTGGGTTTTCTGATGAACAGTAATGGTCAGATACTATTCACTGTGAGTTGGCCACGAACAGTAGCGGGCTCAACATAGTACCGGATTGGGTTTAAAGTGAAGTGGATTAGAGCAACTCCAACCGGTTCTTTATCCTGCTCTTCATTATATATTTACCTAATATGACTCAAGAAATGAACTCCAACCGGTTCTTTATCCTCCTCTTCATTTTTATCGAGTCGCTATTTTCTCCCGGCCGCTAGCTAGATTTGGCAGCGCCTCCTCACTCGCTTCTCAAATAGCTAGGCCATTGGAATGCTAACTCAAATAGAGAGCTGAAAATAATAGCTAGCCTCTTCATCCTAGGAAATAGAGAGGGAGAAATGACTAATGGGATGGAGTTGCTATGATTGGTAGCAGGTTCAACACAGTACACATTCATCTTCCTCCCCTAACCATCGCCACCGTTCATCGAATAGGACAACGTGCTGGCAACCGCGATTAAGCACAAGCGAAGCTCACCGATGACAGATGAGTGAATGACTAGGGTCAAAAGAGTCTTGGGAGTCCATTTTTTTATGGCTGTAGAGCTTGAAAACTGGGGGTGGTGGCTAATGGCGAGCAACGGTTCATCAGGCATCACTACGACACAAAAGTGCTCTGGTGGCTCTCCAACAAGGTCGCAGTGATTTTAAGCATCTACAACATGAGGGAAACATCGTGACAAAGTCGGATTGGGCTTAAGTGGCCTTGGTTGTGCTGCCCACAAAGAGGGTAGTTCAGCCGGCGATGGTTCATGGCGCCTGTAGAGCTGGGGCTAGGGAAGGCCTTGGAGAGGTTAGCTACGGGTTCATGGTTATCTAATGATGCTATGGTGACCAAGAATTGAAAAACCATGGGCCAAGGTGAGGAAAAGGACAAGTGGCCTCACCGGCATAGGGGGGTCATCGGTGACGTTGTGATGCGACAGTGTGCAAGTGAATGCTTTAGTGGTGCGATTGGTGGTCTTGCAAATTGATCCGAGTAGTCAATTGGGCTTGAAAGCCAAGAAAGGGGAGTAGCGGAGGGGACTCAGAGGCACTAGCGCATGGACATAATAGTAGCGGGGTGCATGTTTGGCGAAGCGAGCTGGCAGGCGAGGTGGCACTGCACATACCATGGCTCCTGGAGAGCTTACAAAGGCTGACAACGGTAGTATAGAGTTAGTGCGCATGTCGGCCGAGCGGACTAGTGAAATGTGATGGTGACTGGTGATCTGCACGGCGCACAAGGTGAGGCGGGGTAAGGAGTGCACGGAGTGACATCGCGTTGGCACACGGGCTTAAGTTGGCAGGGTCGATGACTCAGGTGGGAACGCCAAGGGAACTTTGGCTAGAAATGGCGGTGTGAGGGACTACCAGATTGGCCCAGTGGCGCAGGGGAGAAGCGAGACGGAAGAAAGGCGCTGGCCAAGGGAAGAAAGTGGGATGGCTGAAAAGGAAGGTATGATTTGGCTGGGAGTTATCAAATTGGGAAAGAAATCAAAACTCAAAGGAAACTCCAAGCAGAACAAAATTCATTTGAATTTTGGTGGTGTTTCAACCTACCCCTCTTGAAAAGAATCTCAACCCCGAGATTAACTTAGGCTGGGGAGTAGGTTGGGGAAATCTCGCTGCATATTTGACTCCTTCTACCACAGTGTGATTTCTCCAACAGACTCTGTAGAATCTGATGTTTCTGTTTCTCCATTGTCTTTCTGTTGTCTCGAGTATCTGCACATGCTCTTCTTGATA
Source organism: Dendrocalamus latiflorus (assembly GCA_017311315.1). Lineage (NCBI taxonomy): Eukaryota > Viridiplantae > Streptophyta > Magnoliopsida > Poales > Poaceae > Dendrocalamus > Dendrocalamus latiflorus. Next base: position 17,505,462 of record CM029662.1, read on the forward strand.
TATTAAGTCAATGTCTTCAGTGGGTTGTCACAGACATTTTCGAATTTGTGATACATGAAACACATTATGTATTTTGGCCATGTTCAGTGCTAGCTGTGATTCATATGCCACTTCTCCAACCCATTTTGTGATTTTGTATAGGCCAACATATATTGGGGCTAATTTTTCTCTCATTTGAAATCTTCGTATGATTTTGAAGGGAGTGACTTCAAAATATACAAAATCTCCTACTTCGAAGGTCAGGTCCTTCTTGCAATAATCTGCATAACTTTTTTTATGATTTCGTGCGACCTTCAATTGTCTAATAATTTCCACATGAGCTTTTGCATCATGAGCAATTTGAGAACTGAGATATTGTTGTTCTCTGGTATCTATCCAATTTAATGGAGTTTTGCATTCTCTTCTGTATAGATCTTCAAATGGTACCATCTTAATGCTAGCTTGATAGCTATTGTCATAAAAAAATTGTGCGAATGGCAAGCAAGTGCTCCATGCTACTCCGTATACAATTGCATAGGTTCCCAATATATCTTCTAAGATTTGATTTGTCCTCTCTATCTACCCCTAGTTTGAGGATGGTAGGCAGTACTGAATGCTAGATCGGTTCCCATAGCTTCATGTAGCTTCTCCTTAAATTTTGATGTGAATTGTGCCCCTCTATCTGAGACAATTATTTAAGAAACTTTATTCAGCACTACAACTTCTATCAAGTATAACTCCACTAGTTTGTCCTTTCCATATGTTTGTTTGATTGGTAGAAAATGTGGCACTTTGGTTAATCTATCTACAATTACCCAAATGACAGCATATCCCTCTTGAGCCTTGGGAAGTCCAGTAATGAAGTCCATGACGATATCTTCCCACTTCCATTCCAGAACTGGTAATGGTTGTAGTAGTCCTGATGGTCTCTAATGATCTATCTTTATCTTCTAACATACATCACATCTAGCTACATATTTTGCAATTTCTTTCTTCATGGTCTTCCACCAGAATCTTTTCTTCAGATCTTGATACATTTTTGTACCTCTAGGATGTATTAAAAATTAAGTTGAATGTGCTTCTACTAATATCAAGTCTTTTAAATCTTTCTTTTTGGGTACACAGTAATGACCATGGAATTTTAAGATTTCATGCTCATCTTCAGTGATGTAACATCCCAAAAATTTAAAATTTGAAAATGGAAGCTTTTGAATTATTTGTGCAAAAGTGTTCTCTTGAAATTTGGATTTTTAAGGTGCTTCTTAAATTTTGGGTTGAGGATTCAAAAATTTAAGAGGGTTTCAGAAAAATAGAATTAAAAATACCATAAAAGAAAATATGGAAGCAAAAGGAATTTATAGTTTTGAATTCAAAACTGAAAATACAACCCAACATAAGGAGGGAGAGATTTAAATTAAGTATGAAAAATTTCATATTAAAAATAGTACTACAAAAGGGCAACCAAAAATAAATAAATAAAACCTATGCGAATAGATATAGGACTAGAATGAAAAATAAAAGCATAAAACAAATGTGTACGTAATTGTATACCAAAAACAGACATATATATATATATACACACACACACACACACACACACACTTGTACACATATGTAAAAATAAAATTTATAGCAATAGAATATATGTATAAAGTAAATATATATGTGCATATACAGAAATAGAAATAAATAAAATAAATACATATATGTATATATACATGTATATACATATGTATATATACCATAAATCAACAATTAAATTAAAAAAAAGAGAAAAGGGCCGTGCGGCCGTCCGAACCGGCCCAGCCAGCCCATCTGGCTGCCCCTGTACCCCCGTCTTCCTCCCTCGATTTCCCCTGCTCTCGCTCACTCCCATTTCCACCGGGGTCGAAGCTGCCGCACCCCGTCGCCACAAGCCCGGCCCGCCCCCGCGCCACACCTCAGACCAGCGGTCCCCAGTGCCCCTCCGCTCGCGTCTACAGGGCCCCACCGCCGTCCCGTCGCTATTTATGCCCTCTGCTCCACCCCATCGCCTCACGCAGAGCGCGGCACCAGCTCTCTGGCGCACCTGCCCACGCGCGCGACGCCAGGCCGTAGGCCATCATACCTCGAATCCCCCTCACGATCTTGCTGCTCTCAACATCGCCTGCCACGCTGCCTGCTACCGCCGTTTGCCGACGTGACTGCACGGGCGGAGTCCCGATGCCAGCTCCGCCCGCTCGCCCATAAGAGCCGCCGAAGACCCCCATGAACTCCCCACACCTCACCCTCTCTCCCACAGCAAGCAATCGGACGCCGAGCCCCCAAGTCACCGGCGAGCCGCCCTTCTTCCCCACGGCCGACCACCGGGCTCCCCACTGATTCCCGCTAAGAAAACTCAATTCCTCCTATCCGAGCCATCTCCGGAGCGCCGCGAACCTACTCCCGGCCTCCCCAAGCTTCTCGTGGTCCGCACCTCGCCGGCGCTGGAGCCCTCCCCAAGCCGCCGCCGCCGCACGCCGCCGGCCCGCCTTGGTGCTCCCCGGTCCCCGCCAACTCTTCCATCAGCTTCACCGCAGTACCGGGAACCCATTTTGGCCATCTCCGACCACCCCTCCGACCGCCAATCACCAGCAACGCCGCCGCCCGACCGCCGCCCCGGGCTCCCCTATTTCTGGACTCTGCCGCAGCTCAACTGCATTCGCCTCCTTCGGTAAGTTGCGAAACACCGAACAACCGACTGGTTAGTGGCGCATGCTTTCACCTTGCCGACCCGGGTTCGACTCCTTCTGGCCGCAGTATTAGATGCAGCCATAAATATTTTTGCTAGCACATTTCGTGGAGGAAAAAGGCAAATAAAATCTGAAAATAATTTATAAAAGATGCAACAATTTATTAGGATACAAATGAGTTGTTAAATGATAAATCATGCATCAATTATCATATGATATTGGCTAATGTGCTTTGAATATTTGTTGTAAAGCTTAACTATTAATCAAAGGCATATTAAGAAATTGAGTAACAACTTGTTTAGGTTATGCACTCATGGAATAATGATTTAACAAATGAAAATGTTGTAAAGAACAAATCATAAACCCATGTATTCTAGTAAAAGAAGATTTAAATTTTTATTAAATATCATGATAAATAATTAGTGTGCCTGCAATATTAAATGTTAATCTAATTATTTATTAAAGGCATTAACAAGGAGAAGTGGCCTTGGACAAATGTCCAAATTTAATAAAGATTACCCCTAATTAAAATATAAACATATACGCCCTAATACTTATCATGCCGTCATGAAATGAATCTCTATGGAAGGCTTTTGCTAAATAGCAAATATTGAAGTGAGACTCTGTAAAACAAGCTTTACTCAGATGGCTAAGTTTGAACTAAAATTTGAAATGAAACTAAGCTTAATGGTAGCTAACGTATAAGTAGGATAAAAATAGTGCCATTAACTAAATCTTAATACCAGCTTTAGTACATAATATTATTGAGCCTAATTGCATATAGCAAGCTGGGACCCGTACCAATAGATCCTAATTCAAGTTAAACTTAGCCTAGTTATAAATGAAGGCACATAAAATATCATCCCACAAAATGCTATAAATATAAACTATGAGATTAACTCAGCAAGCTAGAATTTGCAAACAATACTTATACATATATATCATATGCCTGGAATATTAACGCTCAACAACATGATACCTAACTAGACTCATACACCAATTCACAGGTCTAACCTGATGCATAGAATTTCCTTGATAAATACCAAATATAATAATAATAAAAGAAGCTAATAACAAAAGATCGAGTCATCGTATTCTACCTCCGACCTTGTCTCAAATCACCCAAATTACCCATTAACTCGCGATAAAACTAAACTGAGTTATTCGGATTTATTTGGATCTTTTGAGTTATTTGCTTTTATTTGGATTCAGTCGTTCGTAGCGTAATTAGAAATTGGAAGTCGTGAAGATTCGACGGATCAAGCGAGATCAAGCTCAAAGTGAAGATAGAGACCAAAAGATCAAGATAAAGCATTGTGTGAGCTCAAGACCGCGGTAAACCGCGCCAGGCGAGTCAATACTTTGATCATGTTGAACCTACAATTTCTGCAAATTACTTTGGTTTAAATTATCAAATTGCATGCTGTTATTTTATATGCAAATACATGTTTACTTTAATATTCTAGTTATGTACCCATTGTTTACCTTGAATAATATTACACCTCCTTTGGAATATTTGAATATGTGAACCTTGTCGCCCTAGCAAAAATTATAATAATAACCTTTCGAAAATAAGTCTCTAATTATACGCCATGCTTAGTACTGCATAGATATTTGGGGGCGCTAAAATGCCCCAAGCCTCATTATCATTTTTAATCATGAGAAACTGGTTTGGACAGTCATGGTGGGAATGACTGTAATATTTTGACATGATTATTTTATGCTCCAAAAAATCCCAACTTGCTTAAATATCTGAGCGGATGGTTTGGGGGCTGGTATGTGGTGCGGTGGGAGCACAAAATTGTGGAGTGTGGTAGAACCGCTTAGGTACACCTAAGGACCGAATCTTGTCATGACCTCCTGTGTAAAACAGTGCAACCACAAGTCTACAAAGTGCAACTTGGCTAAGTAAATTTATCGACACCCCCGGACTCATCTCACCGGTAGTGGATAGAAGTGGATACGCAAGGGCAAGAGAAGGCCTAAAGGGACACCGAGTGGAGGGTGAAGTTTCCCAGTCGTACTAGCGCTGAGGGGAGTGGAGCCCGTACGCTAGTAACCGTGGGGAACATCCCGTGCATAGATGGGACCCACCGCAAGTGGGCAGTTTCCCATAAAGTGAGATGACAAAAGGGGCTAGATACTTTGAAAAGTCACTGTGATGATCTGCTCAACCACATGACTAAGGAATCGTGTGGGGCAACGAGTTGATTGTCTCTTGTGGTGAAAGTGTACAAACTCTGCAGAGTCAAAACTATTCGAATAGCCGTGCCCACGGTCAAGGGCGGACATGGGAACTTAACCAGATATAGTTCTATTTCAAAATGCTTTATGGATGGGAATGGAAAAGTGGAGGGCAGTGGAAAGCCCTGATTTGAGTTGTCCTGGGTGTCGTCCCAGTGGTAATGTAAGCGGTTATAATGCTGAAATGTTAGCATATGGTGCGGATGCCATGTAATGGTGGATGGAATCTGCATCACTATTATTATTGCATTCCTTTACACATTATGTTTTTGTGTAAAACTGCTAGGTCTCAGAAAATTTTTATGTATCATATTTCAAAAGTAAAATGTTTTCCCTTCGTACAAAATAAAATGTCAGGAAGAATAAATAGAGTCGTAAGAAAAGAAGATGGTTGTTTATGGTAATCGCATAAAGAAGTTGGTGGTTTCATGTTGATCATAAAAGGGATAATGATAGTGTGGATTCTGGGAAAAATAAATTGGTGGAGCTTAAATGAATATATAGGCTAGATAGATGAATTAAATGATTTTTGGAAAATTAGAAAGTGCAAAGGTAATTGTTGGATTACGACATTGATAACTAATATGAATTCTTGGGAGATATTGGCGATAATGGAAGTAATAGGATTTGATCGATTACTGGATGGATGAATTGAATTTTTGGGAATTTGGAGATATGATAATTGGAGTATAAATTTGATCAAGGATATTCTTGGTGGATATATACTAGTGATGCGTAGACTTGATCAATGATATTCTTGATGGAGGTATACTAGTGAATTAGTTAGAGATATATAAAGAAAAATAAGGTTGATTATTGGAAGAGTAAATTATGGTTGTAGATCAATAACAAAAGGATTGGATTGTTAGGAATTTAGAATACAAAAGATATTGGTGGATAAAATAAATGATATTAGATAAATGATGTCGCTAGCTGCTTGGGGATTTAGGCAACAATTGATTGGTGGATTGTATAATTGATGATATTCGTTGTTTGGAGTCTTAGATAGCGATCAATATAGAAAGAGTAAGATCGGTGGACTAATTAAACGATGTCACTCGCTGTTTGGAGTGTTAGACAGCAGTCACTAAAGAAAGTGTATTTTTGGTGGATTAAGTCAATTATGGTACTCGTTGTGTGGAGTTCAAGTAGCAACCATAACGCTATGATTAAATATTAATAATGCTATCAAAAGCGATTTTGGCAAATAAAATAACCCGAGCCTCTCCTTTGATAAGCCATGCATACTATTTATTTGCATTCTATGTATTGGCTCGCGGAGCACGGTGGTTTGTGCTCACACTCGCTTTCACAACAAATTCAGAATCAGGAATCAGGTCACTCCGCCTCAGCAACACGATTGGACATGATGGTAAAGAAGATTAAGATGTTAAGGGCTAGGACGCGAACCTCCAGTTGGCTGCCTGTGGGCATGTTCTGAAGGTCCCACCTGTGTGCTTCGTTTTTCCGCTGCTGCAATTTAATGATTTCGGCCTAATCGGCCCATGTGTAAGTCTACTATTACATTTACGCTTCCGCATGATATGAACTTTGATATTCAGAACTGTAATTTGTGAGCACTATCTACTGATCCAGGGAATAGTGCAGCTAAACACAGTAGATTCCGGATTATAAAATCTGGGTCTGACAAGTGAATTCTATTGAACTTGCCTCTTGTCTATCTTTCTTGAGCTATTTAATCTCTTTATCTTTGTATTGGGCAACTTTGATTTGATCTGTCAACATTGGTTGAATCTCTAATGCTACTACAAATCCATGTTCAGTTATTTCTAAGTTCAGCTTCTACATGTGTTTCTGTAATTGAGGTGGATATTCTATCTTGTTGGCTATGCCGTGATAGATCTTTCTGCTCAATGCATCTGCCACAATATTAGCTTCCCTCAAGTGATATTGAAGATTTAGATCATAATCTTTAACTAATTTTAACCATCTTCGTTGTCGCAAATTCAACTCTAGCCAAATGAATATATATTTTAGATTTTTGTGATCAAAGAATATTTCACAGTGATTGCCCAATAAATAGTGCCTCCAGATCTTTAGTGAATGTGCTACTGTTGCTAATTCCAGATCATCAGTTGGATAATTCCCTTCATGGGGTTATAATTGCCTTGAAGCATAAGCTACAACTCTTCCGTCTTGCATTAATACACATCCTAGTCCTTACTTCAAAGCATCACAATATATCTAGAATTCTTTTTTAGGATTTGGGAGTATTAAGACTAGGGTAGTTGTTAATCTGGCCTTCAGTTGTTGAAAACTTCAGCTATTAGTCCACTCGAACGGTTTGTTTTTCTTGAGAAGTTGTGTAAGTGAGTGGGCTATTTTCAAAAATCCTTCTATGAATCGACGATAATAACCTACTAATCTAAGAAAGTTTCTAACTTTACTCACTGTTGTTGGTTGCTTCCATTCGATGACAGCTTTAACTTTCTCTAGGTCAAGTTTTACTCCTTCAGTAATAATATGTCCCAAAAATGCATCTTCTTTTATTCAGAAATCACACTCGATGAACTTAGCATACAATTGATGTTCCCTGATGTAAATCCCAAAAATTCACTTTCTTTAAAAATTTAATTTTAATTAATCATTTTAAAGTGTTTTGATTTTATTTAGATTATTTGTGTAATACTAGAAGAAATTTCAAATTTCCAATTCCCTGTTCAAATTCTAAAAATCCAAATTCTAAAATTCAAATTCCAATTCTAGAAAAATATTTGTTCTAATTTTCTAGGTCAAGTCCATTTTTCTTGACCCATTTCTCTTTTTCTTTTTCCTCTCCTTCCTTTTCTTTTCTTCGCTTTTTCCTTTTCTCACTCCTCCCTTTCTTCTCTAATGTGTGCGTCTCCTTTGTCCGAACTAGCAAGCCGCCATTAGAGCTCTCTTGAGCTTTTCAAAATGCATGAATTCCTCTGTGATTCTTTGTGCAATCAAGAGTATTCAATCCCTCTCATCAAGACTCCTTCATGCGCATTTACACAAGAACGAACCGTTGCCCTAAATTGACGTCATCACTTGATCTTTCTTCCCCATCCTCCTCAGCCCCTATAAAAGAGAGCCCTTGGAGCCCCTTATCATCCTCATCCATCCCCAAAAATTTCAAGTCCTCCCTCCCTTCCTCCTCGCCACAATTGGCATTTTTCTCTCACCAACAGAATGTCATTCCTCAACCGTTTGCACCACCGTCCGGGGGTCTGCGCCACCACTGTCTTCACCTTTGGCTTCGTCTATATACGTTCTACACCGTACTCGCCCTCTCATCACCGGAACACCACCAAAACATCGCCGCCGCCGCCGTGAGTCCACATCGCGCTGCCGCTTCTCTCCTCATCACTAGCCGACTATGTGCGTTCCACTGCCACCGAGGTGAGCATCGAGTTCCCTACGTTTCCCTTTTCATTTCACCTCAAACCCCACCCAATTTCTCCTCTCTGTTTGCCCAGAACGCTGACGTCAACCCGCTTTCCATCGCATGTCTTCTCCGCCATGTTTCTACACAATCCAATGTCCTCCGGTTGAGTCGTCTATACCATTGAGTTTGCCTCGATGCGTTCTACATTGTACTTCCGTCACCATCACCTGAAGATCCCCAAGTCCTCGCCGACCTTGTCAAGCTATGGTGCTAAAATCGTTTCTTCGCGTACATCGCTTCTTCAGTGAGTTATTTGATTTTTGTTCATGTCATATTATGTCCTAACCCCTAAGAAATTTATCCACTTTTTTATTTAATTTTTCATGGGGCCAATTGACAAAAATTGAGCTTTCTACATAAATGGTTGTTTTTGACTCCACCGTCAACTGTGCCGTCTCCGGTGGGTTTCGGCTTAGTTGATAATTTTTCTAGGTTCACCATACCGCGTTCTACCCGATTCTAACCCTATATCTTCATGTTCCATGTCTAGGTATTGTTCCTCTCTCCTACCCATGACATTGTCACCAACACCGCCGCTGTGGGCCCCCGCTGACTGGTGCCCTTGTGACCCATTTTGCTAGCCTCCTGTACCTCCTTAGCTTTTCCTTTACCGGCGCAAGCCATAGCCATACCATGCGTGCAATTGCTCAGTCCCTAGCTTCCTTGTTCCTTCTGATACCGTGCTTCATCTTTGGCCTGACTCTATGCTCGCATGTGATTGCGTAGCCTGGTGGTAAGGCTTGATGGATAGAAACAATAGGTTGTGTTTTCAACTCCCAGGAATGCATGGAATTTCATTCCATTCGGCCTTTCTATCACTCATTCTCTGTCATACAAACTCCGAATCCATTGAATCTTTCTTTTTAAATTCATCTAAATTCAATATCTTTCTTATGAATCCGTTGATTCTTTCTTTTAAATTCATCTAAATTCAATATATTTCTTCTGAATCCGTTGATTCTTTCTTTTAAATTCATCTAAATTCAATATCTTTCTTCCAATATATATTTTGTATTTGGTGATTTTATTTGTATTTATTTATTTACTTGTATTTGTCGTCTCACATGTAGAACTCGACGTCGCAGAATAGTTTTCTGATCCGCAGCTGGAAGATCCAGACAACGTGCAAGAAGGCAAGTCTTCTTCGATCATCTTGTACCTATGTTTTTCAAAATTCTTTTATTATTTTAAATTTAAATGCATTGCTATGTTATATAAAATGACAACTTCAGTCCAGACAACGTGCAAGAAGGCAAGTCTCCTTCGACCATCTTGTACCTATGTTTTCCAAAATTCTTTTATTATTTTAAATTTAAATGCATTGCTCTGTTACATAAAATGATAACTTCTATTTTAAGGATAATAGTTAAACCGATAATTGTTATACCCTCATTTTGACATTGACAACCATGTACCTTTAACACCCTAGGCTTTCCTTGTCTCGGTATTGAGATTGTAATGTTATTTGATAACTTTAGAATGGTAGTAACTGCTTAGACAAGCTATTCAGTCATTAAAACCCTATGGGTGGGAACACTGTTATCAAATCCTTAAGCAACTACTTTTATCAAATGTTTGGCAATAGGTGTTGTCATTGGTTTATAAAATAAAATAAAATGGTGAAAATTGGTTTTAGACTTGAGCGGATGGTAAGATTAGGTTGGTGTAGATTTAGCATGAAAATTTGTATTATGAATGTGCCGTCAGACTCAATTAAGGACCGACGCTTGTGATTGTCCAAACTGAGCACTATTGCACAACCACATGTCTGGTATAGGATGGACTTGGCTGATTAATTAGTAATGTTTTGATTTAGTTATGTTTGGGTTAAAGTGTGTTTGGGATGGACATTCACACTAGGCGCAAGAGGGGGCCGGATGGAGGCAAACCTTAGCGAGCAGAACTGGGTCAAAACAGAGCTTTGTAAAGGCCTTGTCATGATATCTCTACTGCACACCCAAGAAATTGTGTGGCAATTTGAGACAACCTCTACAGAGTGTAAAATTATTCGAATAGCCATACCCACGGTCAAGGGTGGGTGATGTGCGCTTTCACATGGTAGACTTTTGGTTTTCGTTTCAAAATTAAAAGTTTCGGGAACTCAGGAGTGGATAGAACTCTCGGAAGTGTGTCCTGGCGGATGGAGCTAGTGCGGGTGGATGGAACCCGTAGTCTTGAACCTTGGTAGTTAGAGCCTGTCTGCTAGTTTGGTGGTTAGAACCTTCACTAGAAAAATTATACTAGTTTCAGTTATTGTAATTACTTTGTTAAATTGATGCTTTCGAAAATATATATTGGTATTTGAAATAAAACGTTGCTTTGTGCAAAAGAACCATATTATCCTTCCTTTGTTAAGCCCTGCATCTACTGCATCTTTCCCAAGACTTGCAGAGTACTTTATGTGCTCACATGCTACATTCAAAACAAATCTCAGAGGATTATGAAGGTCAAGAAGGAGATTACAACTACTTCGTGTGTGGATTCGATGAAGGCTTCCCAGAGTATTAAGTTGCGCTTCCCCAGTCAATTACCTGTGGCGTATTGATGGGCCATCGTCAAAGTTTATTTCTACTTTCGCTGTGTTTTGTAAGTTTGAGAGGTCATGTAACCTCAGTTGTAATAAAGTGGCCACAAGGCATGTACTCTTTATTATTATATTAAAGCATTGTTGGTTATGTAATCATCACTGTTTAACTATGTGCGCTAGCTTTGATCTGAGACTAGTGCAGTAATACACAGAGGGTTCGGATTTGAAAATTCGGTCCCTACACCTGAGCTAGGTTAAGGAAATGTGAAGGTGTTGCTTATGTTTTTCTTTGGTCTTGGAGTTGATCAATATGTCGTCCACGAAGACTACCACAAAATGATCCAGTTAATCCATATACACCAAGTTCATGAGATTCATGAAGTATGCTTGTGCATTTGTCAAACCAAAAGGTACAACTCTAAATTCATATAGCCTATATCTTGTTGTAAAAGTAGTCTTCTCTCAATTTTGCTCTCTGATTTTAAGTTAGTAATAACCTGATTGCAGATCGATCTTGGAAAATACTCTAGCACCCTTGAGCTGATCAAATAAGACATCAATTCTTGGTAATGGGTATTTATTCTTGATTATCACTACATTTAATCCTCTATAGTCAACACACATTCTTAAGCTTTCGTCTTTCTTTTTAGTAAGCGGCATTGGGGCTGACCAAGGGGAAACAATAGGGCATATAAATTCTTTTTCTTTTAATTCATCTAATTGCTTTTTGAGTTCTTTTAATTCATTACTTGACATTCTATATTAGTGCTTCATGATTGTTTGGAGCCTGGGATCAGTTTAATGGCAAGTTCAATTTGTCTATCAGGTGGTCTTTCAAGCAATTCTTCTGGAAACACATTTGAGTATTCTTGGATGATTGGCACTTGAATCATCTCATCTATCGACACACTGTATACATTTCTTCATGTTTTCTATTAGAGCATGATCAATCTTCACTATTATTTCTTGACCCTCTGTGCTTGTCAATGACACTGACTTATTTTCACAGTCTAATTTGACTTTATTTTTAGTTAGCAATTCATTCCTAAGATAATATCTATCCCCTTCATTTCCAACAACAACAGGTTGGCTTTAAATTCTACTCCCTGGATTTCTATACTCAAATCACTGCACCCGAAGCGAGATCCCATCCTACTCTCGGGTATTTGAAAAGCATAATGCTTTTTGCAAGGAAACAAACAGCAACTGATTTCTAGTAACAAAATTCATAGAAAGGAATGAATGTGTTGCTCCAGACTCGAATAAAACCAATGAAAGCTTCAAGTGAATCAGGAACATACCAACAGTGACGTCAATTGCTCCTCCTACATCCTCGGCTGAAATGTGGTTCACTCTTCCTTGAAATACGAGCCATTGCATGCCTTTGCCCCCTTCCATCTTGAACTCCTATTGATGATCGTACTGGTATTCCCACTATGGTTCCTATCAGCACTCCTGTTGGTCTTGTTGTAGGTTGTCACGCTTGCATTACTCGTCTTTCATGTGCTGGTGCAATGGTAACTAGCCTTGCGACTGGATGTTGAGTCCTAGTCTGAATTTGCCACTTTAGAAGGTAGTCCTCTTTTTGGACATTGGTCCTTGAAATGACCAAGTTGATCACAATGGTAACATGCATTTGCTTTCTTTGGGTAATTGCATTGATAATGGTTCCTCCACATGTGTGGCATCGCACCATGACAGGTTGGGAAATATTGTATTGGGGTCTTGGAGTAGCTACCACCTGTCAATTTTGTTGGTATCAGTATTGTGGTGATACCATTATCTGTCCTCTTGGTGCACTTGATGTTGATGATCTCTGTACTACTTTTCTCTTGCGTGAATCCTCTAGCTCATTTCTAGCTTCTTCGGATATAATCAATTTGTTCACCATTGTAGACAAGTCCTTAAAGTCCATGGCTAATATATGGTACTTTAAGGATTTTTGTAGTCCTCCCTTGAATCTTTCCATCTTCTTGGCTTCAATTTTGACTTCGTCAGGACATAGAAAGCAAGTTGGTTGAATTGGTGAAGATACTTAGCTATCGTGCATCCCCCTTGTTTGAGAGCAAAGAATACTTAGCACTTGGCTTCCATAACACTGGTTGGAATATGAGCTTGGTGAAAAGATTCATCAAACTTTTTCTATGTTATTTCCTTATCCTTATGCATGGTTGGTAATTTATCCACCATGCGGCAGCTTGGCCTTGAAGTTGATGAGAGGCATAGAGGACTTTCTCCTTGTCTTCACATTGCACTATAGTCAATTTTCTCCTGACATTCCCGATCCAGTCATCAGCAGCTAGTGGATCAGATGATGTTGAGAAGGTAGGTGTCATGTATTTTGGAAGTTCACCCATTTGTAAGTAATATGTGTTCCTTCTCGGCTAGTGGCAGTTCTTGCTGAACTACCCAGTGTTGCTGTTGTTCCCATTGAGATTTGCTCTAGCAGTCTTGGATGTTACTCCATCATTCTTGTCTGGTTTTGCTCTGCTTGAAATGTATTCTGCTCCATCATTGCTAAGATGCTTATGAGTGTTTCTTGATTCTCGACCAGGTAGCCTTCATTTGCATGTTGGCTGCTCTGTCCTTGAGATTTGGTTCAGTCATCTTGGCTATTGTAGATTGAGATCTGAAGCTGGTTCTGTAACATCCCATTTTTGGGAAGCTTTTGTGCTAATGCAAAGATTTCAAAATCAAATTTCAATTTCTAGAATTTAAATCTAATTGTTAGTATGCAACTCAAAATTGGTTGGGAATTCAAATTTTGCAAAGTGTTCAAACTTTCCCTCGGGCTCCAATCCCTGTCTTCACCCAGCCCATTTCCTCCACCCATCTCCTTCTCCCTCTTCTTTCTTTCTCTCCCCTCAGCCAACTTTGCTCCTCGTTGACCCATGAATGCCCACGATAGCCTCATCTTTAGTGCCAGACCAAGCTCCACATTGGCTTCCCCGTAATGTGCCGCCATGGTCCGGGCATGCTATGCCTGTGCCGTCATGGTCCCCACGCCTACCATGGCAGTGTCCCTTGTCTAGGCTCCCCGCCAAAGCTCTACCACGGCAACAATTCCCTTCTACCTCGTCCTCTGTTTCCCCCCTATGATTGTCGGGCCTCAAGGTGCTCCGCCGCATCAATCTGTAGTACTTTCCATCTTTCCGCACGATAGTGGTTAGTTTCGCCCGCCCCACCCTGCACTATAGCCATGCTGAAGCTGGCACCACTTGCACAACCGCCACATCACCGCCCCAGGCTCCATGACATCGATCTCCCCTCCTCTGCCTATAAAAGTCTGCCCGAGCCTCCCTCAATCTCCAACACCTCCCACTCAGTTTCCCCTTCCACCTCCCTCATCTGCGTAAGCTCACTGCCGCCTCTACCTTGTGCTCTCATATCGGCCACCACCGTCGACAGCACCGTCGGGTCAACCTCAGGCTATCCTTAACCTTTCCCTGAGCTTGCCACCCTCTTCTCCCCCTCCCCTAGTGACTAATTGCCCCACTCCCTCTACAGGCCGCCAGTGAGCACCTTCTCTAATATCGGTGCCTCACCGCCCCATCGCTCCACCGATTCTCCAACCAATTGGCTTCTCGAGGAGCTTCTCTGGGACATGCCGCAGTCGAATCCAACCTCGCCGAGCTCCCTACCCTTCTTCGGCGGGCTAACATCATCACTCACCTCGCCACCGAGACCATCTCCATCGCCAGCCCCTCAACTCCATCCCGACCACCGCCAAAGCCTCAGGTGAGTTCAAAATTACCTGTAGATGCTCCCATGCTAGTTGATTGGGTTTTAATGCATTGTTTCACTAATTTCCACCATCCCCTATCTTGACCATCGCTGAGCCCCACTGCTGGTAGCCGCTGGGCCAAATTAGGTCGCACCTCTTCTCCCAGGGATGCACGCTAGGCCATGGGACCTGTTTCGTGAATGCTACCGAGTTACCATGGCCACTCTCGCCATCGGCAGGCTTCGCCACCCTCTCAGCTGGGAAGAGCACTGTAGCAGCATAATAAAATCACCACGCATGGTTAACTAAACTCATGGCTGTTTTAATAGGCTCTGACAATAGACCCCACAGCTATTATCTCAACTATAAACTGGTTCAAGAAAAAGACAGGTTGACATGTGGGCCCCTGCAACATCTAGAAATTTTGAATTCTGGGAAATGTGTAGTCCTTGAATTATTTTGAAATATATCGTCTCGATATTTGGATTTTAGTGGATTTCCTTTGAATTTTTGGTTGAGGTTCCAACAAATGAAGAAAATCATGAAAAATGAAACAAACTAAAAGTCATGACAGAAATATGAAAATAATAGAAAATTTTAATTTGAAATCAAATCTGAAAAGATGATCCATCAAAAAGGGGAAGAGTATAATTTGAATCAAAATTTAAAATTCACTTCGGGCCTAGTAATAATAATAATAAAAAAACAAACAAAGGTAAGTGAATAAAATATGTACATATAAACATATACCATAATAACAAATGAATAAATAAATACAATGATCATGCTAGTAGTAAAATAAACAAATATATGTAATTAGATATGTATATATATATATATATATGTATATGTATACATATACATATAAATAAATAAATATAAAAAAAGAAGAAGGGGGCAAATTTTGGACTGGCCGAGCCAGCCCAGGCCGGTCCACTTCTGCTCTCTTCTCCCTCCGTTCACTTCGGCAAAGTCGAAGCCTCGCCTCGCCCGCTCCGTCGCCGCCTGACACCGCACCCGTGCCGCTGGAGTCAGCTACAGGACGTCGTCGTGTCATGCACAGCGCTGCCATTGCATCACCCCGACCACCTCACCGGATACGCCGTTTCCCCGTCACGCATAGTGCCCTGCACCGTCGCATCTGTCTCGGCTCACGCGTCGTCAACTGTGCTGACATTTCCACTGTGCAATCACTCCCATACCGGCCACAGTCTTTTCCCGAATGTTGTAGCAGCGCCGCCTTCATGGCACCGCGATGACCCGCTAACCGCTCCCTATCGCCCACCGCATTTCCATGGCTATAAAAGCCCACCCTCGTGTTCGGCAGCTTCACCACACTTCACTCCATCTTCCACTCGAGGTAATCGGTCTCCCGTGCACCGCAGCTCACCGGCAATGCCTTCTTCCCCAAGTCTGGCCGGTGAGCAATCCAACAATTGGCCCCACCGTGGTCCGATTCCTCCTCACCAAATGTAACAGCCCAGGTTTTTCTGAAAATAAAAATAAATAATTAAATAATTAAAAATCAATTAAAATAAAATTTAAATTGCTGTAACAGCCCAGGTTTTTCTGAAAATAAAAATAAATAATTAAATAATTAAAAATCAATTAAAATAAAATTTAAATTGCCTAAAGTTTAAATTTGGATTTGCTCTGAATTTCTGCTTTTGAAAAGATGGATTTAAAAAGCATTTTCAGAAAAACCTAAAATTATTATTAAATAAAATGATATTTTGATTTTATATGAAAATCCTAGTTCAAATTAATTATTTGGAGTTATTTGGCTTTTATTTGGTTTCCTGGATTTTCTGGAGTTCAAAAATGTATTTTTGAAATTAAAAAGTATTTTAAAGTATGAAAATTAAATACCAACATTAGTTGGAAATATTTTTATTAAGTCCAAAATGTCACCAGGAGCTTCTGTGAATTTTCCTGGAATTTTTGGAAGTTATTTGGTATTTTTCTGAGGCCAATTGAATTTTCTGGGATTTTCTGAAAATCCTAAATCAAAAATCAAAAATTAAAATCTCCTCCCTCTCCCTCCGGCCGCCACGTGGACGGCCAGATTGCTGGCCACGTCGCCCGCGGGATCCCGCCCTCCCCTCTTCCGCGCCCGCCACCTGGCCAACTCGGATCCGCGCCACGCCGCCCCCCCACTCCCATCCACCCGTTCGCCTCTCTCTCTCTCTCTTACCTCCCGGCCCCACCTGTCGGCGCCCCTCTTCCCTCCCTCCGCCTCTCTCTGCCCCGCGGGCCCCGCGCGTCAGCCGCCCGCGCCTCCCGCTCTCACCGACAGCCGGCCCCGCCTGTCAGGGCCTTCTCCCTCCTCGCGCCATCTCCTTCATCCCGCCCGGCCGCGCGATCTCCGCCGCCATCTCCGCCGCCCCTCGCCCGCGGGATCCCTTTCCTTCTCCCACGCGCGTCGTGCCCCGCACGCCGACCCACCTCGCCATCCCTGCGCCAACTCCCGCCGCCATCCCCGCGCCGCGTCCCCCCTAATTTCGCCCGTAACCGCCGCCACTCCCGATCTCTCCGGCGAGGAATCCCCGCTCCGCCCCTCCCCCTCGCCCCTATATAAGCCCACCCCGACCTCCGTCTCAACTCGCCCCACCTTCCCCTCCACTCCCCTCTCCCTCCCGGCCTCCCGACCGCCTCCGCGCCTTGCGCATCCGCCCCGCCGCCGTCGCCAACTCCGGCGAGGCATTGTGGCCGCCTCCGGCGTCCTTGCGCCCCGCCGCCACCTCCCTCCGCCTCCCCGTGGCCGTGCGAACACCCTCCGACCCTCGGCCACACCTCTCCGTCACCGGAGCGCCGCCGTCGCGTGAGACCCGAGCGCCACCGCCTCCTCCCTCGTCGCCGGCCCATCTCCGGCCTCCCTCGGTGAGCCCGTGCCCTCCCACGAGACCCCCGTCGCCCCCTCTTCCCGTTGCCGCCCCGCCGCCGCCCGCCGGGCCCGAGCGCCGCTCCGTCGGCCTGGCCACGTCAGCAGCTGGCGCTGACGTGGGCGCCGCGTGTCCGCCCGGTGGCCGCCACGTCGGTGCCGTCCCGCCCCGTCGGCTGCCACGCCATCACCCCGCCACCTCAGCGCCTTCACCCGCTCGTGGACTCGGTCCATGGACCCATGGCCCACCTGTCAGCGGGATTTATCCCATGCTGACGTCATGATGACGCTTTAAACCCGAATTTCCCGTTGAAAAATATTTCGGCTGGAAATGAAAATCCCTGGCTGACGCAATGCTGACGCCATAAATTCTTTTCCTTTAGGAAAATAATTCCAAAAATCCTGATTTTCCATTTTCTCTGAATTTAAACTTCCCGGAGCCCGTTCTTCTTCGTTCTAACTCCGATTGAGCCCATTCAAATTTCTAAATTCATAAAAAATTCCCCTCTATCCATTTCTAGCCTCAATTCAAATATTTGAAGTCAATTTGAATTTAGTTTGAATTTATTTGAATTTGGTGGGTTATTTTCACGTGTAGACTTCGACGATTCAGGAAATTTCTTCGACGAAGATTCAAGCCAAGTTGAAGAGCAAGGCAAGTCACACTCCTTGATCATGTTGATCCCAGTTTTCAAAATAAAATTATGTTGATTCAAATTATATTGCATGCATATGTTTATTCAACGTATTTCAATTCAGTTTTAAATTTAGTTATTGCCTACTTGTTAATTCCTCCATTGTTATTGAATCCCTTATACCTTGTCACCCTAGATTCAAACTATAGTTAATACATTAGTGTTGGCTAGAGAGTTTAATCAAATGCTTAGCCCTGCTTAATCGTATAATTTTGTTTTGGGATTTCTTTCGCTTAAAATGATGACCCTTTTTACATAAAATGATATGAGCTCTTGACTTTGGTGAGTTAAGGAGGATTATGAAATATTTTGAAAACAAATATAAAACTGGTTTAGACTTAGGCAATTGGTTAGAGTGGTGGGTGCAGGCATGCCCTGTTGGTTGGAGCCGCAGTGGTTGATTGTCGTGCACGGGGGTATGTGGTTGGGCCTGAGTCAATTAAGGACCGGTCTGTGAGCTACTGTTGCAAAGCCCTAATCGTACTACCACATGGCTGGTATGGGACAGCCCTGGCCGAATAATTTGTGAAGTCCCAACCTGAGCCGAGTTGTAGGTTGAAAGTGAACGTGGTTGGTGCCATGTGAAGTCTCACTTGGGCGAGCGTGGTGAAGCCATGAGAAGTCTCGTCTAGGCTCAAGAGGGGGTCCCGGTCTGGTGGATTCCTTACTGGGGTGAAACCTTAGAGTTGGCTTGGCCAGGTTGAAGGCTTTGCATTGTAAAGGCCTTGTCACGACTCCTCGCCGCACACCAAAGGAAGTGTGTAAACCGGTGGCAATATGGGATGATCGTGTCTTGTGGGTAAAGCTGTACAACCTCTGCAGAGTGTATAACATATCCTGGATAGCCGTGCCCACGGTCATGGGCATGCTGAGTAAAGTTTTTCATGGATTAGACTTTGTTTTTCAAAAATGTTTTCGAAAACCTTGCGGATGGATGGAATCCGTGAGAGATTGAAATCTGGTGAATGGATGGAATTCATCAGAGTTGCGCAGTGAAAGCGTGTGGATGGATGGAATCCATACGTGATCTTTTGGAAAAGATGGTCCGGGTGGGATGCCCGTGGATAGGTTGGTGTTTGGTCGGAGCCTGCACTGACGGTAATATTTTCAATTACAAGTACTGTTTTACTTATTGTATCAAGTTCTGCAATTTCAATCTATTTACTGTATTTCATTAAATGCTGTTTTATGCAAACTAACCCTATGAGCCTTCCATTGAAGCCTTTATCATTATATTGCATTTCTCCGTGTGACTTGCGGAGTACAAGTTTGTACTCATTGTTGCTATCTCCACACAGAGGAAGACGACTTCGACTACGGTGAAGACCAGAACGAGTAGGCCACGTCTTGCAGTTGTTTGCCTGTGGGCAGGCTTGGGCTTCATCTTTTCAGCTTCGCTTCCGCAGTTCTTTTGCAGTTATTTTGCCAATGTGCGATGATGTAAACGCTGGCCATAAGGCCATACTCTTTAAATTAAATAAAGGTCATTATGCTTGGTATTTATCTTTGTTGTTCCCTGTGTGCACTAGCTGATCCTGGACTAGTGCGATTTACACAGAGGATCCAGGAGTCGTTGCTCCGGGTTCTGACAGAGATGGTATCAGAGCCTTAATGACTCCAAGACGTGACCGTAGGTAGAATAGATTGGTCAGACCATAAGGACTTATTTTTAATAATCAGTAGTTTCAAAAGTTTTGCTTAAACCTTATCTTTCAAATCTTTGCTCATCCTTATCTCTCAATTCTTCCTCACCATTGTATTATCATTCCAAAAACTTATTCCTAACTTACCTCTCGTTCAAACAATTGTAGATGAACACTTATGATGATGCACCCAATGATGGATGGAGTATGGGTCTTTGTCGACTGCTTCGTCGTTTGGGATTTCAACGTCGAGCTATCTACATACATAAACAAGATCGCCATGGAGACCGGATAGTGGGACATCGCTTCACTCTACTCATTACCAAGCAAACTGGACAAGGAAGTCTACGTCTTCGCTTCAAGGGAAATGGATACTCGTTTAACAGAGCCAGACAAGAAGCCGCTCGTAAAGCAGTCCTTCGACTATGCCACCTCTTCAGTCTCCGCATTGAAGGAGCTCGTATTGTGCCTCGACAGCCACGAAGGATGACTCCAAGACGACCCTTAACCCTTTAGGATAAGTTGTTAAGCAAGTTAATAAAACGTTGTTACGAGCTGTCAGTTTTCTCTTTTGTCGACAGCCAAAACTATTAATTAATAAAAGGGTTTTGTTGAGTTTTGTTGGGTTGTGCAAAATATCCCCTATTCCCCCTTTGCCTTGAGTCTCCTCTCTCCTAATTCTTAAAGCACCCAGCAGATGGTTAACACAAGGAGCAACAACAACGACAATGTTCACGACAACAACACTACTGGCAACCAGGCTGCACCTATCCCTCCACCACCTCCTGCCAATGGACCGGATTGGGCTCAAATGATGGCCAATCAGAATCAGCTTATCCAACTACTAGTGCAGACCATTAACAACCCTGCACAACCTGCTCCACTAGTGCCAGCACAAGCTCCCCAGCCAAGCCTGGCTGAATTTATGAGGTTGCGTCCCCCGACCTTCTCCAGCAGTGCTGACCCCATGGATGCAGATGACTGGCTTAGAGTCATAGGCAAAAAGCTGGACATCATCCAATGCAGTGATCGGGAAAAAGTCTTATTCGCTTCTCATCAGCTGAACGGACCAGCGTCAGAATGGTGGGACACCTACACCGCTGCTCATGCCAACGCACAAGCCATAACATGGGATGAGTTTGTGCGGAGTTTCCGCAAAACTCATATTCCAACCGGCACCATCACTCTCAAGAAAAGGGAATTCCAAACTCTGCGCCAAGGAAGCTGCACCGTGAATGAATATCTACGGAAGTTCAACCAATTGGCACGTTACGCGCCAGAAGACGTTGCTACCGACGAAGCTAAGCAAGAAAGGTTCCTTGAAGGACTCAATGATGACCTGTCGGTTCAACTTCTCTCCAATGACTACACTGACTTCCACCAGCTTGTCAGTAAGGCGATTCGCCAAGAGTCCAAGCACCAAGAAATGGAGAATCGGAAAAGACGGATGAACGCCCAGCACATGAACACCAGAAGTTTTCCCAAGATCAGAAGGACTCCACCACAGGCCAACAGATTTCAGTCTTCATCTTCAGCCGAAGAACAAGTCCAGACCAACACTTTCCCCGACACCGAAGACAACAAAGCCTTGGCAATTGGCTTCCCAAAGGACTCCAACCCTGCAGCCGGAGTCACCTGTTTCAACTGTCATGAGACCGGGCATTACGCCAACAACTGCCCCAAGAAGCAACAGGTAGTGAAGAATGGAACACCAGGAGCACCAACTGCCAACCACCTTCAAGCAGGAAGAAAAAAGCCCCAGAAGTTCGTGAAAGGACGACTGAATCAGATCTCGGCACAAACCATGCAGGGAAAGATCCAAACCCATTTCTTTGCTAGCCCGTGCGAATCTCGGGGACGAGATTCTTTTTAAGGGGGGTAGATTGTAACAGCCCAGGTTTTTCTGAAAATAAAAATAAATAATTAAATAATTAAAATCAATTAAAATAAATTTTAAATTGCTGTAACAGCCCAGGTTTTTCTGAAAATAAAAATAAATAATTAAATAATTAAAAATCAATTAAAATAAAATTTAAATTGCCTAAAGTTTAAATTTGGATTTTCTCTGAATTTCTGCTTTTGAAAAGATGGATTTAAAAAGCATTTTCAGAAAAACCTAAAATTATTATTAAATAAAATGATATTTTGATTTTATATGAAAATCCTAGTTCAAATTAATTATTTGGAGTTATTTGGCTTTTATTTGGTTTCCTGGATTTTCTGGAGTTCAAAAATGTATTTTTGAAATTAAAAAGTATTTTAAAGTATGAAAATTAAATACCAACATTAGTTGGAAATATTTTTATTAAGTCCAAAATGTCACCAGGAGCTTCTGTGAATTTTCCTGGATTTTTGGAAGTTATTTGGTATTTTTCTGAGGCCAATTGAATTTTCTGGGATTTTCTGAAAATCCTAAATCAAAAATCAAAAATTAAAATCTCCTCCCTCTCCCTCCGGCCGCCACGTGGACGGCCAGATTGCTGGCCACGTCGCCCGCGGGATCCCGCCCTCCCCTCTTCCGCGCCCGCCACCTGGCCAACTCGGATCCGCGCCACGCCGCCCCCCACTCCCATCCACCCGTTCGCCTCTCTCTCTCTCTCTCTTACCTCCCGGCCCCACCTGTCGGCGCCCCTCTTCCCTCCCTCCGCCTCTCTCTGCCCCGCGGGCCCCACGCGTCAGCCGCCCGCGCCTCCCGCTCTCACCGACAGCCGGCCCCGCCTGTCAGGGCCTTCTCCCTCCTCGCGCCATCTCCTTCATCCCGCCCGGCCGCGCGATCTCCGCCGCCATCTCCGCCGCCCCTCGCCCGCGGGATCCCTTTCCTTCTCCCACGCGCGTCGTGCCCCGCACGCCGACCCACCTCGCCATCCCTGCGCCAACTCCCGCCGCCATCCCCGCGCCGCGTCCCCCCTAATTTCGCCCGTAACCGCCGCCACTCCCGATCTCTCCGGCGAGGAATCCCCGCTCCGCCCCTCCCCCTCGCCCCTATATAAGCCCACCCCGACCTCCGTCTCAACTCGCCCCACCTTCCCCTCCACTCCCCTCTCCCTCCCGGCCTCCCGACCGCCTCCGCGCCTTGCGCATCCGCCCCGCCGCCGTCGCCAACTCCGGCGAGGCATTGTGGCCGCCTCCGGCGTCCTTGCGCCCCGCCGCCACCTCCCTCCGCCTCCCCGTGGCCGTGCGAACACCCTCCGACCCTCGGCCACACCTCTCCGTCACCGGAGCGCCGCCGTCGCGTGAGACCCGAGCGCCACCGCCTCCTCCCTCGTCGCCGGCCCATCTCCGGCCTCCCTCGGTGAGCCCGTGCCCTCCCACGAGACCCCCGTCGCCCCCTCTTCCCGTTGCCGCCCCGCCGCCGCCCGCCGGGCCCGAGCGCCGCTCCGTCGGCCTGGCCACGTCAGCAGCTGGCGCTGACGTGGGCGCCGCGTGTCCGCCCGGTGGCCGCCACGTCGGTGCCGTCCCGCCCCGTCGGCTGCCACGCCATCACCCCGCCACCTCAGCGCCTTCACCCGCCCGTGGACTCGGTCCATGGACCCATGGCCCACCTGTCAGCGGGATTTATCCCATGCTGACGTCATGATGACGCTTTAAACCCGAATTTCCCGTTGAAAAATATTTCGGCTGGAAATGAAAATCCCTGGCTGACGCAATGCTGACGCCATAAATTCTTTTCCTTTAGGAAAATAATTCCAAAAATCCTGATTTTCCATTTTCTCTGAATTTAAACTTCTCGGAGCCCGTTCTTCTTCGTTCTAACTCCGATTGAGCCCATTCAAATTTCTAAATTCATAAAAAATTCCCCTCTATCCATTTCTAGCCTCAATTCAAATATTTGAAGTCAATTTGAATTTAGTTTGAATTTATTTGAATTTGGTGGGTTATTTTCACGTGTAGACTTCAACGATTCAGGAAATTTCTTCGACGAAGATTCAAGCCAAGTTGAAGAGCAAGGCAAGTCACACTCCTTGATCATGTTGATCCCAGTTTTCAAAATAAAATTATGTTGATTCAAATTATATTGCATGCATATGTTTATTCAACGTATTTCAATTCAGTTTTAAATTTAGTTATTGCCTACTTGTTAATTCCTCCATTGTTATTGAATCCCTTATACCTTGTCACCCTAGATTCAAACTATAGTTAATACATTAGTGTTGGCTAGAGAGTTTAATCAAATGCTTAGCCCTGCTTAATCGTATAATTTTGTTTTGGGATTTCTTTCGCTTAAAATGATGACCCTTTTTACATAAAATGATATGAGCTCTTGACTTTGGTGAGTCAAGGAGGATTATGAAATATTTTGAAAACAAATATAAAACTGGTTTAGACTTAGGCAATTGGTTAGAGTGGTGGGTGCAGGCATGCCCTGTTGGTTGGAGCCGCAGTGGTTGATTGTCGTGCACGGGGGTATGTGGTTGGGCCTGAGTCAATTAAGGACCGGTCTGTGAGCTACTGTTGCAAAGCCCTAATCGTACTACCACATGGCTGGTATGGGACAGCCCTGGCCGAATAATTTGTGAAGTCCCAACCTGAGCCGAGTTGTAGGTTGAAAGTGAACGTGGTTGGTGCCATGTGAAGTCTCACTTGGGCGAGCGTGATGAAGCCATGAGAAGTCTCGTCTAGGCTCAAGAGGGGGTCCCGGTCTGGTGGATTCCTTACTGGGGTGAAACCTTAGAGTTGGCTTGGCCAGGTTGAAGGCTTTGCATTGTAAAGGCCTTGTCACGACTCCTCGCCGCACACCAAAGGAAGTGTGTAAACCGGTGGCAATATGGGATGATCGTGTCTTGTGGGTAAAGCTGTACAACCTCTGCAGAGTGTATAACCTATCCTGGATAGCCGTGCCCACGGTCATGGGCATGCTGAGTAAAGTTTTTCATGGATTAGACTTTGTTTTTCAAAAATGTTTTCGAAAACCTTGCGGATGGATGGAATCCGTGAGAGATTGAAATCTGGTGAATGGATGGAATTCATCAGAGTTGCGCAGTGAAAGCGTGTGGATGGATGGAATCCATACGTGATCTTTTGGAAAAGATGGTCCGGGTGGGATGCCCGTGGATAGGTTGGTGTTTGGTCGGAGCCTGCACTGACGGTAATATTTTCAATTACAAGTACTGTTTTACTTATTGTATCAAGTTCTGCAATTTCAATCTATTTACTGTATTTCATTAAATGCTGTTTTATGCAAACTAACCCTATGAGCCTTCCATTGAAGCCTTTATCATTATATTGCATTTCTCCGTGTGACTTGCGGAGTACAAGTTTGTACTCATTGTTGCTATCTCCACACAGAGGAAGACGACTTCGACTACGGTGAAGACCAGAACGAGTAGGCCACGTCTTGCAGTTGTTTTCCTGTGGGCAGGCTTGGGCTTCGTCTTTTCAGCTTCGCTTCCGCAGTTCTTTTGCAGTTATTTTGCCAATGTGCGATGATGTAAACGCTGGCCATAAGGCCATACTCTTTAAATTAAATAAAGGTCATTATGCTTGGTATTTATCTTTGTTGTTCACTGTGTGCACTAGCTGATCCTGGACTAGTGCGATTTACACAGAGGATCCAGGAGTCGTTGCTCCGGGTTCCGACAGAAGCACACCTAGAGCACCATGATGTCGTTCCCCTCCTCTGCCGAACCTTCCGTCGCCTGTACTTTGCCCGCACCGTGTGCCTCCTCCGCCCGTCATCGTCGCACACCGCCAGCTCGCCACCGCCAATCCCGAGCCACACCGACCCCCAAGGTAAACTCCCAAGCTCATCTAGATGCTCCTCTCTTGTTTAATTGAGCTCCGGTGTTGTGTGCCGCCATAGCCACCACTTCCCTGTTCGACCGCCACCCACAGTTGCCACCGGCTGACACCCCAGCCAAATTGGCCGGCGAGGCTTCGCCTACGGGTAGACGCGGGCATGAGCAACCCATTTTTGGGATGCTCAGCTCCGGTCGCCGTCTCCTCCGCCAGCGGCGAGCTCACCGTTCTTCAGCCGGAGGAAGGAGGAGAACTGTAGCGAGAAGAGAGAGTAATTAATTAGCTTAAGATAGTCATTAAATTAACTATTAAGACATGCCATTAATGCTAATCATAGTTAGTTAGTCTAAACCACTCACTGACATGTGGGCCATGCCCTTTAATTAAAACAGTAACTGGTCCCACCTGCCATAGGTACAGAGAATAGAAAATAAAAATAAAAGAAAATTTTAAAAACCTACTATGGGCCCCACCTGTCAAATTTGTAGGACCGAAATGGCAACAGAGGGGGGGTGAATGGTGCCTTCAAAAACTCTCCAAGTACCCACTCAACAAATCGGTCGAGAGAACTGGCTTCTCTGGTCGAACACACGTGGTCGTAAGCCAACTGATGGTCGAACACCACGTGGTCGAACACTTGCCCGAGCCGACAAAAGAAATCAAACAGAGAATACTGCGCGGTTGAAACAAGAACGGTGCTCTTGGGAAGAACTGGCCAAGATGGCCTTAAGGATGATTCCCAGTTCAAAGCAAGCCAACACAGCCCAAAGCAAAAGCAGTTCAAAACCAAATCAAGATTGAAACAGAAAGATCAGGAGACTGCACAGATAAAGGAACTGAAACAAGATACCCATAGCTCAAAGAACTTCGGAGAATTTATTTCTCGAGAGTACTACAGAGGAGTCCCGATACGCATGGACATTCGGACATGAGGAATGATTACAAGTAGACTCAGCTCATCCTCTCCTTCTCATCCTCAAGAACACCAAGAACTACATGATTCTTGGGAGGAACACAACACAGAGCTACGAAGGAGACAACAACACACCTCTGTCTCTCCTGCTCTCACCTACTCTCAACTGAAAAAGAGAAAGCAAAAGACCCCCCAATCCTTGGAGCTACATGCAGGAGACACCCCTCCTTTTATAGCCTCCACTACCGGGTTTGCTTTCCTCTTTACCCATTAGCGAGAGTCACTCCAGTGCTTTCTCAGAGATACAACTTCCTTTACAGCTTTCCGCATTTCTCCAAAATGCCATCCGGCTGCCTTCCTGGAAGCTTCCTCTGCCTTGCCTCTCAAGTCTTGCAACCACCTCGCAGACCTCGTCGTCTTCAGCACCTCCTGGCCGCTCTTGACCTCAGCACGGCCCGTGCCTAGTCTCGGCCCTCCATGCCTCGCCACGGCTAGTCTCGAAGTCCTGCCAACATCATCAGACAAGCAAACCATTTCATAGCACCGCTCACAATAGTATCCAACCACTTGAGCCAGAAATCAAAACTTAAATCATACTCTTACCAAGTCGTATACCACCCACGACAAGTCGAGAATAGAGAACAATGAAAGCACACGACATACGACCACAATGTCAAGCAATACGACCAGATACAAGAGTCTACGACTATCGCTAACCACCGCTAGACTGGTCGCAACGACCACAAGGTCAAACTAGCTCCTACGACTATCAAGTCGTATGGCCGAACACCAAGTCATAACAAGCCTACGACCGCACACTAGACTACTACGACCAACAAGATACAAGCTACGACCACATACACAAGCTGCGACTCTATCGCTCCAGGTCTATACCCCATACGACCACATCCCAAGTCGATACGACCGATTTCTAGGTCTTGCGACCGCTTATCGCGTGATCGAACCACCTTCCGACCACGATCATCGCTTTCTACCGTGGTCGAACCCTTTTCCGTTCTCGTATGACTTGTCTCACCGTGGTCGAAAACCTTCCGACCAACGTCGCCCACTTCTGACCGCGCTCCAAACTCGTCTGACCTCATCCGACCGACCTACGACCACGTTTGCCCGTAGCGTGGTCGAAATCCGCTTTCATTCTCAGGAAGCGAAATCTGCGACAACGTGGTCGTACGCCCGAGCGCCGACTTCCAACCACAGCGATCGTCGCGCGACTCGTGACCACAGACCACAGCCAATGTGGTCGTACCAGGCTTCGACCACGACCAACGTGGTCGTATTGGCCTTCGACCATGGCCAACGTGGTCGTACCAGCTTTCGACCACGACCAACGTGGTCGTATACTGTCCTGATGGACTCCGATGATGCCCAAAGTAGTCGTAAACTTCTCGGAGGCTTGAGATCACGGCCAAGCGTGGTCGTAAACTTTGTTGCTGCCTTTCGACCACAGTCCAAGTGGTCGTAGACCACCCCAGTGACCTACGACTACGCCCAATGGTCGTAAAGAAGTCGGGAGACTTCCGACCTTCGACTGTGTGGTCGTAAGTGGCTTGCCTCGCTCCCGATTGGCGACAACGTGGTCGTAACCTGTCCGGCAAGCTTCCGACCACGACCAAAGTGGTCGAACGAGCCTACGACCATGACCAGAAGCTACGACTTAGCAGGAAACGCTCAAATCAAACTCAAACTTTCCAAACCAAGTGTCAATAACTCATCACAAACATGGGGGCACCTCCACATGGTCTCTCAATCTCCCCCTTGATGAGTATATTGACAAACTCAGAAAAAGCTTTTTAAGAAGAGTTTGAGTTTGAAGAAACCAACATGGTCCAAAGAAAGAAATGAAGCTAATGACCATGTCGACAGAAGGAATACTAGAGCAACAATTGAAAGAGCAAAATGAACTCCAAGGCTCTAAAACTGTTGCCAACAGACTTTTTCTTCTCTATTCTCCCCCTTTTGACAATAAACACATCAAGATGCAATAGAGAGAATATGACAAGACAGAGAATGAATATGGCTGAAGTTTGTTTATTTAAGCATTTAGAGCCATGAGAATTATCCATATTGACCATAATGTAATACACCAAGCCATAACTCAATAAAACACTATCTAGATCATGACAACATATATATAAACCAGCTAGAGCACATAGATGACAATCTGAAATGTAATGCATTTTGTGAGCAAGTCACGTCATCAATGAGTAAAGTCTAGCTAGAGACATCCAAGGATGATGCAGGCCATGTCAATAAGCTAAGTGGAACAAAGAAGCTAACATTGAGTCCAAAAAGAGTGCTATAAGCTCAAGATTGAAACATTGGTTAAAGTACTTGGTTCTGATTGTAGATTAAGCAAATTGAGCACATTAAACATTGTCTTTTGAAAGCATATGGTTGTTTTCAACCCAATTTTTTGTTTATGTGCTAGATCTCAAGCCTTATGCGACTACTCCAAGCAATAAGCTTAAGAAGATAGTCTAGGTCATCCAAAACTCCCCCTGAGTTCATGCCTAGTGCAATGGCAAGCTGTCTCATGAGAAAGAATTGGTGAAATCAGTTTTTTTCGCACAATTATGGTGGTTGTCAACCAACATTTTGTTTTATCAT
Source organism: Dendrocalamus latiflorus (assembly GCA_017311315.1). NCBI lineage: Eukaryota > Viridiplantae > Streptophyta > Magnoliopsida > Poales > Poaceae > Dendrocalamus > Dendrocalamus latiflorus. Next base: position 17,534,573 of record CM029662.1, read on the forward strand.
GTGCTAGACCTCAAGCCTTATGCGACTACTCCAAGCAAGAAGCTTAAGAAGATAGTCTAGGTCATCCAAAACTCCCCCTAAGTTCATGCCAAGTGCAATGGCAAGCCGTCTTATAGGAAAGAATTGGTGAGATCAGTTTTTTCGCACAAAATAGATCTTTTTGCTTTTTAACACATTGTACTAACTCATGTATCATCAGGAGACTAAAACAGCTCAAACTAAGGCTCAATATAGATTCAACGCTCTACTCAGCCTATTTGACATGGCATGAATCATAAAAGGATAGCTCAAGAAAGACTAAACTCAAATGCTAGCATGACAAGTTTAATTTAAGTTGATCAATTTTACTTAACTTATCATGGCAAACGCTAGTCTACACATATGAAGTCATGATAAATTTAGCAAGCTAAGCACAAGTCATGGCAAGGTGTAAAGTACTGAAGCATGTCATGACAGGATGAGGAAGAGTACCAGATACCATAGTCAATGGTAGCTCGAAGGTACCGAAAGATGCGCTTCACCGCCTGGCGGTGAGATACGCGAGGAGAAGCCTGAAAACGAGCACACAGACACACAGAGAAGTGTATGTCTGGTCTCGAGGCAGTGAGATAAAGAAGGGAGCCGATCATACTTCTGAACTCTTTCTGATCAACTGGCTCGCCGTCCTCATCTGGGTCAAGATAGGCTGTAGAAGCCATGGGAGTTGACACAGGCTTACCATCACTCATGTCGAAGCGTCTCAGGAGGTCACGAGTGTACTTTCCCTGATGAAGAAATGTACCCTCCCGAGTCTGCTTAATTTGGAAGCCAAGGAAGAAGGTCAACTCACCCATCATACTCATTTCAAACTCGGTGCTCATGACATCCGAGAATTGAGAAACCAGAGTATGAGAAGAGCCGCCAAAGATAATGTCATCGACATAGATTTGGACGAGCAGAAGGTCATTGCCATGCCGGCGGATGAACAAGGTCTTATCAACTTTACCCATATCAAAACCATGACTTAACAAGTAGGACTTAAGCCTCTCATACCAAGCCCTGGGGGCCTGCTTAAGTCCATACAACGCTTTAGAAAGCTTGAAGACATGGTTTGGATATTTGGGGTTTTCGAAACCAGGAGGCTGTCGGACGTAGACCTCTTCCTCAATAAGGCCATTGAGAAAGGCACTCTTGACGTCCATCTGGTAGAGCTTGAATCCCTTAGAAGCTGCAAAGGCAAGCAGGATTCTAATGGCTTCAAGTCTAGCTACAGGGGCAAAGGTCTCCTCGAAATCTAGACCTTCAACCTGGGAGAACCCCTGAGCAACCAGTCTAGCCTTGTTTCGAATAACCACTCCATCCTCGCTCTGCTTGTTCTTGTACACCCACTTAGTTCCAATAATATTGTGACCTCGTGGGGGCTCGACAAGCGACCAGACCTTGTTCCTTTCGAAATTTTCTAGCTCCTCATGCATGGCATTGACCCAAGACTCATCAGATAAAGCATGAGAAACATCTTTGGGCTCAAAGGAAGCAATGAAGGCAGAATGGAGACAGAATTGAGATAAGCCAGATTTTGAGCGGGTAACACGCTCGAAGAGGTCTCCAATGATCTGCTCTGAGGGATGGTCTTTTTGAATGTGTCTAGGAGGTCCAGGATGAGATGAAGAGGTGGCCTCTACCTCGTGAGCTGACGAGGTAGGAACAGAGCCACCAGCTCCAGAAGAAACAGAAGGCATGGGCTGGTCACCTCGAGGTGCGGTGGAAGACGGCACCTCAAGGGGTGGATGAGGGACAGGATCAGGTAGACACCCGTCGTCTCCATCATCCTCATCATCCACGAAGATGGTCTCGGACTGCTCTAAAGAACCTGAGATATCAGGCCTAGTCCCCGGACTGGCCTCGTCGAAGGTCACCTCACAGGTCTCTACCATTTTGCTAGACTCGCAGTTCCAGACCCTATAAGCCCGCGAAGAAGGCGAGTAACCTAGAAGGATTCCATCACAAGAACGTGACTCGAACTTATCTAGGTTCCCGGACTTCAAAACAAAGCACTTGCAACCAAACACACGAAAATGAGAGACGCTAGGCTTTCGCTCATATCTCAGCTCATAAGAAGTACGAAGCAAGTGTGCCCGAAGAAAAACTCGATTTGAGACATGGCACGCGGTGGCTATAGCTTCAGCCCAAAACTTCCGCGGTGTAGAGTACTCATCAAGCATCGTCCTGGCCATCTCGACCAAGGTACGGTTCTTCCTCTCCACAACGCCATTCTGCTGAGGGATGTATGGAGAAGAGAACTGGTGCTCTACACCTGTCTCACCACAGAAACTCTCAAAGTAGGAATTCTTGAACTCCGTGCCATTGTCACTGCGGATCGCTCGTAAGGCACCTGGAAGCTCAACAGAAAGCCTACTAAAAAGACCTCGGAAATGTGAAAACGTCTCATCCTTCGAGGCTAAGAAAAACACCCAAGAATACCTCGAGAAGTCATCGACCACAACAAGCACATACCACTTCCCTCCTGCTGACTGCACTCGAGCTGGTCCCACTGTATCCATGTGGAGCAGCTGTCCTGGTGCATCGGTCATAGTAACTGTGACCGGAGGGTGAGAAGCGGCAACCATCTTGCCGTGCCGGCATGGAGCGCAAACAAGATCCTTGACCATTTTGAGTTTCGGTAGACCACGAATGAGATCGTGGCCGCTAACTCGGGTCAAATGGTCAAATCCGATATGACCAAGTCTCCTATGCCAGAAAGAAAGGTCGCGGGACTCAGAAGCAACTAAACACCTGAGAGGATCGCCAGAAGACTCAGAAAAATCAGCACGAAAGATCCTCCCAAAACGAGAGATCCCGCAAACCAGACTACCCGAAGAATCAAGAATTTTACAAGCATTTTTCTTAAAGCTCACCTCGAAATCGTCATCGGTAAGCTGAGAGACTGAAAGCAAATTGTACTGCAGCTTACTAACCAAGGCTACATCTTTCAAAATGAAAGAGTCATTAATGCGCACAGTACCTTTGGCGATGACGCGCCCATATGAAGCATCTCCGAAGGTGATCGTCTCATCACCTGGAGCACGGGCAAGGGAAGAAAACCAACGGGAATCTCCGGTCATGTGTCGTGAACACCCGGAGTCTACGAGCCAAACCTTTCCCTTCCCTGCCCGGCGAACCTGAGTCAAGCAGAGAGTAAAGTATCAGTACTGGGGTAAATCAAGAGAGATTTTGGCACCCAATACTGAACAACACGTCGAGCAGAAGAAGTCGTCAAGCACGACTGACCTCTATCTACCCTACGCTCTCTGAGACTCAAAGAAGCAGAAGGTCTGTGAGCAGACCTGAAGCTGTTGCGGGGTCCGACTACTACGGGAGAGCGAGTCGGAACACCGGCAACACGCTGATCATGCCGCGGGTAGCTATCTCGATGGCGAAAACGAGATCTACCCTCAGGACGGCGGAAGACACGATCAGAGGCAGCATGAGGACGAAAAACAGAAGACTCAGAAAAACCAAGTCCTCGATGCTGCCCAAACTCCGTAACAGGAGCAAACCTAGACCTCGTGTTGGTCTTAGGTGTACTCAGGATCTGGGGCTGACCCTGAATATGCCTAAGAGACTCAACACGGTCTCTTCGCGCAATCTTGGCGCGCCTGAAGCATCGATCAACCGTGTGTCCATCCTTCTGACAGAAGGTGCAGTGATACTTCATCCTCGGAGAGGTAGAAGTAGCACGGTCAGGCTTCGCCTTCTGAGAGGCCGAAGCAGCAGGTGCAACCACCTTGCTGTCAGAAATCCCCTGGAAATAGCCCGCTGACTTAAATTGGACTTTCTCGGTCCTGGGCTCGGTCTCGATCACACCTGGTGCTATGGGTCTGAGCACGGCAGGTGGATGCTTCCTCATGTCCTCATAATAATCATATCCTAGACCCTGATTAAATTTGTAAATTTTAGACTGGTCCAGAACAAGATTAAGCTTCTTCTTGCCACCTACAAATCTCTCGAGAGTGTTCATAAGGTACTGACACTCCCGAAAGAGAGAGGTGCAAGAAGAGCAGGGGGAAGAGGGAACAGCAGGAGATAAGGGAGCAGATGAAGAACCAACAGCAGAGGGAAGAATGGCTTGTGCATGCACAGCCGACTCTGAATGGACAGTCCTACTGCTAGCAGGTTGGTTCACGTTGCTAAGCGTCTCAACCTTACCCTGGGGCTTCTCCCCCTTCTCAGCATTCACATTACAATGAGTTAATGGCTTCTCTAGTAAATCCTTAGTTAGCTTCACACATTTATCATTCAAAGCAACGAGTTCAAGTTTTAGTTTATCGCAGCTAATGCATGGTGAGCTAACAGGGTCCTTAGTCGCATATTGAGCCAACTTCCTATCATGATCAATCTTATCTTGAAACTGTTTGGAGACAGCTTCAAGTTCAGCAGTTAACTTAGGACAGTTTAAGCATGAGTCAATCGGCTCAAGTAAAGAAGCACGCAACTCAGCAATTTTATGATCTGCCCGTTTTAAGTTCATCTTCAAGTTATTGCAATTTTTAAATGACTCGGGCAGATCAAGGAGCATGGCATAAGGTCCTCTAGCAGCAATGTCCTTATCCTCACATGAGGTAGGAGAAGTAGTCTCATCAGTATTAAGTAGGGTAACAGCCATCCTACTCAACTCTAACTCAGCAAGCAGACTAACATTCTCCACCTTAATAGAATCAAGCTCGGAGGACACACTATCATGAGAGGTCCTTAATTTCTCCAAATCACCCAGCAAAGCACAACATGTATCACAGTCGTCACGGGAGGGAGCAGATATAAGTAAAGTAAGCTCCCGTGACAGTCTCTCTACTTCCTTCTCCAACTTGCTACATCTAGCTCTAGATCTTGCATGAAATCCTCCTAGCTTAAGGAAAGCTTCATTAAGTTGGTCATAGGAGGGACATACCTCGTCCGAGTCGGAGTACAGCTCGCTGTCGCTGAGTTCGCCCTCGAGGGCCATGAAGCACATGCCGGAGAAGTCGTCGCCGCCATCCTTGGGCTCTTGGTGACCCGTCCCGTCGTCGTCGCTCCATCCCTCCACCTCGCTGAGGTCGAGGTCATCGAAGGCGGTGAGGACGCGGTGGAAGAGCTTCTTGGCCTTCCCGAAGTTGCGGAACTTCTTCTTTCCCGGCGTCTGAGCTGGAGGCTTCTTGTTGCGGTTCTTGTTGGTGTAGTCGATCTTGCTCGAACCGCCGAAGTCGTTCTTGCCCTTCTCCAGCTTGGGGCAGTTTGCCCGAATGTGGTTGGGGCCACCACACTCGAAACAGATCACGGGTCCGCCTCTCTTTCTGTCTCTCCTACCCTTGTAGGCATGGGAAAACCTTCGGGCTAGGAGGGCCAGCTGATCATCCGCAAGCTGCTCTAACTGATCATTAGTAATGTCACAGAGAGCAGCAAGGGAGAAACCGCAAGAAGACTCAGAAGAGAGACCAGAAGCTGAACTGGGATCGGTGACCAAAGCCATCGACTGTGACTTTGACCTACGAGAGACAACGTCAATCTCGTGAGTCTTGAGGCGCGAGTACAGCGCGTCAAGAGTCAAGGTCGAGAGGTCTGTCGTGTCTTTGATGGTGGTCACTTTCATCTCCCACACACGCAGATCGAGTGCCGCGAGCATCTGACGAGCGTTGTCCGAGTCGGGGTATGTGAGACCGACCGCTCGGAGGTTGCTCAAGATTTTGTGAAATCGCGAAAAGCACTCGTCCAGGGACTCACCAGCAAGCATCTCGAATTTGTTGTATTCGCGCTTGAACTGGTCCTGTCGAACCGTCTTAATCTGGGTGGTGCCCTCATGGTATGCGTCGAGGGTCACCCAGATGTCGTAGGCGGACGACAGGTGAGATATGCGGTCAAACTCGCTACGACTCAAACCCTGGATGATGATGTTCCTTGCCTTTGCATTTGCCTCAACATCAGCCATGTTCCCGGCATTGATGTTCTCATCGGCAGGAACAACAAACTGGACCTTAACCTTGCGCCAGATGGCATACCCCTGAGCCTGGATGTATGTTTCCATTCGGCTCTTCCAGAAGGGGTAATCGATGCCATCGAAAACGGGCGGCTTGGTCGAGTACTTGTCCGTCGCCATGGCTCTTGAGACCGGTTAAGATCTATTGATTAGAGCTAACCGGCTCTGATACCAATTGTAGGACCGAAATGGCAACAGAGGGGGGGTGAATGGTGCCTTCAAAAACTCTCCAAGTACCCACTCAACAAATCGGTCGAGAGAACTGGCTTCTCTGGTCGAACACACGTGGTCGTAAGCCAACTGATGGTCGAACACCACGTGGTCGAACACTTGCCCGAGCCGACAAAAGAAATCAAACAGAGAATACTGCGCGGTTGAAACAAGAACGGTGCTCTCGGGAAGAACTGGCCAAGATGGCCTTAAGGATGATTCCCAGTTCAAAGCAAGCCAACACAGCCCAAAGCAAAAGCAGTTCAAAACCAAATCAAGATTGAAACAGAAAGATCAGGAGACTGCACAGATAAATGAACTGAAACAAGATACCCATAGCTCAAAGAACTTCGGAGAATTTATTTCTCGAGAGTACTACAGAGGAGTCCCGATACGCATGGACATTCGGACATGAGGAATGATTACAAGTAGACTCAGCTCATCCTCTCCTTCTCATCCTCAAGAACACCAAGAACTACATGATTCTTGGGAGGAACACAACACAGAGCTACGAAGGAGACAACAACACACCTCTGTCTCTCCTGCTCTCACCTACTCTCAACTGAAAAAGAGAAAGCAAAAGACCCCCCAATCCTTGGAGCTACATGCAGGAGACACCCCTCCTTTTATAGCCTCCACTACCGGGTTTGCTTTCCTCTTTACCCATTAGCGAGAGTCACTCCAGTGCTTTCTCAGAGATACAACTTCCTTTACAGCTTTCCGCATTTCTCCAAAATGCCATCCGGCTGCCTTCCTGGAAGCTTCCTCTGCCTTGCCTCTCAAGTCTTGCAACCACCTCGCAGACCTCATCGTCTTCAGCACCTCCTGGCCGCTCTTGACCTCAGCACGGCCCGTGCCTAGTCTCGGCCCTCCATGCCTCGCCACGGCTAATCTCGAAGTCCTGCCAACATCATCAGACAAGCAAACCATTTCATAGCACCGCTCACAATAGTATCCAACCACTTGAGCCAGAAATCAAAACTTAAATCATACTCTTACCAAGTCGTATACCACCCACGACAAGTCGAGAATAGAGAACAATGAAAGCACACGACATACGACCACAATGTCAAGCAATACGACCAGATACAAGAGTCTACGACTATCGCTAACCACCGCTAGACTGGTCGCAACGACCACAAGGTCAAACTAGCTCCTACGACTATCAAGTCGTATGGCCGAACACCAAGTCATAACAAGCCTACGACCGCACACTAGACTGCTACGACCAACAAGATACAAGCTACGACCACATACACAAGCTGCGACTCTATCGCTCCAGGTCTATACCCCATACGACCACATCCCAAGTCGATACGACCGATTTCTAGGTCTTGCGACCGCTTATCGCGTGATCGAACCACCTTCCGACCACGATCATCGCTTTCTACCGTGGTCGAACCCTTTTCCGTTCTCGTATGACTTGTCTCACCGTGGTCGAAAACCTTCCGACCAACGTCGCCCACTTCTGACCGCGCTCCAAACTCGTCTGACCTCATCCGACCGACCTACGACCACGTTTGCCCGTAGCGTGGTCGAAATCCGCTTTCATTCTCAGGAAGCGAAATCTGCGACAACGTGGTCGTACGCCCGAGCGCCGACTTCCAACCACAGCGATCGTCGCGCGACTCGTGACCACAGACCACAGCCAATGTGGTCGTACCAGGCTTCGACCACGACCAACGTGGTCGTATTGGCCTTCGACCATGGCCAACTTGGCCGTACCAGCTTTCGACCACGACCAACGTGGTCGTATACTGTCCTGATGGACTCCGATGATGCCCAAAGTAGTCGTAAACTTCTCGGAGGCTTGAGATCACGGCCAAGCGTGGTCGTAAACTTTGCTGCTGCCTTTCGACCACAGTCCAAGTGGTCGTAGACCACCCCAGTGACCTACGACTACGCCCAATGGTCGTAAAGAAGTCGGGAGACTTCCGACCTTCGACTGTGTGGTCGTAAGTGGCTTGCCTCGCTCCCGATTGGCGACAACGTGGTCGTAACCTGTCCGGCAAGCTTCCGACCACGACCAAAGTGGTCGAACGAGCCTACGACCATGACCAGAAGCTACGACTTAGCAGGAAACACTCAAATCAAACTCAAACTTTCCAAACCAAGTGTCAATAACTCATCACAAACATGGGGGCACCTCCACATGGTCTCTCAAAATTTTATTTATTTTCATATTTATTTAAACTGGGAAATTCAAAAGGGCATAACTTATACATTTTAACTCCAAATTGAGTGAAACAAATTTCTAAATTCATCTAAATTCAATATCTATCCAATGAAACCAAAACCATAGTTTTTGAAGCTCATTTGAATTTTTGGTGAGAGTTTGTGTGGTTTACTGTTTTGTATCCAAATTTTCGCGCAACGTAAAAATAGCGTACGAGGCCCAAGAGGAAGAAGCTAAGGTTGAAACAACCCTTGATGATCAAGACCAAGTCAACTGTGACCAAGGTGAGTCAATACTTTGATCATGTTGAGCCTATATTTTCTTCAAAATTACTTTCGTTTAAATTACCAAATTGCATGTTGTTATTCATAAGCAAATATATGTTTGTTTTAAGATTCTAGTTATATGCCCATCATTTGATTTGCTAGTATTACATATTCTTTGGAATATTGGAATACTTGTACTTTGTCACGCTAACAAAAGTTATAATGGCAAAACATTCAAAAATAAGTCCTTAATTATACGTCATGCTTAGCACTGCTTAGATATTCGGGGGCACCAAAATGCCCTAAGCATCACTTTTAAGTATGAACAACTGATTTGGAAAGTTATGGTAGAAATAACTGGTACTTTTGGGTATGATTATTTTATGCTCCCAAAAACCCCAACTTGCTTAAATATTTGGGCGGATGGTACGAGGGCTGGTGTGTGGTGCAGTGGAAGCATGGTATGTGGTTTGTGGTAGAACCACCAAGATACCACTAAGGACTGAATCTTGTCATGACCTCCTATGTACAACAGTACAACCACAAGTCTACAAAGTGCAACTTGGCTAACTAAATCTATCGAAACCCCCGGATTCATCTCATCGGTAGTGGAAAGGAGGGGAATATTGCAAGTAGGGTTGTAAACGAGCCGAGCTCGAGCGAGCTTGGTCTTCCAGGCTCGAGCTCAGTAGAAGCTCGAGCCGAGCTCGAGTTGGGGTCAGAGCCAGGACTTGGGCTCGAGCTCGGCTCGGCCTAAGCTCGAGTAGGCTCGAGCTCGATTTGTTGAAGCTTGACAGCAATTAAAATAATTTATTATGCACTATTTTTCAATAACAAGAAAATTTTGAGTTTGAGCTCGGCTCTAGTAAGCTCGATAACAGTCAAAATACTTTAAACATACACTAATTTTCAACAAGAAGAAAAGCTCGAGCTCGAGTTCGGCTCGAGTAAGCTCGGTAAGAGTTAATATGTATCACTATTTAAATTTGAATTGAGGCTCGCGAACTATTCGAGCTCGGCTCAGTAAAGCTCACGAGCTCAAGATCAAGCTCGAGTTCAGCTCGTTTAAAGTTCGAGCCAAGCTTAAATCAAGCCTAAAACGAACCAAACTTGAATAGTTCGCGAGCTTTGAGCTTTTTTTACAGCCTTAATTGCAAGGGCAATGGGAGACCTAAAGGGACACCGAGAGGAGGGTGAAATAACCAGTCGTGCTAATGTTGTGGAGAGTGGAGTCCAAATGCACTAGTATCTATGGTTACATCCCGCTCAACGTATGGGACCCACCGCAAGTGGGAGCAGCCCATAGGGTGAGATGACAACAGGGGCTAGATATTTTGAAAAGTTACTGTGATGGTCTACCCAACCACATGACTAAGGAATCGTGTGGAGCAACGAGTGGATTGTCTCTTATGGGTAAAGTGTACAAACTCTGCAGAATCAAAACTATTCGAATAGCCGTGCCCACGGTCAAGGGTGGACATGGGGACTTAACTAGATATAGTTCTATTTTAAAAACCTTGTGGGTGGAATTGGAAAAAAATGGAGGGCAGTGGAAGGCCCTGATTTATGTTGCCCTGGGTGTCGCCCCAGTGATAAGGTAAGCGGTTATAACACTGAAAGGTTAGCATATGGTGCAAAAGCCATATAATGGTGGATGAAATCTGGATCGCTATTATTGTATTCTTTTACACATTATATTTTAGTTCAAACTATTAGGTCTTAGGAAATTTCTATGTAACATATTCTAAAAGCAATTGATGGCAAATAAAATAACCTAAGCCTTTCCTTGATAAGCCATGCATGTTATTTATTGCATCCTGTGTATTGGCTCGAGGAGCACGGTGGATTTTGCTCACCCTTGCATTACCAAAATCAGAAATAGGGACCCAAGACCACTATGCCTACGAGGAAACTCCTACCGCGGATGGAGGAAACAACGAAGGAAACTAGGGTGGCTTCTACGATCTCAGGTCCTAGACAAGTATACTTAATGAAGATTGTATGCACATATATTACCTAAGTGTAGATAATATATGTTGTACACATTTACCCCTTAGTCGCTTGCCTGTGGATTATGGTCTTACTTCTGCTTTTGCTTCTGCTGTTGTCTTTTGTTATGTAAACATTTGGCCTGTTCAGCCCTTATGTAAACTATCGCCCAACGCGGTGTATTTTGAACTCTGATATGTAATATCATAGCTTAGTTTGTTTTATGCAATGTATGAGTTGATGCAGCGATGTACCTATGCGCACTATCTACTGATTCAGGGAATAGTGCAGTGAATCACAGGGGATTCTGGATTAAAAAATCTGGGTTCGATAGAGCTGGTATCATAGTATATGACTGTAGGGTAAAGACCTTAGGATGGCTACCATATAGGACACTAGGACTAGAATTTTAAAATTAGTAAAAAGGAATTTCTAAAAATATAGCATACTACTTCCGTTCTTATCCTTCTTAGATCTGATCTCATCCACCTTTATTTGGTATTTTTTGAAAAGATACTAACACTAGTGTTTTAACTTACAGATGTCTGGAGGAGCAGCTGAGGGACAGTGGGACTACTTCGCTCATGGACAGCATGAGGGAGAGTTTGCGAGCATTTTGCGCAAGCTATTGCACTATTTGGGCTATAAGGACCAGCCCATATATAGGGGGCGTAAGGCCACTGAAGGAGCGAGGGAGTCCTGGGTTATGGCAGTATTCATCTATGCCCTAGATGAGAAGGATCCACCTCTTGTCTTCAGTACTCTGCACATGAGGAGCACCGTTACGATCACTTTTTAGGACACTGCTCGCTTAGCCACAGCTCGGCTATGCGACATTCACGGACCCCCACTACTACAGTCTCCGTTTCGCTACCACCCCTCCCGCTAGGAAGGGGCCAGCTACAATGAGACATTTATGCCGATGGCGGAAGAGAACCCGATGCTTACACACCAAGGGCATCTCACCCGTGCCATGGGGGCTACCTACACCGCCGCACTTGAGGAGATTACAGATCTTCGATAGCTCCTACTCACCAGTTACAGTCAGGTGGAGGCACTCTAGGAGCAGCTCGCCAAGTGCGAGAAGGCGCTTGTAGAGGCAGAGAAGGAGAAGGCCGCCACTCTCGCCGAGTTACAGCGAGCCATAGTTGCTACCGCGACCCCCACTCCAGTCCCCATGGCACCTGCTATGACTTCTGCTCCACCCCATCCATGGACTAGCGGGCCTCACACGAGACTCACCGCTTGCAAGAGCATGCGACCCCCTGGACCCCAGTTAACCATCCGTTTGGGGAGGCCCGTCATGACCGCAGCCGCTCCCGTTCCTACTCAGAGTCGTCGGACTTCAGTGGCAGCCGCTCTCACTCCCAGTCGCCAGACTACAACCCCTCTTGCCCCAGAGCTAGTTTTATGGAGGAGTAGATGTTTAGCATAGTGCTTACTAGGTGTTATATAATGTTAGCCAGCACTAACCCCCTGTAATAGTAGTAAGTTATGTTAGTCCACTAGTACTGTGGTCGTGAGTGTTATAAACATTAAGTGTTATGTGTAACTGTGAAGCTTAGCTTAGCCTGATGGCTATATGAGCTAAGCTATGTGGTCCTTTAAATTATGAATGATGTGTGGCCAAGTTTAGGCCTTGTGTTGAAAATTGTTTTGTCATTTATTTGCTCGATTGGTTCTTACATAACTGTTATGGGCTGATACCCCGCTTGTCTAGCACTAATGTCTAAATTGAAAAGTTGTACCTGCAGATGGCCACTCAAAGAGTCACTCGAGCCCAGGCTAGTGCCAACCTCAACATCCAGGCTGAAGTGGATGCCAATTAGGGAACACCGCCTGCAAGTCGGGGTAGAGGCCAGGGCCAAGGAGTTAACCTTCCACCCCTGCCAGTCAACCCCACCATGGCGCAGGTCATGGCACAACAAACACAGATCCTACAAGCTATATATACCGGTCAGCAAGTCAATTTTCATGGTGAAAAGTAAGGACTAGAATCTTATGCTGTGTAAAGGACACAGAAATCGCTCAACCATAAGTGTTGACTTGTCGAACCTGGTCTAGTAGCTGCTCAAATTAATTGAATATCTATAGGATGGTGGGGTTCCCAATGCGGGAATGTCCCAAGGACAAAAGGGAGTGATATGGGATCAGTAAAACGATACTTGACAACAAGAGGTCTACTCAAAATCGGGCAGTAGTGTTCCGCATTAGCTAGTAAATACCCGACAATGTGTGGTCCATAACCTACCAGGTAGAGACTACAAAGAGGAGAGCAATGAAAGATCTTGTTTTCTCAACTCGCACGCTAGTTGTTGCATGTCTATTGCATGACATTGAGAGTTTGAGAAATATTATGGGTAAAGCTGGGCAAATCTATAGAGTATAACAAATAGTATTCAAATACATTGTGCTTCCGATAAATAAGGCTATGTTTAATGGGTGATTCTAATAGCAAGGCATAAGTAGCTTTCATTACATTTTAATTTGAGTAATCAGTTTGCTGAAACCCCTTTATCATTAAGAAATTAATGTTTTGTTATTTCATGTCCAAAAGTGTTTACAAATAAAACTGCATCCACAATTACATTAATAAAACTAATTTATTCCCACTCCTTGACAATCATGGCAAATAGTTAAATTAGGGGTTCTCCCTTGTAACTTGCTAGGTACGGCTATACTCACTACTTGTAAAACAATCAACATAAAAGCCTTGGGAAAATAATGAAGAAGTTGTTGATGAGGAGCTTGAAGAGTCCTACTATGTTGATGATCAGTGGTATTAAGTCTTGTCCTCGCTCAGGCATGCCTGTGGAGTTTTTCTTTTGTACTATATTATAACTTTGGGCTTGCACATTCCGCTATATATAAAACCTGGCTGTTAAGCCATACTTCTATAAAAAAAAGCTTGGATTTTATGTTGTAAGTATGTGTTGGTATGATGCTCACTCGTGTAGAGTACTCCGCAACTAAATAGTCCTATGCAGTTGCGGGATTTCTAACGGTCCTAAAAATAGGGGCGTTACAGAGTGGTATCAAAGCCTGCTTGGTTGACTATAGGATGAGACCTAAGTTAAATTAGGAATGTTGATTTATAGCAAAATTTTAGTTGCAAAATATAAAAGGGAGTTACATAAAATATAAGTATTATTGCTGATTTTCTCCTTCTTAATGCTATATTACCAATCTTAGTTTTAGTTTTAGCTTAAGTTTTACTTTTTGCAAAATATTTATATCTACTCTTATCTAATCTTAAAACTGACATTGTTAAGCAGATGGTTCGTTTTATCTACACCAAGTCAGAGGAACTCCGAGGTTGGGCAAAGAAGTTATGGGACATGTAGTAGTATTTGAATGCCCAACACTACAGCATCCTATAGAAGTTATGGTCGATCGTGAACAGTAGCAGGCTCAACATAGTACCAGATTGGGTTTAGGGAAGTGGATCAGATCAGTAGTGAACAGTGCTTCTACAGGATGCTATAGTGTTGGGCTATAACATCCCAAAATTTTATTTCCATTTTATTGGTTTTATTTCGAATTTATTTGGTTTTTCTAGATTTTATTTTTCCAAAACCTAGAGCAAGAAAACTTAATTCATTTATTTTCCTATCATCTTCTTCCTCTCTTTCCTTCCTTTCTTCTTCCTCCTACATCCGCCATTGATACTACCAATGAAAGCCCTCATCATTCCCTACTTTAAACCTCATCATCAACCACAATCATGTGCCATTACACTGGCCATAAATCTGGTGAGCCACCTCTCGGCCATTCCTCTCCCCCGAGCCCTATAAATACCTCCCCAAGCATCTCCTACTCACACTGCTCCTCTCCCACCCCTCAATTCTAGCTTTCATGCACCCGAGACTTTTCACACTGAGTTTCTTCACCATCAGCCTTAAGTTGAGCTCCAGCGAGCATTTTCAGGAAGCCCAGGACTTCTCGCGCTTCATGGCCACCGCCTCCGTCCTCACCGAGCCTGCACGACCGTTCGTCACCAATTCACCAATCCAGTCCATCACCGGAACTCCTTCCTGTCGACAACCGAGCCACTTCCACCGCTTCTTCCTCGTTGTCAACTAACTTTTGACTCTTCGTAATCCCCGCTGAAGTGCTCAACTTCTCTATCTACATCTTTCAACTGCTACAGTCTTTTTCGATCACTGTCACTTTTGGCTGCAATCGCTTTTGACCGTTGTCAGACCCCGGAGCAACAACCCTGGATCCTCTATGTAAATTGCACTAGTCCAGGATCAGCTAGTGCACACAGTGGACAACAACGATAAATATCAACCATTATGACATTTATTAACTAAATATGGACATGATTGCTAGAGTTTACATCCACGGCCAATAGGCCAAATTTAAACATAAGCAGCGGAAGAAAACATCGAAGCGGAAGAAGCCCAACAAGCCTGCCCACAAGCAAACAACAGTAAGACGCGGCCTACTCGACCAAGTCTTCACCGTACACTACTAGATTTCGGGTCTTTGGCCACGAAATGCATTGCAACGACACAAAATTAGTTGCTATAGGTACCTGTTATTGCAACCTATGTCCAAAATCATGGCAATATGCGCACATATTGCTACTTAAATATGGTGTTGCGATAGTCACCTTAATTCGTTGCAATAAGGTGATCTTTGGCCATTATTTAGAAAACGGTTGCAAGAAGTATAACTTTATCGCCATGATATTCCTGTGTTGCAATGATATTGATTTGTGTTGCATTAGTTATGGGGTATTGCCACGATATAGAATTTCGTTGCAAATGGCTGACAATTTTGCCACGGTCTTGTTGGGTAGTTATAGTTTTGGATTGCGTTGCAAAAGGATACTCTATACTGTGCATGAAACAAGTTTTTATGCCACACAATAAATTTGTTGCAAAATATGAAAATTTTCCGTGGCAATAGATCATTGTGGGCCAGGCATATTGTACGTGGCCGCCCAACACCGTACGTCCATAACTAGAGCCCCTGCTTCGGTCGATCATTATGATTATAAGGACAACTTTTACCTTAAGGTCTTGCTTTTATAACTATACATAATACACACGTCATTCCCCTTTATCTTTGTCCAGAATATATATTTTTAATTGACATCTGAGCTCCTAACTAAAGTCATTGGTTATTAGTGCCTTTAATTATTAACTAGCTTTTAAATGAATATTCAAGCCATGTTTATGATTGATTAATCCTATAGGAACTCTTAAATGATCGCAGTTATATCCTATTCCAGTTTTTGCTAGCTATCATGAATTAAAAGTTTTAAAATTTTCTTTAAGCACTCAATTATTAATATGCATGTAATCCCTAATTACTTGTCATTTACATTAACTAACCATGTCTGGACATTAATTATACTTATCTCTACTCTAACCATTCTTTGCATAGTAATTACTCTCTTAATTGCCTCTTTACTGCAACTTAGCAAAAGCTTAAAAAATCCACATTTTACTGCGGTCATGGGACTCGAACTCAGGCCAGCAGGGTGGAATCGCACGGTGCTAGCCACTCGGTTACACGGTGCTACCTGATGGGGTGGGGCGAAGGAATCCACATGAACCGACCGGGTGGGCGTTGGAGCAGAGGAAGCTCGGGGCAGCGGTGAGGTTGGCGGTGTCGCCGGCGTGGGGTGGCTGATGAGGGCCGGGTGAGGGCTAAAACGCGTCGCGCGCGCCGAGGTGAGGCCGGTGGAGACGGTTGCGGGGGCCGGGGACCTCCGGAGCGGGCCGACGGCGTGAGGCGGAGTTGGGCGACGGTGGCGCACGGCGCCGGCGGTTTGGAGTGGGGGAGGAGCACCAGAAACCGTCGGGAAAGCTCGGGAAGCCGGCGAGGGTACTCCTCCCGGAAGGAATCGAAGGGGAGTCCACCGGTGCGGGGAGGGCGGCGTTAATGGCAGCGGTGGCTGCTTTGATTATTATGTGTTGAATTAATATATGTGTTTTTGATCCAACCGTGTTCCTAATTTGATTATTAATTTGCAACAACAAATTATAATAAAATATCATATGCTCAATATGCTACCGCTAATTTTACCGTTGCGATAAACCTGTATGCAAAATTGGTATTTCGTTGTGATAGGCTGTTGCAACGCCGCTACTATGTTGCGATTCCACTATATGCCATGAACAATGTTTGTTGCAATAGCATCTATTTGCCACAAAACATATTTCGTCGCAATAACTTTATGGCAATGAAACGCCTTCCATGGCAATAAAACATATTGCAACGAACCGCCTCCCGTTGCAATTAAACCTGCTGCAACGAAACGCCTCCCGTAGCAATATATCTTGTTGCAACGAAATGCTCTCCGTGGCAATAGGATCTATTGGCACGAACCATTGGCGTGGCAATAGAACCTATTACCACGCAATATTTTTGTGGCAAATGATACTATTGCCACGACCAAACTTCGTGGCAATAGCCTATATCGCCACGACATCATTCGTTGCAACAACAAACAATTGCCACAACACATTGCATGGCAATAACCATAGGTATTGCAACGAAACCACAATACGTTGCACAATCTTTTAAGCACGCAAGTACTTGCCACGCTTGCCAACGAAAGTGATGTGTTGCAATAGTTACATATTGCATCTATTTTGGCCCTATTGCAACGATTTCGCTCCGTTGTCCTAGACCTGAAAACTAGTAGTGGTAGTTGAAGTCGTCTTTCTCTGTGTGGAGATAGCAAGGTGAGTACAAACTTGTACTCCGCAAGTCACACGGAAGAATGCAACATAATGATAAAGGCAACAAAGGAAGGCATATAGGGTTATTTGTGCGTAAAACAGAATTTAAAGAAATAAAGTAAATAGATTGAGAATACTGAATTTAATACAGTAAGTAAAAATAGTAATTGTAAATGAAAATAATACCATTAGTGCAGGTCCATCCCCCACACTAACCTAACCACGGGCATCCCACCTGGACCATCTTTTCCAAAAGATCTCATATGGATTCCATCCACCCATACGCTTTCAATCTCTCATGGATTCCATCCATCCATAAGCTTTTCATAAACCATTTTGAAAACCAAAGTTAGATCTGTGAAAAAATTTACTCAACTTGCCCATGACCATGGACACAGCTATCCAGGATAGATTATACACTCTGCAGAGGTTGTACAGCTTTACCCACAAGACATGATCATCTCATATTGCCACGCGATTAACACACTTCCTTAGGTGTGCGGTAGAGAAATAATGACAAGGCCTTTACAATGCAAAGCCTTCAACCTAGCTAAGCCAACACTAAGATTTCACCCCAGTAAGGAATCCACCAGACCGGGACCCCCCTCTTGAGCCGAGTGAGACTTATCATGGCCTACGCCACGCTCACTTTCAACCTACAACAAGACTTAGGTTGGGACCCGCAAATTAGTCAGCTAGGACTATCCCATACCAGCTTTGTGGTAGTACGATAAGGCTTTGCAACAGTAGCTCACAGACCGATTCTTAACTTGACTTAGGCTCATTCACATACCCCTTGTGCCCGACAATCAACACTGTGTCACCGAACAACAGTGCATGCCTACACCCACCACCTAACCATTAGCCTAAGTCTAAACCAGATTTTATATTTTATTTTGAAATATTTCATAATACTTCTTGACTCACCGAAGTCAAGAATACATTTGAAAAGCTCATCATTTTATGTGAAAAGATTATCCCAACCTAAAGGTATAACTATGCATGTATAAGCATTTACTACAAAACTTCTCTAATCATACTAGTGTACTAACTAGAGTTTATTCTAGGGTGATAAGGTATAATGCTGCACAAGATCAAAGTTGTGAATAACAATTGGGAGTTAATTAAGTTTAAAACTGGAATTGAAATACTTGATTAAACATATGCATGCAATATAATTTAAATCAACATAATTTTATTTTGCAATCTAGGATCAACATGGTCAAGGTGTGTGACTTGCCTTGCTCTTCATTCTGGTGCGAGTCGTTGTCGAATAATTCTTTCGAGTCGTCGCAGTCTACACGTTAATATTACCCAAACAAACTCAAATAAAATCCAAATAAAGTCAAATAAACTCCAAATAATTAAAATAAGGATTTAAATAGATAGATTTGAATTTTTTATGAATTTAGGAATTTGAACAGCTCAATCGGAGTTAGGATGAAGGAGAACGGCTCTTGAAATTTTGAAATCAGAGAAAAAGAATAAACTGAAATTTCTGGAATTATTTTTCTATTGGAAAAGGGATTTATGATGTTAGCACTGGATTTTCTTTTTCGGCCGAATTATTTTTCTACTAAAAAATCAAGTTTTTGATGTCATGCTGATGTCAGCCCTGGTTTGACCAAGGCTGACCAGTGGGGCTGATCTACCGTGGACCAAGTCCATGGACCGAAGTGATGCTGAGGTGGCAAGGGGTAGGGCATGGCCCTTGCGTGGCTCTTGAGCGCTGATGTGGCAAGCCATGTGGTGCCACGTGGGTGCTAACTCGACGAGCTTGAAGACATGGCGGCCAGGTGGCGCACACGTGGACCGAAGGGGCTGACTTGCCTGCTAGCTAAGCACGTGGCGTCTGTGTGGTGCTCGTGCACTAATTTGGCTGGATCGGTGGCGCCGCGTGGCTGCCACGGGGGCTGAGCCGGCTGAGGTGCCATGGTCGCCGGCGAGTGGCGCACAGGGCCCTAGGGTCGTCGGCGACAGAGACCACTGCAAGGGACGGCGAGAAGACCAAGAGCAAGAGGGAGATGAGGGCAACCCAAATTACCTTGGCGCAGAGTCCGGGGAAGCTGAGAGGCGGCCGGCGACAAAGAGAGGCGGTAGAGGCGGCTCGGACTCCGGTGAGGGCAAGCTCCGGTGGTGCTTGAGCACAGAGGAGGGTGCACGGGCTTTGGGAGAGGCAGAGGGGCCGAGGGGGCGATGGTGGGGCTCGAAGGTGGCCGAGGCAGTGAGGATTGCTCGTCGAAGGGAGGCCGTGTCTGGCAAGAGGGTGGCACGGTGTGGGGGTAGTAGGACACTTAAGAGAGAGAGGAGAGCAGAGGGGAGGTTAGTGTGATGGGGGGTACTTGGGGGTGGCTTTTATAGGGGGAGAGGGAATAGGGCCGGGTAAATTTCTCGCCAGAGACAACGGGCGGCGGAATAGCCGAAGGGGAAAAAGGAAGGTGCAGCCGCTGAAGGAAAGGAATCGGGGGGCAAGGAAGGAAGGAGCGCGGGTCGCACGGGGAAGAAAATGGGAAGGAGAAGGGAGTGAATCCCAGCGAGGCGAGGGGCGGCGAAGATGGCAACAGAGATCGCGCGGAGACAGCAGCACTTCGCGTACAGAAGGAGGGGGGAAGGAAGAAGGGGGCAGGGCGCTGACATGTGGGGCCCAGGAACAGAGGGAGAGTAGAAAGAGGAGGGAGCGGGCGGCGGGGATTGCAACCACGTGGCCAACGGAGGAGATCGGGCACCGAGAGGAGAGGCGGCGGACGGGGGAGATGTGCCGGGTCGCGGTGTGGCACAATCTGGGACAACCACGTGTTGCTCAGAGAGAGGGGTGAGAGAATTTAAATTTTCATTTTCGATTTTGATTTTTAGGAAACCTGAGAAAAATCAAAAAGGCTCAGAAATATACCAAATAAATTCCACAAATTCCAAAATAATTCACATAAATTTTTGGAATAATTGTGGACTTAGTTAAAATATTTCCTACTTAATTTGGTATTAATTTTTATACTTAAAATACTTTTTAATTTAAAAATAGATTCTAAACTCCAAAAAATTTAAAAAACCAGATAAAAGCCAAATAAAGCCAAATAATTAATTCGAATTAGGATTTTTACAGAAAATCAAAATAACATTTTATTTAATATTTTTGGTTTTTTAACTAAATTACTTTTCAAAACCAGCCTTTTTAAAAAACAGAAATTCAGGGCAAAACAAAATTAAAACTCAGGCAACCAAAACACTTATTTTTATTTTGAATTATTTTTTTGTACTATTGTTTTTTGTGTAAAAAAACTTGTGATGTTACAACCGCTACCACTTCTGATCATCGAAGCCTTTTGACCACTAAGTTTCAACCACCAAGACTTAATCACTATCGTTGGTTACATCTGTCCCGGTCAGTTATGACCACTATCGTCAGTTACAATTGCTCTAGTCAGTTACAACCACTCTCAACAGTCCGACAACTCTCAGAGGTTTTGACCACTGCCACTATCGACCACATATAGCTTTTGACCACTAAGCTTCGATTATTAAGATTCCGACTACTCTTGTTTCCGACTACCTTGCTTCCTTCCACTCTTACTTTTGACTATCTGAAGATCCGCCTACTATAACTACTCTGACCACGTTATAACCTCCGATCCCTCCGACAACTTTATATCCTCCGATCCCTCTAGCCATGTTATTGCCTTCGAGTACCGATCGGTTAAGCATCTGACCACTCTAAACACTTTAAACTCCCGACCACTCTCACTGTTTTAACCACGTATAATTTTTGACCCTTCCGACCACAAACAAAACCCTCTTACTTCCAACCACCGACCACTCTATTTAGCTTTTGATCACCGACCACTCGCAAAACACTGTAGCACTAACCACTCACAAAACATTGTAGCTTCAACTTCTGACCATGCACTATACATTTGACCACTCTGGCGATGGCAAAAATATTTCTAGAAGCCCGTACTTCCTTATCCTAACTCCGATTATACCCATTCAAAATTTTAAATTCTTATAAAATCCTAAATTATCAATTTCTAGATTTATTTTGAATTCTTGAGTTTTATTTGGTTTTTGTGCGTGCAGCCTACGACGACTCCAGAGAGTACAACTTCGATGATTCATAGAACCAAGACTTTGAGCAAGGAAAGTTACACCTTTGATCATGTTGCTCCTAGTAATTAAATTATTTATGTTGTTTTTAAATTATTATGCATGCGTACTTTTATTCAGACATAATTTACAATTTGATTTAGATTCTAGTTATACCCATTTCCTTGGTATACGATCAAACTTGACATTGATCCTAAACATGCCTTGTCACCCTAGATAAAAACCTAGTTAGCACATTAGTGTTAACTGGAAATTTTATAGAATTGCATAGCTATGCTTAAAATGATTTAGGTGGGAATAACTGTTTCACATAAAATAATGAATTCTAAATATTCATTCTTGACTTCGGTGAGTCAAGAAGGACTATGAAATTTGCATAAAATAAAATTGTAAAATCTAGTTTAGACTTAGGCATTGGTATGGTGGTAGGTGCTTGCTGGTTCTCATTGGCGTTCGGTGACACAATGATGATACCAGGCACAAGGGGTATGTGGGTAGCGCATAAGTCAAGTTAAGGACCAGTCTATGAGCTAGTATTACAAAATGTTACCGTACTACCATAAGTCTGGTATGGCACAGACTTGGCTATGTAATTTGTGAAGTTCCAACTTTGGTTTTGCTATAGGCTGAATGTGAGCGTGGCGTAGGCCGCGAGAAGTCTCACGTGGCACAAGAGGGAGCCCCAACTTGTGGATTCATGTTGTAGTGAAACCTTAGTGCCAGCGTGAACAAGTTGGCAGATGAACATTCTAACGGCCTTGTCATGAACTCTCAGCCGCACACCTAAGGCAGTGTGCTAATCGTATGGCAAAATGAGAGGACATATCTTGTGGGTAAAGTTGTATACCTCTGCAGAGTAACAAACTATCCTGAATAGCCGTATCCATGGTCAAGAACATGCTAAGTATGGCTTTTCATAGATTAGTCTTTGGTTTTACAAAATATGGCTTATGGAACAATGTGAAAACTTTTGGAAAGATGGACTAGGTAGGATACAGGTGGTTAGGTTAGTGTTGGGTTGGTGTATACACTAACGATATTATTTTAATTGAATGTTGTTTCTGTCTGTACTATTACACTCAGTTTTTGCACTAACTTTATAATATTTACTTCAATATTGCTATTCGCACAAATAACTATATTAAGCCTTCCTTTTGACAATATCCATGCATTCATCAATTCTGTTAACTCTCCTGATGTAACTTGTGGAGTACTTTATGTGCTCACCTTACTTAAATCTGTTGCTAGAGGACGACTTCATCAACTGTGGTGAGGGATGCGATGAGTAGGTGTAACATCCTAAATTTCAAATATTTGAACTTGCAAAGAATTTAAAAACTTTTGTGTGCATCTTGATGGTATTTGAATCTTTGTCAGAATCTTGTCTGGGCTTTTTTGAGTTCTGTGTTAAACAAGTAATAACTGAAAATAATCCTCAAATAACAAATAAGAATTATAACGATAAAAGACAAAAGAAATTAAAAGTGAGCTCAAAAATCAAATTGACTCAAGCACTCAAACTCATGTTCAACTTCAGGGTTTTCCAAACTTAAAATTCAAAACTCAATTATAGACTTAAGTCTCAAAATAATCAAAGTGCAAATTAAAATTAAAATTAAAAAATTAATCAAGGAAAATAAAATCGAAAGTACAGGAATATTAAATTTGTATCTAGATACTTGAACCCATATTTGAACTAAAAATCCAAAAATTCAAGAGTTGATAAAGCCTTCTATTTTTCTCTCATTCTTTTCTCGTATTTCTCATCTTCATTGTCACTGCCAGTGGGCCCGGACTAAATTCTCTCTTTTCCCTGTCTTCTTTCTCCTCCTCTTCCTGCTCTCTTCTTCCTTGCGTGGCTGAGGTTGCTACACGCCTCCTTTCCTGTGCCCCCGCCGCGCCCGCGTCAACGCGCGCCTGCTGCCGCCCCTGCCTTTCTCTGCACCGACCCGTGCCCTGCTCTACCGCATCCACGCCGTGGCCGTCGCGCGAATCCCGAGCGCGCCCACGCCCCGCACGTCGCGCCTCTGCGTGCCGAGCCCTGCGCCAGTCCTGCCCGCAGCACAGCCGCCCGCGCATTGCCGACCTCACCCTGTCGCCTATAAAGGCCGCTGCAGCCCCACGGTCCTCCCATTTCCTCCTCTGCCCTTCCTCTCGCCTAGCGTCGTGAGCTCGCCGCCGCGACCTTCCCGTGCAATTCAGCTGCTCCAGCCATTCCCGCCATGAACCGACCGCGTCACGACGTGCCATTGCCTCCCATCTACCTTCCCTCTGGGCCAATTGAGTTTCCGTGCGCCGAGCTCGCCGGATTACCCATTTTTCTCACCACCGGCTGCCGCCGCCATTACCGCCGCCGTTGCTAGCACAGTGCACTCCGGCTCGATTCCCTCTGCCGGGAGCGTCACCTCGGCACCCCGGAGCTATCCCAACCCCCGTTCAAAGCTCTTCGCCGCCTCAGCTCCCCGGCCACAGTGGCCTCCCCCGCGCCACCGCCTGCGCTCGCCGCCGGCCCGCTCCTGCGCCTCTCGGCCGGAGCCGCCATCTCCGGAGACTTCCCCTCCTCCCCATGTGCTCGTTTTGGCCGTTGCTACTGACTCCCTGGTGGTTCCTCGCCGGCACTGCCGTTGGCCATGGCCGCCCGAGCCGAATGTTTTCTATTTTAGCCCCTTTTTTGAAAAATATTCACATTTAGACCCCTGGTAGTTTTAATTCCGTTTTCGGACCCAGGGGGTCGGCGCCGCGGGTCACGACGCCGAGGTAACACGTCTCGGCGCCCTGGTCCATGGCGCCGAGGTCGCAGGCGCCGTGGGTTGTGGCACCGAGCTGCCTGCCACGTGGCGCCGAGCTCCCTGCCACGTCTGCAGACACTCGGCTGTTTAGGGTTTGCACCGATCAGCCTTTTTTCGCAAAATGAATTACTAGTTGTATTTTTTATTTGGATTATTTAATTATAGTAATATTATGTAATATATTTATTTAATTATAGTAATATTATGTAATATATTTATTTATTTATAGAGAGCAAAAAAATACGACATATGTTTTGAAAATTCGTTATGTATTGCAGATGATACATGTAGGAAATTTTTTGTAGATTTTTTTAAAATATTATGGTACATTTTTAATGGTTTTTGAAAAATAAAATTTTGATGTGGAGTACAGTTTGCTGCTACGCAAATTATTTTTGCAATTATGAAAATTAAGAAATTTGCTTGGTAGAGTACGAACGAGTTTTGTGTGAAGTAACGATTAGTGTATTTGTGTTGTACAATGCTGACCCTGAAAAATATGTTGAACTGGCAATAACATTTTTCGATCATGTTATGTTGTTTTATTGGAAGAAATTTATTGAAATTTTTTTTGAGGACAACTGTGATAGGAACAATTGAACGAAAGGAGGGGAAGTGATAATAAGACACGTGGGAATCATTGCATGCGAAAAGCCGAGATAATAAGCTTAGCTGAATAGAAATAAACTTCATAATAAAGTTGGGACGAACATGGCACGTACATTTTTATTACATGCATAACATATAGCATGATATCCGACTAACCGACCCAACTGCTCGTACGACCTCTCGTGTGGACCTGGTCTATTACATCTTGTCTACTGGGTGTAGCGTGGTTGTTTCCCCTTTTTGTCGCGCCCTGAAGATGGCTCCGCTGCATCCTTCTTCCTGTCACTCTTGGTCTTGAGAGCTGCCTCACGAGCTTGAAGCTCTTCCTCCTGACGCTTGATGGCTGCTTCACGCAGACTTAACTGCTCCTGCCTCCTTTGCAGCTCATCCTCCTTGCCCTTCAGACGGATTTGGTCCACCCTCACGCGGCGCTCTTGCTCAAGCCGCATCTGTCATTCCACCTCGCGAGCCTGAGTCATCTTGACAAAGTATTGTCCTTTGTTTTCCACCTCCATTGGCCGGTTCTGTGGCCATGCCAGCGGCACCCGATCCACCCATTGCATGAACCCACAAGGCTATGTGTGGCGTGGTAGATGTCATGGATCAAGTTGAGAAACGATAACGAGAAACAAAGGATTTAGTTGTCGTCGTTACCACGAAGTCGTCATCCAGATCTGGACACTTGAAGAACCTACGGCCGTAGTTGGCTCGTTGTACTGGATCCGTCCAGATGCACAACATCGTCCGAAAGCCGCAGTGGCACTTCGGGCACTCATGCCACTCCGGCACTCCAAATGGGTCGGACCTCCAGGAAGACATTGTTGTGTAGTAGTATTGTGATGTCTTGAGGAGGAGATGTGGTATGGAAGACATAGGAGGCCTTTATGTAGGCAGGTTATCTGGTGCAGTGGGCATAGTCTATGGAGAGGATCTTTTCGCTTTTCCTGGATTCCAGTGTAGCAATAAATGGCCCTATGTAGGCTTTTCAGAGACTATAGTCTCGTAATAAATTCATAGATCGTAGCCTTTTCAGACCTTGGACCATTCAATGTATTTGGTACAACATAGCCTTTTCTGTCGTTTTCTGCTACAGGCCTATGTCACTGAGCAAAGCTGGGCACTTTTGTCATGTCTCTGCGCAAAGCTGTCGCGTTGTATCATGCAAATTCCTACGTAAATCAAATTTACTCGCTAATTTATGTGATAAATACATTACAATTTATCCAAATTAGTATTATTATTGTCGTACTTAATTCACCAATCCAACTACTCATTTCTCTTTATTTTTGACTTATGAATTCTTATGTAAATGAAATATCTACATTTTTCCTAATCTTCCATTTGTGGAAGCACGCTCTCACAAACATGCACATCTATATCTTATTGTGTCTATCTCTCTTGTTGTGTCATTGCAAACGTATCGGCATATCAATTACTTTTATCGTAATCTTCCATTTTTGGAAGCACGCTCTGACAAACATGCACATCTTTGCGCTTTTACAGGATTCCAGTGTAGCAATAAATGTCCCTATGTAGGCTTTTTAGAGTCTGTAGTCTCGTAATAAATTCATAGATCGTAGCCTTTTCATAGGCCAGTAATCATAATTCCTGTAAAGGCTAAAGGCCTACGCCCCTATATGTGTACTGGCGTTACTTTGTTGAAGCGACGGAAGCCTGAAAAGCCTAGAAAGCTAATTGTTGCGTCATTAGTCTATCTCTCATGTTGTGTCATTGCAAACATGTCGGCATATCAACTACTTTTATCGTGGACGTCAGAAAATTTCGGCAAGTTCCCCCTGTTTTTGGAGCCACTCTAAACACAAATATCACATGAATATAACATATACACATATATACAACAAGTAGCTCATTACAAAACCCATCTCAGTCCATACGAACAAAGTACAAATAGTCCATAACGTTATAACAGTCCATACAGGTGAAACGGCTAGTCTCCGTCACTGCCTCCTAGCCTTACCCTTACCAAGTGCGTCGGTGCCTGGAGTGTAACGGCTAGGCTCGCGGCGGCGTCTGCGTGGTAGAGGCTGAGTCGAAGGAGCGTCTACGAGCTGAGACGGGCCTATCTCATCGTAAGTCTGCTACACCTCGTCCTCGTCCTCGTCCTGACTGCCCTGGGCTGGGAAAGTGTCGCTCCTCGTGGGGGACGAGCTCTGTCCTGTGGACCCTTGCCGCGTCGAGTCTGCAAGTCTGGTCGAAGGCACGTGTACGTCCCTCGCCGCGCCTGTCCTGCAACCACAACGACCAACCGCACGGCGTAGCCAACCTGCTAGCCTCTGTCGTCCAACATTTTGTTAACCAACAAGATACGAAGATATTAGGTACTAATTTTGTGAGTGGCTTTGTCGAAGCTTACCTCTAGGAAGCTACGCGTCCTGACGTCGCCGACTGTCCTGGAGAAACGCTCTATGTCCTGTAGAGACTGCTTCAGGGTGTTGCTCTGCAAACAAGCAAAAGAATGGATATTTTGCTATATGTAGTGGTATTTATGTCTATTGGAAAATAAGCAATGAGATTGAACATTACCACTCGGTCCAGGATCGGTGCCGTCTCCACCTGCGTCCCAAGTCGAGTAGACTGGTCGTAGGGCGTGTCTTCGTCATCGGAGGACTCAATGTCGGCATAGTCATCTTGAGTCCATTGTCCCTTAAGCTTGCTCCGCGTCGCACCCTGGTACCAAACTTGGTACCGCCGGAAGTGCTCGTTGCTGTGCGGCTCGTCGTTGTCGTCCACGTGGTCCTGAAAGTGTCCCCACTCCTCAACGTACACGTGGTGGTGCTGCTCGAAGTCTGTGACCTTCTTCTATCGCTGACGATCAAATCTGCATGTCACGTAAACCAATAGTTAAAATTAGTAGAAACTCTGTGCAATTGGAATCCAAGGTTAGAATTGAAATTGCATGGCACTTACTTGTGCAAGGCCACAGACGTGGAGAACGGCGCTACTGGCCACAGCTGCCTCATACCAAACTGGCGTGCAACTCTATGTGGCAGGTGATACTCAACAGCATAGAAACAGATTAGGGGGCACCTCATCCTGTAGAGGGCCTCGTCTATGCTGCACAGTGCGCTGAACTGAATGGCCTCCACCTCTTGCTCGGCGTACGGCTCCCACTTAACCTGCATAGCAACAATTTACTTGTAAGGTACTATACTAACAAATGAAAATCATGATACCAAATGGAATTAACTTACATTGGAGGCCGTGAGCGCATCTAGCTCGTTCGTGTACTCTAGGTAGGCCCGCTTCGTCCGGGCGTAGGGAACTGATACCTGGTCCCAAAGATATGCAGCAGTCGGACGTCGACGAAGAGGACCCCCTGCGAACCAGGGACGAGGATCCAAAACCGTGGGACGACCAACTGGTAGACGACACCACATCCACAGCTGGAGGAGGTAGAGGCAACCACCTACTGACGAGTTCGCCGAAGTCCGACGACACGCCTCGCAGAGGTGGCGGTAAAGGAACGCCAACACCTCGGAAGCCCAGCTGTACTGCCCCGCCGTGTCCCAGTCAGTGAGGCAGTGGATGTACATCCACGACGCGCTGTCCCCCGTTCCGTCGGCGAAGAGAACGCAACCAAACAACTGAAGGATCCATGCCCTGCAGTTAGGGGTGGAAAAAAAGCTCGTTAGTGGAAAAATTGCTTTAATTACACTTGTTAATTTTATATCAAATTATGTCAATTTTAGAAAAAGCTCGATAAATAGATCAAATTATGTCAATTTTAGAAAAAGCTCGATAAAACGACGAGTTGGCTCGATATCCACCCCTACCTGCAGTAGTAGGCAACTGTCTGCTCGTCCGCACCTTCAGGACACACTGCGAAAGACTGTCGGAGCCAGGTGATTGGAACTCCAGAAGTGCGATGGCCTGCCTCAAGAGGAAGCTCTCTCCCGAGGAAGGCCTCTACTCGAGCTCTCCAACCAGCAGCCACGCACGGTCCGATCACTGGACGGCCGTGAATGGCGACACCAAGCATCTTCTGAGTGTCCTCGAGCGTAACTGTCATCTCCCCGAAAGAGAGGTGGAAGCTATGAGTCTCCGGCCTCCACCTACATGATACAAAAAAGAGGACTACACGTCAGCGAATTTGAGGCGCACATAGCCGATAAACAATGAACATGCAAGTGGAGCAATAGTTTAGTAGAATACCTGTCAACCAGTGCAGTGATGGCCGGGGGGTTGAAGGTGGGCAACCACGGCGAACCTGGTAATAGATGGCGTCTAGGCCAGCCCTCTCCAGGAAGGGAGTGTACCTCTCGTCGTACCGCATGTCCAGGAACCCGTCATGGGTTCGAGGACGAAGGATGGGCAGCTCCTGTATAGAATACACCAATTTTTTTAGGTAATGCATCAACACAAACGCAAAATTGTACAGGAAGTAATGAAGGCAGTACCCTCCCCTCCGCGGTGAGCCATCCTCGGTGGTTCTCCTCGTAGTACGGGTCTAGCAGGTGGAATTGCGCCATCCTACAAAAAAATTGAATTTCTCAGTCCAACATAGAAACATAACGAATTTCTCAGTAAAAAAATTTTGAACATGCATAAAATATGGAAAGAATAAGAAATTAAACAAGAAACATAGCACATTGCATATGGGAAAACAACCAGACGAACTATGAAACATAACGAACAACAAGCACTCGCACCTGACTAAGTGGCCAATGGCATGTGCGTGAATTGTGGCCAAGTCTATCACATCTGCTACATTGGTTCTGCTCAGGGTCAGTAAGAAAGGGGGTTGCTCTCCCTCACCTCGTTCTTCCTGGAAGCTGATCCATAACCATCTTGTGTCTCGTTCTCTTCCTGGTTCCACGTTTGTTCCAACGGCTACCCGGATCCGCAATGTATTTGGGCCCGGCGTATGGTGGCCACTCTCCCTCATCCTGGTAAGGCTCGAAACGGGGAGACCACGTAAGCACAAGGTTGTCAACACTGAACTCCCTAGGTATCTTGCTCTCGTAGTCAAAGTTGCGATGCCTTGCTGCTGCCACATAATGAGAACACGGAAAGTGGTACTGCCTCGGTTTACCAAATGTGCATGAGAAAGCAATAAGGACAACCTTATGCCTCCTCGTCGGCCGGAGCTCTCCATCGGTCGTTGTACCACCCCTTTCTACAACCTCGTAAGTGCCCATGGCGTTGTCAAAACAATGTACCTCATGTGCCTCAGCCCTCGCCTTTGCCTTTTCAAGGTGGCGCTTCGGTTTTGGCGCCCATCTTTCTTGTTTACTCTGTAGCGTCATTCCATGTGCGTGTCTTTCGTTGAACCAGGCAACAAGCTTGTAAAAGGTGAAGGATACGATAGCATTGACGGGCATACCACGTATACCCCTAAGCAAATTATTGAAGGATTCGGCCATGTTGCTTGTCTGAAACTCGTACCTCCTGCCACCATCGTCATGAGCCCTCGTCCATTTGTCGACATCTCTCATCAATCCAGTCAACCACTGTCTACCTTCTGCGTTTGTTGCAGTTTTAAGCTGCTCCAACTTCTCCTGGAAGAACTTGACCTCAAGCATTCGCGCGACCTCCTCGAACAGAGAAAAGTTATCCTTCGTACCATCCTTACGGAGTAGATTCTCGGCAAGATGCCGAGTGCACCAACGGTGGTGCAAAGCTGGATACCCCGGTATCTGCTCCTGTACGGCAACAAGTATGCCTTGGTGTCTATCAGATATGACACCAACCGCCCTACCAGGGCCGACCACGTGCCTCCGAACGAGCCGCAAGAACCATCCCCAGCTGTCTTTGTTCTCCCTCTCAACCAAAGCAAACGCCAAAGGAACCAACGCGTTGCCTGCGTCACAGGAAATGGCTATCAGAAGTGTGCCCTGGTACTTGCCAAGAAGAAATGTACCGTCAATGGAGAAGACGGGACGACAATGCCGAAAGGCCTCGATGGACTGAGCAAAGCACCAGAAAGCACGGAAGAATATCTGCCTCCCATCTTATGTCCATTCATTTGGTTTCGGGACGTACTCATAATGCATGCCTGGATTAACCGCTTTGATTGCATTGAAGAGTGCTGGCAACTGCTCGTACCCATCTCCCAGTCCCCATATATCATCTTCCAGATGCGTTGCTTTGCCCTCCATGCTTTCCCATATCTTATCTCGTATCCAAATTTCTCCTTAACAATCCCAGCAAGTGTCTTCACCTTCATATTGGGTTCTCCCTTTACTATGTGCCACAGTGACTTGGCAATAATGGTAGAGGTCAACTGTCGATGCTTCTGTTTGAGCTCTGCTTCGGCACTAGTGTGTGGGCCAACGATTCTTGTGATCTTGAACTTTCCCGTGTCCTTCTGTTTCCTAGCACAAACCCTCCATTCACATGTTTCCTTCTCGCACACAACTGTGTACCTCCGCTCCACATAAGAATGCCTCACCTTGAATGGCCTTTTACGAATCACTGAATACTCCTGCAGCCACCTTTTCAATGCAGTCAAGTCCTCAAACACCATGCCCTTCTCAATTGTCATGCTTGACCCGGCCTCAGGAGCATCTAGCAGCTCGTCATCCCTTCCTTCTGCATAAGCCTCATGGGAATGCCTAAGATCGCTGAATTCATGAACTGATGGATCCCGGCCAGGGTAATAACGCCTGATCAGCTCAATATCACTTTCGGTCAGCTCTCCAAAAGGGCGGTCATCATCAGAATCAACGGCCCTTGCGATCTCGTAAGGCTCCAGATCATCCACAATTTGAACATCCACACTGTTGGAGTCCCTGCAGACTTCTTCAACATTGCCAGATGGAGCAATGGGAGGAACACCCACATTATCAGGAATGTCTCCTGCATCATAAGCACGAAAACGATGGGATTGAGACAAAAGAATGGAATGACGGAAAAAAGCTCAAGTGTTGCTCGACACTTACTGGGATGATTATGGGTCAAAGGGATCTCCTGAGGGGCCGCCACGACATTATCAGTCCGACATTCAACTCGAACTGGTTGAGAAATCTGAACCTCGTTCGGGGCAGATAGAGCATCGGGCACCTCAGGCACTTCTTCCACATCCTCCGCAAGGTCCGGTAACGGAGGGTCAAAGGGTGCCTGATGACCTAGTTCTGGTGAATAACCATAAGGGGTGGGATCAATGGACACCTTCCGCACAACAAGGTCCAAACATTGGAACTCATTCCTCATAACCAATCTGACATAATTGTCCCACTGATCCTCACAACCAATTAAGATCAACCGCCTTAGAATTGTGTCTTTCGAACCGAAGTGAAGTAACCCCTCAACTGTGATGCTCTCCTCGTTTGCATGACAATGTAGCTCCTCCCGGGCCCTAGCAACCAACTCACTAAACGACGGCCGATCACTGAATATCAGAGGCACCCTTTGCATTTCAACAAATCGAGCATTTCCATAATCATCACTTGTCACACTGCCTCCATGATATAGGGTGACTAGGTTGTCCATCTAGTTCATACAGAAAACATGTTGAGCATCTTTTGACAAAGAGGGAAGCATGGTAAAGGAATAACAAGGGGCAGTACATCTTAAATAACATTAGCTACATGTTTAACATAAACTAACTATTGATAATATAATGCACGATGCATGCACCCGAACTACCATGATCAGCAAGTCCAATTCTTACAAAGCTATTGAAGGAAGAAAGATTGGTAGGAGCAATCCAATTCAGAGGCAGAATTTTGCTACTTTGATCTGATCTAGATAACCCATTTAATGCTTCCAAGAACAACCAGACAATGGGTGATAAAGACACGTAGCAAAAAGATATCGGACTGCAGTATTCCCCACGGCTACCATGTGCCACACTCAATCCATGCATACTGTCAATCCGTCATCACCAAGTGGTTTGTCTATTACATTATTATTTGCAGAGACACAAGCAACCCAAAACTAATTGTATTAAACTCTGCGATGATGAATCTTGATTGTTTGTTCATTGTGTCCTGAAACAATTGTATTAAACATTGTTTGTTCATTCCCAACAAACTCTAAAATTGCAAACTAAACCCTTATCCTACCAGTTATGCATGAGTGACTTCGAAGCATGAAGCACAGCATGTGCTGGCACTGATAGATTCCAGGAATAATCAACTTTTCGCACTAATTTTAACAACTCTAAATTACCACTTATTGCACAACAGTACTTATACCACAACAGTCAATTAAAACTATTAACTCTTTGGCACCTCAAATCAACTCTGCTAAATCGAGAAATTAAACACCGGCGCCATATTTGGTTGATTCCCAACAAACTCTAAAATTGCAAACTAAAACCCTTATTGATTCATGCTCCTATTCTAATACCTAAAATTACAAAAGGATTGAGAGTTTCTACCTTTGCGGCAGTTCCTTCCCTTGCGGGGAGGGGAGGAGGGGAGGCGGGCGGCCGGAGACGCGGGGAGGCGGCCGGGCGGAGACGCAGGGAGGCGGGCGGGCGGAGACGCAGGGAGGCGGGAGGCCGGGCGGCACCAGGGGCGGCGGCCAAAGACGCGGGGAGGCGGTCGGAGGCCGGGCGGCACCAGGGGGCGACGGCCGGAGACGCGGGGAGGCGGCTGGAGGCCGGGCGGCACCAGAGGCGGCGGCCAGAGACGCGGGGAGGCGGCCGGGCGTAGACGCGGGGAGGCGGCCGGGCGCAGACGCGGGCGGGCGGAGACGCGGGGAGGCAGGAGGCTGGGCGGCACCAGGGGGCGGCGGCGGGGAGGCGGGAGGCCGGGGACGCGGGCGGGGACGGCAGGCGCGAGGTCGAAAATGATGGAGAGAGAAGGAAAGAAACAGAGGGGGAAAAGGCCGCGAGGGGCCCGGTGGCGCCGAGCTCGGCGCCAAGATCCACGGCGCCGAGGTACCTGCCACGTCGGCGCCACGCTGGAGCGGGCCTGCGACCTCGGCGCCATGGACCAGGGCGCCGAGACGTGTTACCTCGGCGCCGTGACCCACGGCGCCGACCCCCTGGGTCCAAAAACGGAATTAAAACTACCAGGGGTCTAAATGTGAATATTTTTCAAAAAAAGGGCTAAAATAGAAAAAAATTCGGCCGCCCGAGCCGGCTCCTCTATTTTCCTCGGTCAGCTCTTCTATTTTTTCTAATTAAACCCGGGTGCTTTGTCAGGAAACACCCCATGCTCACTTGGCCAGTGTAGGACCGAAATGGCGACAGAGGGGGGGTGAATGTCGATCTCTAAAAATCGCCCCCAACAAATATCTTCTTCTCCAATAGCTATGGGAGCTATGAAGGTAGAAGACAAGTACTTACAGGAAGAACAACAGCACAGAAAACCAAATCCAGAAAGAAACAGCCAAGAAAAATGAATTCAGCGCAAGTCTGGCTGCAAGCGGTAGTACCGCTGAGACGAGCGGTAGTACCTCTGAGCGGTAGTACCTCTCGAGGAGCGGTAGTACCTCTGAGCGGTAGTACCTCTCACGGAGCGGTAGTACCGCACGACGATCGGACTTGTCCGAACGTTCCTTCGCTGCCGATCGGACTGGTCCGAACAAAACCGGTAGTACCGCTAGGACGAGCGGTAGTACCTCTGAGCGGTAGTACCTCTCGGGGAGCGGTAGTACCTCTCGAGAAAAACAGCAAACTGAAATTTCAGAAAAAACTGAGAAAATCGCAAGATTCTTGGATTCTTGGCTTGGGAAACTTTGAGGGAAGCTAGGGAACACTCCGAGAAAACTAAGCCAAGAGCCAATAACAAGAAATCCACTCCAAGAATCAAGAATTTCAGATTTGGGTAAAGATCTGAAATCTTGCAAGAACCGAGCCAAAAACCAAATAACTTCCCAACCGTTGATCCTTTGGCTATGAAATTTTGAGGGAAGCTAATTAATAGCCTCTGGACTCTTCACACCAAATTTCAAGCCATCTTAACAAGGGAATCAAAATCTGGACCAAAACCAAGAAACGAAGAACAAGAACAGAGGAGGCCAAAACTGAAATATGAGAATCAAACTCGGTTTGCTCTTGGGATTAAATAGCCAAATGGCTTTTGAGCATCACCCATGTCATAGCAACCCATTTTGGCACTCTCCAGCAAGTAAGAACTCAGAACCACGAAAATCAAGAAATCTTGCA
The DNA here is from genome assembly GCA_017311315.1 of Dendrocalamus latiflorus. Classification (NCBI taxonomy): domain Eukaryota; kingdom Viridiplantae; phylum Streptophyta; class Magnoliopsida; order Poales; family Poaceae; genus Dendrocalamus; species Dendrocalamus latiflorus. The sequence goes on from CM029662.1 coordinate 17,569,478, forward strand.
AAGAGGAAACTGAAGAACAGAAGCTACGAACAGGGAAAACCAAACTTCAGATTTCATTTCTTGAATCACAGGGAATACAGAGGAGTTCCGATACCCCGACTTAATACAAAAGGAAAGATTACAAACTCCTCAATCCATCCTCTCCCTCTCTACTCAAGAACACCACTCAAGAACACATGAGGGAGGAAGAACACACCTCTGTTCTATCACCTAGAACACATCGTAGGGGACAGAGGGAGCACCAGACTCTGCCTCTCCAACCACTAAAGACTAAAGGAAAACCAACTCCTAAAGCCTCTTTTGACTAGAGCTAACCCTAATTCCCACCAAAATGCTCAAGGAGGGCATGCAGCCCCTCCTCTCCTTTTATAGCGCCTGGCTAACGGGTCTCCGCCCCGTTACGCCCGCTACGTCCAACGGAGCCCGCTCCCGCTTGTGCAGCCTTGCGAATTTCCCGATTCGCCCCTTCTGCACCTTCCGGGAAGCTTCCGCGCTCCTTGCCTCGCACGCCTCGCAACCACCTCGAGTCCACGTCGTCTTCGACACATCCTGACCGTTCTGACCTCAGCGCCACCTGCGCCTAGTCCGGTCCACCGTGTCTCACCACGACTCCACTCGACGTCCTGCAGTCACACAGACAAGAACCACGTCAAATAGCACCGCTCGATACATAAAAGGATAAATACCATTACACTTACCACATATGAAGTCCAAACCTGTCAAAACATTAGAATATGCATCCTAAGCCCAAATGACCAGGTTTGACCAAAGTCCGACCGAGCCCGTTGCCCACGCAACGACTCGACTCCGAACCACTCAAACCAAACTCGACCGACCTAAACCCTTGTCAATTACTCATCACTCTCATGGAGCACGACCACATGGTCTCTCAATCTCCCCCTTGATGAGAATATTGACAAACACAGAAAAAGCTTTACGAAGAGTTTGATTTGAGGAGTCCAACATGGTCCAACGAATGAAATGAAGCTAATGACCATGTCGACAAAAAGAACACTAGAGCAACTACTGAAAGAGCAAATTGATCTCCAAAGCTCTAAAGTGTTCCCAACAGACTTTTTCTTCTCTATTCTCCCCCTTTTGGCAATAAACGCATCAAGATGCAATAGAGAGAATATGACATGTCAATGGATGAATATGGCTGAAGTTTGTTTATTTAAGCATTTAGAGCCATGAGAATTATCCATATTGACCATAATGTAATACACCAAGCCATAACTCAAAAAGGACGCTATCTAGATCATGACGACATATATATAAACCAGCTAGAGCACAAAGATGACAATCTGAAATGTAATGCATTTTGTGAGCAAGTCACGTCATCAATGAGTAAAGTCTAGCTAGAGACATCCAAGGATGATGCAGGCCATGTCAATAAGCTAAGGCGAACAAAGAAGCTAACATTGAGTCCAAATAGAGTGCTATAAGCTCAAGATTGAAACATTGGTTAAAGTACTTGGTTCTGATTGTAGATTAAGCAAATTGAGCACATTAAACATTGTCTTTTCAAAGCAAATGGTTGTTTTCAACCCATTTTTTGTTTATGTGCTAGATCTCAAGCCTTATGCGACTACTCCAAGCAAAAAGCTTAAGAAGATAGTCTAGGTCATCCAAAACTCCCCCTGAGTTCATGCCTAGTGCAATGGCAAGCTGTCTCATGAGAAGGAATTGGTGAAATCAGTTTTTTCGCACAAATATGGTGGTTGTCAACCAACATTTTGTTTTATCATGTGCTAGATCTCAAGCCTTATGCGACTACTCCAAGCAAGAAGCTTAAGAAGATAGTCTAGGTCATCCAAAACTCCCCCTGAGTTCATGCCAAGTGCAATGGCAAGCCGTCTCATAGGAAAGAATTGGTGAGATCAGTTTTTTCGCACAAAAGAGATCTTTTTGCTTTTTAACATATTGTACTAACTCATGTATCATCAGGAGACTAAAACAGCTCAAACTAAGGCTCAATATAGATTCAACGCTCTACTCAGCCTATTTGACATGGCATGAATCATAAAAGGATAGCTCAAGAAAGACTAAACTCAAATGCTAGCATGACAAGTATAATTTAAGTTGATCAATTTTACTTAACTTATCATGGCAAACGCTAGTCTACACATATGAAGTCATGATAAATTTAGCAAGCTAAGCACAAGTCATGGCAAGGTGTAAAGCATTGAAGCATGTCATAACAGGATAATAATCAAGGCTCAATGCAGTTTGATTATAATGCGAAATGCTGAAAATGCATGAAAGACCAGCTCCCCCTCAACATTAGATGCAACTTTTAGTTCAAGTTGAGTTATGTCAGAATTAAGCTCCAGAAGCTCCCAATTGAACTCCCCCTGAACCAAAGCAATAGAATCGAGAAGCTGGGAAAGAAAACAGCAAACAGGCAGTCCTTAAAGCATAGAAAAGATATAGAGGCAACTATGGCTCAGACTGACTCTCATCTACCCCATATGACTCCAGGACAATCAGCTGACAGTAAATCACACACTAGAGAGCAAACACGTACCCTGTCTACCCGAGGGTGGCCCAACCCTCGCTAGAACCTACAAGAAGTGAGTGAGCTCGACCTAGTGAGATAAGAAGCAGCTAATCCTGGAAGCACAAGATAAGAGTTAGAAGTCTAAGCATCTCAGCAAGAGAAGCACTCTAACCTATGCTGGAAGGACTAAACCCAAATGCACCCCGAGTGCAATGCAACAGAAATGAGACAGAAGCATAATCAATATAGTAAAGCAGTAAAGCCCAAGCTCCCCCTCACTACAGTCCGTAAGGACAAACCACCCCAAGCTCTCCCCGCAGAGCTGAAAACCTCGAACTGTCCAAAGGCTTGGTGAAGATATCAGCCAACTGGTGGTCACTCTCCACAAACTGGAGCACTATGTCACCCTTCTCTACATGGTCTCTAAGGAAGTGGAAGCGAATATCAATATGCTTGGTCCGAGAGTGCTGCACTGGGTTCTTAGCAATGTTGATAGCAGACGTGTTGTCACAAAAGAGTGGAACACTGTCTAAAGCTAACCCAAAGTCCCGCAGGGTCGAAACCATCCAAAGTACCTGGCTACAGCAACTGGCTGCAGCAACGTACTCGGCCTCTGCAGTGGACTGTGCAACACCAGACTGCTTCCTCGAAGACCAGGAAACGAGAGAAGTGCCAATGAATTGGCAGGTGCCGGAAGTGCTCTTCCTATCTATCCTACAGCCAGCGAAGTCTGCATCCGAAAAGGCTCTCAAGGAAAGACAGGATGAGGAAGAGTACCAGATACCATAGTCAATGGTAGCTCGAAGGTACCGAAAGATGCGCTTCACTGCCTGATGGTGAGATACGCGAGGAGAAGCCTGAAAACGAGCACACAGACACACGGAGAAGTGTATGTCTGGTCTCGAGGCAGTGAGGTAAAGAAGGGAGCCGATCATACTTCTGAACTCTTTCTGATCAACTGACTCGCCATCCTCATCTGGGTCAAGATAGGCTGTCGAAGCCATGGGAGTTGACACCGGCTTACCATCACTCATATCGAAGCGCTTCAGGAGGTCACGAGTGTACTTTCCTTGATGAAGAAATGTACCCTCCCGAGTCTGCTTAATTTGGAAGCCAAGGAAGAAGGTCAACTCACCCATCATACTCATTTCAAATTCGGTGCTCATGACATCCGAGAACTGGGAAACCAGAGTATGGGAAGAGCCGCCAAAGATAATGTCATCGACATAGATCTGGACGAGCAGAAGGTCAGCGCCAAGCCGGCGGATGAACAAAGTCTTATCAACTTTACCCATTTCAAACCCATGACTCAACAAGTAGGACTTAAGCCTCTCATACCAAGCCCTGGGGGCCTACTTAAGTCCATACAACGCTTTGGAAAGCTTGAAGACATGGTTTGGGTATTTGGGGTTTTCGAAACCAGGAAGCTGTCGGACGTAGACCTCTTCCTCAATAAGGCCATTGAGAAAGGCACTCTTGACGTCCATCTGGTAAAGCTTGAAACCCTTAGAAGCTGCAAAGGCAAGCAGGATTCTAATGGCTTCAAGTCTAGCTACAGGGGCAAAGGTCTCCTCGAAATCTAGACCTTCAACCTGGGAGAACCCCTGAGCAACCAGTCTAGCCTTGTTTCGAATAACCACTCCATCCTCGCTCTGCTTGTTCTTGAACACCCACTTAGTTCCAATAATATTGTGACCTCGCGGGGGCTCGACAAGCGACCAGACCTTGTTCCTCTCGAAATTTTCTAGCTCCTCATGCATGGCATTGACCCAAGACTCATCAGATAGAGCATGAGAAACATCTTTGGGTTCAAAGGAGGCAATGAAAGCAGAATGGAGACAGAATTGAGATAAGCCAGATTTTAAGCGGGTCACACGCTCGAAAAGATCTCCAATGATCTGCTCTGAAGGATGAGCTTTCTGGATATGTCCAGGAGGTCCAGGATGAGATGAAGAAGTGGCCTCTACCTCGTGAGCTGACGAGGTAGGAACAGAGCCACCAGCTCCAGAAGAAGCAGAAGGCATGGGCTGATCACCTCGAGGTGCGGTGGAAGACGGCACCTCAAGGGGTGGATAAGGGACAGGATCAGGTAGACAACCGTCGTCTCCATCATCCTCATCATCCACAAAGATGGTCTCGGACTGCTCTAAAGAACCTGAGATATCAGGCCTAGTCCCCGGACTGGCCTCGTCAAAGGTCACCTCACAGGTCTCTACCATTTTGCTAGACTCGCAGTTCCAGACCCTATAAGCCCGCGAAGAAGGCGAGTAACCTAGAAAGATTCCATCACAAGAACGTGACTCGAACTTGTCTAGGTTCCCGGACTTCAAAACAAAGCACTTGCAACCAAACACACGAAAATGAGAGACGCTAGGCTTTCGCCCATATCTCAGCTCATAAGAAGTGCGATGCAAGTGTGCCCGAAGAAAAACTCGATTTGAGACATGGCACGCGGTGGCTATAGCTTCAGCCCAAAACTTCCGCGGTGTAGAGTACTCATCAAGCATCATCCTGGCCATCTCGACCAAGGTACGGTTCTTCCTCTCCACAACGCCATTCTGCTGAGGGACGTATGGAGAAGAGAACTGATGCTCTACACCTGTCTCACCACAGAAACTCTCGAAGTAGGAATTCTTGAACTCCGTGCCATTGTCACTGCGGATCGCTCGTAAGGCACCCGGGAGCTCAACAGAAAGCCTACCGAAAAGACCTCGGAAATGCGAAAACGTCTCCTCCTTCGAGGCTAAGAAAAACACCCAAGAATACCTCGAGAAGTCATCGACCACAACAAGAACATACCACTTCCCTCCTGCTGACTGCACTCGAGCTGGTCCAACTGTGTCCATGTGGAGCAGCTGTCCCGGTGCATCGGTCATAGTAACTGTGACCGGAGGATGAGAAGCGGCAACCATCTTGCCGTGCCGGCATGGAGCGCAAACAAGATCTTTGACCATCTTGAGTTTCGGCAGACCACGAATGAGATCGTGGCCGCTAACTCGGGACAAATGATCAAAGCCTATATGACCAAGTCTCCTATGCCAGAAAGAAAGGTCGCGGGACTCAGAAGCAACTAAACACCTGAGAGGATCACCAGAAGACTCAGAAAAATCAGCACGAAAGATCCTCCCAAAACGAGAAATCCCGCAAACCAGACTACCCGAAGAATCAAGAATTTTACAAGCATTTTTCTTAAAGCTTACCTCGAAACCGTCATCGGTAAGCTGAGAGACTGAAAGTAAATTGTATTGCAGCTTACTAACCAAGGCTACATCTTTCAGAATGAAAGAATCATTAATGCGCACAGTACCTTTGGCGATGACGCGCCCAGATGAAGCATCTCCGAAGGTGATCGTCTCATCACCTGGAGCACGGGCAAGAGAAGAAAACCAACGGGAATCTCCGGTCATGTGTCGTGAACACCCGGAGTCGACGAGCCAAACCTTTCCCTTCCCTGCCCGGCGAACCTGAGTCAACGAGAGAGTAAAGTCTCAGTACTGGGATAAATCAAAAGTGATTTTGGCACCCAATACTGAGTAACACGTGGAGCAGATGAAGTAGTCAAACACGACTGACCTCTATCTACCCTACGCTCTCCGTGACTCAAAGAAGCAGAAGGTCTGTGAGCAGACCTGAAGCTGTTGCGGGGTCCAACTGCTATGGGAGAGCGAGTCGGAACACCGGCAACATGCTGATCACGCCGCGGGTAGCTATCTCGATGGGGAAACCGAGATCTACCCTCAGGACGGCGGAAGACACGACCCGGGGCAGCACAAGGACGAAAACCAGAAGACTCAGAAAAACCAAGTCCTCGATGCTGCCCAAACCTGTCAGAAGCAAACCTGGACCTCGTGCTAGTCTTAGGTGCACTCAGGATATGGGGCTGGCCCTGAATACGCCTAAAAGCCTCTGCACGGTCTCTACGCGCAATCCTAGTGCGCCTGAAGCATCGATCGACTGTGTGTCCATCCTTCTGACAGAAGGTGCAGTGGTACTTCACCTTCTGAGAGGTAGAAGTAGCACGGGGAGGCTTCGCCTTCTGAGAGGCCGAAGCTGCAGGTGGACTCACCTTGCTGTCAGAGATCCCTTGGACAAAGCCCGCTGATTTGAATTTAACCTCATCAGATCTGGGCTCGACCTCGATCACACCTCCTACTATGGGTCGGAGAATAGCAGGTGGATGCTTCCTCATATCCTCATAAAAATCATATCCTAGACCTTGATTGAACTTGCAAATCTTGGATTGGTCTAGAATAAGATTAAGCTTCTTCTTGCCTCCTACAAATCTCTCGAGAGTGTTCATAAGGTACTGACACTCCCGAAAGAGAGATGTGCAAGAAGAGCAAGGAGAAGAGGGAACAGCAGGAGGTAAGGGAGCAGAAGAAGAACCAACAGTAGAGGAGAGAATGGCTTGTGCATGCACAGCCGACCCTGAAGGGACAGTCCTACTACTAGCAGGTTAGTTCGCGTCTCTAGGCGTCTCACCCTTACCCTGGGGCTTCTCCCCCTTCTCCACAATCACATTACAAGCAGAATGTGGCTTCTCTAGAAGGTCCTTAGTTAGCTTCACACATTTCTCATCCAATGCAATCAAGATAGATTTTAGTTTGTTACAATTAATGCATGGTGAGCTAATAGGGTCCTTAGAAGCAAACTGAGCCAACTTCCTATCATGATCAATCTTATCTTGAAACTGTTTGGAGACAGCTTCAAGTTCAGCAGTTAACTTAGGACAGTTTAAGCATGAGTCAATCGGCTCAAGTAAAGAAGCACGCAACTCAGCAATTTTATGATCTGCCCGTTTTAAGTTCATCTTCAAGTTATTGCAATTTTTACATGACTCGGGCAGATCAAGGAGCATGGCATAAGGTCCTCTAGCAGCAATGTCCTTATCCTCACATGAGGTAGGAGAAGTAGTCTCATCAGTAGTAAGTAGGGTAACAGCCATCCTACTCAACTCTAACTCAGCAAGCAGACTAACATTCTCCACCTTAATAGTATCAAGCTCGGAGGACACACTATCATGAGAGGTCCTTAATTTCTCCAAATCACCCAGCAAAGCACAGCATGTATCACAGTCGTCACGGGAGGGAGCAGATATAAGTAAAGTAAGCTCCCGTGACAGTCTCTCTACTTCCTTCTCCAACTCGCTACATCTAGCTCTAGATCTAGCATGAAATCCTCCTAGCTTAAGGAAAGCTTCATTAAGTTGGTCATAGGAGGGACATACCTCGTCCGAGTCGGAGTACAGCTCGCTGTCGCTGAGTTCGCCCTCGAGGGCCATGAAGCACATGCCGGAGAAGTCGTCGCCGCTCTTGGGATCTTGGTCACCCGTCCCGTCGTCGTCGCTCCATCCCTCCACCTCGCTGAGGTCGAGGTCGTCGAAGGCGGTGAGGACGCGGTGAAACAGCTTCTTGGCCTTCCCAAAGTCGCGGAACTTCTTCTTTCCCGGCGTCTGAGCTGGAGTCTTCTTGTTGCGGTTCTTGTCGATGTAGTCGTTCTTGCCCGAACCGCCGTAGTCGTTCTTGCCTTTCTCCAGCTTGGGGCAGTTTGCCCGAATGTGGTTGGGGCCACCACACTCGAAGCAAATCACAGGTCCTCCTCTCTTTCTGTCCCTCCTCCCCTTGTAAGCATGGGAGAATCTTCGAGCAAGGAGGGCCAGCTGATCATCCGCAAGCTGCTCTAACTGATCATCAGTTATGTCACAGAGAGCAGCAAGGGAGAAACCGCAAGAAGAGTCAGAAGAGAGACCAGAAACCAAGGTGGGATCGGTGACTAAAGCCATCGACTGAGACTTCGACTTACGAGAGACAATGTCAATCTCGTGCGTCTTGAGGCGCGAGTACAGCGCGTCAAGCGTCAAAGTCGAGAGGTCTGTGGTGTCCTTGATGGTAGTCACCTTCATCTCCCAAACACGAAGGTCGAGTGCAGCAAGCATCTGGCGAGCGTTGTCCGAGTCGGGGTATGTGAGACCGACCGCTCGGAGGTTGCTCAAGATCTTGTGAAAACGCGCAAAACACTCATCCAACGACTCACCAGCAAGCATCTCGAACTTGTTATAGTCCCGCTTGAACTGGTCCTGTCGCACCGTCTTAATCTGGGTGGTGCCCTCATGGTATGCATCGAGGGTCTCCCAAATATCGAAGGCGGACGAAAGATGAGAGATGCGGTCAAACTCGCTACGACTCAGGCCCTGGATAATGATGTTCCTTGCCTTAGCGTTCGCCTCAACATCATGCATATTTCCAGCATTGATGTTCTCATCGGCAGGAACAACAAACCGGACCTTGACCTTGCGCCAGATGGCGTACCCCTAAGCCTGGATGTATGTCTCCATTCGGCTCTTCCAGAAGGGGTAATCCATGCCATCGAAAACGGGCGGCTTGGTCGAGTACTTGTCCGTCGCCATGGCTCTTGAGACCGGTTAAGATCTATGAATTAGAGCTAACCGGCTCTGATACCAATTGTAGGACAGAAATGGTGACAAAGGGGGGGTGAATGTCGATCTCTAAAAGTCGCCCCCAACAAATATCTTCTTCTCCAATAGCTATGGGAGCTATGAAGGTAGAAGACAAGTACTTACAGGAAGAACAACAGCACAGAAAACCAAATCCAGAAAGAAACAGCCAAGAAAAACGAATTCAGCGCAAGTCTGGCTGCAAGCGGTAGTACCGCTGAGACGAGCGGTAGTACCTCTGAGCGGTAGTACCTCTCGAGGAGCGGTAGTACCTCTGAGCGGTAGTACCTCTCACGGAGCGGTAGTACCGCACGACGATCGGACTTGTCCGAACGTTCCTTCGCTGCCGATCGGACTGGTCCGAACAAAACCGGTAGTACCGCTAGGACGAGCGGTAGTACCTCTGAGCGGTAGTACCTCTCGGGGAGCGGTAGTACCTCTCGAGAAAAACAGCAAACTGAAATTTCAGAAAAAACTGAGAAAATCGTAAGATTCTTGGATTCTTGGCTTGGGAAACTTTGAGGGAAGCTAGGGAACACTCCGAGAAAACTAAGCCAAGAGCCAATAACAAGAAATCCACTCCAAGAATCAAGAATTTCAGATTTGGGTAAAAATCTGAAATCTTGCAAGAACCGAGCCAAAAACCAAATAACTTCCCAACCGTTGATCCTTTGGCTATGAAATTTTGAGGGAAGCTAATTAATAGCCTCTGGACTCTTCACACCAAATTTCAAGCCATCTTAACAAGGGAATCAAAATCTGGACCAAAACCAAGAAACGAAGAACAAGAACAGAGGAGGCCAAAACTGAAATATGAGAATCAAACTCGGTTTGCTCTTGGGATTAAATAGCCAAATGGCTTTTGAGCATCACCCATGTCATAGCAACCCATTTTGGCACTCTCCAGCAAGCAAGAACTCAGAACCACGAAAATCAAGAAATCTTGCAAAGAGGAAACTGAAGAACAGAAGCTACGAACAGGGAAAACCAAACTTCAGATTTCATTTCTTGAATCACAGGGAATACAGAGGAGTTCCGATACCCCGACTTAATACAAAAGGAAAGATTACAAACTCCTCAATCCATCCTCTCCCTCTCTACTCAAGAACACCACTCAAGAACACATGAGGGAGGAAGAACACACCTCTGTTCTATCACCTAGAACACATCGTAGGGGACAGAGGGAGCACCAGACTCTGCCTCTCCAACCACTAAAGACTAAAGGAAAACCAACTCCTAAAGCCTCTTTTGACTAGAGCTAACCCTAATTCCCACCAAAATGCTCAAGGAGGGCATGCAGCCCCTCCTCTCCTTTTATAGCGCCTGGCTAACGGGTCTCCGCCCCGTTACACCCGCTACGTCCAACGGAGCCCGCTCCCGCTTGTGCAGCCTTGCGAATTTCCCGATTCGCCCCTTCTGCACCTTCCGGGAAGCTTCCGCGCTCCTTGCCTCGCACGCCTCGCAACCACCTCGAGTCCACGTCGTCTTCGACACATCCTGACCGTTCTGACCTCAGCGCCACCTGCGCCTAGTCCGGTCCACCGTGTCTCACCACGACTCCACTCGACGTCCTGCAGTCACACAGACAAGAACCACGTCAAATAGCACCGCTCGATACATAAAAGGATAAATACCATTACACTTACCACATATGAAGTCCAAACCTGTCAAAACATTAGAATATGCATCCTAAGCCCAAATGACCAGGTTTGACCAAAGTCCGACCGAGCCCGTTGCCCACGCAACGACTCGACTCCGAACCACTCAAACCAAACTCGACCGACCTAAACCCTTGTCAATTACTCATCACTCTCATGGAGCACGACCACATGGTCTCTCAGCCAGCCGAAGCAGCACTAGCGCGCCAGCACTCAGGTCCCAAGTTCGAACCCTCTTACCTACACCTTTATGTCCTCTTTTGTTCTTGCTAATTTTAATCCATTTTAACTAGGAAAACTTTAGTAAAAATTAAGGAATAATCTAGGAAGGCTAATAAAATTTAATTAGGGTATAAATGAGATTATTTGAGGATTTAAAGTTGGAATAGTTCATGTATGAATAATAAATATGGTTTGAAAAATCGTCTAAAAGACTAAATACTAATTAAAGACATTGATAAATGACCAAATAAAGATTGCCATTAATTAAAATTAAGATATATGCCCAATATTTAAAATGCTGCCATTAATAACCCTAATCTTAGATTAGCAAATATTGAAATATAACCTTTATAAAACAAGCCTTGCTAGATAAATAAATTTAATTAAAGCTAAGCCAAATAACAACTAAAATGTAGAGACTTCCTAAGTAGATATATATATATACACACATATATATATACATATACATATATATATATATATACATATGTATGTATGTATGTATGTATGTATGTATGTATGTATGTATGTATGTATGTATGTAAACACCTATAGGTACATAAAAATAAGTGGTTAGAGTAATGCGGATGGCATGTAAGCAGCCCACTAGTAAATATAACAGTACAGTTCTTGCGTTCGCCGTAGACCCTATTAAAAATATATAATCGTAAACACTATCATTAAATTACTGCTAACCATGAAATCTTAAATGGTGGCTTTAGTTAATAATGATAACAAAATATCATCATGTATAGCAGGCTCGAGTTATAAAGGGATAAAATATCAGTAGCAGTAGCTTTCAGAGAGCACTCAAATTAAAAGGTCATAATATAATATAGATGCTAAAATATAATAGCCCTAGGTCATCAAGCATCACAATAATATCACAAACATATAGGTACTCCGAAGTAAACATGTAACCAGTAACACGAGTAATTAGGGTCACATAAAATGACGCTTACCAAGCTTTGCTCAGATAGCTAACTTTAAATTAAAATTAGAAATAAAGTTAAGCATAATAAGTAGCTAAAGTATAAGCAAGATAATAATAGTGCCATCAATTGAATCTTAACACTAGTCTAGTACCTATTTATATGCGTATAATTGTATATATATACATAACAAGCAGAGACCCGTGTAAATAAACCTTAATTCAAATTAAGCTCAGCCTAGTGATAAATGGAGGTACATAAAATATCATACCACAAAAGGTTATAAACATAGGCCATAAGATTAACTCGGTAAGCTAAGATTTGCAAGCATTACTCATACATGTATATCATATGCCATGAAAATTAACGCTCGACAAAATAATACCCAGTTAGACTTGTACCCCGATTCATAGGTCTAACCTAACTCATGGAACTTCCTTGATAAATATAAAAAGGATAACAGAAATTGTTAATAAAAAGATCAAGTCATCGTACCCTACCGCAGACCTTGCCTTAAATCACTCATTAAATCATAATAAAACTAAATTGAGTTTATTCGGGTTTATTTGGATCTTTTGAGTTATTTGCTTTTATTTGGATTCAGTCGTTTATTCCGTAATTAGAAACTGGAGTCCTGAAGATTCCACGGATCAAGCGTGGTCAAAGCAAAGTGAAGATAAAGAATAGAAGCTCGAGAGAAAGCATCGTATGAGCTCAAGTCTGCGGTAAACCGTGCCAGGCGAGTCAATACTTTCATCATGTTGAACCTACATTTTCCGCAAATTACTTTGGTTTAAATTATCAAATTGCATGCTGTTATTTTATATGCAAATACATGTATAATTTAAGATTCTAGTTATAAGCCCATTGTTTGCCTTGGATAATATTGCACCTCCTTTGGAATACTTGAATATGTGAACCTTGTCGCCCTAGCAAAATTATAATGGTAACTTTTCAAAAGTAAGTCCGTAATTATACGCCATGCTTATTACTGCTTAGATACTCAGGGGCACTGAAATGCCCAAGCATCATTATCATTTTTAATCACGAGAAACTGGTTTGGGAAGTCATGGTGGTAATGACTGGTATATGTTGGTATGATTATTTTATGTTCCCCAAAAACCCCAACTCGCTTAAATATCTGGGCGGATGGTTCGAGGGTGTGTATGTGGTGCAGTGGAAGCACAAAGTGGGTTAGTGGTAGAACCGCCCAGATACCACTAAGAACTGAATCTTGTCATGACCTCCTGTGTAAAACAGTACAACCACAAGTCTGTAAAGTACAACTTGGCTAAGTAAATTTATCGAAACCCCCAGACTCATCTCACCGGTAGTGGATGGATGTGGATACGCAAGGGCAAGGGGAGGCCTGAAGGGACACCAAGTGGAGGGTGAAGTTTCCCAGCTGTTCTAAGCGTTGCGGGAAGTGGAGCCCGACTGCGTTAGTAACTGTGGGGAACATTCCGTGCATAGATGGGACCCACCGCAAGGGGGAGAAGCCCATAAAGTGAGATGACAAAAGGGGCTAGCTACATTGAAAAGTCACTGTGATGGTCTACTCAACCACGTAGCTAAGGAATCATGTGGGGGCAACGAGTTGATTGTCTCTTGTGGTGAAAGTGTACAAGCTCTGCAGAGTCAAAACTATTCGAATAGCCATGCCCACGGTCAAGGGTGGACATGGGAACTTAACCAGATATAGTTATGTTTCAAAAACAACCTTGTGGGTGGAAATGAAAAAGTGGAGGGCAGTGGAAAGCCCTGGTTTGAATTATCCTGGGTGTCGTCCCAGTGATAAGTTAAGCGGCTATAACGCTGAAAGATGCTATATGGTGCGGATGCCATGTAACGGGGGATGGGATCTGGATCACTATTATTATTGCATTCTCTTACACATTATGTTTTTGTTCAAAATTGCTAGGTCTCAGAAAATTTCTATATATTATATTTCTGAATAATGTTAATACATCTCACAAAGTAAAATGTCAGGAAGAAATGACAAAGTCGTAAGAAAAGTAGATGGTTGATTGTGTTAACCGTATAAAGTTGTTGGTGGATTCATGTCAATCATAAAGGTGAAAATGATGGTGCGGGTTCTGGGAGAAATAAATTGGTAGAGCCTAAATGAATATATAGGCTAGAAGGATGATTTAAATGATTTTCGGAGAATTAGAGAGTGCAAAGGTAATTGTTGGATTACAACACTGGTAAACTATATAAATTCTTGGAAGATGTTGGCGATAATGGGATTAATAGGATTGGATCAAATACTAGATGGATGAATTGAATTTATGAGAACATTGGAGGAATAATAACGATTATTGCGTTACAATCTTGATAAAGTGTATTCTCGGTGGATGTATACTAGTGAGTTGTAGACTTGATCATTGATATTTTTGGTGGAGATATACTAGTGAATTAGTTAGTGATAGATAATGGAAAATGAGATTGATTATGGGAAGAATGAATTATGGTTTTGGATCAATAACAAAAGGATTGAATACAAATGATTTCGGTGGATTTACAAGCAATGGTGTTAGTTAATCATTATAATTTAGAAATGAAGAGTTGATGATAAGCAACCACAAGATTGGATTGTTAGGAATTTAAAATACAAAAGATATTGGTGACTCCAGAATAAAGGATGACACTCACTGCTTAGAGTCTTAGGCAGCAAAGAGTGTATGATCGATGGATTAACTAAATGATGTCACTCGCTGTTTGGAGTTTTAGACAGCAAACAGTATAGAAAGTGTATTTTCGATGGATTAAGTCAATTATGGCAATCGTTATGTGGAGTTTAGGTAGCAACAATAATACTTTCATTAAATAATAATAATGCTACTAAAAGCGACTTTTGGCAAATAAAATAACCCGAGTCTCTCCTTTGATAAGCCATGCATACTATTTATTTGTATCCTGTGTATTGGCTCGCGGAGCACGGTGGTTTGTGCTCACACTCGCTTTCACAACAAATCCAGAATTAGGAATCAGATCACTTCGCCTCAGCAACACGATTGGACCTGATGGCAGAGAAGATGAAGATGTCAAGGGCTAGGTCGCGAACCTCTAGTTGGCTGCCTGTGGGCATGTCCTGAAGGTCCCACCTGTGTGCTTCATTATTCCGCTGCTGTAATTTAATGATTTCGGCCTACACGGCCCATGAGTAAGTCTATTATTATATTTACGCTTCCGCATGATGTGTTCTTTGATATTCAGGACTGTAATTCTGTGAGCACTATCTACTGATCCAGGGAATAGTGCGGTGGAATCACAGAGGAATCCGGATTGTAAAATCTGGGTCCTTACAGTAGGCTACGTCTTAGAGTCATTCGCCTGTGGGGTAGGCAAGATGGGCTGCTTCTTTATTCATCTTCCGCTGATTTACTTTTATGTTGGCTTTGAGCCATGTTATTGTAAACCTTAGCCAGAAGGCCATACTCTTTGTTTATAATAAGGTTGGTCGTTATGTATGATATGTATCACTGTTAATACTCTGTGCACTAACTTTTTTCTGAACTAGTGTGATTTACATAGAGAGTTTCTAAGTCTTAGCTTGAGTGGATTTGGCTTCTTTGTTCGGCTAACTTGGCCCAGCTCGCGTGGCTATTCCAGCCCAAAAGCATGCACGGTCATCTTCCTCCCCTAACCATCACCACCGTTCATCGAACAGGACAACACGGTGGCGGCCGCAATTAAGCACAGGCGAAGCTCGTCGATGATAAACGAGTGCATGACTAGGGTAAAAAGTGTCTCGGGAGTCCATTTTTTTATGGTTGTGGAGCTCAAATACCGAGGGTGGTGACTGACGGCGAGCGGCGTTCATCGGGCATCACTGCGGCACAAGAGTGCTCTAGTGGCTCTCCGACAAGGTCACAACGGTTTTAAGCATCTACAACACGAGGGAAATAGCATGGCAAACTTGGATTGGACTTAGGTGGTCTCGGTCACGGAGAGGGTAGATCGGCCGGCGATGGTTCATGGTGCCGCAGGGCTGGGGCTAGGGAAGGACTTGGAGAGATTAGCTACGGGTTCATGGCGGTCCAGTGATGTTGTGGTGACCAAGAATTGGAAAACCATGGGCCGAGGTGAGGAAAAGGCCGAGTGGCCTCACCGGCGTAGGGGAGGCTGTCGACGACATTGTGATGCGACAGCGTGCAAGTGAATGCTTCGGTGGTGCGATTGGTGGTCTTGCGGAATGATCCAGGCAGTCGGTTGGACTTTAAAGCCAAGACAAGGCGGTGGGAGTAGTGGAGGGGACTCAGAGGTGCCGGCGTGTGGATGCAGCGGTGGCAGGGGGCACGGTCGGCAAAGCAGGGTGGCAGGTGAGGTGGCGCAGCGCGTACCACGGCTCCTAGCGAGCTTGCAGAGGCTGACAGCGGCAGTACAGAGTGAGTGCGCGCGTCGGCCGAGCGAAACGGTGAAATGCGGCGGCAACTGATGATCTGCACAGCGCACAGGGCAAGGCGGTGCAAGGACTACACAGAGTGACAGCGCGTTGAAATGCGGGCTTAAGCTGGCAGGGTTGATGGCTCAGGTGTGAACGCTGAGGGAACTTCGGTTGGAGACGTCGCGAGGGGCTGCTAGATCAGCTCAGTGGCACAGGGGAGAAGCGGGAAGGAAGAAAGGCGCCAGCCAAGAGAAGAAACCGGGTTGGCCGAAAAAGGAAGGCGGGATTTGGCTAGGAGTTACTAAATTGGGAAAGAACTCAAAACTCAAAGGAAACTCCAAGAAGAACAAAATTCATTTTGAATTTTGGTGGTGTTTCAAAAGATTTTAAAGCTCTTGTATACCATAGACAAGTCTCACAAGACCTGAAACATAATGTCTCAAAATGAAACAACACCTGAAAAACTATAGTAAATCTGAATTACCACTGTGCTAGGGAGCAATGTTGTCCCAGAGATTTCAGATTGGCTAACTTTTCAGAACATGAATCAGATTTGGGACTTTCTTATTTTCCGGAAAAGATTAGAGTTATTTCTTCTTCCGAATTCCTCTTGTGGATGTGTGTTAATAGGTGTGGTTGTATGAATCTTTCGCTGCAGTTACGCGATTGCCTTGGCAGCAGGTCGAAGTCCTTGGTTGGCTTCCTCGTATCACAATCCAACCTACCAATCACGAACTGTCTTCACCGAGTTGTCGACAGTACCTTCTCAAGATTGAGCATCTACCTCCTCATCAGGTTGGTGCATCAGGTTAGTGCGTGTCACTCTTTATGCTCTATTTAAAAAGAGAAATTTAATAATTTACCCTATCTTTGTTAGCAAATAGCTCATTTGCTCCATAATTCATATTAATTGATTATTTACCTCATCTTTCAATTTCCAGTTAATCATTTGCCCTCTTTACATTTCTAAGCTATTTTCTATTTTGGCAAAGGTAAATTACTATGAGAAATGATCAAACTGCCCCTTTGAACGATCAAAATGTCAGTTTATTCTTTACGTGCAAAGTTGGTTGCCTGATCCTTGGGCTGTTGGCGAAATCCTCGATGGCCTCTTCTTGAGCTGTTCTTGTTTCCCCTCCCACAATAAACCCCTCGATGGCCTCTTCTTGAGCTGTTCTTGTTTCCCCTCCCAGGAAACTTCCTTTCCGCCCAAAATTTTCGCTAAAAATCGTGGTTTCAGCTAGGAGAAGCTTCAGGTTCTAGTTCGTGTTTGGATCGGTTCTTCATGAACTGTGTCCCAGCTAGATGATCCTGTTCCGGCTGTTCTTACTGCCGATTTCGAAGTGCGGAAATTTTCGAGATGTTGCGGGAATTTGTTCGTGAATATTTTGCAGGACAACAGGAGTTTCGAATGATTAATTACTTGTTGGTCTTATGGTTTTAGAATTTTAATTATAATCCAAATTGTTTTTTGCGGGGAGGTAATCCAAAAATCTATGGTACCTTCTTGCCCCAAGCACTGATTTCAGAGACGGGTGCAAATTCAGATCCTTCCATGAGTTTTTGCTACAGAAGTTTCTATATCTCTAACTCTGTAACAATCAAAAACTAATTTCATATTTGTAATTCGAATTTAACAGGATTCATTTGAGCTCAGTAAAGGAGAGCGAGACCCGGGAAATGTCGATATTGAGCTAGGATTGCAGGGTGATATGA
Source organism: Dendrocalamus latiflorus (assembly GCA_017311315.1). Classification (NCBI taxonomy): domain Eukaryota; kingdom Viridiplantae; phylum Streptophyta; class Magnoliopsida; order Poales; family Poaceae; genus Dendrocalamus; species Dendrocalamus latiflorus. The sequence continues at coordinate 17,587,350 of CM029662.1, forward strand.
CAAGTTCTGCGCAGCCTGGTTTTGAAGGCTTCTTTGAACAGGTGCCCCCTTTTACTTTTACTCTTTTTTATTTTTGTAGATTTCAAGTCTCTTTTTCTGTAAGAACATAGCCAATCAGAGTTACTTGAAGTGTCTATTCCTGTAACATGGTTGCATTCTTGTGCGTTGAACTTTGTGTTATCACTAGATTCAGGTGAGGGAGATCGAGAAGCTGCTCGATACGTTGGCAAAGCTACTGAAGGACATTCAGGTGAGCACCAACACCAAATTGGAGTAGCTGCTGTTGTTGAATTTTGTCTGAGTTAAAATATTAGGGTCCCTCTTCGAGTCTTCAGAGTTGGAGATGTCAAACCTCAGCTGTACTTCAGAATCTATCTATTTGATTGGTACCATTTCACATAATTTTTAGCATTCTCCTTTGCAAGCTTCAGTTTGTTCTGACTTCTGATCCTGTCTGCTCAGGTTTCATGTGCAGCTGAACATATGCAGACTGGAACGAATCTCCTCCAGAAAGCGAAAATTCTGCAGAAAAGCACGCGAAAATGGTCAAAGCAGGGACAGTTTGATCATTTTCCATAATAATTTACCTTTACCAAAATAGAAAATAGCCTAAAAATGTAAAAACGACAAATGATCAACTGAAAATTGAAAGATGGGACAAATAATTCATTAATATGAACTATGAGGCAAATAAGCTGTTTGCAAATAAAGGCGGAACAAATCATCAAATTTCTCATTTAAAAATGCATGAAATTGTCGGATTTCCACGGGAATCGAAGCGTTTGCTATGAAATTTTTGCGCTCCAGACAAGGGTGGTTGAGGAGGAGGTGCGCGCGTGCTGTTCCGCTCGAGGAAGAAAAACATAGGGTCGCTGTCAGTCAGAGTCAGCTGGTCGGCTCGCGCGGCCGAACAGAAGAACCCAAATGCTACTACCTTGCAAGCACCGGCCACCGGAGCGCCAAGTTTTTTTCATCACCTCCTCTTCTTCTTCTTCGCTTCTTCCTTGAATCCTTCGTCTTTCCTTCCTACCGCGACCACCACCACCTCATCCGTCCGCACCACCTCACGCGCTCCGGTACCTTTCCCCAAGAAACGCCTCTCCCCCTTGCTTGCTTGCTTCTTGCCTTGTTGCCTCCTCCTTGATTCTTGATTCTTGCCATGGACCGACCAAATGGGGCGGGTGCCACGGCCGCCGGCAATTACGCTGTCCCGCCTCCGGCGCCGGTGCCCGTGGCGGGGGCCGTCGTCCCGGTAGATTTCATGGTCGTCAAGAAGCGCCTCTGGGGCGGCGACATGGCGGTGCACGACGCGTCCGGCGGCCTCGCGTTCCGTGTCGCAGCGGCGGCGGATGGCGGCGGCGGAGGGAGGGCGCTCCTCGACGCCGCCGGGGGTGCTCTGGTCACCGTTAGGAGCAGCGAGGTGATGATTCCAGCTTGGGTGTTTGGTTTGGTTTGTTCCGAGATCAGAAACAAAGTAAACTTGGTTTCGTAATTGGATAAATTTTGGTCCGAGTTGGTTAAAAAAGGTAGACTGGGAATTTCAACTTCACTTATGCGACACGTAATGCTAATGCATTAGATTGGAATTTACTTGTCCAGACCTGATTCTTCTTAATTGGAATGCTGCACAAATGTTACACTTGCAGGAGAGTTTAGGATCAACGGGGTGCGAGATGTTGCAACACAGTCTATCCATAGGAATGAGAGGGCTTGACGAAAAAAAAAACCTCGGGTTTGCTGAGATAAATGCATATATGGAAATGGACAAAATTTAGCCAAAGCATGCTGCCGAAGAGAAGGGGAAGAACGGAGAAAGCCCCAACTAGGCTTACAATGTGGATGAAAATTGTATAGATCCTAGATCACCTTTCGTTATTAATAACCTAATAGGTGCAAATCATAGCCTAAAATTACCATTTGATTGTTTAGAAACCACAGAAGTTTTCTTCCTAGGAGAGCATAGAAGCACTTCTGTTAAATATCACTGCCTAGTGTTTGATCATGACAAACTTACACATCAGAATTTTCAGTGGAGAATTGCAGACAGATAAAAGCAAACAAACAATCAGTATACTACAGTGCTACTATAACACAAGGTGATCCATGTAGTGTTGATGTGCAATACTTGACATATTTAAGGATGGCACTTTCTTTCAGCTTTCTGAACATGATGCTACATTTGTAATGCTTGCCTTAATAATTTGCCATATATCTCTCGTTGTACATAATGCATATCTTAAAGCATGTTACTGAGTGGCATACTGTCTTTCTAGGGTGAGTGGCAATCATTCAGAGGAATTAGTTTGGAACAGAGAGACATCATTTTCACAGCAAAAGTAATATATGTTTCTTCAAATCGAAAGGAGGTACATGTATTCTTCCCACCAAGAAGCACTTTTGAAGATCCAAAACCAAGCTACAGGCTCATAGGAAATCCATTCCGAAGAGCATGCACAATTATAAAGGGGAACTCCATTGTTGCTCAGGTAATACGGAGAAATTGGATTAGCATGATTCAGTGATGATCTGTATTTGTTGTCAATTGTATTGGGTTAGTCCCCTGGTTTGAACTTTGAACACACTTCTATCAGACTATCACTACAACCGTGAATCATTTCTTTGTGCAGACAAATCTCCTGTATAAACTCAAGAAGGTCATCTATTCAAGGCGCAAGTTTAGAGCAACCATTTACCCAGGAAACGATCACATTCTCATCATGGCAATGATTATGACCTTCTTTGTAGAAAAATGATGGAAGGGATGAGTGCCCACCGCGGTTTCAGAAAATTGATGACATTATCCACCCCTAAATCTTGTATATTTCATTCTTCTGTCACTCAGCAATTGCTCTTACTGAACCACTGGCGTCGTGAATATTTCAATCTTGTGTGGTTTTTGTTTTTGTTTGGCTAGATAACTACATGTGCCCTTGTTACAAAGTTGCAGCGCTTTAACTACTTGTTTTTTCACTTTCATCAGCATCAAGCCTTGATGATCAAGGGACGCACACACTAATATGAAATCCAGCTTTACCTTCTGAGTAGATAGTAGTCTGTTATACAGCATTCGTTGCATAATTGTTTTTTTAACAGATCGTTGTATAACTGTTTACTATAGCTATTTTCCCTGTCTAGTTCGCATAGGTTGTATTCCTTCTTAAATATTTATGATGATTCTTGGAATAGATGTTTTTTGTTCTAGAAACATTGTTTGATAAAAAAGAATTTGCATATCTGGAATCTTCTGAGAACCTGTGTATGATGTTCAATGAAATTCTGCAATAGGATAAAAGAAGTTCAGTACAAGCATCCAGACAACACCTACAATTTTTTTGGTGTCCAGTTATCGCTATGATCAAATGTATGATTTTGATCAGAAATGTGTTGTTTTGACTAATTTGATGGAATCAACCAACATCACTGCATAGAATTAACACGTGGAGCTCTTTTTCAGGCTTATGGAAGCAAGTGGGATGAAATGAATAAATTGTATACTTAGCATCTTGAAGAATGTAATGGGATGAAATGAAATGATCAGAGCAATCTGTTCGTATTATGTGTTATACTTGTTTATGCCTCACTATATTTCCCTGGACGGACAGTGGTGTACTTTTCAACAGTATGTGCGATCATTTGAAAGCACAGATTACCAGAACCTTTTATTACTTCGGCGTTGTCACTATCGTGTTGATCTGTCTCAGATTGAGATGTACATGTAAGTTTAGATAAAGTCCTTTTTGTACTGAAATGGTTCATGGAGACGATGATGACTACTGTGCAGTGATTGCTCTTTTGGAATCTTATGTTCTCAGCAGACCTAACAGTATTGGGAAATGCTTCAATGCTTTAAAAGAGTGAACTGCGCAACTTTTAAAGCGTAATAAGGATGTGATTTGCAACTACCTACTACTACTATACTACTAACTGTGTCGCTTGAAATTTTACGCAATCAGATTTAGCCTTTACATTTTACATCTTTAAGGCTTATCTGGACGATGTGCTTGGAATGTTTTGGCAAACTTACTAATCAAATGATAAGGGGTCGAGTTAATGCCCTCGTTCTACAAGGTGCATACGCTTTGTGTTGATGATGATGATGATGGGAACTAAGGATAGAAAAACCGGTACCAAGGAACTTTCCGCACAGCGGCTGGTAATGGTAACTAGCTGATTACCAAAAAAAAAATCAGTTGAAATTCAAATATCAAAATTTGAATTCGGATTGTTTTCAAACAGTTATGGGAAAAAAGGAAAAACCTCAGAGAAAACCGGAAAAACCAATAAAAAAACTTGGGATTAATGCATGTTTAGTCATACAATAGGTAATTTAACATAAAAATATCTAAACTAACCTAAGAAGTGTATTATGCAGTTATAAATGTAAATTTACATTGAAAATTCTGCCTTTTTTTACCAGTTACCACTTTTTTCCAGTTATCAGCCGGTAACCGCTGATTTTTCTATCCCTAATGGGAACTATCAACTATGCATGTGTGGAACAGATAAAAAACAATGTTATGTTTGGAAATTAATGTTGTAGCATGTTTGCCCAATTATTGACTGAAACAAGGAAAGAACAAAATGCGTAGTCATGGTCAGAAAATTTAATCATCCATCAAAAATAAAAGATTGTTTTGTTTGAATTTTGACAAAGTTTACAGCCTTTTCGTTCAACCCAGGAAACATAAACAAAAGTTTGAATAAACGAGGAAAAAGGAGAAAGAGAGCATGGGCGTTTCAAGTCTGCGGGAGATCTGGAGGCAAAGCTGGGTAGGGAACTTGGATAAGGATTGCAGAAGCACACATACAATGTATCTCAGTAGTGGCAAGCCAATGTAAGCAGCTGTTACGATAGAGGAGGGGCAGGATAGCACTAAGCAATCCAAACTTCCACGGGCACAGTCACTCTGTAGCTTTCCTGGCAATCCGGTAGCGAAGAACGTCATGCGAAAAATATCAAATGATTGAGCGTGCCAAACTTTGACAGTTGCCACTGATGCTATCCTGATTGGAACTGAACTGAGAGCAGAGCAGGAGATGTGTCCTGGGAACCAAGGAATTGATCCCTGAATTCCTGGCACAGTCCTGCTCCTAGGTTTGGCCATGCTGAGACAGGTACATGTCCCTTTGGCACAACGCGAAACGGCGCACGCGCATCACATTGGGTGCTCTCAGAATCTGAGTGTTTCGGTGGATGATTTTTTCATTAGTCTATTATTCACCGGAACTGAAAAACAAGTTCAATTCTTCCATGTGGACTTCCACAACATGAAGAATCTTTGGGATTGTATGGGGTGAGCTATTCTCCACACAATGGAAAGAAAATATCCAAGTCAGCCTTCTTGTCTCCATTCTTTCACCCACAAGGATTATAAAAAACAAAGGCTGCAGATTTTAGCATCTTACTGCCCTAAAGGAAGATCACAAAAAGATTTGGTGAGGTTTGCCTGGCCACTTTAGCACAAGCAGATGTGCTCAAAGCACTGCACCCTGCATCATTTTCCTTTTTTAGACCGATGGCGGAGATCCAAAGGCTGAATGATCTTTTCCTCTTTCAACTTCAGTAAAATGAAGTTTATTTGGCTTCTTCACTCAATTAGCTATAAAAAAAACTAGTAAGATCAGATGCACAGCTCAAATATGGACAAAATAGAAGCCAACAAGCTAAAAAAATAGAAAAGGCAATGAGTAGACCAAAACCTCACTAGGTCAGTCTGATCATAGGTTTAAAGACCGGTTAGACCGGGCCTAGGCGGTCTGGCCCCTAGTCTGGGGCCAGCTTGATCAGTTATCAATCTGACTATAGTTCTAGGTCCAATCTGACCGGTCCCCTGTTCGTAGATTAAAAAGATCTCTAAGGTCAAAACTCAAATATCAAAACAAAAACTCAAATCTCATCCAAACACCCCAAATTTTGTATGAGACATGGTCAAGACATTAGGAACCTAAACCAATCAGGAATCACATGGCTCTTACGCTCAGATTCACTATTTTGAAGAAAATCAAATCTATATCTCTAGAATACCAATATCCTACAATCCAAATTAGTTATTGCTTGAGAAGTTTCTAATTAAGAGGATGGTCCATATCCACTCCTACAGATCATAGCAAACCAATCCAGGCATAGATTCAAGTTAAAGCTATCTTGACCATGAAAACCCAAATTTGAACCAAAAACAAGCAAAATGAGTTTGATCTTGAATCTTACCATATGAGTGACCTAGATGGTGGAGATTGATCAATAGGCTCATCTTCTACCTCTTACACATCATGAATCATGGCAAGATCAATAGAACAGAAAGGAAACACCAAAAATCAAATCAAATCAAAATTTCAATGCTTAACCAAAGAGGAGAAAAACTTAGATGAATTTTGGATATCTATTTATACTCAGATATGAATGTTTACATATACTTTCTATCCACTCACAAAACCTAAGAATGACAAAGAGACACAACTCACCTCTCAAAAGTTCTCTACAAGAACCCTTCTCAAAAGCTTCCTCAAGAGCTAACCCTAACTCTCTCCACTCCTTAGCTTAAATAGGAGAGGCATCCTTCTCCTTAGCAAACCCTAACCAACACACATAGTGGATACCATCCGTTATATGGGCTAACTCTCTCCACTCCTTAGCTTAAATAGGAGAGGCATCCTTTAAGCAACTCCATGTTTCATTTTCAACTTCATGTTGCCCCCAATGACTTGTCGCCAAGCTTCTCACACATTTGGATCCCACCGAACCTATCTCGCTTGCAAACAAGCCCAATTCAATTGTCCTGCCATAATGCCTCTCAATGCACCATGACAATTCCAAGCTTCCTAGACCGTTCTGAACCTCAGCTCCTCCCTTGAGCTTAGTCCTGATCTTTCTTGCCATTGCTCGTCATATCCACCACTGTTAGCTTCCGCTCTTATTCCTTGTCTTCCCGGCTTGTAAGCACTCCGCTAGCTTCAATTATCTTCCGACATCACCTTGATTGTTCTAGACCTCATCTCTCTAGCTTAGTCCCAATCCCTTAACCACTCTAGATCTAAACTCTCCTAACTTAGTCGTGGTCTCATTCGCCTCACCATAAGCTAGCTCCGAAGTCCTATAACCAATAATAACAAGCAAACTGTCACGTAGCACCGTACAACATAAAATCCTCAATTGACAAAAGTGATGAGCCAAAACCCCTTACGTTCAACTTAAAACTTCTCCGCATGCTTTGACACGTAGTTTGTAGTGTCTAATGACTAGCCATCACGTCTTCATGCATTCGGACCCTGAATCATCTCTACATGCATCAACCTCATCACTCGACACACCACATGCACTAATTCGCCTCTTCACGATCCTTGTCTTCTCTGTGCTTTCTACTTGAACCACGTAACATCACCCATAGTTATCTAACCGCATGGATCTCAACTCTCCCACCTAGGCCCAATCCTTTGTCGTTGACTGCTAGTGTTTTTCAAGCCACCTACACATTCAAAGACCAAGCAACTAGTCGAGTATAACTTCCATGCACTTGATTCACATTAGTCAAACAATGCATCATGCAACACACTACAACGAAACATCAGCACTCATGCTGTGCATACACTCAAACCACTCTCAAATTCATTCCCATCAACACCCCAAACATGTCTTGGGTATCCTAGACATGTCTGGCCCCTCTAGAACTTCCCTGGACACCTCGGACATGTCTAGGGTACCCTCAGACATATTTGGTTTCTCGAGAAGCCAATCTAATTGCTATGCCACAGCTGGTTAGACAACCTAGCATCTGTCTGACTACTCACCCCGTGGCGATCAGACTGTCGACCATTGGCCAGTCAAACTGTCTTCTCCGTGATGGTCAAACCGCTGGGCACAAGACCTGATTAACAGGTCAAAGCCGATCTGACCACTGTCCCAGGTCCAGTTAGACCGCTTGAAACCTAATAACAAGTCTGAATATTGCAAACTCCCAAAACCAAACTCAAATTTTGACAACATTTGCATAACAAAAGGCAAATACTCATTATACAGTACCATAGGGTGACCACATGTCTCACAATTGTTGGAATAGTTCTGCATTGCTTGTGAAATGACAATAGACTTAACTTAAAAGTGGAAGAGTCGCTCACCTCACAAGCTAGCTTTTGGGGAATAGTTCTATATTAGTTATGGAAGAATAAGGGAACTAATTTAAAAATAAAATAGTTTCTCACGCCGATCCAACACTTCTCTAGATCTGGAAGCAACTCAGCGACCTTGCTGGAAATGAGCTCACATCATCAGGTCTATGCTGCAGTTTGTGTAGACATGATTTGCTACACTGAAAGGACGCAAAAGGATTAAGGCCACGCAATGAATCGACTGACATGCAGGAGGACCACTTTGTCCAAAGGCTATAGCAATCCATTTCTCCTACATTATGTAGAGGGGACATCCGATGCATTAGGTGTTAGATCCACAGTGATTAATTAGCATGTCACCAAACATAGGGTACTAGTGCCATCCATTATTCCCTAGAAGCCTACCATTTTGGCGCAGGTTATTAACACATGGAATTCAAAAGGAAAGGCAAAAGAAGAGATCCTAGGTTGATAATATGATTAGCTCACCAATAAATTTTGAAGTCAAATGTACAGGGTCTACACAAAGGAGTGCTTTCGTGCTCTATACGAGAAGACTAACAAGTCCATCCTAAGAACTTCTGTTAATAGCAGCAGTGCTTTTATACTTTTGAAAGCGTAACAATACATATCATAAGGTCCGTATGATTACTGATGGGGCGGTGAATGCACATCATGCCTCAACTCCGCGTTTACTTTAGGAGTTGTACAATTTTCTTTTCAGAGAGCGTAGAAACACTTCTAGAAATAGGTTTCTAGTGCTTCTGTGGCCCGATGAACTGTGCTCGCACCATGGCCTCATCTTGTACAGTTCAAATCCAGATTGCTAGTGCCCATGGCTTTGCGCCTCCGCTTCGCCTTGCACCCTGCACATGATCTCAAGACCAAAACTGTAGCAAATCAACAATGTTGTGATCGAACTCATTTCTTTAACAAAGATGAAATTAACAACGCATGTCATGGGCATGGATCAAATTAAACTCCCTTTCTTCTCCAATGTTATTTTCAGGAAGGACAGCAACACACTAGGATTGTTCCTTTCATAACCGTTTGTTGTTTGTACGACAGAAATGCATAGGATATGCAGTGCATTGCTGTCAGCCGGTTGATGCTGACAAGGATGATGAGACTCCCAAACTGAGGCAGTTGAGCAGAAGAGCACGGTGGCATGCTGATCACAAGCTCGAGGATAATTGCGTGCGAGAACCATCGTTCCAACCGACAATATTACATCAATCACACAGTAAAACAGTGTGTTGACTTCTTATTAGTGCTTACCAGTGTATTCTGGTGGGTGCCTGTATTTTCGCTGCGAAAACGATGTTACAGCGTTCAAGAGCTGCTCGACGAATCAGAAATTGGTCTCATCATGAACAGTTTAAGCTGATCCTTCCAAAGGGCTCCCTGAATTCTACCCTGTATCTATTCCGGAAAGAATCACTGAATTCTAGAGATAAGAACGTCATTAAGCATACCTAATAAAACAACTAGTATTTCACTTGCAGAGAACAAAACAAACACAGAGATGAAAGAGGAATAATCAAGCAAACCTCCTCCTAGCATGAGCATGAATCTTTGCAAACCGAACACCGGTGATCAGAGAAACCGGCTCGCGACCGATTGCGCATGGCCTGAGGTATATATGTTCAGACAGTTTGTGCTCGGTGGAGAAGACGGGCACATGAAGAACCATCCATCCAGGTAGGAGCTAGCTCATCAGAGGAGGAGCATGGCGACGCCATTGGATGGTAATGCACGTGCCCTGCTTCTCCACCATGCACAGCCACCATCTATCTCTCTGTTTGTCTCCATTGCCAGGACGAGCCAAGAAAGCGAGTTGGACATATGCACTGCATACCTTCTGAGCTCCTCAGATTCCACCCTCGGGCTTTATTTATAGAGCAGGGGCTTTGCTCCCGTGGGTGCTACTATAGGGAGGCTCTCCGCTCTCTCTCTCTCTCTCTCTGCTCTCTCTCTCTCTCTGCTCTCTCTCTCTCTCTGGTGACATGCGCTAGCAGCTGCTTTCTACATTAGTAGGTGTATACATACACATGGCCAGTTGGGCAGTATAGCTACAAGAGCTACTGTGCACTAACTAAGTTGGGAAACATGCTGTGGCTAGGCCTGGGCAAAATACCCGCTACCCGTTACCCGTACCCGAATTACCCGGACCCGAACCCGAAATACCCGAACCGGAGGTACCCGATCCCAAATTCGGATAGCGATTCTGATTACCCGAAATTAGTTTGGGTAGTTCGGGTAATATCCCCCGGTACCCGAACTACCCGAATTGTCTGTAAATTACCCAAATTGTCGGGAAATTGTCTGTAAATTACCCGAATTGTCTGTAAATTACCCGAATTGTCGGAAATTAGCTGGTTTTCTGTAAATTCGGGTATATCGGGTATACCCGAACCCGAACCCGAATTATCGGGTACCCGAAATTGCGGGTAGTGTTTTTTTGGGGCTAATATCGGGTAACAGTTTTCATTACCCGAATTTCGAATTACCCGAACTACCTGACCCGAAAAATTCGGGTAACCCGAACGCCCAGGCCTAGCTGTGGCCGGTGGTCCAATTTGTGAAGGCAGTAAGTGCTCTTGCATCTGCGATTTCAAACAACTAGAAGGGCTTTCACATGATCTTATAATCCATGCAGTTTACTTTTCTGTAGTCAACCTTTCTGAAGTTTAATTTAGACCTTTCTGAAGTTTAATCTAAATTAGACATATAAAAATTATTTAGTATATTTGTCTTTAAAAGGACTTCATAATATTATAGTCTATTAATTTATACTAATATAAAAAGTTTTAAAAAGTAATGGTCTAATTTATATCTTAAAAACTGTGAAAAGTCAACAGCATCATTTTAGCATTGTCAATACCGGTTAGTGTCGTAAGTTGTAACTGTTGTTTACTAGACTCTTTTCTGTAGGTTTGTCCATATCTGTGCAACTACACGTAGATATTTTTACCTACACCGATGTAAGTGAGCTGGTTGGTGGATAAAACCTAACGTCGCGTTAGAGCTCAAGTGTATTGGATTCAATATATGACTGGTGAAGAAATTTTGCACGATGGTCTAGTGGTCACACTATGACATTTGAATGCTAGGGATTCCAAGGAGGACGGGGCCACGTTAAATAGCACACTGCTTCTTCCTCACCACTAAACATTCTAGGTGAACTAGACAAATGGTATATGCAATTGTACGACTAGATTTGAAAATATAGTTGTATTCACTGTACAAGTCTAATGACTACGATTGGAAATATAGTTCTATCCGTTATAAAATTTTAATAGTTGTAATGTTTATATCTGATTAATCTATACCAATATAATCTGGCCATATCAAAATAACGGTGTAAATTTTCTTTTTTCTCTCAATTAATGAGAGAAATTCTTGGATTTTTTTGTTATTGTAGGATTTTGTAGTTTTGAAAGCTAAGGATGTGCTGTTTTTTTGCGATTACAAAAAAGACGCGCATACACGCACACGCACCACCACTACACACGTGAATGAACAAACTCCTAGAAATAAGGAGGCCGGAGATAAATCCCTGACCTCTAATCTCACCGGTCGTTCATTTTTTTTAGATAAAGGATATAAAATCCGGCCTCTATATCCACGTGGGATATATACAGCCAAAAGTTACATGAGCACTTAGGCTCAAAGCCTCAAAACTGAGGCGCAAAAAACAACACGAAAGATATCTTAAGGACTATAAAAAAAGTTACAAAGACTAAGCTTCAAACTTTTTCTTCATCCTTGCCTTCAACCAAGTCCCTATCCTCATCCGACTGTGCCTTCCAAACATCGGTCTGCTTCGCGTGAAGAAGGACCTCCGAGGCGACGTCTCCAAGGAGGCTATAAGAGTCGCCGACGCCGCCCGCCTCATCGAGGCAAGGCTTTCACCTGGAGATCAGTGAACAAAGGGCTATGCAGTGCCATGACAACTCCTCTAGGAAGGAAAATTGGTCATGTGTTTACGTAACACTCGAATTGCAGCCCTGGTGTTTGAAACTCAACGATGGCACCAGCAAGCGAAGCATACTTACCAAGCAACCATGACTGAGGGCTGGCTAGCATGGTGATCGACTCCTCGAATATTACAGCCCCGCTGTCCCTGTCTCGCCTGGTCACTGTCCTTGGATTTTATGGGACTAGGTTTTCAGGCATTGACATGGTCAATCAGTGCTTGGATGCACGGAAAGCTTGCATCCCATCATTCCCAAGAGGATTTCTCCACTCAGTGCTAGTGGCGTGCGTGGTGCTCAAAGGGATTCAGTGGTGAGGAGGGTGGGTCGCTGATGCCGTTTGTTTGGGGGACACCAACCTAAGCAGGGGAAACCGGCTGGGTCCAAGACAGCAAATCGATCCAGCCGTTTCCTCGCTGTTCACAGCAAATTACACGGGAGAGGCCCTCGACGCGGAATTTTTTCCCCCGATTTTCGCTGGAATTGAATGGTTTCCTATGAAATTTCTTCGTTATTTTTCTTTGTAAAACTCCTAAATTCTAAACGGGGCGTAAATACCAGTTCCGTTGCTCATCTAAAGATCAGTACTTCCATGAGATCTTTCGAGATTGGTTTCGAAAAATGAGATCTCTCGAGCTGGAAAATTAATGGAGTGGAGTAGATATACAGTGGTAGAGTAGACCCGATCTCCAATTTGCTGTAGGAAAATCATAGAAAAGTCCATGAGGCTATATGAAACTTCGAAGACATTGACCCATGCTATACAAATGAATAGGATGATTATTTGACCCCCTAACTTTTGGATCCATCACTATTTCCCATCCATGTTTGGCTTCTTAACCGGGTGAACGTACAGAAAAGGCTGGAGGCTTCAAATCTGCATATATATATTTGGTCTCTCACGCAACAATTAACCGTTGAGCAATCACATTAGGATACACAGTGTGTGAAAACATTGAACTTTGCTACCTTGGCATGTCAGGCAGCTAAAAGAGGCTTTCGGCAAATATATAATTTGGCCCATACGCCCGATCGACAATTTCTTGTCTGATCCTCTCATTCGGTACACCGCAGGACGCATCCACCCGTGGACGACTGAAAACCACCATCTACCATCACTAGCCTGATTAACCTACGCGCATGCGTGCTCTCGTCCCGATCTGCTCGATCGTTCACAAACTAATAGTAACGCATGATGGGACTAAAAACGTCCGCACCTCGTGATAGGATCATTGCGCGCAGCCATCAGCACGAATCGATGTCTAATCTTCCTCAGCTAGCATTACTAGGTACTTTTAATTACTATACGACTACATACGGCAAACTCTTGAGAATGAGATGGCCAACTAGAGAGAGAGAGAGAGAGAGAGAGAGAGAGAGCACGCTGTTGAATTGGTACCTAACAAGAGGTCCATGGCTAGTGCTGCTGCCTGGACCGCCTGGTCTGACCTGCCCAGTCCTGTATGTCCTGTATGTTGCCCGGAATGCCAGGGCTGGAGGAGGCCAATTATCAGATGCCATCGACCCACATCTCAATGGTCATTTCGCCATCAAATCTGCACCCCACAAATTTGATGCCGCTTATTCAAGGTAAACGTGCAAATTAAGCGGTGGAAGGCAACTCAAACCGAACACAGTTAGTTCGCCGAGCCTACTTTTGTTGAGAGCAGAGTGCTCTCGTACATATTGTGAATATATTGTGTGATACTTCTGCTTTTCGAAAGTAGTGCCGATCGAGAGAGAGGTGTTGGTGGATGTGATATATTAACATCGCAATGTCTCTTGGTGTTAGATCTTCATCATTACATGAGATCTGGAGATCAGGAAGCTTTTGGAATACTTAATGGAAGAATTAGGGCCTGTTTGGTACAGCTCCTGCTCCCAGCTTCTTTGTTGAATCAGGTGGAGCTGTGCCAAACAACCCGCTTCCCAAAATGACCAGATTCAGCTTCTCGCGAGGAGCAGGTTCCAAAATGAACTGTTCAGGAGAAGCTGGGTTGAGGTGGATTCTCGTGGGGAGCCAACACACCCTAAATACAATAACCCATTGAAGTTCGTAGTATTTACCCGCAAAATGCCACCATATAAAATCAAAATCCTACCCCGTTTCGGCCCCTCCCGCACCCCGTCGCCCGGCCGCCTCCCTGCTTTCCTCTCGCGCCCGCCGCCTTCCCCTCTCCCCTTCCCCTCTCACGCCCGCGCGCCTCCCTCCGCCCCTCTCCCGGCGCCGCCCTCCTCCGCCCCTCAGGACCGCCGCCGCCCTCCTCCGCCCCTCAGGACCGCCGCCGCCCGCCTCCTTCCCCTCTCCCCTTCCCATCTCCCGGCGCCGCCCTCCTCCGCCCCTCAGCACCGCCGCCGCCGCCTCCTTCCCCTCTCCCCTTCCTGTCTCCCGCCGTCGGCCCCCTCCCGCACCCCGTCGCCCGGCCGCCTCCCTGCATCCCTCTCGCGCCCGCCGCCTTCCCCTCTCACGCCCGCGCGCCTCCCTCCGCCCCTCTCCCGGCGCCGCCCTCCTCCGCCCCTCAGGACCGCCGCCCGCCCGCCTCCTTTCCCTCTCCCCTTCCCGTCTCCTGGCGCCGCCCTCCTCCGCCCCTCAGCACCGCCGCCGCCCACCTCCTTCCCCTCTCCCCTTCCCGTCTCCTGACGTCACCCTCCTCCGCCCCTCAGCACCGCCGCCGCCGCCGCCTCCTTCCCCTCTCCCCTTCTCAGGACCTCCGCCGCCCTCCCACCGCCCCTCAGGACCGCCGCCACCCTCCCTCCGCCCCTCAGCACCGTCGCCCTCCCACCGCCCCTCAGGACCGCCGCCCTCCCTCCAAATCTCTGCCGTCGCTGCCTCTTCAGTACAGGTGATTGTTGTTCCAAATTGTGTGTAATGGATATCTTTGGTTAACCAAAACATTTTTTCAGACTTGGTTGATAGGTTGGTTTATCGAGTTCTGTAAGCACAATAAGCAAGCTTATAAGAGAAGGCTAGGGTAGACCAATTGAGGCCCTTAATTGAACTCTCTATTGTGAGTTTGAACTGTTATCCTACAGCCTATGCTCAAGCACTGATTCTGTCTCAACTCCAGAGCAGATATTAAGATTTTGTTCATCTCGAATGGTTTGGGTATTTGGGTTGCGTAATGAGAATTGCTGGATTGATTTTGACCTAACTAATGACTTACTCGGATTGGCTGGTAACTTCTGATTTGGTATTGACCTGACTTCACTTTTATCTTGCAGGCGGAATCTACCAGCGCTACTAATGAGTCGGTCTTGAAGATTGCTCTTGACCATGGCAAAGCTTCCGGTGTGATCAAGTCACATGATCGTGTCATTGTTTGCCAGAAAGTGGGAGATTCCTCGGTTGTGAAGATTATTGAGCTAGACGATTAGACAACTAGCCAGTGCTGCTTGTTTGACACTATTGGCATGGTGTGCCAGATTTTTTACGAGCCAAAACGTTTGCGTCTTGGCTATGTATAATCCTATTGCTTGCAAAATGAGCAGTTTTTCCTATGGTGTCATCATAGGATTTGCCTTACAATTCCAAGCAACGATTATCTAGTTATGGAAATTTTAAAAAATGGGCAGTGTACCACACTTGATAGGGGTCGATGGAATAATGAAATCGACAATATGCCCTTGCTATGGTTGATGCCTATTTTCTTACGACTGTTCGTTTCGCTGTTTTTCATGTCTGGCGTTAATCTGATTTGTGTCTCCACTTTTGCTCTGCTTATGATTGTTTTTCTTTTAAGCGTTCAGTATATGGTCGGTTACATGCTAGATACACATGCCTTGCGTGTTGCTGTTGGAGGGTGGTCGAACCCTCCGTCATTAGGACTTATAACTTGCTTAATATGTAATAGATTTAATAGTACAGAGAAATATATTAATGTATCTTTACTTTTTGTAATTATTAAACACTTGTGTATATAAACTCTTAAGAGAGACGTGAGGAGGGCAGATCTCTCATTCTTACCACTAGTTCTTTTAGTTTTCTTTGTTGTGTCTTCTATAGAAAAGGGTATCTTACATTTACTGTTATAACATATTTGGTAACAAAGCATCAACAACAAAGGACGTTTCTGCATTGGTTACAGCTAGGGGTAACATGGTCTATTTCCCTCCAATCTCTTCTTTTAAGAATCTGGAGCCAACCCACTAGCCAAAAGTTTTTCAGAGGTAGCTCCAGATTCTCAGAGAAATGGATTCTTACAGAATCTGGAGCAGAAGCTGAAAATGAGAATCTGGAGCTCTGCCAAACAGGCCCTTAGAGTGGGTTTTTTTGCTGCGGCTAATATTTTTTAGTCCTAGTGTGAATGTTTGTACGAACGAACTGAATGCTGATACCTCGTATCGAAAATATTATCGTAATAAGCTGTTTCAAAAAGACGACAGAGAAATTGATCTATTTATTTATTCAAAGGAAAACCATAAATCGTAAATTATAAGCTGAAAAGAAGGCACGTTTAGTCTTGTTGGGTTGATCTCGGCTAACTAACCCCGAGATTTCAGGGAGGCAACTCCACCACTCGCGCCATGATCGAAAGCGCCACTAACCCGTCTTGGTTTCGGTCCCGGTCACCATAGCGCCATATAAAAAAGGGGATTCGGCAGGTTCTTTATCAGGTTGTTCTAAGGCCACAAAATCCCACACAAAACCCGATCTATAACGGAGCGCTATGGTGAACGAAGGTCGAGCCCTCTCCGTCCCGTCCACGGTTTCAGCGACGCCGGCCGATCTCCTTCACGACGTCGGTCACCTCAGCATCACCGACCTCCTCTCACGACATCTCCGGTTTCGGGTATGTTTACGCTTCCGCACTAATGTTAATGCGAGGTGTTCATGATTAGAGCCTAGGATTAAGACTAATGTTTATGTATATACTTAGATTAAGATCAACATTTGGTATCAGAGCCACCTAGGCTTGTCTAGAACCCTAAATTAAATTCCCCGAACTCGGATCTAGAGTTTTTGGATTTAAGATTAATGTTTAAGGCTCGGTCTTAGAAATTAGAAGGAGGTGATTCAAGAAATTATGCAAAAACCCTAATGAAAAATACCCAAAACCCCCAAATCCAACCCTCCCGAACCCTAAATCCACAAATCAACCGGACAAAAAAAATTAAGATCGGGGCGGAAAAGACTTACGGTTTGGATCTCCTCACGCCGCCACCGATGCCGCCTTACGCCGCCGTCGGTGCCGCTCTCCGGGCAAGAACCGCGCTGCCGTCGCCGCGCTTCGCTCCACGTGGGCACCGCCGCCGACGCTGCCTCTCCTCGCGCGAGCGCCGCCGCGCGAGTGCTGCCGCCGAACGTCGTGCTGTTGCATCCCGCGAGCGTGCCGCCGCGTGCCAGCGATGCCGTGCTGCCGCTCCACGTGGGCGCAGCGTGCGCCGCCGCTCGCCTCCGTCGCCGCGCTGCGCGGGAGCCGCCGCTCCGCTTGGGCGCGCCGTCATCCGCTTCGGTTTTTTTTTCGGGAGGTCAAGGGTTGAATGGCTAGGGTTAGGGTTTTCGGGAGGCTGTATACCCTCCGCGCGCGCGCTCAGCCGTTGGATTAAGATCGGACGGCGCACGCGGATGCTCTGAGCTTCCGATGCTTTTGCTGGGCCGCGCACGTGCGTACGCGTCCTCTAGGCAGGCCGCGCCGACGTGTTTTTGGGCCATGCGGGTAATGTAGGCCGCGGGCATTAGCTGGGCCGCGCGCACGTTGAGTGGGCTGCCGCGCGCATTGCATTTTTGGGCATCGAGCGAAGTATTTGGGCCGTGCGGGCGAATTTGGGGCTGTCCGCATTTTTGGCCCGTGCGGGTTTTTTCTCCCGTGCGGGAGTCTTTTGGGCCGAGCATAATTTCGGTCGTGTGCAATTTTTGTGGGCCGTGTGCATATGATATGGGCCGGTTTTCTTTTGGGGCTGGCTGAAGTTATGTTTTTTTTCCTTTTTACAGTGCATTTTCTTATGATTTATGTCTACTTTTGTGCACTGTCTTTTAATTTTTTTTTCAGTGGCCCAAAATTTAATGTATCTTTACCATATTATTATGTATAATATCTAATTAAAATTGAACCAACGGGATATTTTAATTTTGAGATTTTATGATTAATTTTGGCATTATGTATACATATGGTTATATTCTGACCAACGTTGTTTATAATCATATGTCGCCATATTATTATGTTTTGTCTCTAATTAAAATTGAACCAACGAGATATTTTAATTGGAGATTTTTATGTTTTTGGCATTATGTATGCATATGATTACATTCTGACCAACGTTGTTTGTAATCATGTGTCGCCATATAAAATTATTGAGTTCCTTTTCATTTTCTGCCCAACGGTGATATGAATTGGAACTGTATTTTGCATGTTATTAATCAGACCAACGTAGGGTTAATTACATGAAATATATATTTATGATATTTCTATGTTTTGCCCTATATTTTGAAATTTAGCACTTAATGCATCAAACGTTGCCGCCATAAAGAATGAATTCATGTTGTCCTTGATGTTTTTGACCTTGACTATACCTTAAGGGTAGCCGTTCCCATTCCTCCCACCGAAGGTGAGGAGAATTATGATGAGAAAAAGAAAATTTATGAGGCCTATGCTAAAAAAAAGGGAGCGGTCTGACCGCTTATCATTAATGATTATGAAGACCTCTATTTCAGTTAGGATTAGGGGAGCAATCCCCAATTCCGAAAATGCTAAGGAGTACTTGGCTTCAATCGAGGAGAAATTAAAAGGTTTCACTAAAGTTTATGCCAGTACTTTAATTCAGAGGATCTTAACCACTAAGTATGATGGGTCCGGCAGCATAAGAGAGCATATCGTGATGATGACCGATATGGCAGAAAAACTCAAGGGCATGGACATGGCAATATCTGATGGTTTCCTTGTCCATTTCATTATGATATCTCTTCCTTCTGAGTACACGGCTTTTAAGATTAATTACAATACTAAAAAAAAGGAGCATGAGCGATTTGATCGCCATGTGTGTCCAGGAGGAAGAGAGAATAAGAACAGAAAAGAAGGATTTTCGCTCTTCATATTGGTGGCTCTAACAAAAGGAAGTTCTAAGGAAACTTCGAATTTAAGAAAAAAAAAGCTGCAATTCTCCCCTAATTCAGACAAGTCGAGGCCTAAAGTGCACAATGCACCTAAGCCTCATGTTGCTCCCGTCGGAGCATCTAAAGGGGGAATGTCTTTTCTGCAAGCAGCCAGGGCATTTACAGAAAGATTATGTGTGATGCTAAGCGTAAAAATATTGATGAGACTTCTTCGAAACTGTGGCACTGTCGTTTTAGGCCACATTTCGAGGGGGGAGAATGAAGCGTCTCATTAAAGAAGAAATTCTCCACACCCCTTAGATTTCTCTGACTCATACCACTGCATTGATTGCATTAAAGGAAATTATGTTAAGCAAATAAAGAAGGGAGCTACTCGCAGCACAGGACTCTTAGAATTAATTCATACTAATGTTTGTGGTCCTTTTCCTGTGACTTCTCCCGTTATGGTTATATCTTTTCCAATTAAAGATCGATCTGAATCACTTGACAAATTTAAGGCTGAAGTTAAAAATCAGCACAACCTAAGAATTAAAGTGGTAAGATCCGATCGTGGGGGAGAATATTATGGAAGACATGCCTCTTATGGACAAATTTTTGGCTTTTTCGCTAAGTTCTTTCAAGAAAATGGCATCGTTGCCCAGTATTCTATGCTGGGCGAACCTTAGCAGAATGGTGTAGCTGAAAGACGTAACCGTACACTTATGGATATGGTACGGAGTATGCTTAGCCATTCTAGTTTATGAATTGGCTTGTGGATGGAAGCACTAAAGACAGCCGCACATATTCTTAATCGGGTTCCCAGTAAATCAGTGCCTAAAACACCTTATGAATTATGGACTGGGAGGAAACCGAGTATGAAATATTTATGAGTGTGGGGTTGTCGTGCTGAAGCTGAGTTATTTAATCCACACATTGGGAAATTAGACCCTAAGACAGTAAGTTGCCATTTTATTGGGTACCCTGAGAGATTCAAAGGGTATCGCTTTTATTGTCCTGATAGGATAACTAATTTTGAAGAAAAAGGCACACTGTGTTTTTTAGAAAATAACGAGGACCTGAAGCCCAGGAAAATAGATCTTGAGGAGAAGCGGTTTTATGTTCCTGCACCGCTCATCCCAGAGACCTTTATTCCTGTGCCTCAGGAGGTTGCACCTCCAGTAGAGAATACTGTTGTTGCACCCACTGTTGAGGTCTCTGAAATTCCTGATGTTATACCTAATGAAGAGCCCCAGCAGTCTCCTGAAATAACTAATGAACCTATTAGAAGATCACAGCGGGAGAGAAGATCTGCCATCCCGAATGATTATGTTGTTTATATGAATGAGGATGTTAATGATATAGGGAAGGTAGGCGATCCCACCTCTTATAAAGAGGCCATAATGAGTGAACATTCTTCTAAATGGCTTGAAGCCATGGAGGATGAACTAAAGTCTATGAGCACTAATGATGTATGAGACTTAGTAGAAAGTTCTGATGGAGTCAAAACAGTAGGCTGTAAATGGGTCTACAAAACTAAGCGTGACTCTAAGGGAAATATCGAAAGGTTCAAAGCAAGGCTCGTAGCAAAAGGCTTCTCACAAAGAGAGGGGATTGACTATAATGACACCTTTTCTCCTGTCTCAACTAAAGATTCATTCAGAATTGTTATGGCACTTGTAGCTCATTATGATTTAGAGCTGCATCAGATGGATGTTATGATGGAATTTCTTAATGGCGACTTGTAAGAGAATGTTTACATGACTCAACCGGAAGGTTTTGTCGTGGAAGGCAAGGAGCATATGGGATGTCGACTTAAGAAATCAATTTATGGCTTAAATCAAGCATCGAGGCAGTGGTACCTCAAATTCGATAAGATAATGAGTTTTGAATTTAAGGAAAATGAAGTTGATAACTGCATGTATGTTAAGTTCATGGGGAGTAAATTCACCATCTTAAGTACTTTATGTGGATGATATCTTATTGGCCAGCAGCGATAAGGATATGTTGTTTGAGACCAAGAGATTGCTTTCACCTAATTTTGATATTAAGGATCTCGGTGATGCCTCTTATGTTCTTGGCGTTGAAATTCATCGAGATAGGTCCGAAGGAATATTAAGTTTATCTCAGAAGGCATACATTGACAGAGTACTGAAGAGATACAATATGTATAAGTGCTCTGGCTCGCCTACTCCTATTGTTAAGGGCAATAAGTTTGGGACATTTCAATGTCCAAGGAACCAATATGAAACTGATCAGATGAAGTCGGTTCCTTATGCTTCAGCTGTCGGAAGCGTTATGTATGCTCATGTATGTACACGCCCTGATTTAGCTTTTGTAACCGGGATGTTTGGCAGATATCAGTCAAATCCAGGACCGGACCACTGGAAAGCCGTTAAGAAAGTTTTGCGCTATATGCAAGCTATTAAGCATTTCATGCTCATATTTAAGTTTTCTGATAACCTTGAAGTTATTGGTTATTCAGATTCAGATTTTGCGGGATGTGTTGATATTAAGGAATCCACGTCAGGTTATATCTTCACACTTGCTGGAGGAGCTATCTCGTGGAATAGCTCCAAACAAACCCTTACGGCATCTTCAACGATGCAAATTGAGTTTGTGGCATGTTATGAGGCTACCGGGCTGGCTGTATGGCTTAAGAACTTTATCCCGTGACTTAGAGTGGTAGACAGCATCTCTAAACCACTCACCTTATACTGCGATAACGAACCCGCAATCTTTTATGCAAATAACAACAAGTCAAGCGGTGCTGCCAAACACATTGACATTAAGTATCATGTTGTGAAAGATAGAATCCAGGATTAAACCATAAGTATCAAGCATATTAGTATTAAGTTAATGCTTGCGGATCCGCTTACTAAAGGCTTACCACCCATTATTTTTGTGATCATGTTGCCGGCATAGGTTTATTGGAAAGCCTCTGATTCTGGATAAAAAGGACCTTAAAGCAAACCAACTCCCATTAAGTATAATGAATATCCATTTCGAGATAAGATAGTACACTATAGGTACTGGGGTTGTATGGCACTTCATTGGCTATACAACACATTGCCTTGGTATGCTATTTTATCGAGAATGGGCTTATGATGTTAGCCTTACGATCAAAGGAGAGAATGTTGGGTTGATCTCGGCTAACTAACCCCGAGATTTCAGGGAGGCAACTCCACCACTCGCGCCATGATCGGAAGCTCCACTAACCCGTCTTGGTTTCGGTCCCGGTCACCATAGCGCCATATAAAAAAGGGGATTCGGCAGGTTCTTTCTCAGGTTGTTCTAAGGCCACAAAATCCCACACAAAACCCGATCTATAACGGAGCGCTATGGTGAACGAAGGCCGAGCCCTCTCCGTCCCGTCCATGGTTTCAGCGACGCCGGCCGATCTCCTTCACGCCGTCGGTCACCTCAGCATCACCGACCTCCTCTCACGGCATCTCCGGTTTCGGGTATGTTTACGCTTCCACACTAATGTTAATGCTAGGTGTTCATGATTAGAGCCTAGGATTAAGACTAATGTTTATGTATATACTTAGATTAAGATCAACAAGTCTTAGTTAAGCAAAGAGAGGGAGTCTCGGTGAGTTAGAAAGGAATCCGAGACTAAGCGTGCTAAAAGCACGGCTTTGCGCATGGCAAAGCGTGCCGCACGGCAGACGTGCCATGTAGCACCCGGGCGTGGGCGTTGGGCTCGCTGGCATGCTGCGCGACACGAGGGCGGGAGGCCGGTGGCGCATCGCATCCATCTCGTCAGCGCCTGGGACATGAACGGTTGGGGCGTCTGGATTCGATCGGAGGATGCCTATTGGAAGGAGGAGGCTGCGGTTCGGAGATGGTACCCGGAAAGATCGGACAATTGTGCCTGTGTCCACTAGCTGTTGTTCTAATAGGCTTTAAGCTTAAGTTTTTAGTTTTTTATTTTGTTTTTTTTCTAATTTTTTGTTTTTTATCTTATTCATTTATATTATTCGTGATGATGTATCTTTTTTCTTTTTCCTAATTTTTAAATTTAACTATACTGAAAAAGTTAATAATAGGTACAATATAAAAATAAGTCTAAAACATTACTAAACAGTAAAATAAGATTTATTCTTAAGTCCAAATTCATTTATATCATTCGTGTTGACGTATCTTGTTTCATTTTCCTAATTTTAAATTTAATTATACTGAAAAAGTTAATAACAGGTACAATATAAAAATAAGTCTAAAACATTACTAAACAGTAAGATAAGATTTATGCTTAAGTCCAACAGAGAACTGGCTTAAAAGTATCCTTATGTGGCTAAGTGCCTGACGGTGGGTCCCGCGTGTCAATGCTCGCCGTCCTATTCAAGGTGGTACAAGGGTCTTGCCAGTAGGAGCCACCACCATTATTGTTCTTTTTTTCTCGTTATCTTGTTGGAGCTGGAAAAGGACAGAGGGGTAGAATGGTCTTTTTCGATAACTTTCTTGATGGATAGAATTTGACGGTGGTGGAGGAAACAAACGACAGCGTACTGGGCAAGTGGCAAAATCAAGAGAGTGCATCTTTCACCGGCGTATCAAAGAGTGTCATTTAGCAAAAGAAAATTTTCTGCCGAAAATATAGAAACCTTGGCTGATCTTGAGGCTACCTTGTGAATCGTGATAGTAAGATACCACACTGACCCTGCATTGATCTTTTTGAGTGGAATCGTGACCGAGTGCCGCGTGTGAGCCTGTGGTAGACCAGTTGTGCCCTAAAAGGGTGCACTCCGGAGTTTAACATCATACGTACCATTACCATTATATAAAGGCCACAGAAGTACAAGTCGTCTGCATGCCCTAGCTGTTCATATTTTTCACTTAAAAAATATGTGGAGTTAGCTATCATGACTAATGACTCATTAGCATAAAACAAGAACCATATAATATGCATTATACGCAGTAGATGCTAGAAGCCTAGAATTGAAGTTAGTGGTGACAAAGTGTCAGGGTACTCATGAGTTGCACATCGACTAGAATGATTCCATAAGGTGGAAAAGCAAAGACAACATTACGTTTGAAATGCCTTTTATTACGTGCCTTTTCATTTTGGTTTAACCACCCCTTCTTTTTGTTCGTTCCAAAGGACTAAGAAAATATTCGTGTACTTTTCAAAACAAAACATCACTACCAGATTTTTCATTTGTACTTTTCAAAACAAAACATCACTACCAGATTTTTTATTTGTACTTTTCAAAACAAAACATCACTACCAGATTCGTGTACCCTCGTATCATTTGTGCTGATTTTTTTTTGGCCCTGATCAATATGGCTTTAGCTTCTGGTTTCAGCTTATTTTTGCACTATTCATAAATTTCGTCTTTTTCTGAACTTTTAGCTTTTTTTTGAGTTTTTTTACCGGTTCTTTTTTTCCTCGTATTTGTTTACATTATACGTGTTGGGCTAATATGTTTTTTCTATTTTTAAATTTTTTTAAATTTAATTATGGTAAATAAGCCTCTGTCAGCTACAGTGCTTTTTTCAGCCAGCTACAGTGTTTTCAGCCATAAGCCATGAGGCTTTCAGCCGAACCGATCAGCTTTTTTATGGTTTTTAGGTTCAACTTCTCCTAAAATCGAAACAAATGGGCGGTTTTCAAACGGCTTTTCGAACCAAAAATCATATATACTATTTACATCGGTGTTTCCGCTGTCTCAAAAAAAGCAGACAAAAGTCATCAGCCGTAGCCAAAGTTGCCGTTCCAAACAGCGATAGCTTTTGGTTTCCAGAAGCCAAAAGCCGTTAGGAATGCGTAGCTTCTTAACGCTGTTTTTTTTTCTCTTTTTTAATTATCCGTAGAGATATAATCGTGTTTTTCATTTATTTTTCTTTTCATTAAATATCTCAAAAAAACTATATCTCAGGAAAACTAACAGTCCTACTATGCCATTGCAGTCAAAAATAAAAAACCATGTCACTTTTAAACATGACCAAAGTCATCAACAGAGCCATTGGGTGGTTCTTTTGGGTTGAGGATTATAGCGTATGATTGTAGTTTTTAAATTCTGACATGTTTGTGAGAAGTATACAGAGGAAAATAGTCGCACAAGATTTCGAATTTGGCCAGTACAGCTGGATTTGATACAGTTTGTATTATAATTTATCTTTAAATCTTGCCTTAAAAAAATACACCGTTTAATATTGAGTTACTGTAAAAAAAATAGAAACCAAATTCTAAGCATAAGCAAGAAATAAAATACTGAGCTGACCTCGGCCGCAGTTAGAAAACAGAGCCATTGTCTTATGCCACACACCACCAGGTCCAAGTCAGAGCTCTACAAGGCCGATTCTAGGTTTGTTTAAAAAGCATCTTCTTCCAGCACTACTCGGCCCATGCCCAGATCACCAGCTTCATTTCTTACGATGAAAAACCTCAGCCTCCCGAGCTTGACTCCCCATGAAAAGCGCCGTCAAAAGCTGGCCTTAATCGTAAAATCACTTTTGGCCTGGCACGAAAACGAGTGTTTCATGCACCGTGGTGCCTAGGCACCAATATCAATACCCGTTGATTTGCTTCGAGATTCGCAACGTTTGATGTGGATATCTTCATATACCCATAAAAAAGTATATTTGAGATGTCAAACTCCGAAAAAATTTAAATTCAACTTCAGTTTAATTAGTTTGAACTATTTTTATGGTATATACTCACTGTAGTTGCATTGAACTCAAAAGTAGTTCAAACTAATTTGAACTGAGTTCAAAACTTACTTAACATAAATATATCAAGAGTATAAAACATTTTCATACCCAAACTCAAAAAAATTATCAATCATACACGTGTATCGGATGTTGGTGCCTAGGCACCATGGTGCCTTATGTAATTTTCCTATATATATATATATATATATATATATATATATATATATATATATATATATATATATATATATATATATATATATAATTGCAGTTGAAGGTGTATCAAGCTCGTCGGGTTGGGTCGACCCAATGGCCCATCCTAGTTCGTCTGCTTTATCCCTAATGCAAGGTCCATGTATGCTAAAATGAAGCACCGATTCGGTGGGAAGTGAACCACCAATTAGCTGTATCCCTAAATTGAAGACATTTTCGTGGCTGACGGTGAAAAATAGACTTTTGCGATAGTTGAGAAGGATAATATATCAGGTGCAATCTGCCTTTAGGGTGTAATAATGCAATCCGGAATTGTTGAGGGCACCAAATCAACAAGAAAAGTTTTGAAAAAAAAAAGGTTTCTGCACTTAATTCCCAATTTGCACTACCCATATATAAAATTTCAAATTCATTCCATGCTATGAGTAAGAAAAGGAGAAATTTATGACAAATGATAAATCAAAAGGAAAATGAAAAAAAGTAAAAAGACATGTTATTATTCACAACAAACTTACATTTTCGGTTTTTTCTAACACGCTTTAAGTTGAAAGCTCAAAGGGTTCCATAACACACTACTACGTCATCAATTTTTCATAATTTTTAATGCCAATTTGGTACCAAGATTGAAGCTGGATTGCACCATTACAGCAGAAAGACGGGTTGCACCTGATACATTGCCGAGAAATGCAGAGATGAAATGGTTCAGATTTTTTTAAAGTAAAGCCAAGAAAATTTATCACTTTTGATATACAGATTTTCTTCAGGGAGGGGGGGATCACTGTATAACTTGTAGCGAAGCATCAATTCCTCAATTAAAAAGAAGCAAGAAAGCATCAAGGGTAAGACATGGGGAACCCATATCTATTGGCATAAAGTGACTGCCATTTAGCCAAGTGTGAAATAGGAGGATCATGTAAACAACTCCAGCATTACTAGCGGCAGAATTTCCGTTTGGAATCAACTCGACTTTGGCTTCTGACTTATTTTTCACTATTCATAAGTTTCGTCTTTTTCTGAACTTTTAGCTTTTTGTTGAGCTTTTTTGTCGGTTCTTTTTTTTCCCGTATTTGTTTGTATTATATGTAATGGGCTAACATATTTTTTTTTATTTTTTATTTTTTTTAAAAATTTAATTATGTTAAATAAGCCTCTGTCAGCTACAGTGCTTTTTTCAGCCAGCTACAGTGTTTTCAGCCATAAGCCACGAGCTTTTCAGCCGAACCGATCACCACAACTCACACATCGCATTTTTTTTCAGTTCAGAAAACGGGAGAAAAGGAAACAAGACAGCATACTATGTCTCCGTTCAAAAAGAAAGAAAAAAAATGCACACTATTTCACTAGAATTATCTAACAATGTGAAGTTCCAGGGAAGATGTTATAACACAGGAGGCATACCCCTTTTTTTTTCCTACAATTCTAAACAACCGAGACATTCACAATTTGGCTGCTGAGTGTGGGGTTTTAACTAAAACTGAAATATTACCATAAGCTGCTTCTTGTTGTACATCAATGTAATCATAACTCTTCAAGGCCTACATGAAGAATCAAATTGCCATCAAAATAGAAACCCAACACCAGCCCCAGAAAGGAGTACACCTGCAGCTGTGCAAACTAACTATATAGCAGTGAGCCTGTGATATGTCAAAACAAGACACTAGCTTCAGTTATCAAAGTTACCAATGTTTCGAAAAATATCCGCGCAGCATGTTTTCTTGATCTCCCTTCTAATATTCTGTTCAATCTGAGCTTACCGGGTTGATCTTTAAAAGTACTGTGCCAGTCCTGCAAGGCAATATGACAGAGAAAAAAAAAACAAAATATGCAACTGAACAAGATGAAGTAATCTTCACTCGAAATAGAGCACTACCATGAAAAATTGCATTGCCTTGTCCTAGCGGACATGCTTCCCAATCCTGTGCCCCCAGTACCTGCACCTGACATCTCTCCACAGGTTATCTTCATCAGATTCTTCGTTGAATGGAAACGGAGATGGCTCAGGCACTGGCTGAGGTGATGGAACATGTTCTGGTGGATTCCATTCAACATCAGAGGGATGTCAGGGGAGCTCAGGTGCTATATCTGTTGGTGCATCCAGTGGCGGACCCAGGATTTGAATCCAGGGTATGCCTAACTAAAAAATTATTATCCAATGTTGATATAATCTAATACAAAAATTCGGTAAACGGTTCGGTAAAAAACATAATATATCTAAAAGATCTCATAATACCTCAAATTCAACAAATAAGTTCGAAATTTGCATAACTGATAATATAAATTGTTCAAATGTAATATAAGGTCTTACATAAATAGAAGATTGCAACACTAGTTTAAGGCTTTTGCTTTCCGCTTCTTCATGGCCATGAAAGTGTGAACTATGTCATCCTCGCTGACATTGGAGAAGATATCACGTTCAATAAAAGTGACCAAACAATCATTCAATAACTGATCACCCATTCTATTTCTCATCTTATTCTTCACTAGACACATTGCAGAGAATACTCTTTCAACAGTTGTTGTTGCCATCGGTAAGATCAATACCAATTTGAGGAGCAAGTACACCAAATCATAAAGATCATGCTTCTTTGTTTCAACAAGCTTAATAGAGAGCTCACCAAGATTGTTCAGGCCTTTGAATCTATCATCCTCTCTCATATTATCAATATATGTATCAAGTTGTAGTTCAAGTTTCATGAGATCAGAGCTTGCAATGTCTTTGGGATAAAAACTTGCAAGTCTAAGTATTTTTTGTGCATCAAAAGAGGCAAATGAATCGGAGGGGTTGAATGCCGACATACAAAGAAGCAACTCCATACTAACCTCATCAAACCGATTCTCAAGCTCTTGATGAACTCTATCAATGACACCAATATATACCTCTCTTCTATAGTGGTCATCAATTGTTTGTTCAGGGTAAAAACGATGAGATCTTCCATAAGGTTCATATTTAGCATCCATTGCAGGAACATCAATAGAATATTTGATGCAAAATGATGTAACCTTTCCTAAGAAACCTTCCCACCCATTAGACCTCATCTGTTGCATTCTTTTCTTTGCCAAACCCACAAGTGTCATCGCATTAACAATATCTTGGTCTCTCTTTTGCAAAGAATTAGACAACTCATTTGTGTAACCAAGAATGACAAGCATCAAGTGTGCATTGAAAATAAACTCAAATGTAAGAACCATAGCATGTATGTTAGGCCAATCATCCTTTTGGGTGAGATCATTTCCAAGAGTTATGAGTACTTCCCGGATTGTATCATACATGTCAATGATATGCAAAATAGTTTTGTAGTGAGAACCCCACCGAGTGTCACCGGGCCTAGCCAATCCCATCTCTTGATTTAACCCACTTCCACTTTCTATTTCATCCAAGTCAAGTGCCTTCTTCAATTTTTGAGCTCTAACATCTCGAAGCATATCATGACATTTGCAAGAAACACCAACTATATTCAGTAAGCGTGAAACTTGACCAAAAAAGGTTTGGCAACCAACATTTCCCTTGGCAACAGCAACAAGAACTAACTGAAGTTGATGTGCAAAACAATGCACATAATAAGCAGAAAGAGACTCTTTCATAATCAATGTTTTCAGCCCTTTAACCTCTCTTTCATGTTACTAGCCCCATCATATCCTTGCCCACGAATTTGAGTAAGAGTCGAGTGATGATGTCATGAACCGGGGTAAACACCACCAAGAAGATGGCCGGATGGCGTCGGCGTAGAACGAGAGGGAGAGAGACTATAGATTTAGACGGGAAGAGACTTTGATATTATTCTGCTTGAATGACAATAGCATGCGGTAGCCTCCTTATATAGATGGCTCCCCCTAACAGATGGAATCTAATCCCAATCATATCTCTAACAGATATAGTAACTAATATCATATCTCTAACTATATCTCTAATACACGGAAACCAATCTCTAACTCAAATAGAAACCAATCTCTAATTCCTAATAATAACCCAACTAGGCCTTGGGCCCAAGGCCCACACCCCTGACACTACACCCCTCTCGGACATGCAGCTCGTCCTCGAGCTGCTAGACGGCGGCCAATGGAAGACATTTGATGCCGATGTAGAAGACGAACGGTGGCGGGGTGCTGCAGCAGATGGAGGCGACCGGCCAAATCCAAACAGAACAAGGCTAGACGAAGAGTAGCGCCTTCGGTTATTTAATGCCTGCAAAATAAAAAAAATTGATTTTGATTTTTTTATTTTGATTTTATTTTGATTTTTTTTGCCCTGAACTAATCTATCGGTCGGTTTTAAACCGACCGAGACCCCCTAGGCCACCTCACAAAGTCCAAATGACTCGGGCGGTGGTACTGCAGGAGCGGCGGTTCCGGGCTGGTCGGTGCGGACCGGCGGCCCACGGCGGCGGCTGCGAACGGGCGGAGGAGGCCCGGGCTACGGCAACATCGGCTCGGCGGCGGCTCGGCGGAGCGGGCGGCCCGCGTAGCGGCGGCGGCTCGGGTGGATGTGGTCCGGCGGCGGCGGCTACGACAGGGGCGGAGGTGTGCCGAGCGGCGGCGGCACGGGCGGAGAGGGACCCAGCGGCGGCTGGTACCCGGCACCCGAGGGCGGCGCGGGGAGGCCCAGCCCGGGGACGTCCGGATCTGGAGCGGCGGCGGCGCGCGGCAGAGGAGGCCCAAGCGGTGGTGGCGGCGACGTGCATGACTCCGGGCGGCGAAGGCGACCCGCGACCAGAGACGACGACTCCTCCAGCGGAGATGGCTTGGGCTGCGGCGGATCTGATGTGGTGTTGGTGGAAGACCGGCGGATCGAGACGGCTCCAGTGGCGGCGGGTCTGGCGGCGACCGGATCTGGCGGGGTGGCCCAGGCGTTGGCGGCGGCTGCCCGGGCGGAGGTGACTCGAGCGGTGGCGGTGGGGATCTGCGGATCAAGGTGCCCACGAAATACCGCCGGCGCCGGCGTGGAATCAGCGAACGGCGGCGGCCAACGCAGATGGCAGACGTCGCTGACCAACGGAAGGCTGCCGGTGGTGACCGAAGACGTCTCGGCGGCTGCTTCTTGGCTTTCTCGCCGTCCTCCTTCGGCGGGGTCACGGCTGTGGCCGCCGATGCTGCCTTCTGCTCTTCTTCAACTCCGACCACATCGACGACGAGTTTGACTCTATCGGTGGCCTCGAGCACGTCGAGCAGGTGCTCTGCGGGCGCACCGGCAGCAGCCGGCAAGTCGATGGGGGCGAGGTCCGCCTCTTCCTCCTTGTCGCTAACAGCCGGCAGATCGATGTCTGCCGCCTCCTCTGCTCTACGAGCGGCCTCCTGTTTCGCCTTCTCCCGATCCTTCAAGTACTTCTCGAAGAAGGCATACATGTTAAGGAAGGAGGCCGCCTTCTCTTTGTCGTAGCTGGCCACCTCTTTAGCGTTGGCTTTTATTATGGCCATTGATTCGACGAGAGGACGAGTCGCAGGAAACATGGTAGCAGAAGTCGTGGAAAGGGATCGATTGCTCTGATACCAAGTTGTCATGAACCGGGGTAAACACCACCAAGAAGATGGCCGGATGGCGTCGGCGTAGAACGAGAGGGAGAGAGACTAGAGATTTAGACGGGAAGAGACTTTGATATTATTCTGCTTGAATGACAATAGCATGCGGTAGCCTCCTTATATAGATGGCTCCCCCTAACAGATGGAATCTAATCCCAATCATACCTCTAACAGATATAGTAACTAATATTATATCTCTAACTATATCTCTAATACACGGAAACCAATCTCTAACTCAAATAGAAACCAATCTCTAATTCCTAATAATAACCCAACTAGGCCTTGGGCCCAAGGCCCACACCCCTGACAGATGACTAGTAAGCAAGGACTGAATTGCTGTTTTAAGTTCCAAAGAAGTGGTGCCAGAGACATGAACTACTCCAAGAAACCTCTCACAAACCCTCCCAAGTTTATCAACATAACGCAAGCAAACAGCAAGTTGTTCTTTATATGATATATCACTAGATTCATCAGCTAGGATTGCATAGTGGTCATCCCCAAGTTCTTCAATTATGTATCTAGTGGTTTCAATAGAACATCTAATAATTTGCTTCTGTATGCGAGGGGAAGTCAAAATGCAATTACCTGGAGCATTTTTCAACACCAACTTGTTAACCTCTTCATTATTTCCAGCAAGCCACTTCAAAAGTTCAAGAAAGTTTCCTCTATTGTTAGATTCTTCACTTTCATCATGTCCACGAGAAGCCAATCCTTGATGCAAAAGATACCTCAAACATCTAAGTGAATAAATCAATCTAGCCTTGTACTCAACTCGATCCTTTTCTGACACCTTGACAATGACAATATCAATTTTTGTACCCTTTTTCACAAATAAATTGTATTTGTCTTGAGCAAACTTATGAATAGTTGAGCAACAATGTTTGTCAAGTGCTTTAGCTCCCATGTTCCAATTATGCCACCCATCCATTACAAACTTTCCACTCTCTTTGCCAAACAAATAGCATATGAAGCAAAATGCTGCATCCTTCTCAACACTATATTCAATCCAAGGGTACTTATGAAACCAAATAATACTAAAGCGGCGATCTTTACCATAAATTTTTCTAATGGGGTAATCATAGGCCCAAAGTTGGCATGGACCTTTTAGAATGTATCCTCTTCTAGCCTCATCTTGATCATTGACATCATATCTTGAAATAGGCACCCTTAAGCCTGAATCATGTTCAAGGCAATCAACATTATAAACCAAAGGTGGTTCTTCTTCATTTTGAGTTGGCCCTTCATCCACAACTGGATTTGCAGGTGGTGTTATTACATCTTCACCTGACCCTTCAGTCACCACTACAATTGGAGAATTATCATCTACAGATAGCCCTTTTTCAATTGGAGAATTATCATCTACAATAGGATCAGACGGCTGTTCATATAAAGCTGAAATTGGTGGTGGTGGAGCACAAGATACATTCTTTTTTGCTTCATGTTTCTGAAAAAGCAATGCAATACTTCCGTTCTTCCTCTTCATGCCTCTAGCCTCTCAATTCAGTGCTAATGTGTGTTGTAGATCTAAAAAAACAAATGATCATATTAACTATTTAGCATGTAAAATATTTAGATTTTAGTCTAACAATGCAAGACTATAGCCCAAATTAATGCAGACCGCAGCTAAAATCTAAAATCTAAATTATTAGTCTAAAATCTAAAGTCTAAATTACTAAATTGATAAAAAAAACAAGTAGAGAAAAATTACCCTTAAGCACCCGGCTCCTTTTTCCTCATTTCCCCGGGACCGGGCCGAAGGCTTCGGCTGCTTCGGCAGTCCCTCACTCCCTCTCTCAGTCTCTCGGCCTCTCCGCTCTCCCTAGTCCCTCCCTCCGTCCCTCGCCGCAGGCCCGCAGCTCGCTCAGCTCTCTCGGCCTCTCCGCTCTCCCGACTCCTCCCTCCCGCCGGCCGCCGCCGGGTGCGCCCCGCTCCGCCTCCAACTCCTCCCTCCCGCCGCCGGGCGCCGGGTCACCCCGCTCCGACTCCTCCCTCCCGCCGGCCGCCGCCGGGTGCGCCCCGCTCCGACTCCTCCCTCCCGCCGCCGGGTCACCCCGCTCCCTCGAGGCGGAGGCGGAGGCGCCGAGGCACCGAGGCGGACGCGGACTGGCGGAGGTGGAGGCGGATGGGCGCCGGCGGAGCGGAGGCGGATGGGGCGATGCCGCGATGGGCGCCTGGCGGAGCTGTGGGGCGTTGGGTTAGGGCACCGGGCACGGCCGCATCCGCATGGGAGTTTTTGGGCTGCACTGTTGCAGGGGGTTAGGGCACCGGGCAGCACGGGAATTTTGGGCTCATGGGCTGCACTGTTGCAGGGTAGTCCTGGGCCTATATGGACTACCTGCTGGGCCCGCCCCTGGGTGCATCTGCATTGCCTGCTGGTGACCTTGGGGGGACATTTGGTGTCCCAGCAACCCCATTATAAGGCTCATCATAGGTAGAATCAGAATTGGAAGCATTTATAGTAGGGTAGTTTCTCCCATGAATTCCATGCAGATTGGTGCAAACCCCCTGCAAACAAGCAATCCTATGCCACTGATAGCTTTCATGACATTTGGAACTAATCTACATAGATGTGGAATCACAGGAATATATCAGAGGTAAATTCCATCAGCAATCCTGGCCCCTCCAGGATCTTCAATCTTGTCTATTTACAATTTTGCATAGGAAGGTCTAGTACAGTCGACAATTTCTACTTTCTGGTAATCCCTTTTTTTCATCAGAAAACAAGTTCCACAAAAGTATAGTTATGTAGGTTTTGTTTGGTTGTTGGCCACCAATGCTAAGTCAATATTTGGTAGTGGCCAAATGTGTGGCATAAAGCCAAGTTGGGTTGTTTGGCTTGAAGCCAACAGAGAAAATTAACCAAACTTTTTTGAAGGACAGTTGAGATTGGAAGGTGGTTATCTAAATTTTGGCAGACAGGATTTGAACTTTTCTCTTGGGCAAAAAGGTAGCCAACTTTTGTTGCCATGCTAATTTTTAGCCATGAAGCAAACAATGGCGAAGTCAGGCAGACAGAAAATTTGGGTTGGTTGTTTGCCTGTTTCAGATGTCAACCAAAACACATTCCTAGCCATCTTAAGCCTGCTAAACACTACCTAAAAACTGAGAGAATGGAGTGGTTGATAGCTTAGTGTTCTGAACAGTACCTTGCTCAATGTAAGATGCTGGTTGACAGGATATCAAATTGTTCAAAAGCCACAAAAGACACAAATATACTTAATCCACATATGAATGCATTATTTGTATCATTAAGATGAATTACTGGATTAGAGCTTAATTGAAATTCTTAGCTGTGGTATGAAACTTGCATGTAAAATTTGAAGTTAGGCAAGATAAGTAATCTTGTAGCAGATGAGGGATATCTGGTTATATTTACACAAGAATATTCTCTTACAGTCAAGATAAGTTTTATGGAAGATGCTATCTTTTTGGCAAGTATTGTTCAATTTGTAAATGCTCAAGCTGCCTGAAGGACCTTCCTCTTGCAAAGCAGATCAGGCAGTTCATCATCTTCAATTTGTTTCTTCATATAGCTGTGCAAGAGATTAAGTTTAATCACCAATATACATGAAAAAAGTACCTCAGGAAATCATACTAACATGGCATAGCTTGTTACTGATGTTTTATGCAGTAGCAAAGCAAAAATAGATAGATGTGAACTACAATTATTGATAGAATGAGTTAACCTAGTAAGAACTTCCATAGTTGCTAAATAACTCATTCATGGATAAGATGACCAGGATACCCTGGAGCTATGCACAGAATTTTGACAGTAAAAATCTCGGTCAGAACTCAGAACTACTCTGTAGCATGCTTGCTAAATTCTCTAAAAAAGAAATCACATGTAGTGTTCGTAAAAATGATGGTCCAATCAATTAATTGCATGTGATATCAATGTATTTAATTTTTATATGTAAAAATTGATCCAGAATCATTCCCACTGCCACGAAAATTGTGGCTCAAATGGTTTTCCTTGCTAACACTAAAAGTTTTTGCATGACCAGAAATTACCATGGTTACCAACTTTCCAATAAAGCATTATTTCGTGACATAAAACTAATAGTTGGTGAAGAAATGCACACATAAAAAAGTAGAAGCTTTATTTAGTCATGAACCATATCTAAATCCAACATGATATTGAACTCACATTCCTCATAAACTTAATAAAAAAAGGTAGCCAAATTAGGCTGCAGCCGAGAGGAGTCAGTGAGTCACAAAATATGTTAAGAGATTCACCCCCCAACGACGAAATTAAGAAACAACTTTCTTTACAAAAATGTGCAACTGAAAATAATGCATATCAAAGAGATGACAACGCACCCATATAGAGAGCATGATAGGCACACCTTCAACAACAAGGCGCTTTATCAAATAAGAAGCTTGAACCGTTGCTTCCTGTTTGTCTGAGGGCATTATTCATGTAACGCAGCACAAGAGATGTTTTCCCTACTCGCCCTGTAGCAAGGGAAAATAGCATAACAGTATTAAAGGAACTAGGGCCAGTTTATTCTAACTTAAAGCTCAGGCCTATCAGTAAGATAAGTTTAAGGGCCAACTGGTCAGTCGATATGTTATCACACAGCTTAAACGCCTCTTCCATAGAAAAGCAGAAACCAATGAGAGTAGCTTACAGGGCTTATGGGTTTGCTAGGGCTCATAAGCTAAGCCTAATAAGTCTGTCTATAGCCACAAGACAATCACAGTATCACACTGCTCGTTTGTCTAGTAAGTAATAACACTAATGCATAACTAAGAGTCCATAGCACCACGCCCCCATCATATTTTAGACGATAATACCATATTATCATGCTACCTGCTAGTCTCAGCCGGATTTCTTCTTGCCATGCCTATCCGTAATCCGTACCCACTTCCCAACAAATATACCAAAAGAAGCTTGTACTGCTCTTCCTTCGAAATCCCTTTAGGGCTTGTTTGGATGCATTGTGATACGATTCAATCCCTTCGGATGGATAGGGGATTTGAACTAAAATCCCTTCCAATATGAAAGGATAGGGTCTAATCCTTCCCTATCCAAACAAGCCCTTACAATGTAATACACAACTTTGTCACCAAATTACCGAAATGCCTTCATCATTTAATCATATAAGTCCAGTCCATATCCTAACCCCACTGTCCCCACCACTGCTGCTAGCGCTAATCCTCTTTCTATTACATAAGAAGAGCAATTGTCAGTTTATTTCACTCTTAGCCCACTCAATCTCTCACCCCACAAACCGCGCCACACCTTCAGGTAAATGATCCGCTAAAATCGCAGCTACCAACACACGAGGCACATTATCGTATCAAATCATCCATCAATTCAGCATAAGGTACACAACTACACGCCTAGAACTGCACGGGGGTAAGACGTAAACCCTAGACTGTTAATAGCACGCACTAAAAGGGGAAGAACACAGACAGAGAATAAGCGCGATTTGCCCGAATCTCGCAGTGACTCGCTGTTGTGAGCTAAACGCAAGCGGAGGATCGTGATCCGGCGCAAATGCTCGCGGCTCTGACAAGGGGAAGGATTGGGGATCGGAAGGGGGCCCATACCGTCGCCGAGGAGGACGAGCTTGAAGAAGAGGCTGGGCGGCCTCGAGCCCACCGGCGGCGAGAGGTGGAAGCCTCCAGGAGCCTCTAGATTCTAGAAGCTTCCAGAACCCCCCTGATCGGCTTGCTTAGGAGAAGTGGGCGAGGGGAGAGTGGAGGAATCGTGGAGTTGCAACCTGCACGTGTGCGGGCCAGGCCGCCCAAAACGGGTACGGGCTACGGTAGTCTTAATGGGTTGGTCCTCCTCAGTTCGGGCTCAGGCCACTCAGGCCCGGTTATTTGCGCCGCACAACACGGCCGACTACTGCCTACTAGGCCTAAATCCAAACCCAGCCGGTCTTAAACTTATGGCCAGACTGGGCTGGATCAAAACCGGGCCTTAGGGCCCTATTGAATTTTTTGGAACTTTTTCCTCTAAGAAAGGGAATTATTAGGAACTATTCGACTCCTCTCTTTTCAAACACGCCCTTAGTGATTAAGGGTATCTTCTTTCCAGTTAGTAAAAACTGATTTTGGGTTTTCTACAGAAATTACTTTCAAACGGAATATCTTTTCAAGATAAGATTTATAAGTTGGTTGTAGTACACACTATAATAACTTCATTTATATCGGTGAAAAACCGTATGTGAGTTTCTGTTACTCCGTGCTTTCTCTAATGAACAACCTAAAAGTCATAAGTCGCAATCAAAAGCTATAAACCAAAGTCAAAAAGAACATACCCTAAGGAGACCCATAACCATTGCTTAAGGAAAGGCTTCGGTGCTAAGTAACATGCAAGCTTTGGAAATCTTTACTGCAACTTTTAATTCTATTTCTTTTTGCATTGGTAGAGGTTCACTTATGTTTATTTTTGTCTAGGTATTTGTTTTGTCTTTGTATTTTATAGGGTTCACAAAAGTAAATTTATTTCTTTATAGGTAGTATAATTCTTAATTTCAGCCTCCATCCTTCTAAACAAAAACGACACAATACAAAGGTGGACTATGGATCAACATCGAAAGGCCAAAATATGTGACTGAAATATAACAAAATAGTCAACCCAAAAAATGATAAGCACCGTTCTCTCTCTAGAAAAAGAAAGGAAGAGTTCATCTAAAAAAAAAAAGAAAGGCAGACACGCAGATAGGATCCTTGCTTTCCTAATATGCCTTTCCTATTGTAAAAAAAAGTATTTGTGGCAAAAATGAAAATAAACACAAGGTTAAGTTAGCAATAGCGTTGAAGAGGTCATAATAATTTCAAACAAGTATATTTAGCTATTTGTACAAAACAACCTCAGCAACCATTTTAAATTCCGGAGATAATTTCAATGTTAGGACAATAGAAAATGGGTCAATATTAACTATACCCCATCAAAAATCTAATACTCGTATTAACTAAACTGAGTCAAGGAAGGCGCAAAGCCGCCAGTTCTTTAGTATTTTCCAAGGCAACATGTATGTGCACTTTGCCCTCGGTCCAGTCAACCTTGTTGTTCTATCTTCTATGGTGGTGTTTGTGTGTCGTCTTGTTCAGCTCTGAGCCTCTGAGCACCACGACGGCCATCTGCTTGCTAATCACTAGGAAAACTCCCTAATCGAAGGAGACCTAAACGCTGTTGTTGTTTATGTCCTTTTCTTCAACAATACTTTCTCTGATAATGTATGGACTCCTAATTTGACCACTGATTTCCAAGAACATCTCTCAAGTTTTCCTGATTAACTTTTATATTACTAATTACACTATATATATATATATATATATATATATATATATATATATATATATATATATATATATATATATATATATATATATATATATATATATATATATATATATTGACGTCAAAGAAATACTACCGTTATGGTGTGCACTTTTCTTGACCAAGATACCACACCTTGTGAGATTCTTCTGTTGCCTTCTTCCATTGATCTCTCCGTATTAGGTTCATTTCTTCACTCTTCGATCTCTCTCACCGGCTGATTCTATTGTTGAACATGGAGACTGTGGATTCACGACAAGATCACCACGCAACAGCTACCAACTGTAAGACCGAATAGGTAACATAGGAGAGTAAATGGTGTCTTGAAATTTTTTTCCCCAAATATTCACCAGTTCTTTACTCCGATAGCTATAAAGCTATGAAGATCAGGATAAGAAATCTGCTCGAAAAACAAAGGAAGACAGAATCGAGAATGACCTATTTGGTATACTGTGTGGTCAAGTTACGACTACTGGTCGGAAAACAACGGAAAGCCGAAATGAACACAACCAGTCAGCAGAGAAAACAATGTGGTCGAAAGGCTGACAATGTGGTCGAAATTTAACTACCCGTCCATCTTTCCATTTTCGATTGAGAAATCATCAGGCCCAAAGAGCTCTACCTTGCACGAACGATAGAAATGAAAATAATCGAAAGTTCAATATGGTCGGGAATTGACTATCAGATGGAAATCACCATAGTCGAAGATTGATTGCACGTCGGATACCAGTGTAGTCGAAAATCAACATGGTTGAAGTCACCGTGGTCGAACCAATGTGGTCGAAACCAACGTGATCGTAACCAACGTGATCGAAACCAACATGATCGAAACCAACGTGGTCGTAACCAACGTAGTCCTAACCAATGTAATCGAAACCAACACGGTCGTAACTAACTTGGTTGAAACTAATGGGATCATAACTAACATGGTCGAAACTAACGAGGTCGTAACCAACGTGGTCGAAACCAACGTGGTAGTAACCAACATGGTTGAAACCAACGTGGCCAATGTGGTCGTAACCAATGTGGTTATAAACAACATGATCGAAACTAAACGTAGTCGTAACCAATGTGGTCGATGACCAGCATGCGGTCGACGACCAATGAATGGTCAAAAACCAACGCGGTCACA
Organism: Dendrocalamus latiflorus; assembly: GCA_017311315.1. Taxonomy (NCBI): domain Eukaryota; kingdom Viridiplantae; phylum Streptophyta; class Magnoliopsida; order Poales; family Poaceae; genus Dendrocalamus; species Dendrocalamus latiflorus. The sequence continues at coordinate 17,627,270 of CM029662.1, forward strand.
GACCGATGTGATCGTAACCTACGTGGTTGAAGACCAATGTGTGCGGTCAAACAACCAATGTGGTCAAGGATTTGAGACTGGTCACAAACCCAAGTGTTTGAAGCAAGTTGAAATTCGTCTAGTGAGATCACCGACCAATGAGTGGTCAATCTGTAAGCAGTCAAAACTGAAGTGGTCTCAACAAGTCGAACCTCGACCAGCGAGGTCGATGACCACTGAATAGTCAAAAACCAAAGTGGTGAGAGAACAGAGACTCTGGTACTACTGCTACAAGGCTTGCAGTACTACCGCTTCTCCCAGAAGAATAAGGTTGTCATGAGAACCAAAATCGACAGAACTTTCGATCGACTAACCCAAAAACCATAAACCTTTCGATTGACTAGAAGAATCAGAGGAGGCACATGACCACACGATCTAAGACTATTGAGTAATCGAAAATAGATGTGGTTGTAAACGGGTAGAAGTAACAGAAGAGGTGCACGACCACCAGATCTAAAACCTTCAAATCTTTTGATTAGATCAAATGGCTATGGAAATTTGTACACAAATAAGTTAAGGTCTCAGGAAGCTAATCCAATCTTGGATTGAAAACTTAGTAACAAAGTTAAGATCTTTTTGCGATTTGATCAAGCGCACACAAAACTGAGACTTACGATTGAAAAGATGAACAAACCATGCTCGTGGGAAGAGAATAGCCAAGATGGCTTTGATTATGATCCCACAAATTATAGCAAGTCAGATCATCAGCAAGATCAAGTAAGAACAACCACTCAAATAAAGAAGAGAGAGGAACAGAACTGAAGAGAATAGAGGAAGAACCAAACCAAAGATCTCAAAATAGAGCAAACTCAAACAGATAGAAATACAGAAAAGGTAGATCAAATATTGATGTATTGCTCACTTGAGATGATTGGTTTTATAGCCACCCCACTCAAGAGGACAGAGCTCCAAAGGTAGAGCACAACAAACCTACTCTCTAACCGAACTCCCATAGGAGGAAAGAGGAGCTAGCCACCAAAAGGCCTAGACAAATCTTCTCAAACCCTAGCTCTTGCCTCCCCTCCCCTTATATAGGCTCACAACTTGAACTAGAACCTAATTTATCCACCCATTAGGCCAAAGCAGGGATAACCCGTTAACCCCACCTAACACCGAGTTTTACTCTCACGCATGCTTCTCAAAGCGACTTACAACCATTAACCTATTAGTGATTCAACACTTGATCCACTTCACATTTTTAGCACATATAAGACCTAAACCACTTAGGCCAACACCGCGGTTTCACACACCACTACTTTTCCCGTATTAGGTAATTTATCAAAATACCCCTCTACAGCCTTCCTCGAATCTTCCCACTTTCTTTGCCATGAAGCATCGTCCATGCTTTGCCATCTTTCACATGGCCCCAATGATTTGTCATCAAGCCTCTCATGCGTCCGAATCCCACCGAATTATCCTCGCTTGTAAACAACTCAAGTCACTTAGCACACCACGTGCTTCTCCTCGCGCATGACGACACCCTGTGCCGAACCACTATTCTCGCCCTATTTAAACCCCCGAGCACCTCCTGTGGGATGCATCGGCGTCCAAAGGGAGCCACCCACTCTCAATTGTTCCGACGACCAAAGCTCCATTGACGATTACCAGAAAACTCGAACTAAGCTCAAATTTCCATTCCTCCTATTCAGTCCATCTTTTTTCAATTGCTTTGGTCTGTAGCTTCCTCATGCCTATAGAAACCTTGCCGAAGCTTTGCCTTAACCTCTCCGAGCCCCTACTGCCCTGGCGATTAGCGCCATCGCTCAGCCATGGGACCCCGCTATGGACAGCTCAACACAGGCAACCCTGACCCAAGCTGTCACTTCCCTGAGCTTTCTCTAACCCCAGAGATGCCCAACCCCTAATGCTACCATCCCATTAACCCATCCTTAAACCCTATGCCACTCAAAGGTCCCGAAGAGAGGAGACCTCGCCATCGGCGAACGCCAACTCCCCAGCTGCCGCCAAGCCCCAAAATGGAAATCCCCTGACACCAAGAACTCACCCATGATCACCAATTGTTATTTTGACCACAAATTCCCCACCATTTGAAATTTCTTCGACCACCCCGCCAATTGACATCTTCGACCACTCCACTGCTCAAACTCTTCGACCAATCCATCGCTTGACCTTTCTGACCACTCCACTGTTTGAACTCTCTGACCACCTTGTAATCGAGAGGAGCTTCGATCGCACCACTTCGAGTCCTGAGCAACAACACTCGAACGATCCACTCATACGCCGTCCAATGTTCTTAAGTCACTCGTACACCGTCCGATGTTCTTAAATCACTTGTACATCGTTCGATGCTCTTAAACCACTTGAACGCCATCTGATCTTTTAAACCGCTTGAACGCTATCCGATCTTTTAAGCCGCTCGGACACCGCCCAATCCCCGCAGCCACTCATATGTCGTTCAATCTTTGTAAGCAACTCGTACACCGTCCGAACTCTGCCAACTTCACGTTCGAAGTCGAACCTCGAGCATCCATCCAACTTCGTAGTCGTGCCTGAAACTACTAAGTATGACTACTCAGGAGTCGTTATGACCATGTTGCCATTACGACCATGTTGTCGTTATGACCATGTTGTGGTTTACGACCACACTGAATGCTTGGTCTCAGTAGTCGTAACTCGATTACGATCATGTCTTCTAGCTCCACAAACACCTCCACTCGTAAGCAAGATTTGTACCAACAGAAACCATCCGAATACTCGTAACTCTGATCTCCAAGTACGCAGTGACAACTCGATAAGGAACAAACCAAGCCCGTTACTGTTCATGAAACCCCAAAATGCATATATACATCTATTTCGATCGTTTTGAACCTGTCTATCCATTCCTCAGCTCCGTTTTCCCATCCCAAACTCCTATAATCCCCAATCCTATTTTATTTAGTTTTTCTAGATTTTACTTATTTATTTTCTTTCTTTTTATTCCTAGCTCAATCCTTCGAGCATGAAATTGATTTCTTTCTTTTGATTTGTGATAGCACACGATGTCATAAACCAGCCGGCCCAGAAAGAAGAAGCTCAAGTTTAAGTTCAATAATCAGAAGAATATGAATCAGTAGAATACATTGGTCCGCAAGGCAAGTCACATATTTTTGTTCATGTTGGACCTATATTTCTTTAATTATTTATTTACCAGTATTTTTATTATGTTATTTACTTGGATATTTCATGTATGACAAATGTTTAGATACCACATGAAAAAGCCCTATTTTATTTGATGGCCATATTCACCTTGACAAGCCCTAGTAATAATAAATTACTATAAAATATACTATGGTAGTTTAGAAAATTCAACTGCTTTACACTTGTAGTGATAGTGCCGCAGTGCACTGGGTTATTTATTTGTGAATGGTTACCTAGTTGATGAAAAATAAGGACTACAACCTTATGCTAAGTAAAGAACATAGTAATCACTCAACCACAAGCGTTGATTTGTCAAATCTGGTTTAGTAGCTGCTCAAATCGATTGAGTATGTACTACAAGGATATAATATACTATTCTAAAAAAGGGAACAACAGGCGTAAGAATGTGGTATGGAGATGGTAAAACCATACTTTCACAATGGTAGGCCCCGCCTTGTCAGGCCGTCGTATTCTGTGACAGGAGTACCTTGTCTATCGGGTAGAGGTTACATAAAGAGATGAGCAGTGACCTTGTTTTCTTAACACAGTCATGAGGGTTAAGAAATCTTGTGGGTAAAGTTGGGCAACTTTACAGAGTCATAATATGTGGCATTCGAATATGCTATGCTTCCAGTAAATGAAGCTGTGTTTAATGGGTGATCCTAATAGCGAAGCATAATTAGTTTTGAAGACATTGCAGTTTGGTAATCAAGATGTTGAAACCCCAAATTCCTTAAGAAGTATATGATTTATTATCTTATTTTAAATTTTAAAAAATATTTACAAATAAAACTGTATCCACATAAGATATTAAAACCGATATGTCCCCATCTCTTAGAAATTCTGTCATGTAATTAAATAGCATTTCTCCATGTGACTTGTCGAGTATAGTTGGTTGTACTCAGTCTTGCTTCATTTTCCACAAACACAGAGATCAAAAGAGGAAAGGATATTACAAGTATTCGTGTTAGGGTTACGACTGCACTCAAGTGTTCCTATGGAAAAAATTTTGTGGATCTTCTGATTGTAAGTTAAGTTTTGAGCTTGGACCCCTTAAAGCTATTAAAATAGACCGTTAGGTCTTATTTTAATCAAATTAACCCTTTTGAAATGTTCATGAGCAGGCATGATACTCCTTTTGTCCGCAACTAAACTCCTGGGCTGTAACATCCCAAAAATCCTCTTCCTGAAAAATTTAATTTCAAATTAATTATTTTAAAGTATTTGAGTTTTATTTGGATTTGCCCTGAATTTCTGTTTTTGAAAAAGCTAGATTTGAAAAGTATTTTAAGAAAAACCTAAAAACTATTATTAAGTAAATAGATATTTTGAATTTCTATAAAAATCCTAATTCAAATTAATCATTTGGAGTTATTTGGCTTTTATTTGGTTTCCTGAATTTTCTGGAGTTTAAAACCTATTTTTGAAAATAAAAAGTATTTCAAGTATGAAAATTAAATACCAACATTAGTTGGAAGTATTTTTATTAAGTCTAAAACTTATCCAGGAACTTCTGTGAATGTTTCTGGAAATTTTGGAATTTATTTCATATTTTTCTGAGCTTATTTGGATTTTCTAGGCTTTTCTGAAAATCTGGAAATCAAAAACAAAAATAAAACTCCTCTCCCCTCCCCTCCGGCCGCCACATGGACGGCCAGATAACTGTCCACGTCGCCGCCCGGATCCGCCTTCCCCTCTGCTGCGCTCGCCACGTGGTCGGCCCGGATCCTCCCGCCTCCCCGCCATCCGGCCCATCCGGCCGTCCGCCCCTTCCCTTCGCGCCTGCCGCCCGATCCCCCTCCTCTTCCCGCGTGGCGCCATCCTGGCCGCCCGCGCCCCCCTCTCACTGCCGCGCAGGCCCACTCGTCAGGTCCTTCCCCTTCCCCGCGCCGCCTTCCTTCTTCCCTCTCCCTCTTTCCTTCTTCAGTCCGGTCGGCAGAGTCCGCGCCAAATCCGGCCCTTTCCCCACCGGCCTCTCTTCGGTTTTGGAAGCCGCGTGCACCCCCGCCCCCTCCCCAATCTCCGCACTTACTTTCCTTCCTCAGCCCCTCCCTTTCCTTTTTGGCCTCCACCCAAATCTCCGCCACCATTAAGTCCGGCGAGCAATTAGCGTGCCCCCGCCCCTCTCCGGCCCCTATAAAAAGGCCCCCGAGCAGCCTCGTCCCTCGCCCCACCTCGCTCTGCCCCCTCTCCTCGCCGTCGGCACCACCCCGGCCGCCTCCGGTGAGCCCGCACCCCTCCCCCGCATTCCCCTCCGCGCCCTCTCGCTCCTCCACCGCCGCGCCATTGAGCCCGAGCCGCCGCCGCCTCTCCTCGCCACCGCCACCAAAAGCTCCGCCGCGCCCGTGCGAAGCCCCTCCGCTCCTTCTCCGGGGTCAAGCGCCGCCGGGACGCCGACTTCACCGAAGCCCGAGCTGCGCCGCCGCCCCTCTTCGTCGCCGGCCCTCGTCGTCGACGCCCGAGCCCCGAGCCGAGGTGAATTGGAACCCCCGTCGCCCCCTCCCCCTCCTCCGCTCCTCGCCGCCGGCCACCGTGCGCCGGAGCGCCGTCGCCGCCGCGCCCGATCGCCGCCTCCGGCCGGTGCTGCCTCGGGTGCTGGCGTGGCAGCCATGTGGCGCCCCGTCAGCGCCAACGCGGCGCCTCTCTGCCCCGTCTGCACCCCGTGCCACCTCGGCCGTCCTTCCCCTCCGTGGACTCGGTCCATGGACCGAGGGGCCACCTGTCAGTCAAACCCCCTTAGGTTGATGTCATGCTGACGCAGTAAACCGGATTTATCAGTGGAAAAATAATTCATCCGAAAATAAAATCCCTGCTGACGCAATAATTCAGAATTTCCTTTAGGAAAATAATTCCAGAAAATCCCTTTTCCATTTTCTCTGAATTTAATCTTCCTGGAGCCCGTTCTTCTTCGTCCTAACTCCGTTTGAGCCCATTCAAATTTCTAAATTCATCAAAAATTTCAAACTATCCATTTATTCCATCCTTTCAAATATTTGAAATTTATTTGATATTTCAAATATTTAAACTTCAAATTTCAATACCTAGTTTAAATTCAAAGCCTCAGTTCCATTCCAAATTTTCTATGCACTTTCAAAATTCAAATTCAAATCTTGCAAAGTCTCCATAAAATTCATTCTATTTTCCTTGGTCGAAATATTGTCTCAGTAATTTCTTTTCCCATCCGATCTTCCAGATATTCGTTCTCCCTCGTGTGAACCCCAAATCCGCCGAACCTTTCTCCTAAATTCGTCTAAAATCATAATCTATCCATGTATGGCCTGTATTTGAATTTTTGAGTTTATTTGAATTTTTGTTTGTATTTATTTGTTTTGTCGCTTCGTCTTTTCTCGCGTAGATTCCAACGTTGTCGACGATCTCTCCACTTCGCAGCAGGAAGACCCAGAGAGCCTACAAGAAGGCAAGTCTCCTTTGATCATCTTGAACCTATGATTTTGAAATGTTTTAAATATTTTAAATTATGTGCATTGCTATTTACATAAAATCACTAGTTCAAATCTTTAGGAATTAGTTATTCCAACTTTGTTATGCCCTCATTTGACATTGATTGCCATGTACCTTGTCACCCTAGAACTTCCTTTGTCTCAATAATGAGATTACTATTAATCTTTGTGAATATTAGAATGGTAGAATAATGCTTAGTCATGCTATCTAATATCTTTAGAAACTCTTGAAAATGAGAAATTAAGATTTATTGTTGAGCCTTGTGTTTATAAAGTTGTGGTGATTGGAGTCACCCTTGTTCTCTTAAAATAAACTAAAATGTGAAAGTTGGTTTAGATTAGGGTGGATGGTTGGTTTGGTTTGGTGCAGGAAGCACGAGATCTTGTAAAGTGTATGTTCCACCCTAGTCAATTAAGGACCGACGCTTGTGTTTGTCCAGACTGAGCATTAACCGTACAACCACAAGTCTATATGGGTACGACCTAGCTGACTAACTTATGATAGTCTAGTTTAGGTGCCACCAGTGGAAAGTGGGTGCTAGGGATGGACTGGTTATTCACAGTGAGGGACAGGGATTTACTGTACTCATATGGCGCAAGAGGGGGCTTCAGATTGGGCGGATTTAACCCTTCTGCGGTGAAACCTCAGCGGGTGGTATCTAGCTAGATTAGAGTAAGGTAAAGGCTTTGTGATATTTTATCTGGGTCTCATGCCAAAGGAAGCGTGTTGACTTTTAGGATAATTTATCTCTTGTGGGTAAAGTTGTACAACCTCTGCAGAGTGTAAAACTATTCGAATAGCCATGCCCACGGTCAAGGGCGGGCAAGGAATGCATTCACATGGTAGATTTTTGGTTTTGGTTTTAAAATCAAAGTTTTTGTATTCCGAGAGTGGAGGGAACTCTTGGAAGGGAATCCTGACAGTTGGAGCCAGAGAGGGTGGATGTAACCCGCAGTATTAAACTTGTTCAAGTTGTTGAAGCTAGTGTTGGTAGATGGAACCTTCACTAGATAGTTAATGATAGTTTCTGTTAAAACATTTACTTTGTTAAATTGATGCCTTCGAAAATAATTAGTAGTAATTGAAATTAAAATATTGCTTTGTGCAAAAGAGCCATATAACCTTCCTTTGTCAAGCCTTGCATCTATGCATTTTTCCCAAGACTTGCGGAGTACTTTATGTACTCACATGCTACACTCAAAAATAAATCTCAGAGGAAGTTGAAGCTCAAGAAGGTGACTACGACTACTGCTTCGCTTGTGGCTGTGACGGATTCTTTCCGGAGGACTAGGTCGCGCTTCCCCAGTCAATTGCCTGTGGCGTATTGATGGGTCATCGCTGGATTTATCTTTTGCTTCCGCTGTGTTTCGTGTGTGCGAGGTCTTGAAACCTCAATTGTAATAATGAGATCTTTCGGTCTGTACTCTTTAATATTGTAATAAAGCGTTGCTGGTTATGTATTCATTTCTGTTTAACTGTGTGCACTAGCTTTGATCTGGGACTAGTGCACTAATACACAGAGGGTCCGGGTTCGGAAATCTGGGGTCCCGACATGGGCTGTTACGGACATACAATAGCCCTGTTCCCAAAAATGGGGTCGTTACAGAGTGGTATCAGAGCAGGCTTGACTGTAGGTTGTAACCCTAGATATAGATTTGGTTATGATAAGAATATGAATTTTATAAAACCCTATTTTCAAATACAAAAGAATTTCGAAAACCATAAGTATTATTCCTGTTCCTATCTCATCTCTCTTAGATGTGCGTTAAAAGTTTCTTTTTGATTTCATAAAAGTCTCAAAAATTCGAGTAGCTGGTTAGACTAACTTCTGCTGTAAGTATAGACCCTATAGAATGAAAACTAACCCTAGCTAAAGAAGTATTAAGGATGGTGTTAAAAAGAATAGTACGACCCTGATATAGGCTTACAACCTGAACCAAAACCTAATGGATCCACCCATTAAGCCAAACCGAGGATAACCCGTTAACCCCACCTAACACCGGGTTTTACTCTCATGCATGCTTCTCAAAGCGGCTTACAACCATTAACCGATTAGTGAATTAACACTTGATCCACTTCACATTTTTAGCATATACAAGACCTAAACCACTTAGGCCAACGACGCAGTTTCACACGCCGTCACTTTTCCTTATATTGGGCAATTTACTAAAATGCCCCTCTACCGCCTTCCTCGAAATTTTCAGCTTCCTTTGCCACGAAGCATCGTCCATGTTTTGCCATCTACCATGTGGCTCCAATGACTTGTCGTCAAGCCTCTCATGTGTCCGGATCCCACTGAACTGTCCTCGCTTGCAAACGACTTAAGTCACTTGGCGCACTACGTGCTTCTCCACGCGCATGACGGCACCCGACATCCTCAACCGCATAGGACCTCGGCTCCTTCCTGAGCCTAGTCTCGGTCCACCTTGCCGTTGCCCGTCATATCCACCACCGATAGCTTCTGCTCCGGTTCCTCGTCGTCCTGTCTTGCAACCACCTTGCCAGTCTCGATCATCTTCAGCATCTTTATGATCGTTCTAGACCTCAGCACCACCTGTGCCTAATCCCGGTCCTCCTACACCTCACCATGATCTAGCTCCGAAGTCCTACAACCAACACTAACAAATAAACCTTTATGTAGCACCGCACAATACACAAAGATCATCAATTTGCACAATTTATCATACAATGCACAATGCAAAAAGTATGCACCCAAATTACTGATCCTAAATCTAGGACCAAACAATAAACCCATGTGCACACTAGCAAGAACATCCTGGTCAAACCCTGACCAAAACCCTAATAATTCCAGAGAACAGCCTCAGACTACTGAGATAAGCCAGTCTGATCGCCGACTGGACTGACATGAGTACTCAGATGCTCAAGAAATGAGGCACTTGAAGCTAACGAGTACCTACCAGAAGTCTATGACCATCACAACCGATCGCTACGACCATCGATTACACAGGCTACGACTACCGATCACCACGACTTACGACTACCGAACACTACAGCTTATGACTACCAATCGCCACGGCTTACGACTATCGATCGCGACTAGGTAGTAAGCTATGACTATCGACCATCCATGGTTATTCAGGCACTGAAACTTTCGACCACCCTATGATTGTTCTGTTGATCTCGCACAAATGCTGATCAGACCTACCGATCAGACCGATCAGCACACAACTGATTGAACCGACCTACCACAAAGTAGTAAATAGCGAATACTCCAAGGCCAGAGTAACTCGTAGACCAAAAAGTGATCTTTTGCAAACTCCTCAAAAACCAAATTCAACTTTCGCAGATATTCTAATGCAAAAGTCAATTACTTATTACAACCATAGAATGACCTACACATGGTCTCACACCAACAATGGCGAGTTAGTGGAGCTGGGGCTTGGAGAGCGCAGCCATGCCGCCTCCACCACTCTTGCCGTCGATCAAGAAGCGCCCGGTGAAAGGACCGACGGCCGGCACCCGCCTGGGCACGCACGCTGCCTCATCCGGAGGCTCTGCACCGCGTCCGTCGTGCGTGCGTACAAGCGGTGGCTGATCAAGCACCTGGCGCACCTCGCCCTGCTCGCGTGGGTGCTCTGCGTCGGGGTGTCCGGCTCCATGCTCGGCCTCCTCCTCGTCGGCGTCCTCAACTGCGCCTTCCTGCGCAGGTCCCTCCGCAACCAGTGGATCGAGATCAACAACCAGGTCCTCAACGCACTGTTAATGCTCATGAGCGTATACCAGCACCCCGCGCTCTTCCACCACGCCGTCCTGCTGTGTCAGCCACGCCCCGGCGAAACTCACTTGCAAATCACGCAATCGCGTACAAAATCAACCACTCGGAATTGGAAGTAGTCGGAGTCTACACTCAATCTCACTCACAAACTCAAGAACAGTATGACTTGCTCAAAAGTAAAAATAGCCACGTGCAGGAGAATGACTCAAGTGTTTTGGTGCTGCTCTCACAGCTTTTCTGATGCTTTACTCATCTATTTATAGAGATTACAATTAAAACTTAGAAACTGAAGAAATGTAAAGACAGTGAAAACTGCTATGCATGCCATCAAATTTAGAAACTGAAACACACACCCCAGGTGATAACTTCCTCAGGAAACTGACGTAATCAAACGACGCAGCGCAAACTGAAATGAAAACTGAAACTTAACTGAGCAGCTAACCATGGATTAATTTCTTAGGCGCAAGATTACTCCATTTAATCCAATATATCTCCCCCTAATCCTGACGCCTTATAACAGTCTCCTCGATGCCAATCCTTTTGCGCAGATCAAGGAACTTGACGCGGCTGAGTGGCTTCGTGAGAATGTCACTGAGCTACTCCCTTGAGGAAACAAACTCGACATCGACCTTCCCTCCCTCGATGCATTCTCTGATGAAATGGTACCGGGTGTCGATGTGTTTGCTCCTGTCATGAAAGACAGGGTTCTTACGCAAAGAAATAGCGGACTTGTTGTCCACCTTGAGCATGGCGGCCTCTGTCTCGCCGCCACAGATTTTGGCGAGCAGCCGCGCCAGCCAGACTCCCTGGCAGGTCGCAGTCGAGGCAGCGATGTACTCCGCCTCGCATAATGACAGAGCTACAACCTTCTATTTTTGTGACTGCCAGCTGATTGGGTTCTGGTCGAGAAAAAATAGCACACCGGTAGTGCTCTTTCGGTCGTCAATGTCGCCTGCCATGTCGCTGTCGCTGTACCCCTGCGACTTCGCCTCCATTTCACCAGAACGAAAAAAGTGACAGCCTAGGTTGAGCGTACCAGCGATGTAGCGTAGAATGTGCTTCACAGCGGCATAGTGGTCGTCGCGCGGCGACTCCATGAAGCGGCTGACATAGCCGACGGCGTAGGCAATGTCCGGTCGCGTGTGCACTAGGTACTGGAGACTACCGACGATGCTCCGATATTTGGTGACGTCCACTGGCGGTCTGTCACTCCGCTTACTAAGCTTCAATTGCGCTTCCATGGGCACGCACGCTGGATTGCACCCCAACATACCCGCGTTCTCCAGAATTTTGCGTGCATACGCAGACTGGCTGATTGTGATCCCCTCATGTTGATGCACTTCGATACCGAGGTAGTAGCTGAGGAGTCCAAGATCACTCATACGGAAGAGTGAGCTCATCTCCCCCTTGAACTTGGCGATCTCCCCGTTGTTGGCACCCGTGATGATGAGGTCGTCGACGTATACACCGACCACAAGACGCGCCGCACCGGTGCCGCGAGTGTACACAGCGTGTTCGGAGGAGCTCCGTGTGAACCCCAGATCGAGGAGGCTCGCATCCAGCTTCGCGTTCCAAGCTCGAGGTGCTTGACGGAGACCATATAGCGCCTTCCTCAATCGGAGTACCTGGTTTGGGTGTTCGTCATCGATGAAGCTGGGAGGTTGCGCCACATACACCTCCTCCTCCAGATCGCGTTGAGGAACGCCGTCTTCACATCCATGTGATGGACCGACCATTCCTTTTGTGCAGCGACGGCGAGCAGCAACCGCACGGATTCCATTCGTGCGACAGGGGCGAAAACCTCATCGTAGTCGATGCCGTGCTTCTGAACGTACCGCTTTGCGACGAGATGGGCTTTGTACTTGATGATGGCGCCAGTCTCGTCCTTCTTGAGCTTGTAGACCCACTTGAGTCCAATGGGTCGTTTGCTGACGGGAAGATCGACTAGTTCCCATGTGCGATTGTCTTCAATCGAGCCCATCTCTTCAAGCATAGCCTTGCGCCAGTTCATGTCGTGTTCCGCCTCAGCGAAACTACTTGGTTCCTCAGCAACGAGGAGGTAGAGCTCGTCCGATTCAAGCTCCATCGGCTCAGAGGTGGCGTTGATGTTGGCGATGCTGCGGTAACGCCGTGGAGCGCCGAAATCGTCATCGAGGTTCGGGTCCGCCGTGGGGGCGACACGAATTCCACCTGTGGACTCAGCAGCTCGGAGGGAGGCGCCGCTGATTCTGGCGGCAACGCACCAGAAGACGGTGGGCTTGGTGAAGCAGTGTTGGCATTGACGGGCTGCACCTCATAATGGACCGTGAATGAATCAATCGATGCGCCTGTACCTGACTCATGCTCCCCCCAGTTCCACTTCCTCATTTCGTCGAACACCACGTCACGTGTGACCCACACGCGCTTGGCGGCGGGGTCGTAGACGCGGTAGGCCTTGCTGCCGGGCTTGTAGCCGAGGAACACCATGGCCTTGCTATGATCTTCCAACTTCTTTAGGTGCGGCTTCATCACCTTTATGTGCGCCACGCACCCGAACGTGCGGAGATGATGCACGGTAGGTGTTCTACCATGCCACACCTCGTATGGAGTCTTGTCGGGGACGCTCTTCGTGGGCGATCGGTTGAGGATGTAGACCACCGTCGTCACTGCTTCCCCCCAGAATTCGCCAGGCATGTCCTTCGCCTTCATCATGCACCGTGCCATAGCCACCACCGTCTGGTTGCGGCGTTCCACGACGCCGTTTTGTTGCGGTGAGTAGGGCGCGGTTAGGTGGCGCCCGATCCCCTGCTCAGCGCAGTAGAGGCCGAACTCCACGGAGGTGAATTCACCGCCGCGATCAGTCCTCAGCACGCGTAGTTTGCAGCCGGTCTCCACCTCTACCCCAGCCTTGAAGTGTTTGATCGCTGTCGGCGCGTCGCTTTTGCTGGCCAGCAGGATCAGCCACATGTACCTGGAGAGGTCATCAATGAGAAGGAGGAAATACTTCTTGCCGCCGTGTGTCGCTGGAGAGATCGGCCCCGTAGAGGTCGCCATGAACAAGGTCGAGGCGTCTCTCCGCACGGTACTTGGCTTCCTGTGGGAAAGATGCTCGACGTTGCTTCCCCACTATGCAGCCGTCGCAGATTTGGTCGACGTGGTCGATCACAGGGAGCCCGCGCACAATGTTGCGACGACCGAGCTTGCGCAAAGACTCTAGATTGAGGTGGCCAAACCTGGCATGCCACAACCATGCTTCATCTCCGCTCTTGAGCGCGAGGCAAACCGGCTGTGCAATGTTGATGTTGAGCACATAAAACCGGGTTGCGTCACGCCGAACTCGCGCCAGCAGCCGGCGTGCCGGGTCCCAAAGGGTTAGCACCCCGTTCTCGATCCCGATCTTGCAGCCGGACTCATCAAGTTGGCCGAGGCTGATGATATTCGAGCGTAGGCGAGGGATGTAGTAGACTCCGGTGAGAGCTTGGTGTTCGCCGGTCTTGCATGAGAGGAGCACGGTGCCGCGCCCCTCAATCCGCACTCCGGAGCCATCGCCGAATTTGACGGAGCCACGGATGTTGGTGTCGAGCTCGGTGAAGGCTTCGCGTGACCCCCGTCATGTGGTTTGACGCCGCTGTGTCGAGAATCCAGGCCGGGACGACTGGGTCGCCGGGGTCACCGAGCGTCACCATCGCGCGCTGCTCGTTCAAAATCACCTCGCTCCCGTTGGTTAAAACTTCGGAGCTGATGGTGAAGGTGTGGGCTTGGGCCAACAAAAGTGCAGCTTCATTCCTTCGGGCTGTCCCTCTTCTACCGGCAGCAAATTTGCTTGTGCCAAGTTTTCCCTATCGCGCTTGGCTTTGCGACAGTCTTTGGCCCAGTGGCCCAGTTTTCCACAGTAGCGGCACTGGTCCTTTTTGACGTCACGGCTCGCAGCCTGGGGTAGCCCAGCCTTGGCACCATGACCGCCGCCTTCGCGCGTGTTCCTGTGGCCGCGGCTGCGCTGACGCCCGCGTTGAGCGGAGCCACCGCTCCCGCTCGCTCCGCTGCCGTTGGCCGTTGAACTTTGCCCGGTGCGCTTCTTGGTACGCGCCACCCACTCCTCCTCCATGAGGAGCAGGCCACCGGATTCCTCGTTGTCGGAGTCGTACCGGTCCTCGACGGCCAGTAGCCGACCGGAGAGATTCTCAACTGTCAAGGTGCTCAAATCAACCAACATCTCAATTGAGACAGCGATCTGGCGGTACCTCTTAGGGACGACACGCAGGAAGTTACGAACCATCTTCTCCTCTGGGATCTCATCGCCGAGGAGGCTGAGATCGCTCACCAGCCCCTGCATCCGAAGCTCGAAGTCTTTGATTGATTCGCCATCCTTGAATCTTAGTGCCTCGAACTCTTGTCGCAGCTTTTGGGCCTTCGCCTCGCGAACGCGATCGGCCCCCAAACGCTTGGTCTAGAGGGCGTCCCAGGCCTCTTTCGCGGTATCCTTGCTGGCGATCGATCGGAACATCTCCGGTGGCACAGCGCGGAGGATGGCGGAGAGGGCCTGGCGGTCGGTGCGGTATGAGGCGTTGCCGGTTGACATAGCGTCCCACAGGCCTTGCGCCTGCAGGTTCACTCGCATCAACACCGTCCAATCGGTGTAATTTGTGCGCGTGAGCATGGGGTAGGTCGCTGGACCACCGGCTTCCCTGATCACCTCCCGAACAACGACCTCGCGGCCATCGGAATCACGGTGCCGCGGTCGACGCGGGGGAGTGGACGGTGATCGAGCACGACCGCGCCTAGGAGGAGTTCGTGACGCACCGCGCGCAGGAGCTGACATTGTGCTCTGATACCACTTGTCAGCCACGCCCCGGCGAAACTCACTCGCAAATCACGCAATCGCGTACAAAATCAACCACTCGAAATTGGAAGTAGTCGGAGTCTACACTCAATCTCACTCACAAACTCAAGAACAGTATGACTTGCTCAAAAGAAAAAACAGCCACGCGCAGGAGAATGACTCAAGTGTTTTGGTGCTGCTCTCACAGCTTTTCTGATGCTTTACTCATCTATTTATAGAGATTACAATTAAAACTTAGAAACTGAAGAAATGTAAAGACAGTGAAAACTGCTATGCATGCCATCAAATTTAGAAACTGAAACACACACCCCAGGCGATAACTTCCTCAGGAAACTGACGCAATCAAACGACGCAGCGCAAATTGAAACGAAAACTGAAACTTAACTGAGCAGCTAACCATGGATTAATTTCTTAGGTGCAGGATTACTCCATTTAATCCAATATGCTGCTCCGGTGGCGGCCAGGGGACGGCAAGGAGCTCATGAAAGCCTACTGCCGGAAGGGCGCGAGGGCCGGCGGCTCGTGGACACGCCGCCGAGAGCGGATTCACATGTCCGTGGTCGTCTCTCTCCTCCATCTCACCAGCTTCGCGCAGTATGCCATGTGCAGGCTCTACCAGCCCGACGCCACCGAGACATCGCACGCCGTGCTCGGCACCGCGACGCCGGTGATATCGGGCCTGTACATGTACCATGAAGTCTCCAACGACGACGGCAGCAGGGCTGAGGTGGTGGCCCCGATGGAGTAGGCCGGAGGGCTGCTCGACGTCGGCGACGACCCGACGGCGTGCTGGCTGTTGTGCCTCTGCACGTTCTGCGTGTTCGGGTGGAATATGGAGCGGCTGGGCCTCGGGAACATGCACGTCCACGCCGTCATGTTCGCGCTCCTCTGCTTCACGCCACTGCGGGTGCTGAACGTCGCCGCGATGAACATCCCGGACGAGGCCGTCGGCGACATGGTCGGCGCGGCTGGCGTCGTGCTCTGCGCGCTCGGCCTTCTGTATGGCGGGTTCTGGCGGGCGCGGATGCGGCGGAGGTTCGGGCTAGTCCCCGGCAACAACAACGCGTGCTGTTGCTCGCCGTCTCTCGCCGACTACCTGCGGTGGATGTTCTGCTGGGGCTGCGCGCTGGCGCAGGAGGTGCGCACCGGGAACCTCCTCCTCGACGTCGAGGCCGGCGGCGTCAGCAGGAGAGGTTCCGGTGGTGGGCAAGTTGTTGATACCACCGTACAGCCTTTGCCGCGAGAGAACGGAGTCACCTTGCCAAGCAGGCTCTAGTTTTGCAATTGCAAACATTCACTCTGTTCCAGTGGCAAATTACTCACGAGGCGAGGAGTCGACATTGCTGCAGCAGCTGAAGCAGGAGGGTACTTCTGTTAGATTGATCTCTCCCAGATTAGCCCAACGGCTAATCTGGACCTTGATCACGCGCCCTGATCGAGGGCGCTCAGCCCAACAACTGGCTGATGGGCCCCCGTCGCGCTGCGCTATAAATAGAGGGTGGGGGCCGGCGGCTCGCGTCACGAGGTTCGACTGAGCCGTACCCCCTACCGACAAAACCCTAACCGATCTAGAGGGGCGCAGTCAGCGGCGGGAAGTTCCGTCACCGTCACCGGATCTGCGGCGCCGCCACCATCTTCCTCCTCCCCGACCGCTTCACCGACGATGGCCGGCTCTTCCTCCAGCGCGTCTGACGGTCAGTACCCTATCCTCTCTTTCTCCCCGTGTCTCTCTCAAACCCGAATCAAGAGCAATAGAACCATCATTGGTATCAGAGCCAGCGGGTGTAGAGGGGGTCTTACGGGTGCCGCCGGCGTCGCCGCTTTTCCCGCGCCGGGGCCGCCACCGTTGCCGCCTCTTCCCGTCGCGCAGCCGCGCCTTGCGCCACCGGTCCTTGCTCCAGCGGGCCGCCCTCCGCGGGATCTGGCCGGCCGCCGCGCGCCGTCTTTGGGGCCGCCGCTCACTGCCCGGGCGCAGCCTTGCCGCCGCACCGCCGCCTTCGGGCCGCCGCTCGCGGGAGCCCGCCGCCCGAGGCTCTGGCCTCCGCTCCGGGTGAGCGCTGGGCTCCGCCGTGGCCGCGCCTCCACCTCTCGCGCGGGCGCCCTAACGCCAGCCGCCGCCCTTGCGCCGCCGCTCCCCGCCTGTGCCCTCGCCGCGCGGGAGGCCGCCGCATCTCCGCCTGCCGCCGAGGCCGCCGCGCGGGAGCCGCTCCCTGTGCCGGCGCCCCTACCCCTCAGATCCGAAAAAAACGGGATGAAATGCTCTAGGGTTAGGGTTTTGGTGGGGGCGGCAATTTTGTTCGGGCAATGAAAGATCTCGGCCGTCCGATGGTGATCAACGGCAAAGAATGAAAGGGACAATTGGGCCGGTTGGGCCTGAGTGTTTCTGGACCGCGGCCGAAAGAATGGGCCAAAAGGCCGAATTGAACAGTAAATCCAAAATTGGATTTTTATTGATTTTAATTGTTTTCAGAAGCATTTTTGATGGAATTTGAATGAAATTTGATCCAAAATTTCTGGAAATTTTTGCACCAACGTGTTAATTTTTTCAGAGATTAAATATGTACAGTATAATGCTTCTGAATAATGAATTATTTACAGTTTCCGCTGCAAAAGATATTATTGATTGATTTTTCATTATTAAATTCGAACCAACGGGAGAATTTAATTTTGGAAAAATAGAGATAAATCCCAGATAATTATGATATTGTTATTTTCTGACCAACGTTGATAATAACAATATTATAATTTTTAATTGATGAATTTTATGCATTATTTCTATTTCTGCCCAACGGTGATGTAGATTTAATGTATAGATAAAATTGATTTAAATTGTATGTCGTATTTTGACGAATGCTGGAAATAAGGCATATAATTTTGCTGTTAACAGTATTATAATTTTAATTGATGATTTTATGCATTATTTCTATTTCTGCCCAACGGTGATGTAGATTTAATGTGTAAACAACTGTATGTTTTAATTTTAACCAACGTTGAAACCAAGGCATGCAGTTGTTGTTATTATGTTTAATTGTTCTCATTGTATATGAATTGTGTCACCACACCGTGTCCCACAGAGCCTGTGGCACCGGTGAGGGATGAAAATGAGGCTGATGCTGTTTGGCAGACCAGACAGAGGGACTATGCTCCCATAAAAATGTCATATGATCTTGATCATAAAAAGTGGGTCACTACCAACAAGAAATGTTTGGCTGTGATAAAGAACACGATTGAGCCTACAATTGTGGGCTCAATCGCAGAGTGTGACACTGTCACAGAGTACCTTGATAAAATAAAGAGTCAGTTCACTGGCTCTTCAAAGAATTATGCTACACAGCTAATTAAGCAGCTGGTAACAGAAAGGTATTCTGGCAGTGGCAATGGCATAAGAGAGCACATTCTTAGGATGAGCAACTTGGCATCTAAACTTAAACCAATGGATTTGGCTCTCAAGGATGAGTTCCTTATTCACTTATTTTTTTTGCTTCCTTGCCGAAAGAGTTTGACACCTTTGTTGTCAACTACAACATTGATAGCCCGAAAAATGGGACATAGAAAAGTGCATAGCTATGTGTGTGCAAGAGGAGGAAAGAATTAAAACCTCACATGGTGGTTCTATCAACTATGTGAAGGACAACAAGAAAAGAACTTCAACAGTAACTCCTTCTCAAAGAACAAGGGAAAAACCCCTGTCTATCAGCCTCAATAGAATAAGTTTGCAGTAGACAAAGATCAGTGTCTTCACTGTTAAAAGACAGGACACTACAAGAAGAACTGTCCTGATTACTTAAAGATGATAATGGCAAAGAAAAGTGAGAACATTGATGTGAATGTCGTATGCAATAATGGGAACATCGCGTGCGAGAAAGTGAATGAATCCTCGTCTACGAATGTAAACAGGAAACGAAAGAGAACTCTAGATGCGTCGTCGAAATTATGGCACTGTCGTTTAGGCCATATTTCGAGGGGGAGAATAGAAAGACTAGTTAAGAATGATATTCTTCCTCCATTAGAGTTCTCAGACTCAAAACAATGCATAGAATGCATTAAAGGAAAATATGTAAAGAAAATTAAAAAAGACGCTAAAAGAAGCACAGGAGTTCTACAAATTGTTCGCACAGACATTTGTGGTCCTTTTCCTGTGAAAAGTGTGGATGGTTATGACTCGTTCATAACATTCACGGATGATTACTCCCGTTATGGATATATTTATCCAATCAAAGAAAGAAATGAAGCCTTGGATAAATTCAAGATATTTAAGGCTGAAGTTGAAAACCAACACGATTTAAAGATTAAGATAGTCCGATCTGATCGTGGGGGGAGTACTACGGTCGACATACCCCATATGGACAAGTTCCTGGACCTTTTGCGAGGTTTTTACAGGAAAATGGAATAGTGGCCCAGTATTCTATGCCGGGCGAACCTCAGCAAAATGGAGTAGCTGAAAGACGCAACCGTACCCTGATGGATATGGTGCGAAGTATGATGAGCTACTCCACACTCCCATTGAGTTTATGGATGGAGGCGTTGAAAACCGCCATTCATATTCTCAACAGAGTGCCTAGTAAGTCGGTGCCCAAAACACCGTACAAGTTGTGGACAGGAAGAGTTCCCTCACTAAACCACTTACGTGTGTGGGGGAGTCCTGCTGAGGCTAAAGTATTTAACCCAAACCTTGGGAAACTTGATCCCAAAACAGTAAGTTGCCATTTCATTGGCTACCCTGAAAAGTCAAAAGGTTATCGTTTCTACTGTCCAGACTGATATACAAAGTTTGTAGAAACGAGATACGCTGTCTTCTTAGAGGATGAAATGATGAAGGGGAGCATGGTAGCTCGAGAGATTGACCTTGAAGAGAAGCGGGTGTATGCGCCCACTCCGATGATTCAAGAGCCATTCTTCACACTACCTGCTGTCGCTACACCGACGGTGCAAGACACTGTGGTGCCAGCACCTGTTATTGTTCCTCCTGTGGCAACAATGAATGATAATGAGGAACCTGCTCTTCAGGATCCTATAGAACCTATTGCCACAGATGAGGGGGAGCAACAGCAGCCTCAAACAGAAGATGTACCAAATGAGGAGGCCCCGAGGAGGTCTCAAAAAGTAAGAAGATCAGCTATTTCTGATGATTATCAGATTTATCATACAGAGGAATTTCAAATGGAGGATGATCCCACCTCATTTGAAGAAGCCATGAGAAGCGAAAATTCCTCAAAATGGCTTGAGGCCATGGAAGAGGAGATGAGGTCCATGAAGACTAATAAAGTCTGGGACTTGGAAACTATTCCTAAAGGAGCCAAAACAGTAGGCTGTAAATGGGTCTATAAGACAAAACATGACTCCCAAGGGAATGTAGAAAGATACAAAGCACGACTTGTGGCAAAAGGATTTACACAAAGAGAAGGGATTGATTATAATGAGACATTTTCTCCAGTCTCATGTAAAGATTCCTTCAGAATCATAATGGCATTAGTAGCACATTATGATCTAGAGTTACATCAGATGGATGTAAAGACGACATTTCTTAATGGGGATTTGGAGGAAAATGTTTACATGGCACAACCGAAAGGTTTTGTCGTGGAAGGAAATGAAAGAATGGGATGCCGCCTAAAGAAATCGATTTATGGGTTAAAGCAAGCTTCAAGACAATGGTACTTGAAGTTTGACAGTACAATAAGAAAATTTGGGTTTAAAGAGAATGTTGAGGACAACTGTGTTTATGCAAAGTTTAAAGATGGGAAGTTTATCTTCCTAATTCTGTATGTGGATGATATCCTACTAGCTAGTAGTGATGTTAGTCTGCTACTGGAGACAAAGAAGTTTTTGTCTTCAAACTTTGATATGAAAGATCTTGGTGAAGTTTCGTTTGTTCTAGGGATCGAAATTCACCAGGATAGAAACAAGGGGATATTGGGACTGTCACAAAAGGCATACATAGAGAAAGTCTTAAAGAAATTTGGTATGCATAAAAGTAGTCCTTCACCTGCACCTATAGTCAAGGGCGACAGATATGGGGATTTTCAATGCCCCAGGAACCAGTATGAGATCGATCAAATGAAAGCGGTTCCATATGCTTCAGCTGTCGGAAGCTTACAGTATGCTCAAGTGTGCACACGCCCTGACTTAGCATTTGTTACCGGGTTACTTGGCAGATTCCAGAGCAATCCTGGAATAGAACATTGGAAATTGATAAAGAAAGTCTTGCGTTATTTGCAAGGAACAAAAGGCCTCATGATGACATACAGAAGATCAGATTTACTCCATATAGTGGGGTATACAGATTCTGATTTTGCGGGAGATGATAGAAAGTCTACATCCGGATATGTATTCACTCTCGCTGGAGGAGCTATATCGTGGAAAAGCTCAAAGCAAACTGTCACTACATCGTCCACAATGTATGCCGAGTTTGTAGCATGTTATGAGGCTACGGGGCAGGTGAACTGGCTAAAGAAGTTCATACCCGGTTTAAAAGTGGTTGACGACATCAATAGACCACTTAAGTTGTACTGCGATAATGAACCCGCAGTAACGTATGCCCACAACAATAAGTCAAGTAGTGCTGCCACAACAATAATGAACCGGCTCTTCCTCCAGCGCGTCTGACGGTCAGTACCCTATCGTCTCTTTCTCCCCGTGTCTCTCTCAAACCCGAATCAAGAGCCGGCCATCGTCGGTGAAGCGGTCGGGGAGGAGGAAGACGGTGGCGGCGCCGCAGATCCGGTGACGGTGACGGAACTTCCCGCCGCTGACTGCGCCCCTCTAGATCGGTTAGGGTTTTGTCGGTGGGGGGTACGGCTCGGTCGAACCTCGTGACGCGAGCCGCCGGCCCCCACCCTCTATTTATAGCGCAGCGCGACGGGGGCCCATCAGCCAGTTGTTGGGCTGAGCGCCCCCGATCAGGGCGCGTGATCAAGGTCCAGATTAGCCGTTGGGCTAATCTGGGAGAGATCAATCTATCTGGAGAAATGTGGTCACCTGTGCCGCCATCGATGCCGGAAGGAGAACGTCGTCGGGTGGACGAATTTAATGGCAGGTAGTACCCTAGTTGCCATGCATCCTGCAGCGGTTACAAATACTCCATGTGTACCGAACTACAGAGTTCAGAAAAATATGCAATTTTTTTCTTTTTCTTTCCCTCAGCTCGTTATTTTTCAGATTGCATTTCCCATGCCTTGCTGGCTTGCTCCAGTCTTGAAACTGAAAATGTTGAGATTTTTTATATTTGAAATGATGAACAAAGAGGCTTTCAAGAGTAATTTGGTTCCACATATCTTTTTTTCCCCTTGAAACACACGCATTACACTATTGTGATCGTTAGATAACTTTGCCAATCACTTCAAACCAGAGTTTTATATTACACTATTATCACATGATTCATACCCCAGAACAACACCGAAAAGGCGAAGACATGCAGAGGCATCTCTACAAGCCATAAAACCGGTTCACTTCAGGAGTGGTCTGATCAGAATCAGATGGCAAGCACGAGGGCGGGGAGTTTCTTGCGAGTCCGGTCAGACAGCCGGCTCTGCCACACCTGCTGTGAGCACGCCGACTTCTCCAGGGCGCCGCCGAGCCTGGTCACGACGAGTGCGGTGTTGCAGTACTCGCGCACCTCGGTGACGCGCCCACCGGGGCCCACCGTCCACGCGTGCACCCAGTACAGCGTCCCCGTCGCGTCTGTGCCCTCCGCCAGGACGGTGGCCCCGAAGGCATCGACGGCGCGGATCTTGAACGGGAGGCCCGGCGCGCCGGCGCCGCCTGTGAGAAGGCGCATGAGCACTAGGTGCTGGTAGGCGCGCGGGCCGTGGAACCACCAGTCCACGTCCGGGTTCAGAAGCCGGCGCACGGCGTCCGCGTCGCCGCGCTCCAAAGCGCGGTACAGCTCCTCCACCACTGCCTTGCTGCTGCCGATCACCGCCTCGTCGCCGCCGCCACTGTGGTGGCGTAGGGCAGCATCGCCGCCCACGTCTCCCTTGTTGCTAGCCAGCTCTGTGAAGCGAGCAAGCAAAGGCTCAGAAGACGAGAGGGAAGAGTGGCTATGCGAGTGTGGGAGACTTGGAGGGAGAAGAGGTTGGACTCCTTATATAGCGGTAGGGGTGGGAAAAAAAAAGCTCACTACTGTGGCTCGTTGGTTTTAATAATTCCTAATTATTAATAAAATAATATTAAATTAATCAGTTTTGCTATTGCATAGGCGACTGAAATTTTTTTATCTTTCAATCACCTGAAATTATACTCTCAATCAACTGAAATTGCAGCCCTAAAAAAAACAGCTGCAACTTTAGGTGATTCAGAGTGCAACTTCAGGTGACCTGAAATTGCACTCTCAATCAACTGAAATTGCAGGCACCCTCCAAAAAAACAGCTGCAACTTTAGGTGATTCAGAGTGTAACTTCAGGTGACTGAAAGATAAAAAAATTTCAGTCGCCTGTGCAATAGTCACTCCCTAAATTAATCTATGCTAATTTTATCTATGCTAATTTCGTGAAAAACTTGATAAGACGGGACCTGACTTGTGAGTAGGATTCCAAAAGCATAGATTTTTTGTCTGGCTTAAGCCAGTGGTAATGCGATTCAGTTACATGCACATATTTTGTTGGTACAAGTTAGTTTAGTTATTCATCCAAATTTTCGCAAAGGAACCTTTGACTATTTGGCAAATGGCTAAAGCAAAGTTTTGTGATTTCAGTTATATTATACTAACTGAAGGTTACAATAAATTAGTCGAAATACCCATGCATTGTAATGGATTAAAACAAAATCAGGACGAGGGTACTGACGAAAATTGGTTTCAGTGAGAGGGAGAAGGCGCTCAAGAGATAAAAAGGCCTTTTTTTTTTTGTTTTAGATGGAGTTATGGCTTATTTTTTTGAAGCGATTTTATTTTTTTTTGTTCGAGAAAAGGTTTATCTCTGGTATTGTGTATGGTTGTTTAGGGGGAGGGTGTTGGACGAACGCATCACTCGTTCACCAACTGCGTCTGTAAGTAGTTATAACGTAAAGAAAAGATAATTCAATATATTTTCATTCCTAGTAAATTGCAAATGCGCTATCTGATATACATCTTAGAAAACTAGTGGTGAACAAACATTGAAAAAGACTATAAGGAATATGCCCAATCTAACACATTTTCTATTGATTCTCGACACATTCGAAGCTGAGCTTCGATTTGCACCCAGGCTAACTTTGGTACCAAACGGTTCCCACTAGGAACCGGCTAGAAAGCAGTACATTCAACATACATTTCTATGTGTTGTATTTGTCTAGAATCTGCCGAAGAATATGCAATACTGTCCAAAAAACTGACAAAAACTCTATCCAACTTGCCTTTTAGCTAAAACTTTAGGAGTGTATTTCCCGGGGCAACACCAATTGGTGAAGGTAGGCACTGTTTGGTGATCAAAACTAGTACGAAAAGCTACATCTTGAGTGTCATTTAGCCTGTAACGCACTACTGCTCCAGCATCCTCGCGGCATTGGTCAGTTTCTGCATCCATACATGACTGAGACTCTTGAGTGCGTTTCAACTTTCAGGGGCTGCGCCAGCTAGGGAGGAAAGGAAAGCTTAACAGCATACGTGCATGGAACAAACAAAGAAATTCAGGGTTAATGTGCGGTCTATCTGCTTGGACTAAACAAGAGGTTAGTGGTTTCTGGTTTGATTGATCTGCAAACATGGATTAAAGAAAGAAGTCGAGATATTCCTGTTCTTTTATTGTAGTTTCGAGTTGCGTTGTCAACCTAAAAGGGCCTTTCGAAATGATGGATGTAGGATCAAGTATGGCGACTAGAGTAGGTGGATAGGAGTTCAATTCAATTTGATGATTTTTAAAATCTTTTCTTTTGAGTGGAAGCAATATTGTTCACTCCAATAGTTATAGAAGCTATGAATATTAAAGACAAATAATCTCAAAAGAAGATCTGATTAAAACGGAGCAAAATGTGCTTTGAAAACCCTGGCGGTCTAACCACTACATACCTGGCGGTCTGACCACCATGAAAGGGGCGGTCTGACCTCTGTTACAATGGTGGTCAGATCGCTATGAACAGTAAAAACAGGGATGCTACAGTAACCCGGTCGGATAGCTGCTACAATAATTTCAAGAACAAATAGTGTTTTCAGCCTGATTTCAAATATGAAAATCGATGGAACTTCTGATCCATAGATTTAAATTATATGAAATTTTGCAGAGATCTTCTCTAGGATATTATAATCCTATTCCAACAAACGATCATGAACATCATGGTCAAAATTGAGACCTTTTGCAGTTGTTGGAAGGTTGTACCAAACCGAGCCAAAATCAAAATCGGTGAATACAACTTGCTCGTGGGTGAGTGATGACCAAGATGGGTCTAGATATGTTTCCACATATCCCAGCAAGTAAGAACACCGAAGAAATTACTCCAATAACCCTTAGATCAAGAAACCACATCGAAGGTCAAGAACATGCAAAAACCGAGTATCTTGATGAGCTTACTACCAATGTGCCTAGATGGGTGGAGAATAATTCCTAGAGGATCTCTCCATCTCTTATACATCCTTGGCACAATAAGATCAAGAAAAGGGTAAGGACAGAAGAAAAATCAACCAAAACAAGAGCAAATCAATCAAATACAGAGATAGCCATGGAGAATATCAAATATCGATTCTATTGCTCCTTGAGGAGGAAATATTTATAGTCAATCCCTTAGGATAGAAGAACTCTAAACCTAAAGCGCGCGCGCACACACACTCTAACCTATCTCCTATGGGAGGGAGGAGGAGCCCAACCAACATTCTCAAACCCTAGTTCTTGCCTCTCCTCCCCTTATATAGGCTCACAACCAGAACCCAAAACCTAATGAATCCACCCATTAGGCCAAATCGGGGATAACCCATTAACCCCACATAACACCAAGTTTTACTCTCTCACGCACGCTTCTCAAAGTGACTTACAACCATTAACCCATTAGTGAGTCAACACTTGATCCACTTCACATTTTCAATGCATACAAGACCTAAACCACTTAGGCCAATGCTACGGTTTCACACACCGCCACTTTTTTGATATTGGGCAATTTATCAAAATGCATCTCTACCGCCTTCCATGAAGTTTCCCACTTCCTTTGCCATAAAGCATCACCCATGCTTCGCCATCTTCCACGTGGCCCCAATGACTTGTCACCAAGCCTCTCACCCGTCCGGATCCTACTGAACTGTCCTCGCTTACACATGACCCAAGTCACTTGGTGCGCCACATGCCTCTCCTCACGCATGACGGCACCCGGCATCCTTGATCACACAAGACCTTGACTCCTCCCTAAGACTAGTCTCGGTCCACCTTGCCGTTACCCGTCATGTCCATTACTAGTAGATCCCGCTTGGGTTCCTCGTCGTCCCGACTTGCAACTATCCCGCAAGCCTCAATCATCTTCGGCATCTCCCTGACTATTTTGGACCTCAGCACCACCCTATACCAAGTCGCAGTCCTCCTACACCTCACTATGACCTAGCTCTGAATTCCTGTAACCAACACAAACAAGAAAATCTTCACGTAGCAAGGCACGATACACAAAGACATCAATTGGCACAATTCATGCATATAATGCACAACACAAAAAGTACACACCCAAATTACTGATCATAATCCTAGGACCCAACAATAAACACATGTACACAAGTAACAACACCCAGGTCAAACTATGACCAAACTCTATGATTTCCAAACAATAGTTTTAGACCACCGAGAGAAGCCAGTCTAACCGCCAAGGACAGGATGGTCAGACTGTGGGCTGGTCTGACACGAGTACTCAAGGTCTATGACAGCTGATCGCAACACCTACGACTACGACTACCGACCATTGACCATCCATGGTCGGTCAAGCACTGTAGCTTTCGACTATCGACCATTGGTCACAAAGCCCATGACTATTGACCGCAAAGCCTACGACTACCGACCACAAAGTCTACGACTATCGACCACAAAGTCTACGATTATCGACCGCATGTGAAGTCTATGACTACTGACCATCGACCATCTATGGTCGTTCAGGCATTGTAGCTTTCATCGACCATCCATGGTCAATCTGCCGATCGGATCACCCAACGCACGACTGTTCAGACTGCCTATCATAGGGCCGATCGGACTACTGACTATATAGGGCCGATCAGACTGCCCGACTACAAAGTCGAGGACCACACTTCTGACTACTGTCAGCAGTCGAAGTCTGCTGGTCAGACCACCAAAAAAAAGTGGTTAGACTACTTAACCTGAAGATTCCAGCTGACAGCCCAACTAGAATGTAGTTTTTTGCAAAACCCTCAAAAACCAAACTCAAACTCTACAAAAACTCTAAACCAAAGGTCAATTACTCATCACAACCATGGGGTGACCTCCACATAGTCTCACAATCTCCTCCTTGATGAGTATATTGACAAACACCAAAAAGGCATGAAGATGAGTTTATTTTTGAAAAGAAAAGAATGAAGTTGCAAAAACCACATATGGCCCAATAGAAGAAGAGAAGAAATTCATGACCATGTTGGCAAAGTGTGAAATGGAGCAAATAACAGGAAAGAATAAGTTTTCTACAAAAGCTCCAATCACACCTAAAACCTCACAAAAACCCAATCTTGCTTATGGTCCAAAGAAAAGAGTATTTACTCAGCATGACCATTTTCATAGTAAGATGACAAGCCAAAAATACAAAAGAGAGCAAATGATATGCAATGAAACCCCCCTCACTCAAATATCTCATTTGGCATTTTTAGGTTCCAGTTATCAGGTTTTATAACTCATCCCATGCATTCTCCCCCTTAATGCCTTTTGCACCTGTTAATGCCTTTTTCTCAATCATTCTCCCCCTTTTGGCAATAGAGTCATCAAGATGCATAGAAGAAGATAGAACATGAATGAAATAAAGTGATTGCATTTTATTCATTTTAAGCATTTAGGAGTCATAAAAATTATCTAAAGTGACTTTCTAAATATTACACCAAGTCATAAAAAGTGAAAGCGATATTTAGATCATAACAAATCATGTATAGTCGAGCTAAAGCCAAATAAGCCATAATATGAAATTAAATGGATTGTTTAACATGTCAAGTTACTCAAGATCATAGTCTAGTTAAAGGTATCCAAAAATGAGTCAAGCAATGTCAATATTCTAAGTATAACCAAGAAGCTATAATTGAGTCAATTTGGAGTGCTACAAGTTCAAGATTGAGACATTGTGTTCAAGCACTAGATCTCACTTGTAATTGAGCAAATTTAGCACATGTGGCATTTTAAGAAATTCATGTTTGGGTTCAACCATTTTTTTCACAAGATTTTATTTTCTTAGCCATGTGCTAGATCTCAAGCCATATGCGACCACTCCAAGCCAGAAACTTAAGGTAGTGATCTTGGTAGTCTAAAATTCCTCCTGAGTTCATGCCTAGTGCAATGGCAAGCCGTCTAATGAGACAGGACTGGTGAGATTTGTTTTTCTTGTACAAAGAATATCTTTTTGTATTTTCTTGACTTAGTTCAAAAACAAAGAGTTAATACTAACTTATACTTCACTAATGAATTAATATAGCTCAATCTAAAGCTCAATGCAGATTTAAGACTCAACTTAACTTATTTGACATGGCATGAATCATAAGAGGATCACTAGAGCCAGATTAGTCACACGATCTAATAATACATGATTTAATTCAAGTTGTTCATATTTTATAAAGCTAGAATAGCAAAACCTAAACTACACATAGAAGGGCATGATAAATCTAGCAAGCTAGCACAAGACATGACAAGATGTAAAGTAAGATATCATGTCATATATGGATAATAGTTAAAGCTCCATGATTTGTACAAGCATTCATGTATATACAATGCATGCTGAAATTAAAATACAATATGATACAAATGAATGCACAAGAAGTAAGCACCCCTGAAGAGTAGATTGAAAAGAAAGAAGCTCCAACTCCCCCCTAAAGAAGGCAAATTGAGAAGAACCAAGAATTTAGGCATAAAATCCAGAAAATGAGGATTCAAAGTCAACGAGATGACCCCAAACACACCCTTCCCATATGGTCTCTAGCCTATAACATCACACCATAGAGCAAAAAGGCAACACTAGCTGTTATAACACAAAACACTAGTGACCAAGAAGAAATCTCAAGCTAGGAAGTAAATAATCCTAGAGAACCACATGGTGTTCCCCTCACAACCACAACCTGTAACTCAAACACAAGAACAACTGGTATCCTAGTATTGGGGTAAGTGGTATACAAGCATGGATCCAGTACTATGACACATGACAACAAAAGTAGCATCATGAGTATTAATGACAAAGAACACATGAGAACATACCCCACACAACTCGATCTAGCCCTCATCAGAGCACCTAGAACAACAAAACCTAGTGCAACTCAAATCTAGAAGAAACTTGTGGACTAATCAAAGTTCTCATGATATCTAGGCATAAGCATAATTTAAAACTACCAAGATGTCATATAAACTATTTTCATACTAGAACAGAAATGAATAAGTTCAAGATGTACATGCATCTTGAATCACAACCATATACACATATCAAGTGATAAGGAAAAGTCATAAAAGCATATGTTAGCATAAATACAGGTATAAGCATGTACACATGAACCAAAAAGATAAGAAGGCATGAATAAATATAGCATCATTACATAGAAAACTATCCAAGATATAATCAAGCTCAAAATATCTATAATCAAATATGCATTATGTATACATATATCATGACAAATAAAAATCATGGAAAGTACGTTAACATGTATAAATAATAGTCAATGGACACAAGGAGCAAGATGCAAGCAATAAAACAGTATAGACATAATAAGGCACAAAGTCATGATGATACTTGACTTTTTAAACACACAATCAACAAGTAACTCATACTCATGAAGATAAAACACATATATCCACAAAAGATAAATAATTAGTTAGCATATGGATACACAAGCAAAATACACATAAAGATATGATAAAAATGTAACATGAGTAATACATGCCAATATGGTATAAGTGAGCACATAGATAAGCACAATATGCCAATTATGATCAAACATGAATATAAGGGCATGAAGATATAGGATAGCTCACAAAGTAGGTGGAAACGCCAAACGTGAAAGTATATGCCGCTTGGAGGCCATCAAAAGGAGCGAAGAATCAACAAGTGTTCTAATCACGTGATGAAGCAAAAGACTAGAACTAAATCAAGTACATATTCTCCATCCTGTGTCCCGGCACTTACACATGAGAAGAACAAAGTGCCCAAGTCTTGGATCCGAAGGGTTAGTAAACAGGTACATGGGAACCCAAAACTTTGACATACCCACAATAAAGGTATGCAAGTTAGCATGATGTAAAAGATGGTTCATGCAAGAGAATCCAATCCTAGAGGCACGCCGCAAGTGGAAAACTCAACGAGTAAAATGAGTGCCATCTCTGGAAAAGCAGCAAATGTCTTACTTGAAAGCACCAAGATGAGAAGCAACAGAAGAACTCACAACTCCTCCTCGCAGTAGGTGCGCACCTCGATGGGGAGAACCAGGTCCACCACTTGAGAAAAGGTGGAAAATATTCCTTGGGACAGCATGTGGACTAAAACAAAGACATAAGAACTATGTCCACGATATTGGATGGCATCACTGGTAAAAGTGACAAAGAACCCACAAGTCAAGCGAGCCTTCATGCTATGCTCACAAGCGGTCATGTCATGAAAAAGACTATATCCACTTAGAGACTTAGAAGCATAGGCTCGATGCATGTGTTTGGCATGCCATAAGCAAGATTCTACCTTATGCCCATCCTTCTCACAGAATAAGCAGTGATACAAAGGTCTACTAGGAGACACGGTCTGTGAGCACACAACATCAGCAAGGCTCACAGAAGAAGTCCTCTGGGTAGAGACTAAAGAACCACATGACATAGATCTAGAATGCTGAAAACCACGAAAAGAGGGATGAGTCACCTTAGGGTCGGTCAGACTGCCATTGATTAGCTAGTCTGACCGCCTTGTGGTCTGACCGCAGGGGTAATGGTAGTTTGACCACTCCCCTAGGTCCAGACTCAAATATAGCAAGACTGTCACTGTGCTTTGGCTTCCAAAATCAAGGTTTCATGCTCTGCACTTGATAGTTCATGTCATGGACAAGACTATTAATACCAAGAGACTTAGAAGCATGATCTCGACAGCACACTCGACTCTTATGCTTGGCATGACGAGAGCAAAATTCAACTTTGTGTCCATCTTTCTTGCAATAGATGCAATGATACTTAATTTTGCATGGAGTAGTACTAAATGAAGTAGAAACACCGTCATTGCTAGAAATCCTTTGAACAACACTAGAAGCGCCAACAAGAGTTGCACTAGCCAAAGTAGAAGTATCTAAGCTATGACACAAGTGCCAACAACGTAAGGAGGTGTCTAAGTCGCAAGATTCAGCGCTCATATCATCGCGCTCTCCCCTCAAAGCATTTACACTATCTCTCAAAGAATGACAATATATGCAAGAGATGAAAAATGCAAACAACCAATGAATTGGATCAACATGAGGAACATAGCTAGTACAACCACAAAACAAGAGAATCTAGGCTTACAACAAGAGAATCACTTGAACCTACACAAGAATCATAAACCGAAGCACTTAGCTCACTAATCCCAAACCTAGCTAACTCAAGCTACTCTACACATGTGAGGTGAGTCAATTTTACTTTCTCATTTTCAGATTTTAAGTATGCAAGAGAAGTATTCAAAATTTCAACATCCACATTGCAAGGACTCACAACCGACACATGGTAAGTGAGGTTCCAACCAAACAACATCATCATCAACCAATCTACCATTCTTATCATCTAAGTATCTAACATTATTCCTAAGCAAGCATATTTATCTTGGACAAAACCAAGGTCGTATGAGATTTTACCTTGCTCATGATGAGTTGAAGCTCGTTCTCCTTATCAATATTATCATCATCATCATGATCCGTGGACTCTAAAATCTTCTTCTCCCTAACACTTGAACAACCAAAGGTAAAGAATGTACCACAAAACTCACACTTGTAGTTTCTTGCAAATAAAATCACTCTCTAGTTGATTTCAAGCCTTTTGTCTCAAAGGACATCATTGGCAAAAACATCTCAACAAGATGCAAAGAAGAGCTTACAAGTTTACCTACTAGTTGCCATGCTCAAGATTGGTAAAGATCAATCAAAAAGCAAACATGGCTCTGATACCAATTGTAGGATCAAGTATGGTGACTAGAGGGAGGTGAATAGGAGCCCAAATTCAATTCGAGGCTTTTCAAAATCTTTTCCTTTGAGCGGAAACAATACTCTTCACTCCAGTAGTTATAGAAGCTATAAAGATCAAAGACAAATAATCTCAAGGGAAGATTTGATCAAAACAGAGCAAAATGTGATTTGAAAACCCCCGGCGGTCTGACCTTTACATACAAGGAGGTTAGACCACCGTGAAAGGGGCGGTCTGACCTCAAGGGCGGTCAGACCACTGTTTCAATGGCAGTTAGACCGCTATGAACAGTAAAATCAGAGGATGATATACTAACCCTGGTCAGACTGCTACTACAGTGCCGGTCAAATCGCTGCTACAGTAATTTCAGGAATGAATAGTGTTTTTAGCCTAAATTTAAATCCAGAAATCGATGGAACTTTTGATCCATAGATCCAAATGATATGAAATTTTGCAGTAATCTTCTCTAGGATACCAAGAACCTATTCCAACAAACGACCATGAATGTCATGGTCAAAGTTGAGACCTTTTTCAGTTTTTTGGAAGTTACACAAAATCGAGCCACAATCAAAATCGGTGAATACAACTTGCTTGTGGGTGAGTGATGACCAAATTGGGTCTAGATATATTCCCACATGTCTCAGTAAGCAAGAACATGAAAGAAATCACTCTAAAAACCCTCAGATCAAGAAACTACTTGGAAGGTCAAGAATGTGGAAAAACCGAGTTTCTTGATGAACTTGCTACCAATGTATCTAGATGGGTGGAGAATGATTCCCAGAGGATCTCTTCATCTCCTATACATCCTTGGCAGAGCAAGATTAAGAAAAGGGTGAGGAGAGAAGAAAACCCATCAAAACAAGAGCAAATCAATCAAATAAAGAGATAGCCATGGAAAATATCAAATATTGATTCTATTGTTGCTTGAGGAGGAAAGATTTATAGCTAATCCCTTAGTATAGCGAAACTCTAAGCCTAGAGCACACACCCTCTAACCTATCTCCCATAGGAGGGAGGAGTTAGCCACCAAAAGGCTTACCTTCTCAAACCCTAACTCTTGCCTTCCCTTTCCTTATATAGACTCACAACCTGAACCGAAAACCTAATGGATGTGGCCATTTGGCCAAACCAGTGATAACCAGTTAACCCCATCTAACATTCGGTTTTACTCTCTTACGCACGCTTCTCAAAGTGGCTTACAACCATTAACCCATTAATGAATCAACACTTGATCCACTTCACATTTTCAGCACATATAATCCTAAACCAGTTGGGCCAATGCTGCAATTTCACACACCACCATTTTCTTGTATTGGGCAATTTACCA
Source organism: Dendrocalamus latiflorus (assembly GCA_017311315.1). Classification (NCBI taxonomy): domain Eukaryota; kingdom Viridiplantae; phylum Streptophyta; class Magnoliopsida; order Poales; family Poaceae; genus Dendrocalamus; species Dendrocalamus latiflorus. The sequence continues at coordinate 17,661,044 of CM029662.1, forward strand.
AAATGCCCCTCTACCGCCTTCCATAAAGTTTCCCGCTTCTTTTGCCACGAAGCATCACCCATGCTTCGCCATCTTCCATGTGGTCCCAATGACTTACTGCCAAGTCTCTCACACATCCAGATCCCATCGAACCATCCTCTCTTGCATACGACTCAAGTCACTTGGCGCGCCACATGCCTCTCCTCACACATGACGGCACCGACATCCTTGACCACACAAGACCTCGACTCCTCCCTGAGCCTAGTCCCGGTCTACCTTGCCATTGCCCATCGTGTCCATCACTGGTAGCTCCCGCTTAGGTTCCTTGTCGTCTCGGCTTGCAACCACCACACAAGTCTCAGTCATCTTCGGTGTCTCCCTAATCATTCTAGATCTTAGCACCACCCTGTACTTAGTCTCGGTCCTCCTACGGCTCGCCATGACCTAGCTTCGAAGTCTTGCAACCAACACAAACAAGCAAACCGTCACGTAGCACTGCACGATACACAAAGACATCAATTGGCACAGTTCATTCATACAATGCACAATGCAAAAAGTATGCACCCAAATTTCTGATCCTAATCTTAGGACCTAACAATAAACATATGTGCACACAAGTAACAACATCTAGGTCAAACCATGACCAAACTCCAAGATTTCTAAACAACAATTTCAAACCACCGAGATAAGCCAATCTGACCACCAAGCATAGGCCGGTTAGACTGTTGGCTAGTCTGACACGAGTACTCGATGTCTACAATAGCCGATCGCAATGCCTACGACTATGACTACCGACCATCAACCATCCGTGTTTGGCCAAGCACTGTAGCTTTTATTGACCATTGGTCGCAAAGCCAATGACTATCGACCACAAAGCTGAAGGAACGCGCGTAGGCTACGATAGCAGAAAATAAAAATTTCTACCGCGCACACCAGGACATCATGCTAAGAAGGGATCATAGATCGTTACCACTAGACGCGCAGCGCAGCGGAAGAAGAGTTGGAGAAGCCGATCCAACCACGCGCGTCGAGGTAGTAGTGGAAGTAGCCGATCGTCCCGAACAGATCGTCTCCTCCACGCGGTCAACCACACCACGAGCAGATCCAATCTGTAGTTTGTTGATGCCGATCAACGCCGCAACGAGCAGCGCCTCCACCGGTATCCACACGTCCGGGGCTGGAACTCCGATCGCGAGTGTACCAGCACTCGCGAGCGGCTAGGGTTTGGCTCGGGAGGTGGCGGCTAGGGTTTTGTTCGGGAGGAACATATGCGTGCATCCCTCAGCCCCCCCGCCTCCAAATATATAGACCTCCTCACTTGGGCCTCGTGGACCGAGGCCCAATAGGAGTCTATCCGGATCTCTATCCGAATTGAGCCCACATCCGAATCACATTCGAATTAGTGTTCCAACCCGTTAAGTGTGCGACCCTGTAGGTTCACGTATACTTGGTCGCGACCCGGAAACACCTTTCCGGTCACCCTGTTAATAGCGGCCTCTAGCAAGACATATTAACCCCAAAGTATACGTAAAGATCATATCGGCTGAACCTGTAATGTTCTCATGTACGAATCCTTTTGCCTCACGATATAGATTAAGCTCAAGGCGAGACCTGTGTCATCCTCTTAATGGCTCAATCACTCTCTCGATTCCGTGATGGATTATAAACTTGTGATTGACTCCTCAATCACATTGGCATGGCCATGCACTTTCATAATCCATTACATCGAGGGGCCCAGAGATATCTCTCCCATAAGGAGGGGCAAATTCTATCTTGATCATTCACATCCCACTACATGTTTCATAGCAAACCCGAAGACTACTTTTATGACTACCCAGTTACGGAGTAGTGGTTAGTAGTCCCAAAATAGGCTACTACGCATGTTGGGAACCATGATGATCTCAAGTCTAACGATTCTACATAAACACTACTTGAGACCAACTAATGACACATGGAATCTCTGCAGTGTCTCATGGCGGGTCTATCCAACATATGTTCACTAACACATGTCCATATTATTGATTTGGTATCTCCATACCATGATCCATGAGACATGATCATCAATCAATACATATGCTGATCTTTGAATCATATATGTTCCTCATATGATATATGATCAGGGATCATTTAGAAATAGCAACATTTTGGCATTAAGAGTCTCATGAATAAGTCACATACTCATTGATCAATAATGATAATGTCTATTTCAAGGAACAAAGCAATGTATCATAAACATAGTATGTGATATATTCAACATCTCCATGTTGCCTCTAGGGCATATCACCAACAGTCTCCCACTTGCACTAGAGTCAACCATGTAGGTATCTAATACCCATTGCCCTAGTGTGAGCCTCATGCTTTGGCTGGGGAAGCGGCTTTGTCAACGGATCTGCAATGTTCAAATCCGTTTGTACTTTGCATATCTTCACATCGCCTCTCTCCACAATCTCGCGGATGAGATGAAATCGCCGTAGAATGTGTTTGGACTTCTGGTGCGATCTAGGCTCCTTGGCTTGCGCAATGGCCCCACTATTGTCACAGTAGAGGTCCATTGGGCTGGAGGCACTAGCCACCACACCAAGCTCAGAAACAAATTTCTTGATCCAAACAGCCTCTTTAGCAGCTTCAGAAGCTGCTATGTACTCGGCCTCTGTTGTAGAATCAGCAACCGTCTCCTGCTTGGAACTCTTCCAGCTCACCGCACCGCCATTCAGGCAGAACACAAATCCAGATTGCGATCTAAAATCATCTTTGTCAGTTTGGAAGCTAGCATCGGTGTAACCATTTACAACGAGCTCTTCCTCACCCCCATAGACGAGGAACACATCTTTAGTTCTTCTCAAGTACTTCAAGATGTTCTTTACGGCAATCCAGTGACTTTCACCTGGATCTGACTGGTATCTACTTGTAGCACTTAAAGCATACGAGACATCTGGACGTGTACAAAGCATGGCATACATAATGGATCCCATAGCCGAAGCATATGGAATCGCATTCATTTTATCCCGCTCATCAGGTGTACTAGGACACTGACTCTTGCTAAGATGTATACCATGTGACATAGGTAGGAAGCCTTTCTTGGAATCCTGCATGTTGAACCTTTTCAACACCTTGTCAATGTACGTATCTTGGCTTAATCCAATTAGCCTTCTTGATCTATCCCTATAGATCTTGATGCCCAGAATATATGCCGCCTCTCCTAAGTCTTTCATAGAGAAACTATTTTTCAATGAAGACTTAACAGATTCGAGCATAGGAATGTCATTTCCGATCAGTAATATGTCATCCACATATAAGACCAGAAACACGAGTGCGCTCCCACTAGCCCTTTTGTAAACACAAGGCTCTTCTTCGTTCTTGATGAAACCAAACCCTTTGATTACTTCATCAAAACGAATGTTCCAACTCCGAGATGCCTGCTTTAATCCATAAATGGATCTTTGCAGCTTGCATATCTTTCCAGCTGATTGCGGATCGACAAAACCCGTGGGCTGTGTCATGTACACATCCTCACTCAGATTTCCATTAAGGAAAGCTGTTTTGACATCCATTTGCCATATTTCATAGTCGAAATATGCAGCAATCGCTAGAATGATCCGAATAGACTTTATCATTGCGACGGGCGAAAAAGTTTCATCATAATCAACACCTTGAATTTGTTTGAAACCTTTGGCCACCAATCGCGCTTTATAGATGTGAACATTTCCATCTATGTCTATCTTTTTCTTGAAAATCCATTTGCACTCAATGGTTTTAACACCATCAGGTGGATCAACCAAGTTCCAAACATGATTACTGTGCATGGATTCAATTTCGGATCTCATGGCTTCAAGCCATTTCTCAGAGTCTGGTCCCACCATCGCTTCTTCATAGGTCTTAGGCTCATCGTTGTCTAACAACAATATGTCCCGTTGTTGAGTAGTCAAGAACATGTACCTTTCAGGTGCACGACGTGACCTCTCTGACCTACGTGGTGCCGGTGTGTCCACAACAGGTTCTTCAACAGTTTGTTCATCCTGTTGTGGTTCTGTAGGAGCTGAAACGTTTTCAGGTGTTTCCCGAATTTCTTCAAGTTGCACCATGCTCCCACTATCCCTTCTTGAGAGAAACTCTTTCTCTAAGAAGACACCATGCCGGGCGACAAACACTTTGCCTTCTCCTTGATTATAGAAGTAATATCCTTTTGTTTCCTTAGGATACCCGATAAAGAAGCATTTATCAGATTTAGGACTGAGCTTATCAGATTGTAAACGTTTTACATAAGCCTCACATCCCCAAATCTTAAGAAAAGACAAGCTAGGACGTTGTCCTGTCCACATCTCATATGGTGTCTTTTCTACTGATTTTGATGGAACCCTGTTTAGTGTGAAAGCGGCTGTTTCAAGAGCGTACCCCCAAAAAGACAACGGAAGATCACTTTGGCTCATCATGGAGCGCACCATATCTAATAAGGTGCGATTTCTCCGTTCAGATACCCCATTCCATTGAGGTGTTCCTGGCGGAGTCAATTGTGGAACAATTCCACAATCCTTCAGATGATTGCCAAACTCATGGCTCAAATACTCGCCTCCACGATCAGATCGTAGAAACTTGATTGTCTTGCCTAAATGATTTTGCACTTCATTTTGGAATTCTTTGAACTTTTCAAAGGATTCGGACTTATGCTTCATCAGGTAGATATACCCATATCTACTAAAATCATCAGTAAAAGTTATGAAGTACTGAAAACCACCTCTGGCTGTTGAGCTCATTGGTCCACATACATCAGAATGTACGAGTGCCAATAAGTCACTTGCCCGTTCACCTTGACCGGTGAAAGGTGCCTTTGTCATCTTGCCAAGTAAACAAGATTCGCATGTCTCAAATGATTCAAAATCAAATGAGTGCAGAATACCATCTCTATGGAGCTTCTCCATGCGTTTCTCATTTATGTGACCTAAGCGACAGTGCCAAATAAACGTGGGATTCAAATCATTCGAACGTTGCCTCTTTGCATTAATGTTATAGACCGGTGACTCTTCAAGAGTAAGAACATATAACCCATTCACCAATGGAGTATGACAATAGAACATATCTTTGAAATAAAGAGAACAACCATTGTTCACAGATCTAAAGTCATAACCTTCTGCTTGCAAACATGAAGCAGAAATAATGTTCTTGGAAAGAGATGGAACACAATAACAATTATTCAATTCCAAAACTAATCCTGAAGGTAAAGACAATGGCATGGTGCCAACAGCGACCGCAGCAACTTTTGCTCCATTGCCAACGCGAAGATCCACTTCGCTCCTCCTCAAACTTCTACTTCTTCTTAGCCCCTGCAACGATTTGCAAAGGTGAGCAACCGATCCGGTATCAAATACCCAAGAATCAGTGGATGAAGTAGCAAGATTGATCTCTATAACATTTATACCTGGAGAGGAAGTCGTACTTCCCTTCTTCTTCTCAAGATCCTCCAAGTACTTTGGGCAGTTCCTTTTCCAATGACCTGATTGCTTACAGTAGTAACAATCTGCATTAGGAGCAGCGCCCTTCTTGACTTGCTTGGCCTTAGAACTGCTCGCGATCTCATCGGGAGCTAACTTTCTTTTGACCGCGCCTTTCTTGACATTGGGCTTGCCCTTGCCTTTCTGCATCATCATCACATGATTGCTGCTTTTCTTAATGCTTTCCTCGGCAGCTTTTAGCATCCCATGCAACTCTGCCAAGGTCTTATCCATGTTGTTCATGTGATAGTTCAGTATGAATGGCTCAAAGCTCGGGGGGAGCGACTGGAGAATCACATCAGTAGCCAACTCTTGGCTAAGGGGAAAACCAAGCTTTTCCAGACTCTCAATGTAGCCAATCATCTTAATCACATGAGGGCTGACGGGATTCCCTTCTGCAAGCCTGCACGCAAACAAGGACTTTGAAGTGTTGAACCTCTCAGCCCTTGCTTGGTTCTCAAACATACCACGCAACCCCACAATGATATTGTAGGCATCTGTGTTCTCATATTGCTTCTGAAGCTCAGAGGACATTGTGGCAAGCATGAGACAGCTCACATCAAGGTAATCATTCGTTTGCTTCTCATAAGCTCTCCGTGCAGCCGCAGTAGCATTATCAGGCAAGTCATCAGGATAATGAGACTCAAGGACATACTCCTTGCGCTCTTGCTTGAGAACAATTCTCAAGTTGCGATACCAATCCATAAAGTTCGTTCCATTGAGTTTTTCTTTCTCAAGAATAGATCGCAAATTAAAAGAACTGGATGCGGCATTAGTTGACATGATCTACAACAAAGAATATGCAAAGTTTAGCACTATGTTTATGTTCATCTTTTATTAAACAATTTAACAAAAGACTCCCACTATGTGTTTTGCAACAAAACTCCCTCTAAGTTACATAGTGGGTCAAGAACCTCATTTCACTAATTCCTAGTGAGCTTTGGCATCACGGCTAGAAAACTAGTGACATGGGTAAGCAACACCTTGCTAATCACATCCCTATGTGACTCTTGCTTGTTGGGTGACATCAACATGCCCCGGCCCCAATCTATGCCCCAAGGTCCAAAACTGTTTTGATAACCTTGTTAAGTAAACCAAATGCTTCCGCATGTAGATGTCCGACATCTACCCCAAATAATGATGATAACCGACGGCACTCTACTTTGGTAGACCTACCATGCGGTGATCATTATCTTTTGGTGCAACATATGGAAGGGCATGAACACCTAATTTTATGAGGGATTCTATCCTACCAAAGCAACATATGACAAAAACATTGCATAAGAATAAGATAGATAATATCACAGATAAACACATTTAACTGTGAAGTAGTATGGCCCAAACAAATGGTGATCTCCATCTCCATGTAGGTGTAGACGATCTCCATCCTCCACATCACTCCTTTAGGCCACCATGCTTGAAAGCTTGTAACCTCAAAACTAGGCTACTACCTATAATAGCTAGAAATTGAAGATTACAAAGATAGATTCAAGCATTAAGGTCGACACGCAGGTCGTTAAATACAATATAGACAGCTAACAATAGCTGAAATAATCATGACACGCAGGCCATGAACGAATGTTACATGCATCACATACATCTCATACATTCCAATAAGATATAGGGCCATACTATTCACGTCATTCTCTGCAAAAACAAGTTAGACGTAGAATCGTATTCTACCTAACGATGTGAACCCAAGACGCTATACAAGGCGGGTACGCACGGCGGTCCCGCTGGCCGGTCAGCGGGCGGGGGGTCGAGGGGGGGGCCGCCCCCCGCGGGTTTCAGGGCAGCGCCCTGAACACCCTACGAAATTTACAGATCCAATCTATGAAATCGCAATGGAAAAACTATTCGGCACAACCACCTTATGCCGATCCGAGACATTCTCTAGGATGCTAGTTTTTCCACTGGGCCGAGGCCATCAGATCCGTAACCTACTAGTATTCGGCATAACCACCTTATGCCGATCCGAGACAATCTCTAGGGCACTAGTATTCCCACTGGCCCGAGGCTATCAGATTCGTATCCTACTAGTATTCGACATAACCACCTTATGCCGATCCGAGACAATCTCTAGGGCACTAGTAGTGATACAATCTGCGCCTCATCCAACCCCTATTCACCGATTGATCTCATCAACCCGTGCTACCATCGATTCATCACATGAACCGACTGATCTAGACTGTAATAGATCCAATCTACTACAACCGCATATCATCATATGCGCTGATCCAGATCGCAAACTAAGCAAGATGGCTCTGATACCACTGAAGGAACGCGCGTAGGCTACGATAGCAGAAAATAAAAATTTCTACCGCGCACACCAGGACATCATGCTAAGAAGGGATCATAGATCGTTACCACTAGACGCGCAGCGCAGCGGAAGAAGAGTTGGAGAAGCCGATCCAACCACGCGCGTCGAGGTAGTAGTGGAAGTAGCCGATCGTCCCGAACAGATCGTCTCCTCCACGCGGTCAACCACACCACGAGCAGATCCAATCTGTAGTTTGTTGATGCCGATCAACGCCGCAACGAGCAGCGCCTCCACCGGTATCCACACGTCCGGGGCTGGAACTCCGATCGCGAGTGTACCAGCACTCGCGAGCGGCTAGGGTTTGGCTCGGGAGGTGGCGGCTAGGGTTTTGTTCGGGAGGAACATATGCGTGCATCCCTCAGCCCCCCCGCCTCCAAATATATAGACCTCCTCACTTGGGCCTCGTGGACCGAGGCCCAATAGGAGTCTATCCGGATCTCTATCCGAATTGAGCCCACATCCGAATCACATTCGAATTAGTGTTCCAACCCGTTAAGTGTGCGACCCTGTAGGTTCACGTATACTTGGTCGCGACCCGGAAACACCTTTCCGGTCACCCTGTTAATAGCGGCCTCTAGCAAGACATATTAACCCCAAAGTATACGTAAAGATCATATCGGCTGAACCTGTAATGTTCTCATGTACGAATCCTTTTGCCTCACGATATAGATTAAGCTCAAGGCGAGACCTGTGTCATCCTCTTAATGGCTCAATCACTCTCTCGATTCCGTGATGGATTATAAACTTGTGATTGACTCCTCAATCACATTGGCATGGCCATGCACTTTCATAATCCATTACATCGAGGGGCCCAGAGATATCTCTCCCATAAGGAGGGGCAAATTCTATCTTGATCATTCACATCCCACTACATGTTTCATAGCAAACCCGAAGACTACTTTTATGACTACCCAGTTACGGAGTAGTGGTTAGTAGTCCCAAAATAGGCTACTACGCATGTTGGGAACCATGATGATCTCAAGTCTAACGATTCTACATAAACACTACTTGAGACCAACTAATGACACATGGAATCTCTGCAGTGTCTCATGGCGGGTCTATCCAACATATGTTCACTAACACATGTCCATATTATTGATTTGGTATCTCCATACCATGATCCATGAGACATGATCATCAATCAATACATATGCTGATCTTTGAATCATATATGTTCCTCATATGATATATGATCAGGGATCATTTAGAAATAGCAACATTTTGGCATTAAGAGACTCATGAATAAGTCACATACTCATTGATCAATAATGATAATGTCTATTTCAAGGAACAAAGCAATGTATCATAAACATAGTATGTGATATATTCAACATCTCCATGTTGCCTCTAGGGCATATCACCAACAAAAGCCTACAACTATTGACCGCAATGTCTATGACTATCAACCACAAAGTCTATGACTATTGACCGTAAAGTATACGACTATCGACTGCAGACTACTGACCATCGACCATCCATGGTCATTTAAGCACTGTAGCTTTTGACCATCCATGCGAAATCTACAACTATTGACCATCGACTCCGTGGTTGATCTACTGATCAAACCGCCCAACACATGGCCGATTGGATTACCAACTACTTAGGGCCAATTGGACCGCCCGACTACAAAGTTGAGGACCACACCTCCGACTACTGTCAGCGATCAAAGTCTACCAGTCAGACCATTAAAACAAAGTAGTCAGACTGCTTAACCTGAAGATTCCAGCAGACAGCCCAACCAAAATGCACTCTTTTGCAAACCCTCAAAAACTAAACTCAAACTCCATAAAAACTCTAATCCATAGGTCAATTACTCATCACAACCATAGGGTGACCTCCACATGGTCTCACACATAGTAAGCTTTCATGCTTGCATGTGTGATCTTTTGTCCAAGTTTATCTCCAAAAATGTATGAGGTATTGTCAGGGTGCAAAGGAAGTTTTGTCTTGGCACGTAGCCTTTGTGTTAAGCATCTTCCTAAGAGTGTGGGTGTGGCCTAAAAATCTACCATGGAATGTGGTTGTAACTGACTAACTGAGGCTAAATGCAAGGATCCATATGGATTTCTTTTTTATCCATGTGGATCACTACAAGCATCCATATGGATTTATTTGTTGTTTGTTTAATTTGGAATCGTATGAACAACTTGTTATCACGACTTTGGCCCTTGGCTAGAAATTCAGGTGCCACACTAGATGGACTAATTATCCAACAATTGGTAATTAGTGTTTCTTACATGCCAACATGTATTTATACTAGGCAGCAAAGACGAAAATGGACCTCATCAATGGCAGTTAAATCAACCGAGCCAATTTGATAACTTGTTCTAGATGTGCACATTATATTCTGATCATCAAAGGATAAGCACCCAATGCTTATTTGATAAGGGAATCCTAATGTGTGAGACCACATGGAGGTTATCCTATGTTGTGTGATGAGTATTTGGATTTGTTGTGCTTCATTGTTGATGTTTGAGTTTTATTTTGTATCATTTGCATTATTTAATTTTATTGTCAAGTGATCTACGGTCTGACCGATAGCGACCGAGATTAGTTGTACTAGCTCATAGTGGGCGGTACATTTGTTCCAGAGAAGTCCTCATTTTGTTGCGTGAAGGGTTTGAGAGCAATGCAATCAGTCGTATGATGGCGGTCCGACCAGAGGTGTGTCGATCAGTCTGATTGACATGGTTGTAGTAGTCAGACTAGCTCCCCTGTTACCAACAAAAGTTTGAGTCAGTTCTCGACAGTCTGATCATGTAGGATCGAAATGGCAACAGGGGGTGAATGGTGCCTTCAAAATCACCCCAAGTATTCACACAAAACTTCTCCTCTGATAGCTATGGAAGCTATGAAGCAAGAAGTTAAATGCTCACTGGAAATAGGAGAACCGAAGCCCAGACAAGAAACAAATCAGGGAAACAAAATAGTTTTGACTGCAAAGGCTGGTTTGACCACAGAGAGAAGGCCGATCAGATTACAGGAACCCAGCCGGTCTGACCACTATAGCCAAGCCGGTCTGACCGACTGTTCACCGCCGGTCTGACCGCTGGTTCTCCGTCGGTCTGACCGGGTAAGGTTTCAGCGAATGCAAACATGAAGGCAGAGAGCGGCTGCCCGACAATTCTGACACAGTAAGTACTGAAGTGAAAGCTAAAAACGGAGGGAAGAGCCACTAAACCCAGAGTTTTTCAGACCATAAGGACAAGACTTAAACCCAAACACCAAAATGTCCTTAGGAAGTTACAAATCAGATTTGAACAAACACTTTTGCAGAAAATGCAGACAAGCAGAGAAAGCAAAAAGAAAAGACGACTGAAAAGAGAAGCAAACTGAAGAAATCAAGGAAATGATAGAGAGAAAAGTGCACTTCTCAGATCAAGAGAATAGAGCTTCAACTTGAAAATCAATCTCGGCAGACACAGAAACCAACAAAGCAAGAAAATCACTCAACTGAACTTTAGAACCTAAAAAGAGATTAGCAGAGAGACAAAATGCAAATAGCTCATGATTCTCAAGTCTTCTACTCATGAATCTCTGAAATACACTAGAAAAGCATCCTCAGGCGAGAAATTAAGTATGGAGCTAGAACCACTTTTCCCAGGACATCAAGAAAAACCAAGATTGCTCTGCCTCCAAACCTAGAACTCTGAAAACAAAGGAAGCAAGAGGCTGGTCATTTGGCAGAAAACAGAGAATGAAATCTTTTCTCTCGGGAATATACTTGCCAAGGGCTTTGAGAAACGATTCCCAGATCAGGGACAACGTCATCTTGCAGCATCTTGAACAAGGATTCAACTCAAGAATAAAAATAAGCAAAGATGAACTGAGAGCAACAAAAGAAAACTAAATGCGGAAGGAAACGAAAACTGAGCAACTCAACCATAGAGCTACTCAGAATGATACGGACACATGAATGATTAACAATGAAGATTCTACAACAAGTTCATCCCAAAATACATGAGCACATATGCTCTCTCAGACCCAACTCATGCAGAAAAGCAAATACTCTTACATGAGCACCCAGCTCTGCCAACTCCCACTCACTATAGAGAAGGAAAGAGCTCACACACTCAAAATAGAAAATCAAGAAACCTCAGCCAACTACCACTACATGATTCACACACAAAAGAGACAAAAGCCAAACACCCTCATCAGAATAGAGGAGGGAAACAAGCACACTCTCTCCAAACCCTAACCCTCTCTATTTATAGCCTCCACTACCGGGTTCACAATTTGCTTTACCCGTTAGCACTAGCAAACTTAGCCCTTTACCCGTTATCTTCAACCGAATCCGCTTCCATTTTGCAGCCTTGCATATTTTACCGAAATGCCCCTCCTGCACCTTCCTGGAAGCTTCGTCTTTTCTTGATGTCCAAGACCTGCACCCACTTCGAATCCTCACCGTCTTCGGCATCTCCCGACCGCTTTGACCTCAGCACCACCTGTGCCTAATTCGGCCATTCATGCCTCACCACGACTTAGCTTCAAAGTCCTGCATCCACACAGACAAGAAAATATCACATAGCACCGCTCGAAACAACATAATCATACATTAGCATCAATGGAAGGTACTCAAGCATGAAATACCCAAAATAGACTCAAGCTTTCTAAAACAGGTGTCAATTACTCATCACACTCATGGAGTCACCTCCACATGGTCTCTCAGATCATCTGTTGGTTGGCAGTTAGACTGACCTTTACTGAGTTGAGTGGGGTGAGTTTTATCTCAGTTGTGTTGTTGCTCTAGGAGCTTTCCAGGAATCCACACAAGGTGTTTGTCATGGAGGGAGTACATACAATTGTTAGTCATAGTGAGAGTCCATGCATTGTATTAATCATGGCCGGAGGTGCCATGTGGTGTTTGCTAATGAGAGTCAAGTGCATGTCACTTGTGCTCAGAATGATTGCTTATTTTTTAATGTGCAGAATGCTTGGTGATTGTTGGTGGTGAACAACAAGACTGAGGCTAGGGGAGGAGCCCAAGGTTATGGTGAGTCGCATAAGTCTAGATGATGCTATATCTCAAGCGAAGAAGCATAGAAGAAAGATAGGGATCGTGATGAGGCAAGTGCATGTATGTGATGTGCCACATGTATGTAATTTGCCAGTTTGACATGAGAAATAGCTTCTAGATTTCTTGCTTCGGTGTATAAGGTACGGGCATGCTAGTATACTAAAGTACACAAAAATAAATAAACACAACAAAAGTAGAAAATTCAGGTATTTTATTCATTAATTTGAGAATAACAAAATAAAAATTTCTTTATGTATATGCGCTCCATAGCGTGCTTTGCATAGAAAAGCTGACATAGATGATGTGATCTCCCAGTTCTCAGGGCCTTAGAAGGCTCCCGGTTAATTTCATCCGTAGGGCAAACCCACAGAAATACCTCCGATTAAGCTACGCTTTGGTCGTCGTCTTTAGTGTTCGCTTCATGTTCTTCATGTATGTGATGAATGATTGATGTAAATGTGGGTGTTGGCATTATCCATAGACTCGTCGGTCTATGGGGCTGTTGACAACATGGCCTTTACGTTGGTCACGCTCGCCCGTATCAAACGTCATAAGGGAATGAGGTGATTAAAAGTGTGCATGATTCACATCAAGCATGACTGATCTGATGATAATAGCAATAGAGTCGATGTCGTAGACATAGCTGGGGTGGTGAAATTAGTAGAGCAGGATGCTAGGGTCAATATTGATGTGGTTGAAATTGATCGCTAGAAACGACTCCTTGGAAGCTGGGGGCCATCGTTATCAGGGGGTGATTGGTAATTAAAAGTCAGATGTCACCGGCCATCGGAAACAGCTGGTAGTCAAAAACCATCAGACATCAGAGAAGCCAATGATCGGAGGCCTGCGAGCATCGAAAATAGTTGATAGTCGTAGGACTTCTTGGTCGAAACCCATCAGAAGCCTTCCATGATCGAAAGCCATCATGGTCAAATGCCATCGTGGTCAAAAGCCAACTTGGTCAAAAGTCATCTCATGGTCGAAAGCCATCATGGTCGAACACCAATGTGGTCAAAAGCAATTGTTGTCAAATGCCATCATGGTCCAAAGCCAACGTGGTCGAAAGCCATCGTGGTCCAAAGCCAACGTGGTCAAAAGCCAACGTGGTTGAAAGTCATCTTGGTCAAAAGCTATCATGGTCGAAAGCCATCATGGTGAACGCCAACGTGGTCAAAATCCATTGTGGTTGAATGCCATCGTGGTCGAAAGCCAACGTGGTGGACAATCGAGAGCTATTGACCATCGCTCGTGGTCGTAGGTCAGAAGTCCTCGACCATCGCTTGACCAATTACTATAGCAAGGATGGTTGCTGTAGCACGCCTCACCTGAGTACCATGCGTGATCGGCGGGCTTGTTGATACTTCAGTGGTTGAAGATGTACAAGTGCAACGGGTGGTCAGAATTGCTCGAGTACCAAAGGCTGTTGACGCTGCTTGAGTATGATGAGTGGTTGAACTCATCCAAATATGAAAGGGGGCCAGAGATGCTCGTCTTGGAGAAGTGGTCAAAGGCACTCAACTTTGACAAGCAGCTGAAGATGTCCATCTTTGAGAAGTGGCCAGATGCACTCAACTTTGACAAGCGATCGAAGGTGTCTGTCTTCAAGAAGCGGTCAGAGGCACTCGATTTCAACAAGTGATCAGAGGTGTTCATCTTCGAGAAGCGGTTGAAGGCACTCAACTTTGACAATGGTTAGAGGTGTTCGTCTTCGAGAAGTGGTCGGAGGTACTCGACTTCGAAAAGTGATTGGAGATGTCTGGTTTCGGATAGCAGTCAGAGGCACTCGACTTTGATAAGCGGTTAGAGATGTCTGGGTTCAGGAAGCGATCGAAAGTGCTCAACTGCTATAAGCGGTCGGAGGCAGTCGACTTCGACAAGGGTCAGAGGTGTCTATCTTCGAGAAGCAGTTGGAGGGGTCCAATTTTGAGTAGCGGTTGGAGGCGTCCATCTTTGACAAGCGGTCGAAAGCGTCCAACTTCAACAAGCAGTCGGAAGCGTCCAACTTCGACAACCGGTGGGAAGCATCCAGATTCGATAAGCGGTCAGAGGCATTCAAGTTTGGGCAGCAGTTGGATGTGTCTGAGCTCTACGGGCGATCGTGGACGTCCGAGCCTTAAAGATCGGTGATGTCCAGATACAGTGGGCAGTTGATGGTGCTCAAGCATCACTAGCGATCATAGATGTCCAAGCACAGCATGTAGTCGATGATTTATGGGTACGGCAGGTGATCGGTGGCACTTGAGTATTGAATGTGGTTGAAAGTGACCTAGTATAAGAGGTGATCAATGATGACCGAGTATCAAAGGTGGTCGTATGCGACCGAGTATCAATGGTAGTCATGAGCAACCGAATATCGCCAGCGATCGGCGACATCTGGGTACAACAAGCGGTTGGTGGCATCCAAGTATTGAAAGCAATAAAAAATGACTGAGTATAGGAGGCAATCAGCGACAACTTATGAGTAGTACCATCCACCTCACCTTGTGGAGCTATCATCAGATTAGAGTCATGAGCGGGACAAACCTGGTACATGATAGATCACCGGAGTTGTGCAACTTGGCTGGGGCATGCGAGCCACATGTAAGGGTGGGGGGCTTCATGCTTCAAACTCATGGGATCAGAGAGCAATCTTGATAGCCCCTTTGTCGTGGCCACAAGCTGCTCGACGGTGAGCTCCAAGTTACCTAAATGACAGTATTGCCTACCGCGACCGTGGCGTTTGGCAATCTTCGTAACACGCTGCTGTCGATTGACATGCAATATGGCTAAATTTTAGAGAAAGAGAAAAGGGGAAGTTCTTTACCATCCAAAGCGCAGCATGCCGAGGCCTCGGCTCGTGCAGATTGCTTCCTTGGGTTCCTCCGCCTTCTACTCCTTTAGCCTGAATTTGTCAGAGTCCTGATCGTTGGCATGTGTTGGTGTGTGCGTCTTCTCTCTCTCTATACATATGTCTCCTTGTGTCTGACTGTGTCTTTTTTCTCCTGTCTGTGGGTTCTCTTCTTTTATAGGCACGAGCAAGGGCACCGGGTGACGTACACGGTCCTTACACAGTGCAAATCAACTTCTGATTTCTGGGATCGAGATCCTGATCCGATTGCCAATTATTTCCTTCTAAACCTATGCTTTTTATATTAGAAAAGATTTATCGAGAAATACTTCCATAAATGAAGATTCGGTGCAATCGACTTTCCATTGCCAATATGGTTCATCGTAACCAATATTTTCTTTCCTTCTTAGTGCATAGGCTGCCATTGATTAGCTGCGTATGTTGCTACATATGCATCGACTGTTGGGATTAATTTTGTTATTGATAATTCTCATGTGTATAGTCATGCATCAAGTACCTAGTGTGTCTGAGTGCTGTGCAAGAGTCGAAGGCTTTGGAGTCAGCGAGTAGTCGGCGACTCTAGAAACTCAGTCACAATCATGAGTCAAGTGTAGTGAATCAGTCGTAGCTATAGTAAACCGGTCGTAGCACTATGATCCAGTCATAGCTATAGTGATCCAATCGGTACTCGTAAGCTATAGCACCGTGGTTGAGAATCCGTGATAATGTGGTCGAAATGACCGTGGTCGACCCCAAGGTGGTCGAAGATCCATGAACTCAGGAGCTAATCTTGATGCATACTCTTAGTGATCGGTTGGTAGCGCACAACCACAAAAGCGTGACGCGCTGACCACTTTGTGGTTTTGCTTCTCATGCCATTTCATGGCTTGATTGTATCAAAATTCTCTTACCAAACATATATCTCCCTATTTGTCTTGACATGGCATGTTTTTACAAAATTTTGTCAAACTGTGCCATTGGACTTGGACCATTTCAAATGGAGGCAATCCGATAGGAGCTCGGAGGTGTATAGGCTTGGCAATAGGTCATTGGGCATCATGGACTATACATTAGAGTTTGCTTCGAGCAGAAGCATCATGAAGGCCGATGGGTGATAATTGCGTAAATTATCTAATACTGGGTGGAGATGCGGTTTGCAAAATGCAGTAGTGGCGTAAGGTGCATTAGGTCAAATCTTGGAGGATAAGAGCATCTTATCGGGCCATTGGTGCCATATGGAAGTCACGCTTTGAGAAAGTGTGCATGTGTATAAGTGTAAAACTTATTTGTGTATGGGTTATCAGATTTTTCTATTTGTAAGTAGTTGTATCCACCTAGAGTGGGCTTGTTGTTAGGGTTAGGTGTGAGATAATAAGCCTCGAATATATAAACCCTGTGTGTTGAGAGAAAATCTCTCAGGTAGTAGAAGAGAGGAAGTTATGGTTTGATTCCCTTGTGTTGGAAGATTTGTGTGTGTATTCTTGTGAGAACTCTGTCCTCCAAGGTGTGGAGAGACTGTAATCCTTCATCCCTTCGGGGTAATGGAAGATCAAATTTGTTCATCTTGTCCCTTACATGTTTTTGTTTAATTTTCTTGCCTTCTTGAGGTGTTTTGAGGAGTTCTTGGTTTCTCTCGGTTCTTCCCTATTTTGTGCTATGATATAGCTTAATATGATATGTGATAACACATCCAAGGATATTTAGATCATCAAGAACTCAAGAGCAAGTGCAGATCAAAATTTTCCTCTATTACCCGCTTTTCGTGCAATCTTTTTGATGAGGCGATGGGGTCCCGATCTTCCGATAGGATGATAACGATCGATTTTGGTGGAGGTGACTCTTGTGATAACGACGTCGCTTGTGCCTTAGCAATCGCTGAACCACACTCCAAGTCGTTATCAACCGTGCCAAGAACGCGGTTGATCTGACCACGAAGGTCTATTCCTGTATGCAACCGAAGAACATGCAAGAACAAGATAACAAGCAATCTAAAATTGCAAATATATAAATTGAGTTCATAAAGCTGGGATTCCGTAGAGGTTCTTTAGGTTGGTCTAGTCGACACAAGCGAAGAACAAAAGTTTTCACCATGGAAAAACTAAGCAAACGAAATCCAAGACCTAGCATAGGGAGATGGCAGCTCTTATATAGGGATCAGACGACCAGGGTTGACGGCCAAGGCGCACACCCCTAGGGTTACAAGGCCCATGGGCCCACGTGGAGGAGGCGCAGCACCGTTTTGACTCGAACTCAGAAACCAACATGGACTCTTTTGATGATTGTGGCCTCCTCAGAAGGAATTTGAAGATGGGGTTGGATCCATTAGAAAGTAGACTTGATAATCTTTCCATGAAGTACTCACCCATCCAAAACTGACTCCAGATGCAAATTCTATGCATGTTGAAATTCGGTCCTATCAGGCTGAATTAGCGTCGGATTATTTTGGCAATTGCGATGCGACCAAAAGGTTTCTGAAGCTGACGCCAACCCATTGGATGGGCCTTGGAATAAGCTTTCCAACAAGCACAAGAACACTTAAATCGGACTCCGTTTGTGAAAGTTATGGCCATTTTATTACAGGCCTGTCTGGCTGTCCCGAACCGAATCCAAATTGAGTTCTAAGTTGATTCCGAATTTGATTTTGGTTGGGATTGAGGAAATTCCAAATTGGGCTTGGAAACCTCATCCAAAACATGGGCTTTAAGTTCTGGGACCTCTTGCCTTTAGCCCTCCCAATGTATGGCTTCTCCTTGGGCTTTTTCTTCCTTGTTTTTCTCCATCCATTGCTTTGGCGCCGTCCTCCCTCTCGGTTCGAACGTATTCTATTTGTCAAAACTGAGAATGAACAAAGTAGTGACATGAGGTAGCATCATATTCTCATTTAAAATATGTTGAAGCTGAAGAAACGAATTCACCTTTAGTTCAATCTTGATATTGGGCACTATGGTCGTGTATGTTTGTGGCGTGGTCACATCACTTTCTTGTTTTGGGTAAAAGTCAAAACTTTAGCTATGATCTTCATGATCAATTATTGGAATAGGTTTCTGACATCATAAGGAGGGTTTGTACTAAGTTTTATCTTGTTTGGATTAGTGGTTTAAGAGTTAGCTATTTTTTTTGCCATAGGTGGTGTTATTTTTTGCTTCTGCTTGTGGAGAGGTTAGACTACCCCTACGATCTGATCTGACCGGTCGAGCGGTCCGACAGCCCTCTCAATCTTTAGCCGGTGGTTAGATCGACCGGTAAGACTAAATGTCACAGGTGAGTTTTTGATCTTTGGCTTTGATGAAGCTCATGGGTTTGTGTTTTTTATTGCATTGTGTTACTAATACCATGCAAAGATTGTAAAGAGTTATTTGCCCCTCTCTAACTCAGCATACCCGATCATACACAAGGGAATAAGCAAGATAACGTTGGCAAAGGGCTAGCTTTACAGAATCATATATAGCATCAAGCAAGCATGTGTTCCCCCAAATTGGTAGCAACACTAGCTAGGACAAACAAGTCTCCTAGGTAAGAACCTGTCTGTTGTAGAAGGAGAGGAGAGCCAACACAGGGAGGACATGTGGAGAATAATGAGAGGATGCCCCTCCTCCTGCCCCTCCTGGGGGCTTATATACATGAGTGGGGTAGAATGGAAAATCTCCATTCTACCCCTTAGTACTTACAAAGGATGAGGGTATATTGGTATATTTACATCGATACATTCCTCTACACTATAGAGCCTATTACATATTAGGCCAGTTGCAAGGCCCAGTCACATGGGGATTGGGCCACCCCCACAATAGTACTCCCTCGGCAGTAAGCGCAGAGGTCCCGATTGGCGAGCTGATTGCCAAACTGTCCCAGCACCCCGTTCCCCGACCGCAAGCGTGAGGGTACCGATTGGCGAGCCAATGCAACTAGTAGCTTGCAGCCCCCTGAGGCAATGCCTACAAGGCGGACGACGAAGTCCTGCGCCGGAGCCGAGTCGTCCTGCCGAGGCATGGCCTACTAGGCGGATGGCAAAGTTGTGCCAGCCCGCCGAGGCAATGCCTACAAAGGCGGACGACGAAGTCCTGCACCAGAGCCGAGCCGCCCTGCCGAGGCATGGCCTATTAGGCGGATGGCAAAGTTGTGCCGACCCGCTGAGGCGATGCCTACAAGGCGGGCAGCAAGGCGCTGCTCAAAAGCCGGGTCGCCCTGCCGAGGCAGTGCCCACAAGGCGGACGACGAAGTCTTCCTACCGAGGCATGGCCTACTAGGCAGATGGCGAAGTCGTGCCGCCCCGCCGAGGCGATGCCTACCAGGCGGGTCGCGAAGTTGTGCCACCCCGCCGAGGTGATGCCTACAAGGCGAGCGACGAAGCCACGCCGCCTCGCCAAGGCGATGCCTACAAGGTGGGCGGCGAGGTGATGCTCCAAAGACGAGTCGCCCCGCCGAGGCAGTACCTACAAGGCGGACAACGAAGTCCTACGCCGGAGCCAAGTCGTCCTGCTGAGGCATGCCCTACTAGGCGGACGGCGAAGTTGTGCCACCCCACTGAGGCGATGCCTACCAGGCGGGCGGCGAAGTAGCGCCGCCCCGCCGAGGCGATGCCTACAAGGCGGGCGGCGAGGCGCTGCTCCGAAGCCGGGTCACCCTGCCGAGGCAGTGCCTACAAGGCGAACGACGATGTCCTGTGCCGGAGCCGATGTTCTCGTACCTTCAAAAAGAGTGCCCGCGGAGAGCGGGCGCTTGTAGCATAGGCCAAGGGTGCTACGCACGCGGAGGTAGGGAGGCGAAACCGCCGTTCTCCTACCTTTAAGAAGAGTGCCCGCGGAGGGCGGGCGCTTGTAGCGTAGGCGGAGGGCGCTACGCACGCGGAGGTAGGGTGTGGAAACCGCTGTTCCCCTACCTTCAAAAAGAGTGCCCGCGGAGAGCGGGCGCGAGCGGCGTAGTCTGAGGGCGCTACGCACGCGGAGGTAGGGAGATGAAACCGCCGTTCCCCTACCTTCAAAAAGTGTGCCCGCGGAGAGCGAGCGTGAGCGGCGTAGGCCGATGGCGCTATGCACGCGGAGGTTGGGAGGCGAAACCGCCATTCCCCTACCTTCAAAAAGAGTGCCCGCGGAGAGCGGGCGCGAGCGGCGTAGGCCGAGGGAGCTACACACGCAAAGGTAGGGAGGCCGAGCCGCCGTTCCCCTACCTTCAAAAAGAGTGCCCGTGGAGAGCGGGTGCTTGTAGCGTAGGCAGAGGGCGCTACGCACTCGGAGGTAGGGAGGCGAAACTGCCGTTCCCCTACCTTCAAAAAGAGTTCCGCGGAGGGCAGGCGCTTGCAGTGTAGGCCGAGGGCGCTACGCATGCGGAGGTAGGGAGGTGAAACCGCCGTTCCCCTACCTTCAAAATGAGTGCCCGCGGAGGGCGAGCGCTTGCAGCATAGGCTGCAGGCGCTATGCACGCGGAGGTAGGGAAGTGAAACTGTCGTTCCCCTACCTTCAAAAAGAGTGCCCGCGGAGCGCGGGCGTGAGCGGCATAGGCCGAGGGTGCTACACACGCGAAGGTAGGGAGGCGGAGCCGCCGTTCCCCTACCTTTAAAAAGAGTGCCCGCGGAGAGCGGGCGCTTGCAGCGTAGGCCGAGGGCACTATGCACGCGGAGGTAGGGAGGCGAAACCGCCGTTCCCCTACCTTCAAGAAGAGTGCCCGCGGAGGGCGGGCGCTTGCAGTGTAGGCCGAGGGTGCTACGCACGCAGAGGTAGGGAGGTGAAACCGCCATTCCCCTACCTTCAAAAAGAGTGCCCGCAGAGGGCGGGTGCTTGCAGCGTAGGCCTAGGGCGCTATGCACGCGGAGGTAGGGAGATAAAACCGCCATTCCCCTACCTTCAAAAAGAGTGCCCGCGGAGGGCGGACGCTTGCAGCGTAGGCCGAGGGTGCTACGCACGCAGAGGTAGGGAGGCGAAACCGCCGTTCTCCTACCTTTAAGAAGAGTGCCCGCGGAGGGCGGGCGCTTGTAGCGTAGGCCGAGGGCGCTACGCATGTGGAGGTAGGGAGGTGAAACCGCCGTTCCCCTACCTTCAAAAAGAGTGCCCGCGGAGGGCGGGTGCTTGCAGCGTAGGCCGAGGGCGCTACGCACGCGGAGGTAGGGAGGCGAAACAGCCTTTCCCCTACCTTCAAGAAGAGTGCCCGCGGAGGGCAGACGCTTGCGGCGTAGGCCGAGGGTGCTACGCACGCAGAGGTAGGGAGGTGAAACTGCCATTCCCTACCTTCAAAAAGAGTGCCCGCGGAGAGCGGGCTCGAGCGGCATAGACCGAGGGCGCTATTCACGCGGAGGTAGGGAGGCGAAACCGCCGTTCCCCTGCCTTGAAAAAGAGTGCCCGCGGAGAGCGAGCGCGAGCGGCGTAGGCCGAGGGCGCTATGCATGCGGAGGTAGGGAGGCGAAACCGCCGTTGCCCTACCTTCAAAAAGAGTGCCCACGGAGAACGGGCGCGAGCGGCGTTGGCCAAGGGCGCTACGCACGCGGAGTTAGGGAGGCGAAACCGTCGTTCCCCTACCTTCAAAAAGAGTGCCCGCTGAGAGCGGGCACGAGCGACGTAGGCCGAGGGCGCTACGCACGCAGAGGTAGGGAGGTGGAGCCGCCGTTCCCCTACCTTCAAAAACCGATGCATTCCCTGGTGCAACGTGCGCGAAGACACGATATCCAAGTGGTGCACCGCTAAAGCGAGGCACTCCCTGGTGTCTCGGCCATAGTGCAGTTTTTATACTCCGTAGAATGCGCAGGGACAACATCCGCGTCTTATTTATACTCCGTAGAGTGCTTGAGAACAACATCCATGTCTTATTTATACTTCGAAGAGTGTGTGGAAACAACATCCACGTCTTATTTATACTCCGTAGAGTGCGTGGGAACAACATCCACGTCTTATTTATACTCCGTAGAGTACGCACAGGGGCGTCCCCCCGCGTGTCTTATTTATACTCCGTAGAGTGCGTGGGAACAACATCCACGTCTTATTTATACTCCGGAGAGTACGCATAGGGACAACATCCACGCGTGCGCGGGAACAACATCCGCGTCTTTTTTTATACTCCAGAGAGTACGCGTAGGGACAACATCCACACGTGCACGGGAACAACATCTGCGTCTTTTCTTTTATACTCCGAAGAGTACGCGTAGGGACAACATCCACGCGTGCGAGGGAACAACATCCACGCCTTTTTTATACTCCGGACAGTACGCGTAGGGACAACATCCACGCGTGCGCAAGAACAACATCCACATCTTTTTTTATACTCCGGAGAGTACGCGTAGGGACAACATCCACGCGTGCGTGGGAACAACATCCGCGTCTTTTTTTATACTTCAGAGAGTTGCTCAATGCAGAGTCGAATGTCGACGTCGCGGAGTCTGGAGCTAAGTCCCATGTTGCGGAGTCCTCCATGTGAGCAAAATAGCCTTCGATGTTGAGGACGCACCATGCATGAGCCATGTATGCCATGCGCGTAGTGCCTTTTCGTACGAGGCTCCAAAGATACTGGTGAAGACTCCAAGGAGCTCGGAAGAGACTCCAGAAATACTGGTAAAGACTTCAAAGAGCTCGGTGAAGACTCCGTAGAAGTCGGCGTAGACTCCGAAGGGCTCGCCGAAGACTCCAGGCGGTCTGGCGGAGAACCATCCGCACGTTATATCCATGCATGCATGCATGGTTTCGTGCGTGCGCTTCGCTGCTTGTGTAGCTTCTCGTACTGTCCTCGGTGAAGTGTGCAAGCACTGCGGTGAAGGCTACGGACACTGCGGTGGAGGCTCTAGCAGCTCGGCGAAGACTCCGGATGGTCTGGCCGATGACCATCAGTGGCGAGGGCCAACGGCACATAGTCCGACGCGAAGTCTGATGGAAGTCTCGGCGGAGACTTCGAAGGCAGTGACGAAGGCTCCGAAGAGGTCGGGGGAGACTCCGGGGGCATCAGCGAAGGCTTCGAAGTCGCAGCCAGAGGCGAAGATCTTGGCGCCGTGCCAAACAGAGACCGGCGTGGACGCCGAGCGCACGGAGGCAAGGTCCTGAGGCGCGGAGGCCGAGTGGAGTACCAGGCGAGCTCATCGGAGCCGACTCCGTCAGGGGCGGGCATGTGCAGCACGGAGGCCGAAGCCGTCGAGTCGAAGGCTAGCGGAGACCTGGCGTGGATGCCGAGTGCACGGAGGTGAGGTCCTGAGGCGCGGAGGCCGAGCGGAGTACCAGGCGACCTCGTCGGAGCCGAAGAGACCTGCGACGCGTGCGACAGGCGAGAGAGAGAGAATCTTGTGCATGCATGGACGGATAGTTCTAGGCGCATGCACCGATGGTTACTTGGATGGATTTTTGAATGCATGCATGCATGCATGAACGCGCCATCCATGGGGAACGGTAGTTTCACCTCCCTACCTCCGCGTGTGTAGCGCCCTCGGCCTACGCTGCAAGCGCCCGCCCTCCGCGGGCACTCTTTTTGTAGGCACTGCCTCGGCGGGGCGACCTAGCTTCGGAGCAGCGCCTCGCCGCCTGCCTTGTAGGCATCGGCTCAGCGAGGCGACGCGACTTCGCCGCCCGCCTGGTAGGCATCACCTCGACGGGGCGGCACAACTTCGCCGTCTGCCTAGTAGGGCATGCCTCGGCAGGACGACTTAGCTCCGGTGCAGGACTTCGTCGTCCGCCTTGTAGGCACTGCCTCGGCGGGGCGACCCGGCTTCGAAGCAGCGCCTCGCCACCCGCCTTGTAGGCATCGCCTCGGCAGGGCGGCGCGACTTCGCCGCCCACCTGGTAGGCATCGCCTCGACGGGGCGTCACAACTTTGTTGTTCGCCTAGTAGGGCATGCCTCGGCAAGACGACTCGGCTCCGGTGTAGGACTTCGTCGTCCGCCTTGTAGGCACTTCCTCGGCGGGGCGACCCGTCTTTGGAGCAGCGCCTCACTGCCCGCCTTGTAGGCATTGCCTCGGCGGGGCGACATGGCTTCGTCGCCCGTGTTGTAGGCATCACCTTGGTTGTGCGGCACGACTTCGCTGCCCGCCTGGTAGGCATCGCCTCGGCGGGGTGGCATGACTTCGTCGTCTGCCTAGTAGGCCATGCCTCGGCAGGACGACTTCACCGTCCACCTAGCAGGCCATGCCTCGACAGGACGACTTCGTCGTCCGCCTTGTGGGCCTGTCTCGGCAGGGCGACCCGGCTTCCGAGCAGCGCCTCACCGCCGCCTTGTAGGCATTGCCTCGGTAGGCCAACACAACTTCGCCGTCCGCCTAATAGGCCATGCCGTGGCAGGACGGCTCGGCTCCGGTGCAAGACTTCGTCGTCCGCCTTGTAGGCACTGTCTCGGAGGGGCAACCCGGCTTCGGCGTAGCGCCTCGCCGCCCGCCTTGTAGGCATCGCCTCGATGGGCCGGCACAACTTCGTCGTTGTCCTAGTAGGCTATGCCTCGGCAGGACGGCTCGGCTCTGGCGCAGGACTTCGTCGTTCGCCTTGTAAGCACTGCCTCAGCGGGGCGACCCAGCTTCGGAGCAGCACCTCGCCGCTTGCCTTGTAGGCATTGCCTCGGCAGGGTGGCACGGCGTCGCCGCCCGCCTTATAGGCATCGCCTCGGCGGGGCGGCACGACTTCGTTGCCCGCCTGATAGGCATTGCCCCGGCGGGGCAGCACAACTTCGTCGCTCGCCTTGTAGGCACTGCCTCGGCGGGGCGACCCGGCTTCGGAGCAACGCCTCGCCACCCGCCTTGTAGGCATCGCCTCGGCGGGGCTGCAAGGCTTCGCCGCCCGCCTTGTAGGTAGCGCCTCGGCGGGGCGGCACGACTTCGTTGCCCGCCTGGTGGGCATCGCCTCGGCGGGGCAACGTGACTTCGCCGCCCGCCTGGTTGTCATCGCGTCGGTGGGGCGGCACAACTTCGCCGTCTGCCTAGTAGGCCATGCCTCGGCAGGACGACTTGGCTCCAGCGTAGGACTTCGTTGTCAGTCTTTTAGGCTTCGCCTCAGGGGGCTACAAGCTACTAGTTGCATCGGCTCGCCAGTCGGTACCGTCGCGCTTGCGGTCGGGGAATGGGGGGCTGGGACAATTTGGCACATCAGCTCGCCCATCGAGACCTCTGCGCTTGTTGCCGAGGGAGTACTTTGTGGGTGTGGCCCAACCCCTCGTGACTGGGCCTTGCAACTGGCCTAATATGTAATAGGCTTGATAGTGTAGAGGAATGTACTGATGTAAATGTACCAATGTACCCTCATCCTTTGTAAGTACTAAGGGGTAGAATGGAGATTTCACATTCTATTTCACTCATGTATGTAAGCCCCCAGGAGGGGCATCCTCTCATTATTCTCCACATATCTTTCCTGTGTTGGATCTCCTCTTCTTCTACTGGTCTTCTTCTTTACTATTTGACCAGTAGCCATAACATTGAGATTGTTCTATCTGTGCTAGAACGATTAATATAGTGAAATGGACAGCCTGAGGAAGCAGCAAATCATCATAGATGATGTCACCATCCTACATTCTATCCGGAGAATAAGCATACCTGGAAATTGGTCAGCCTAGCAATGGTTAGGTTCATCGGGATATTCATATCCTCTTCCAATATGTTAGAAATACCTATTAATTGACAGTTACTGGTACAGTGTCCACATTCTCAATGAAAAATCTGTACGAATCTTAAATTAACAAATTAGGTTTCGAGAAATCGATGACACCAAATACATGGATAACCAATTTCTAGCACACAGATGTGAGGCCACTTGATATGATGAAATATATATCTAGATTCTGTTTGGACTCGGGAGTTTTGCATAATTATTCTTTTTACATCACTAGAATATGTAGAATACATACAGTATACATTATGGACCTGTTACTTCATTTGTTCCATATAGTAAACAAAACATGATTTGCGCCTTTTTTTTATCTTTTCTTTTGTACATAATTTATACCAAAAAAAGCATCTCTCTGACGTCACTCACCTTAACTTGTACCAGAATCATATATCTCTTGCGCGAAAATGCCTACGACGTTGAAATGACCTTGGTGCTGTGAGAAAGTGTAACAGAAGGTAGTAGCCGCATGCATGCACAATAGTTGCGTGCATTCGGGTACGCAGATATATAATTAGCTTGACTAGAATCATCATTACGTGCCAATTACTTTACCCTAAATATCTGTACTGGCTTGATTAATAATTATCGCTCATGCATGCGTGACGTCGCATATTAACCGATTGATGGATGATCAGAAACCACAACAAAATATATAGTCTTCGTTTGGGCCAAATGGGGCGGAGAATCCTACAAATTAGTATAGACGGACAAGCACACCTTAATTACTACCTTAGTATAGCAGTGACACTGATGTTAACTCATGCATCGGTACATTGCTACCCAGGTTGCCTCATGTACCAGTAAGTGTTGCCCCTGGCAGGCACTGATCGATTGCTATAGACAGTGTCAAATATTATACGGTTGTACAATCAATTTTGATTTTTTATTTTCTAGAATATGCTACTCTCAATCACAATAATTTGGCATCGCCGCTCGGGTGCATAGCTGCACACACTGAACCTAAAATTCCAAATCCAGGGCTAATTAGTTTGACTTCCCCATTATATATGCATGTGTCAAGGAGCGATCTGCACGTATATAAGCTATCTCACCTGTTTTTGGTTTATCGACGGGCGAGAGAGAGAGAGAGAGAGAGAATTTCTTATGTGCTATTAAATGTTCCCCGATTTCATGACCTACCAGACGATAGTTTCTCGTTAGCACTTGGTTTTTGCTAGCGTTCCTCGTATGCCATTATATTGATTTTCAAAACTTTACGCTTTTATGCCATTGTTGACCATTTGCTAGCTATTTATCAAATGTTAATTCGGGTGTGAAAAGACACTGATGCTGGTAATCAGATGACGGTGAATGTTTGCTCATTTTCGTTTTGGTATTCTTAATATTTCACTGCAGTGGCTATGAAAGCTAAAAAAAATCATATTACACCACCTACTTTAGACAAGAACTAAACTAGATACTAAAATCAGTAGAATCAGCCCTCAGGCTAAGACAAAAAAAACTTCACAACATCTTCAAACATTGTCCAAATGATCTCAAATCTGGAACAAAACTTGCTGAAGATGTTAGGAACCTAAACCAATCAAGAATTACGGACTTCTTCGATTAGGTTCTATCAATTTGAAAAATTAGTAATATCAGTCAAGAAAGGGATATATAAAACTCTAAAATTCAAATTACTTTGTGCTCGTGGGGTCTAAGGCATAAGGTTTTTAAGATCTACTCTCACATAGCCTAACAAGATAATCTAGGCTAATATTCAGGCTAAAGTCAATTAGATCATGATTTCAAATTTCTAGCTCAAGAATAAGAAAACCAAGATAAGAACAAGTGAAACAAGATAAGAAAAATTGATCTATTACCAGTCGAATAGGTCATTCATGAGTACATTGATGGCAAGGTGCTCTCAAAGCACCACGCTTACTCTCACAAGTTTTTTTCATATAGGCTTGAGGAGGGAGAGAAGAAATTACTTGAGAGACCATGTGAGAATATGTAGGATAACATTGTCATGAACAAGTCAAGTTTGTGGAGTTGAAATTTCATTTTTGCAAAGTTTTCATTTTGTCAAGCAAATCGGTCTGACTGCTAGCTAAATGTCGGTATGACCGCTAGCTTGTTGCCTATCAGAACACCGATTGTTGCCGGTAAGACCGGTGGGCGGCATGAATGCAACGGTTAGACCACCGAGCGGTATGACTGGAGTTTTGCTGGTGGTTGTAATATTCTAGAGAGGGTCATTTGCTCTGTGCTTGGTTGGTGTAACCGGCCTCTGGTTGGTGGTCAGACCGGCCCTAAGGGTAATTTCTCATATTTGGTTTTGGGATGATTTGATAAATGTTTGTAAGAGTATTTATATTGCATGAAGCATATTTTGGCTAACGTGGATCAAGTTATAAAAAATTTGTGTCTGAAATGATTTCTTTGCCTTTGGATATGCAGGGAAGTTTAGAATCAACCATGGTCAATGGCGAGGATCAAGAAAATTATGTTGAATCAAAATTGTGGCATTGTGAAAGTGGTTCAGGTCAAATAGATACCGAGAAGATCAAGTGGACCAAAGGATGAAGACTTAGCAAATTCTGGTTCATATGCTTTGAAAAACATACATAAGTTAAGTTGGTGAGTAAAATCCATGTGTGGGATTAACAAGTTTTCCCAAAATGTGCTAATGAATAGTATCCATTAGGATTAAATATGTGCTGGTTACTTCATCTATTTAATGGGTTGGGATTGAAGTCTGTAAGTCAACCATCCAACCATCCAAGATTCCAACCTTGTGTTCCAGCGTTAGGGTTAGACGAGTGAGTGTTGTGGTGCACTCTCTTGCCCTCTAGGTGGAGTAGCTATAAAACCTCATCTTGAGATTTCTTGATCCCATGGTTTTTTGCTTTGAATCTTTTGGAGTTCTTGCTTGTTGTGATATGTGATAATACATCTATAGCCATCTTGGCTATTCTCTATCAACAAGTAAGTCATACTCTGAGTTTTTTTGCTCGATTTTGGTGCAACTTTTTTATTCTTGAGAAAGGTTGAAACTTTGACAAGGATTCAAGCAATCCTTGAATGTAATAGGCTCTTGAGACCCTAAGCAAGGTGTGTGTGTACAAATTTTCATATCATTCCAACATGAATTTTGGTTGCATCAAAAGTGGTTTGGACTTGGGCTAATTTTCTGTTCTTGGAACAAATGAGTGGTTAGACCACACCTTGAACCAGTCATACTGGTCACTTAGTTGCCACTGGTCAGACTGTTGTGGTGCCGGTTAGACCGCAAATGTATCTTTAATCAGACCGTAGCCTTGAGGCCGGCCACACTACTACAGAAGAGGCTATACTGGACGGCTACATCACAGACGGTTCATACGGAACCGTCTGTGATTAAACTGTCACAGACGGTTTATACTGGCAACCGTCAGTGATATTTTCACAGACGGTTATTAACACGAACGGTCTGTGATAATTGAGACATCACAGACGGTTCGTATTACTAACTGTCTGTGAAAGTTCACAGACGGTTATTAACACGAACCGTCTGTGATGTCTAAAATTATCACAGACGGTTTCTGTTAATAACCGTCTGTGAAAATATCACAGACGGTTACTAACTGGAACCGTCTGTGATAATTTTAGAGATCACAGACGGTTCGTGTTAATAACCATCTGTGAACTTTCACAGACGGTTAGTAATACGAACCGTCTGTGGTATCGTTAAAACTACAGAATCTATAGAGACGAGAGTCAAATTCAAGGTAATTTTATTACAAAAGTGCAAAAAAAAGACATTCCCAGATTTGAATCTTCTGGGCTTCATATGCTTCTTCGTCGACTTCTGGAGTTGGAGGATCAGCTGATGTGTTCTCGAATACCGTCAAGATTGTCCTTGCCTTCTCGACTTCCTCCTCAAGCCTGGGACAATGATCATCATTAGCATGTTCCATAATCTGAAACAGGATGTCAAGATGCGCTTCCTCAGAATCGGCCCATTTTGCTTGATCGGCAAGTTTATCCAAGAGTGTCTGCTCTGCCGCAAGATCTTTCTCCGCTTTGCGCACATTGTAGAGAAGAACGAGGCTGAGGGCGGTTTCCCTATCCTGAGTGGCAATGAGACACCTCCGTCGACGGCGGATGATGAGGTCCAGCTGACGGATGGAAGCGAGTCGAGGAAGAAGAGCAGGGCGTGAGCGGAGGAGCTGCTCCAGACGTAAATTTTTGGCCGCCTGTGTAAGGTTGCGTCCGAACAACTCATGATGGATAGATGAGAGGTAGGAGATCAAATGAATTTTAGATGTCATTATTGAGAAATCTGGTGATGAAGAAGATGATCAGGGAGAGCATAGTGTGTAGAAGAGCAGGATTAGGGCGCGCATATTTAAGCATTAACGCAGACGCTTCGTATTTCAAACCATCTCTGCTATTAATATCACAAACCATTCATATTCTGATATTAATATCACAGACCATTCGTCTGATATTAATATCACAGACGGTTATTAATACGAACTGTCTGTGATAACTGAAACATCACAGACGGCTCGTATTAAGAACCGTCTGTGATATTTATTATCACACACGGTTCAAGTTAATAACCATCCGTGATAATCACATATCACCAATAATTGGCGTGTGATAATCACGTGTCACCAATAATTGGCGTATACCCAGGATTTCGATCTCACCCGTCCATTCTCTCCACATCGAATGGCAGGCAGCAGTTCCTCCCTCTGCTCGGCCCTTATAAATAATGCCCCATCTACCTTTCCACCGGTACTAGTCACGCGTGAGTTCATCCACTGTGAGCATATATAGCTGTAAGTGTGGTAAGTGTATCTTGTTCACCCGCACCGTCGTTCCATGAAGAGTTCACTAGCTTGTTATCCTGTAATAGATCTAAATGTGTTGTCGTGCTTACCTCTGTATTTGCATGTTCCTCGACGATGCCGACTACTGCCGAGATGTGATGTCCACTCCAACAATCCTTCTTTTTCCTGCAAAATTCAAGGCAATTTTATTACAAAAGTTCAAAAAAAAGACATTCCCAGATTCTTCGGTGAGCAGCCGACATAGACGACTTCTTCGCTGAGCGACTATCCATCTGCTTCCTCCCACTTCTTTTCTTCATCTCTGGTCTCTGGATCACGTACGCCAGTAGCGATGGACTAGATGCTCTGCAAACCGAGGTGGTGACAACTCTATGTCATCTAGAGATGTATTTCCCTCCATCATTTTTTGATATCATGATCCATCTCATTGTCCACCTTGTGAAAGAGATAAAAATATGTGGCCTCGTATTTCTACGTCATATGTACCCTTTCGACAGGTACATGGGAATTCTGAAGTCCTATGTACGCAATCGATCTCGATCGGAGGGTAGCATCATCGAAGGTTATACAACAGAAGAGGTCATTGAATTCTGCATCGGCTACATGGCCCAGGTAGAGCCGATAGGTGTACCTCTATCTCATCACGAGGGGAGGTTAGAGGGTATCGGGACTATCGGGAGGAAAGCAATAACTTCGGATCAAAATACGTATGCTCAAGCCCATTTCATGGTTTTACAACACATGACTGAAGTGACCCCATATATTGAAGAGCACAAGGACATGCTACGTCAGGAGAATGCAGGCCAGTCAGAAGTTTGGATCACGAGACAACACAACCGTCAGTTCAACGAATGGTTGAAGGCACAATTGACTAGGAGGTCGTCAAGTGAAACACTACAATGGTTGGCAAAAGGGCCAAAATTTACAATTGTGACATGGCAATGATACGGCATTAATGGCTACACATTTTATACAATAGATCAAGATAGAAAGAGCACAGTGCAGAACTCAGGTGTCCGTATAGATGCCTATGATGCGCACGGCAGTACCGCTGGCCCAAGCTCGTACTACGGGCTTGTAGAGGAGATTTGGGAGCTTGACTACGTAATTTTCAAAATTCCTCTATTTCGGTGCCGTTGGGTCCAACTCCCACAGGGTGTAAAAGTTGACAAGTACGGCGTCACTACCGTGGACCTCGAATGTGTAGGATACAAAGACGAACCATTTGTACTCGTGAGGCAAGTTGTTCAAGTATTTTATGTAACCGACCCGGCAAATAAGAAGCGCCATGTAGTTCTTCAGGGAAAAAGAAGGATTGTCGGGGTTGAGAATGTTGTGGATGAGGAAGAGTACAATCAATTTGATGATTTACCTCTATTCGGAGACGTCATCAGGCTCGAGGAAGAACAAGGCGATGAAGCAAGCTATATGCGTGTCGATCATCGTGAAGGGCTTTATTTAAAATGATATAGCCAAAGTGTAATAAATGATATTGGTTATGCTTGTGTTTTTCATAAATGTATGTATGTTCCATTGTAATTGTAAAATGACTAAGGAACTAAGAAATAGTTATATTTATGGTTATGCTTTCGTTTTTCATAAATGTATCTATGTTCCATATTGTAATTGTAAAATGACATAGGAACCTAGCTAGCTGCGGGTATTTATAGTGAACTATCACAGGCGGTTTATCAAAAGAAACCGTCTGTGATAACACATCACAGACGGTTCTATCGATATAACCGTCTGTGATAATGTGGACATCACAGACGGTTCTATCGATATAACCGTCTGTGATAGCTTATCTTTAAATTCCCGCAGCTAGGTCTGCGGAGTCCGCTCTCGCGCAGTCTCTTGTCTCCACTCTGCATGTCGGGACCCCGGATTTCCAAACCCGGACCCTCTGTGTATTGCTGCACTAGTCCCAGATCAAAGCTAGTGCACACAGTTAAACAGAAATGAATACATAACCAACAACGCTTTATTACAATAATAAGGAGTACAGACCGAAAGGTCTCATTATTACAATTGAGGTTTCAAGACCTCGCACACACGAAACACAGCGGAAGCAAATGATAACTTGATGAAGACCCATCAATACGCCACAGGCAATTGACTGGGGAAACGCGACCTAGAACTCATGGAATCCTTCGTCGAATCCACCCGCGAAGAAGTCGTAGTCGCCTTCTTGAGCTTCGTACTCCTCTGGTTATTATTTTTGAGTGTAGCATGTGAGTACATAAAGTACTCCGCAAGTCTTGGGAAAAATGCATAGATGCAAGGCTTGACAAAGGAAGGCTATATGGTTCTTTTGCACAAAGCAATAATTTAAAATTCAATTACTACTAATTATTTTCGAAGGCATCAATTTAATAAAGTAAATGTTTAACAAAACTATCAATTATTCTCTAGTGAAGGTTCTATCCACCAACACTAGCTTAATCTTTTCCAACTGAACCAGTTAATATTGCGGGTTACATCCACCCTCTCTGGCTCCAACCGCCAGGATTCCCTTCCGAGAGTTCCCTCCACTCTTGGAATACAAAATTTTCATTTTAAAACCAAAACCAGAAATCTACCATGTGAATGCATTCCTTGCCCGCCCTTGACCGTGGGCACGGCTATTCGAATAGTTTTACACTTTGCAGAGGTTGTACAACTTTACCCACAAGAGATAAATTATCCTAAAAGTCAACACGCTTCCTTTGGCATGAGACCCAGATAAAATATCACAAAGCCTTTACCTTATTCTATTCTAGCTAGATACCACCCGCTGAGGTTTCACCGCAGAAGGGTTAAATCCGCCCAATCTGAAGCCCCCTCTTGCGCCATATGAATACAGTAAATCCCTGTCCCTCACTGTGAATAACCAGTCCATCCCTGGCACCCACTTTCCACTGGTGGCACCTAAACTAGACTATCATAAGTTAGTCAGCTAGGTCGTACCCATATAGACTTGTGGTTGTACGGTTAATGCTCAGTTTGGACAAACACAAGCGTCGGTCCTTAATTGACTAGGGTGGAACATACACTTAACAAGTTCTCGTGCTTACTGCACCAACCCAAACAGCCATCCACCCTAATCTAAACCAACTTTCACATTTTTATTTTATTTTGAAAGATCAGTGGCAACTCCAATTACCACTACATTTATAAACACAAGGGTCCAGTCATAATTTCCCATTTTCAAGATTTTCCAAAGTTATTAGATAGCATGACTAAGCATTAACCTACCATTCTAATATTCACAAAGATTAACAGTAATCTCATTATTGAGACAAAGGAGGTTCTAGGGTGACAATGTACATGGCAATCAATGTCAAATGAGGGCATAACAAAGTTGGAATAACTAATTCCTAAAGATTTGAACTAGGGATTTTATGTAAATAGCAATGCACATAATTTAAAATATTTAAAACATTTCAAAAGCATAGGTTCATGATGATCAAAGGAGACTTGCCTTCTTGAGCGTAGTTTGGTTCTTCTTGCTGCGACTCGACAAACACTTCGGCAACGTTGGAATCTACGCGGGAAAAGACGAAGCAACAAAACAAATAAATACAAACAAAAATTCAAATAAACTCAAAAACTCAAATAGAGGCCATATTTGGATAGATTATGATTTTAGACGAATTTAGGAGAAAGGTTCAGCGGATTTGGGGTTCACACGAGGTAGAACGAATATCTGGAAGATTGGATGGGAAACGAAATTACTAAGACAATATTTGGACCAAGGAAAATAGAATGGATTTTATGGAGACTTTGCAAGATTTGAATTTGAATTTTGAAAGTGCACAGGAAATTTGGAATGGAACTGAGGCTTTGAATTTAAACTGGGCATTGGAATTTGAAATTTAAATATTTGAAATATCAAATAAATTTCAAATATTTGAAAGGATGGAATAAATGGATAGTTTGGAATTTTTGATGAATTTAGAAATTTGAATGGGCTCAAACGGAGTTAAAACGAGGGAGAACGGGCTCCGGGAAGTTTAAATTCAGAGAAAAGGAAAATCTGAATTTTCGGAATTATCTTTCTAAAGGAAAATGAATTATGGCGTCAGCATTGCGTCCGCCCTGGGAATTTCTTTTTTGGCCGGATTATTTTTAAACGGGAAAATGCGGATTATTACGTCAGCGCTGGGGGTAAACCCCACTGACAGGTGGGCCCGGGTCCATGGACCGAGCCCACGGAGGAGGGGAATTGGTGAGGTGGCACGGGTGGCGGGGCCGGGCTGGCGTGGCACTGACGGGGAGCGGGAGGCCGACGTGGTCGAGGACGTGGCGCCGCGTCACCTGCCACGCGGGCACGCTGACGGGACCGGCCGGAGCGCATACGGGGAAGCGAGCCTCGCCGGCGAACGGCGGTGCGGCGACGGCCAGCGGCGGTCGAAACCGGAAGAGGGGCGTACGGGGAATACGGCTATACCTCCGGCGGGGTGCGGCGACAGGTGGAGACGGCCGGCGTCGAGGGAGAGGCGGCGGAGCGGCTCGGTCGACGTTGGCGAGGCGGCTCCGGTGGCGGAGAGGCGTAGCCGAGGGGCGGAGGACCTTCGCACGGCCGCGGGGAGGCCGAGGGAGGTGGCGTCGGGGCACGAGGATGCCGGAGACGGCCGCAATCCCTCGCCGGAGTAGCTCCGGCGCTCGGAAGCTTGGGCGCACGGCTCGAGGGCGCTACGGTGCCCGGGGAGGGAAGAAGGGAGCGGAGGGAGGTGGTGCGAGGAAAGGAGGTGCCGGTGGGGGGTTTATATAGGGGCGGAGGGGAGCGGGGGTGCGAGGATTCCTCGCCGGAGACGGCGGGCGGCGGAAAGGGAAGAAGGGGGAAAGAAGGAAGGGGCGGTCGTAGAAGGAAAAAGGGGCGCGGGGACTGGGGAATTTGATCCCAGGCGGCGAGCGGATACCAAAACCCGGAGAGAGGCGGAGAAGGAAAGGAGGCACGGCGAAGATTCGGTCGGCGGCCGGAAAAGGAAAGGGGAGAGGAGAAGAAGGAAGGAGGCGCGACGAAGAAGACGACCCTGACAGGCGGGCTCGGGCGGTCAGCGAGCGAGGGGAGAGGGAGGCTGCCGGGTGGGGTCCGCGGCCAGAGAGAGAGGCGAAGGGAGGGAAGAGGGGCGCCGACAGGTGGGTCGGGGGAAGAGAGAGAGATGGCGATCGGGCGGGGGAGGATGGAAGCGGGGCGGATGGCCAGATGGGCCGAGGGGGCGACGTGGCTCGGATCGAGCCCGTACGCGTGGCGAGCGGGGAGGTGGTGAAGGCGGGATGGAGGCGACGACGTGGGCGGCAATCTGGCCGTCCACGTGGCGGCCGGAGGAGAGGGAGGGGGTTTTATTTTTAATTTTTGATTTAGGATTTTCAGAAAATCCCAGAAAATTCAATTGGCCTCAGAAAAATATGAAATAAATTCCAAAAATTCCAGAAAAATTCACAGAAGTTCTTGGATAAGTTTTGGACTTAATAAAATACTTCCAACTAATGTTGGTATTTAATTTTCATACTTGAAATACTTTTTATTTTCAAAAATAGGTTTTAAACTGCAGAAAATTCAGGAAACCAAATAAAAGCCAAATAACTCCAAGTAATTATTTTGAACTAGGATTTTTATATAAAACCAAAGTATCATTTTATTTAATAATAATTTTAGGTTTTACTTAAAATAATTTTTAAATCTAGCTTTTTCAAAACAGAAATTCAGGGCAAATCCAAATATAACTCAAATATTTTAAAATAATTAATTTGAACTTAAATTTTTCAGAAAGAGGATTTTTGGGATGTGACAATGCAGCGCCCCTGCTAGCTAGGTTTTGGTCCCTCCCACCGCCGCTCCCTCCCGACGCCGCCGGTCCCTCCCGACGCCGCTCCCTCCCGACGCCCCTCCGACGCCGCTTCCTCCCGATCGACGCCGCCGGTCCCTCTCGACGCCGCTCCCTCCCGACGCCGCCGGTCCCTCCCGACGCCGCTTCCTCCCGATCGACGCCGCCGGTCCCTCCCGACGCCCCTCCGACGCCGCTTCCTCCCGATCGACGCCGCTGGTGACTAACTTAAGTCAATCTTATTTAATCTACACACATTTTGCATTCTATTGAGATAATAATAGTGATAGTATTCGTTAATAAAACCTTTGATAATGCCATCAATAACAGTAAATCAGTACTGTTATGAGGCTTAATCAAATGAATCCATAATCAGTATCTGATAGATGAAATCAGGAATATCATATTTCTTTAGTACAAAATACTGTAGTGGTGATAAAACATACTTTTCTCGTACGACTAATTCAAGCAATTGATCTTTCATGAAAGGGGTTACTCTCCTAACATTCCAATCCTTATTATAGATAGAGTCAATTGCTGAGCTTCACATGTATTTTATGTTATATGCTTCACATGTTATATGCTTCACATGTTGGAAGGCCCATAGCTCACTACAGTTAGTTAATCGTTAGAACTTTGTCAAATGGCATAAAGCAAGTGACACACTCCAGTGTATCTTGTTCAATGAACTTGATGCACTGGTTTGTGTCACTTGATTCATAGAACTTTGACAAGCTGGGATCATAGCTCACTGCAGTTAGTTTTTTCTTAGAAGAGAGATGGCGTCCACACAGTCTTCGTCATCGTTATCTGGGTCTCACGCTCCCAAGATTGTGAAAACTAAACGTGGCCAAGGAGTATCGAAAAGGCCAGAGGGCCGAATGACCATCACGGTGGTCTCTCCAAATGGGATCCCTCTGGAACCGACGAAAGCAGCGTCATCATTTCGGACTACCTGCAGGATAATTGGAAGGCAACGGGTCCCCATCACCATAGCAAGCTGGAAAGATTTGACAAAGGATCACAAAAATCAGCTATGGGAGGAAATTACAAATTCGTTCGAGATCCCAGCAGAAGTACAGGGACTCGTGCAACGGCAGGCGCTCCTCGCGATGGGAAAAGCAAGGAAGAATTTTAAGAGCACTCTTGTGACGAAGTACGTGTCCAAGGATGTCACGCCCTTCACAAAGTATCCTTTCGTGTCGCCGGAAACATGGGAGGCCTTTGTGCAGATGAAGACCGAATTTGAACAACAAAGTGCGACGCACAAGGCTCTCCAGTCACAAAACACGCACC
Organism: Dendrocalamus latiflorus; assembly: GCA_017311315.1. Lineage (NCBI taxonomy): Eukaryota > Viridiplantae > Streptophyta > Magnoliopsida > Poales > Poaceae > Dendrocalamus > Dendrocalamus latiflorus. The sequence goes on from CM029662.1 coordinate 17,699,114, forward strand.
CTCACAGACTTGGCACTGCTGGGTACGCGGGTAAAATCCCACAATGGAGGATGCAGGATGAGGTCGCAATCCGATCGGAGGCCTCTCCGCCATTTGCCGGGATCGCAAACGAGCGCGCTCGAAACTGGTTAAGAGCGAGGTCATCAACCACATCTTCGGGTGTCTCTTTCAAAAACCCCGCAGATGAGGAAATGTCCCAACGCCTGGTAAAATATGTTAAACAACATAGTTGTTAACACCTCTTGAACTTCATGGGTTCAAAAATAACATGATTAATTGCCTCTTGCAGCAATCATTGACTACCGAATCTTCTCGTGGCTCCTTTGAAGAATATAGGGAGATAGATTTACTATCACAGGCCTTGGGAAACAAGGAGCACCCAGGTCGCACACGAGGCATGGGGGTTTATGTACCTTGGAGGCACGGATTTCCAGATTACTCCGAGACATATAGGAGTAGGAAGAGATCCAAGGCGTACCGCAGCGAACAAATAAAACAGGAGCTTCGTGCTTAACTTGAGGAACAACTATCTGCCTCACTTCAAGAGCAGACTGCCTCACTTCGAGGAGAGATAGATTCATTGCTGGAAGAACTGAGACAAGTCCGCAACCAATCGCAACCCACTCCTACTACTGCGGTACCCAGTCCCCCTCAACGTCGCAGTAGCTGTGCGTCCACACCAATTTCTGAACATAGCGATGCCCACTTACCTATTGATGACATTCAGGTAATGTACCTCTTTAGAATGGTACATAGATCTCTCTGGTAGACGCCTTAACTCATCTTGTATCGTTATGTAGGAGCCCATGCCTTGCAGCCTCAAAGTCAGGCTTGTTGGCTCTATTCCCATTGACGCTGGGCGCGGCATGGTGTATCCATTGCTGCCAGGGACGCTGGTGCACGGTGTACAAGTAGACACCGGTTTCATAAAGGTCCAGGTGGACATGATTAATGATATTTTTAAGACCGTCCCTCTTGAGAAGCCCCCAAACGAAGAGATTAAAACATTAGGGGATGCCGTCCACACATTCATTCAGTGGCCCAAGAGGGACATCGTCCTCGACATGTCCGTGCCACAATCTTCACATCCAGTGGCCCAAGAGGGACGTCGCCCTGGACCTGGCACATCGGCTCCGGTGGCTCCACCTCCACCTCCAAATCCAGTAAAGTCTGTTGCATCGGCTCCCGCCGAGACGCCACCGAGAACATGTCATAAGCGAGGCTCCAAGGCCTCCAAGGCTCATGCGAAGAAAATTAAGCCGTATCCCGTGTCATGGAAGTTTACTCTAGGAGTGTCGTTGCTGCCCGAGTCACAATTATCCCAGATTGGTTTGATTTGCCGTACATTGCATGCCTGGTACATGGAGAAGTCCAACATGAAGCCAATCCGGTAGAGTGCATTCACTCTGAAATATAAGGAGACGCATTTCCTCCACGACTCAGGCTACATCGTCGTGACATTCGAAGATTTATTCTTACTATTCAATCTCGACGAACTCGACGCCTCACTTCTACGATGCTGGACACTGTAAGTGTATTGTACAATGAAGTTCTACATTCACGTTATACAGATAAATGTCATTACTCTTTCTTTATGTATAGATACATGATCCAAGAAGTCCGGCGATCGCGACGACCGGTGGGTTTCCTCGACCCTCACTTGGTCTCCGAGCAATGTATCAACGCAGATGCATCCTTCGTGCAAGGTTACATAATGAGGGGATTGATTGCTCACAATGACAAGGAGTACGTCATGGTACCCTTCAACCAAGGGTAAGTGCTTCACTAGTTGCCACACATATGTTTTATTTGTACTTTACATGCAGCATGAACTTAGGATTAATCACTATGGCGACACACATGACTAGGCATCACTGGATTTTGATTGTGATTGTACCAAAGTGGAGCAAGGTAATATACCTTGATTCCCTCCTTAGGAGTAACCACGACTTTAATCGTGTGCAAGAAGTACTTAACAGGTAAACTCATTTCCTCCATACATAACTCTATTGTAATATTTCTTTTGTTTGCCACAACCGAGGCTAAGTTTTTTGAATCACGTAGGGCGTTTGCCGATTATGTTGCCCAAGGAGGAAGACAGGACAAATCCAGTGACACGCTACGACACAATACGCGATTTCCGGTACCCGCTACAACACAACAATCCTATATCATACTTTGTTATAATGCCTCTAGAATTGACAATACCGATGTATGTAATTCTATTTTTGCAGTGCCACCAGCAGCTACAGGGCAACGTATGTGGATTCTACGTTTGCCGCCATATGAAGGAAATCATGGATACTAAGATCAATGATCCAGAGGTTTGTCAGGTCCTTCCAATAATTATTATTTTCTGATTATATATATGTATTTATATTACACACACATGCTAATTAATGACTTAACATTGCTTCTAGCGACAGCGGGTGGACTTCGATGAAAGTGCATATGATCTTGACAATCTCGTCGACATTCGTGCAATCATCTCCCAATTCTTGCTAGCAGAGGTCATAAATAAGAGGGGAGAGTTCCACGCCGGCAATGGTGATAATTAGATGTTGAAACATTGGATTCAATTGTACAAATCAAACAATTCCTTCAATTGAATTCATTTGTCAGATTTTGTGTAACGATTTTCATTTTATATATGTATGTGATCTGCTGGCCGTTTGTTACATTCATCTGTGTATCGAATTTTGTTGTAATTTACTATGAGTTGCAATTAACTTATATCTGTCATTTATCTGTAATCTGCTTGCTTGTTTGCTTTCAGAGGGCATGGCTAGCATATCCTGAGGCTAGCCAAAAAACAGCAAATAAAATGGATGATGCACTTGGTATCACAGACGGATCATTGTTAAAAACCGTCTGTGATACAATATCACAGATGGTTTCAAAGAGTGCCGTCTGTGGTGTGAATGATATCACAGAGGGCCTTTACTACTAACCGTCTGTGATATACACAATATCACAGACGGTTAGTAATAAAGACCGTCTGTAATGTGAGTTATCACAGACGGCTCGGGAACCGTCTGTGATAACCACCAACTATCACTGACACCTAAACACTGACGGTTCAGGAACCGTCTGTGATGACGGTTCTGAACCGTCTGTGAAAGGGCTATCTGTAGCAGTGCCAAATCACTCTGGTACAGAACCTAGTTCTTTGGTTCTTGAGTTTGCTGCTTTGCTCTTTGCTTCCTTTTATGATCTTCATAGATCTGTAGCTACTAGAGTGAAGAATTCGAGAATATTTAGGGGAAAATTGTGAGGCACCATTTACTCTCTCTGTTGCCATTGCGGTCATACAATACTCAAGACTTAGCCCCCCAAATCCTACACCATAGCTCTCTCCTTTCCTCCCTCATATAACCTGAACCTCTTACTAGGTCTCAACCCGCTAAGCACATGGGGAAACTTGCCAACCCCACTAACACAGGTTTTACATACTTACGCATGCTTCTCAAAGCATTTACTAGACTCAACCCAGTAAACCATTAGCTATTGATCCACTTAGCCATTCAGCTCACCTTGACCTAAACTATTTCTCCTTTGTGCCTCTCCTCTCTATGCCTCGGTTTTGTCCAAAATCAAACCGATATTTTGATAAACTACCAAAATACCCTTAACGAAGCTTTCGGGCACCTTCTCATGATTCTGTCTTCACCTTCACATCAAAATATCTCTGTATGCTTTGACATGTAGCCCGTGGCATCTAATGACTTGGTCGTCAAGTCTTCACACATCTGGTCTCCCCCGGATCGTTTCTACTTTCACCGGCCCAAGTCACTTAGTATACTACATGCACCAACTTGCCTTTTCATGATTCTTGTCTTCTATGTGCTTCTTGCTTGAGTCATGCAGTCTCACCTAGACTTACCTTATTGTATGGACCAAAACTCTTCCACCTAGTTTTGGTCACTTGTCGTTGACCGCTAATGTTCTCCAAGCCACTTGTACATTCAAATACCAAGCAACCATATATCTCGAATATAAGTTCCATGCACTTGACTCACGTTAGTGAAAACAATGCATTATGCAACACAACAAAACCAACCAATGTCTCCCATGCCATACACACTCTCAAACCACTCAATACACTTCTCATTAGCAACCCCAGACATCTCTTGGGTACGTTCGACATGTCTGCCCTCTCTAGAACTCTATGGAAACCCCAAACATATCTAGGGTACCCTCAAATATATATACCCTCTCCAGAATTCGTAGCCACACTGGTCTAGCATCTAATTACATTGGTCTACGAAGACCACATTGGTCTTATGAAGACCACACTAGTCTTGTATGACCACATTAGTCTTCCACAACAACACTATTCTCACACTCTAAATTTTCTAAAACTTTTGCAAAACTCAAATCCAACTCAACTAAAGTGTCCATTGTTCATCACAAACATATTCTAAACCTTCTCATATGGTCTTTCAAGACCATCTCACACCCACATGTGTACATTGGAAGAACAGATCAAAGAGCTATACCGTTTTATTTTGTATTTCCTGCCGGTGTCTGATCTGCTTGATTTGAGTGGGATCTAATTCTGATCCCACATGTTCTAGGCCATTGTTCAGAAATCACAAGCAAGATTAGCACTGATTAATTCCTGTGTAAGCAAATATATGAAATTAGTAACCTACTGGAACAAATTGAATGCCTCGGTGGCTTCCTTTGCTACCATGCATCCACATGCACAGCCGGCACCATCTCCTTCGTTTCTTGCCTGCATTGCATGGCAGCTCGATTGGGGCCATCGCCTCCTTGTCGTAGCTGAGGTTTTGGGCCATCTATGGCAAGGAGTGTAAGCACAAATCTATGGCAAGGAGTGTAAGCATATTGTAATGCCCCCATTTCTAGAGGCGCTAGTAATCCTCGCAACTTCTCAAAATTGTTCAGTTGCAAAGTAATGTACACAAGTGTGCATCACAAATACATGCTTACAATAAAAAAGCCAAACTTTATTACAGGATTACGGTTTAACAACCTAGTTTTGACGTAGTAGGCATGCAAGCCCAAAGTTATCATACAATACACAAGAAACTCCTAGGCAAACTTGAGTACGGCTAAGACTTAAAACCAGTCGTCTTCAGCGAAGTAGGGTTCTTCTTGAGCTTCATCAGTAGCTTGATTATCACAGTTTCACTGATCTTCTGTTTCTTGTGTAGCAACTAATGAGTACAACTATACCCAGCAAGTCACGAGGGTAAAACCTAACATAACTGCTTGCAAGGATAATTAAAGAAAAGGATTATACTAGTTCTACTAACTTGAGTGGGAGCAATTTTATTTACAAACAGGAAAACATGGACAAAACTCCTTAAGATTAAAGCGGTTTAGTTTCAATAGTTATTTACTCAACTTACTCAAATTAAAACATAATGAAATCTACTTATACCTCGCTGTTGGAATCACCCATTAAACACAGCTTCATTTACTGGAAGCACTGCGTATTAGAATACTATTTATTTCACTCTACAGAGTTGCTCAGTTTTACCCACAAGATTTCTCAGATTATCAATGTCACGCGATAGGCACGCTTCAGCTAGCGTGCGACTAAGTTGAGAAAACAAGGTTTTTCAGTGCTCAATTCTTTTTGTAGGCTCTACTTGGTAGATCCACTCAAACCCGGTTTAACTGGCTAAACCTAACACTTCTATCTGTCCTGAGTGACCCTTACCGTTGTTAGGTATGGTTTTACTGTTCCACATACCAACTCCCCATCATCTATACTCCTGCCTCCTGTAGAGATTGAATCAAGTTAAGCAGCTACTAAACCAGGGTTGACAAGTCAACACCTGTGGTTGAGTGATCATTGTGTCCTTTACTCAGCATAATGTTCTTGCCCTTACTTTTCACTTGAGGTAGCCAACCACATCCCCCTGTGCTCGACAGCACAATCACCCCTCTACTCAAGCTTCCACCCTAGGGTAAGGTCATGGACTCCAACCATCTTGTGGCTTTCCACGATTCCTCCTTACCCTAGAACTAGTTTAACAATTTTACCGGCCAAAAGCCAAGCCACTTAGTAGTATAAAATTTTGAATGAGCTAGTCTACAATCATTTGTACAGTAATTAAATATTACTAAGGTTGTCAAGGTGAATATGGCCTCAAATTAAAGAGAGTATTTTTCAGTGATAGGACATAACTAATTAGCAGTCATGCTAAATATTTATTTTAATTAAATAGCATTTCATAAATAACATTAATGCAAATACAATAATTAAATAATTTAATTTTATGGGATTCAATATGATCAAGAGCTTGTAACATGCCTTGATGCTCGGCAAATTCTACTAGCTCAAAGACTTCGCTGCCTGGTTTTGGTCCTTATACCATTGCCTCGAAAAAATCGGGAGCTAACGCAAACATATAAAATAATATAAGTCCGTACATGAGTCTAATCAAGCTAGGAAAAATAAACTAATTTTAAAAGGAATAAAATGTAATAAAATTTGTATGGAGGGATTTAGATTTATTTAGAGCTCAATTTGGTGGAATGGAGGTTAAAAATGGATTTACGACATCGAAACGATCGAAAAGTGGTATTTTTGGAATTTTTCTGAATTTTTGGGTGAATAGTGATGAACAGTGTCAACCCCGGCCCACAGAAATAGTGCAACCTGCCCGCAAAAACAGCCCGCTCAGCTAAACAAGCCAACTGGCCTAGGCCCACGCTACGTGCACCCGAGAGGCCCAGCGTGCGCACGCGCCCGATGGTGACATGTAGACGGCCACGATGCGGCGCACACGGACGCCCCGATTGAGACAGCCACAGCGCGTGAATGGCCGCGATGCGACCACATCACATCTACTGTCGTCTTCAACCTCCAACTATCCCCCAGGGGTGGAAAACAGAGGTGGCTCAGGCGGAGTGACACCAGCAAGACTCTTTGGCAGAAGCGAGCGGCATGGTTGGGCTCAGTTGGACCTAGGGTTTCCATTTTGGGGCTTTGGAGGGCCGTAGCATGAGCGGTAGCGGCTGGCGGTAGGAGAGAAGGTTCGGAGCTTCTCGACGGTATTTGAGTGTCTTGGTGGTTCTCTGGTGAGGTTATGGATGATTTGGCCATCTGTGGGGTGTGGGTTTGAAGGTGGTGGTGGTGGTTTGGGTCGGAAAATGCCCATCTGGGCTATCGACGAGAGGGGTCTTTCGGCTGGCAGTAGCTTCCGCCGCCAGAGCTCTCGACAAATGCTCACAACCAAGTGAGTTCACCAGCGTGTTAGAGAGCAAAGAAGGTTCTGTTAGCGAAAACAATTGACTTTTAATCGAAAGACGAAGAAGATTGGGTCTAGGGCTCACCGGGCTTAGGGAAGGTCGCTGACAGCACTGTAGTGACTAAAAGCTCGATTCACTGGTTCTGGTGGGTGTCTGAGAGTGGTGTGAAGCTATTAGTGGGAGCGAATGGGCTTTAAATGCAAAGAAAGGCGGTGGGAACAGGAAGGCGGTTCGGGTGTCTCTCATGTGCAGGTGAGGAGAGGCGATGGGGCTCTCCTACAGGAGTGATGGCACTGGTGAGGTGGCTCTGATGCCTCTGCAGGAGTTGGCAAGTGTTGACGCCGTAGGTACGGAGGGTGCGCACGTCAACTGGGAACGGCGAGCTGAGGCGGGAGAGAGAGGGAGTAAGCCGGCGGCGCGCGAAGCGAGGAGGGGGCAGGGGATGGGTGACAGACTAGTGGGGCAGCAACGTCAGCTCGGTGTGAACCCGAAGGAGCGGCGCGGCCGTAACTTCGTGCGGCGATGCGAGGGCGCGTGGAGCGGTGGCACAAGAGGTCGGTGGGGTGGCGGCGTCTTCAGGAGGCGCCAGCGAGGAGTGAAGATGGGAAATCATAGAAGGAAAGCGGATTTTCAAGAAATTTTCCAAATTGGGTAAGGTTTGGATTCAAACAAAATTCAAAAAGAATTTAAAATTTTTAAAATTTTGGAGCTGTTTCAGCTATTATGGGCAAACTCCAACTGGTCAACTGCGCTTTGACCTAACAGCGCCGGTGCCTGATGCTGGCGATCCATGGCTTAAACGAGCAAAGTTTTGAAAAACAATGGCACATATAAGGGAGAGCTCCTTAGCTTGTTCAATGACGGAATACGGGATCAGGTAATATAAGGGATTCTCTACCAAATAAAAACTATCTGTTTAAATCATTTTCTCAAGATATTAGTATTCTGTGTCTGATGAGTTAAGACATTATTTTAGTTGGTGCTTAGGTACATTGATTTAGCATTTGTGGGCGACATCGTTTCCAGATGCCTAACGTAACCAAAACATCAAATCAAGGTATCAAGCTAGCTATAGTCAGTGCCAACTTCTTTACAGGCACATGTAGTTCACATTTCAGCATCACATTGATAGGAAATTAGGATCATATATATGCATGATTGCTTGTCCTTGGAATCTTCCAACCATATCATGTTGAGTTAAGCCAATATTTCTGCTGGCTAGCTAGTGCATGCGCTCGTGCCACTTCCAGCCACAAACGTTGGGAATGAAACCAGTTGGCATATCTTTGACCGTTCTCTAGCTAGTCTCTACGTAGTACTAGTACTGATTCATAGCATGTCTCTTATTTTCCTCTAAAAACATATATCTTTTTTTTAAAAAAAAGATGTTGATTCACAAACAAAATGGTGATCCAGGAAAATGTGTGTAATATGCAGCAAATGTAGCTGACAAAACCATTACAGAGAACACAAATCTCACATACGAGGGGAAGGATATATCGACAGAAAGAAAACATCACCTTCAATTAGTCATCACCGTCGTCATCCGTGAATTGAGATACAACCAACATAATAGTGCTTATTTGCATTTTGATAAACGGACAATTTAGACGCATGTTCCAAGGCACTCTTTACACCATTCGAAATGGCTAATACGCGCACAGAAGAATCCCTGTCCAGCAAACGCATACGCGTCCACCATCCGATTGGCCAGGCCGCGCACGATCGCAACCGTTGAACGTGGGATGAGAGATTTCACCCAAATCCATGAAGAATTTCAATTGTCGAGATCGATCTTGGGGCACATGGGCACCAAGATCAATGGTGGAATGGCGAGGCGGAGAGGGAGGCACCGGCAAAGGAGCAAGTCCCAGAGGTGAGATAGTTTCATGTGACTGCCGTAGGAAGTTTACACTATTGGGTATGGCGTGGCGGCCGGCGACGAGGCACCGACGACAATTACAGGTTAGGACGGAAGGACGCCCTTCAGAAGTTACAGGGAGCTAAAGTGGAACCGTAATACTATATGCGAGGCAGCAAACCTCATACATATCTCAAAAATAAAAAAGGAACAACCTTGTAAGTGTACAGACGCATACCATTAACAAATAATTAAGAGGTTCCCTCTCTGGTCTTTCGGTTGCTCCATTCTTTTGACATAGCTAAGCAACTAGCTAGGCGCTTCTGCAACTTCAAACAAACCAAAAGAAGAAGACGACGACGACCACCACATTTCTACTCCTACCTTAGTACTGCTCATGAGCCGAGACACCACACGCGCGAGCCTACACGCATGCATGATTGCTGGGGCCCACCTTCTGCCCGACATGTGGGCCAGTGCGAGGGTCAGCCGTCAGATGGCGAGCACGAGCCCCGGCAGCGACCTCTCCACGTCCCCGCCGCACCCCTGCTGGCTCTGCCAGCACACCGCGGCGCCCCCGCCGCGCCGGAGCTGGTCGCCGCCTCCGACCTCCCTGACGGTGACGGACGTGTTGAAGTACTCGCGGAAGCGCGTGATGCGGCCGCCCTCGACGGCCCAGGCGTGGACCCAGTACGCGCGGGGGCCCTCCCACCCCTCCGCCACCACCCACCGCCCGTCGCGCCCCACGGCCGCCACCCGCCGCGGCGCGAACACGAAGTCGCCGCCCGCGCCGCCAGCCTCCCCGGTCAGGCGCCGGCGCATGTGCTCGCACCGCCGCGGCCCGTGGAACCACCAGTCCACGTCCGCCGACAGCAGGCCGGCCGCTGCCGCGCCGTCCCCAGCCGCCAGCGCTCCGTACAGCGCCTTCACCATCCTCTCGTTCGCCTCCCCCGCCTCCTCCATGATCGTCTAGAAAGATGTACAGCCCTACACGAGTGCGTATGTTTATATGTACCGTAGGCTAGCTCGCTGACCTCTTGCTTGAGCTAATGATGGGTGCATGGAGAGGGGAAGGCTTATTTATAGGGGTTTGGGGGAGGGGAGATGGGGTCCACATGTCCATGGATGGAGTAGGTCCAGTGAGTAGGAAGGCAGGTTTGGAGTTTGGAGGGAGGCTGGGAACTGAGGGAGCGAGGCTTCCTGGTTTGGCATCGCTTGATGGTTGCTTACGCGGTGGAGCGGACGAGAGCGCGAGGTTCACCCGGGAGAGTTTGGACTTGAAATGACCATTATGCCCTTTCCCTGTGAAGCTCTGCATCTAGCTACCTTGCTTAGCCCTGTACCAAGCACCAAGTGGTCCAGCTAGCTTGGCATGATGGCATGCGCTTCTTGTGAAACACAAGTATCACAGTTTTGAGTCTCGTGTAGCACACATTGTTGCATAGGTAATTTTTCGAGGAAAAATCTTCACTGTTTGTAGCAGTGTGTTTACCAGAATGTGCCACCACTTCTGTACTGAGTCTTTTCTAGCGCTGGTGGCGGCAGGCAGAAAGGTTTGTTTGAGCAGAATGTACGCAGTTGTACAACCATGAGTACCTAGTACTCGTTACGACCACTCGAAGCTGCTTACAATTATAAAGTTGTTTATGACCACTCAAAGCCGCTTATGACCACGAACAGGGGCGGACCTGCCCTTCGGGCGAGCCCGGGCGGCCGCCCGAGCTCCCCTCGCTGGCCGGACCCCCCCCCCCCCGAGTGTAGAGACTTCCAGCAACCGCTTCTACGGTCCCATCCCCGGCCGCCTTGCCGACCTCTCCGGCCTCATCCACCTCAACCTCTCATACAACAACTTCTCCTCGGGCTTTCCCACCGACGGGATCCGGAAGCTCCAGAATCTCCGCCGCATCGACCTCCACAAAAACTCCTTCTGGGGCAATGCAGGGAATCTGCTCACTGCTCACTGAGCTCCGCAACGCCAAGTACATTGATCTAAGTGACAACCAGTTCACCGGGGGCGTCGATTTGGAGTGGAGAGCTTGACCTGCATCGGGAACACGGTGAAGTATCTGAACCACAGCCACAACAGGCTGGATGGCGGCTTCTTCCAGAATGAGACGGTGGGGGCGTTCAAGAACTTGGAGGTTCTTGATTTGAGCAACAATGGGATTGGTGCGTGGTGGGACGGTGCCGAGGCTCGATTCATGGTTCTCACTGGCGGTTTTTAGGGTGGCTGGTAATGGGCTTTTTGGGATGATGCCGAGGCACTCCTGCAAAACTCAATGCGGCTTGTCGAGATTGATCTCAGTCGGAATGGCTTCTCAGGTATCTTCCTTTTCCTAGTTAATGGATGTATCTTATCAAATTGTCATGATCTACTAGTAGGAATCCCAACATAAGTTGAAATGGTGGTGATCTAGTAGTTGTGTTGTTGTGTTGTTTGGATGCCTTCACAATGTGGATGGCCGGTGAGCTGCTACAATGTGGTGCTTAAATCGCAAGCAGTGAGTTAGGTGTTGAGCATCAGTGGCATTCGTAACACGAACATTCCAAATGATGGCAAATTCCTTGTGACGGCATTGCAAAATGTTCACTGCAAAATGTTAACATGCGAATTGTAGTTGTTGTCTCTATTTCGTATCACATACTTTTATTAGTGTGATTGCAACATAGTTTGATCATGGATTGTTTTGCTTTTGGGTACTACTGTTTATTTCACAGTTCCGACTTCAACCTACCTAGTTTTTTTTCCAAGGTCCGCCACTGAACTTCGCCCTACTTAGATTTTTTTCTGGGTCCGCCACTGACCACGAAGTTGTCTATAACCACTCGAAGCCACTTACGATCACGTAGTCGTTTATGACCACTCAAAGATGCAACAAGTTGATAATCGGTTATGACCTACGACCATGAAGATTCCAAACTCGTACTCAACTACAACAATGAAGTCATACTCGAATACAACACTCAGGAAAATGCAGAGATTTGTGCTGCTCGAATTCCGCAGCTTTTCTCAGCTTTCTTCTTTCATTTATATGATCTGAATACAAAGCAAAGGTTAAACTTATTCCCTATTCTTATGCCATGATCTGTTTTGGCCGTGTCAACCCACGTACAATGAAAACACAGCTCCACTAACTAACAGATTAAATGAGAATCACGACCACGACGTGAACATGAGCACATCTCTGGCCACTAGCTTTGACAGAGTAAAATGCAAGTAATGCAATAGGATTAAGTCTAACAAATCACCCCCTAAGCCTGTTGCCCAGGATTCACCTCAACGACGCTGAGATTCTGTCTCATCTCAATAAACTTGACTCGCCCAAGCGCCTTGGTGAGTATATCGCCGAGTTGTCCATCCATCCCGATATGGTCGATGTCCACCTTACCATCTTCAATGCATTCACGAATAAAATGTAAATGAGTGTTAATATGCTTACTCTGTTCGTGATGCACTGGGTTCTTAATTAGTGTGATGGCTGATTTGTTATCCACAAGAAGCTTTACCATCTTCGGTGCTCTCCCGACCAGTTCGCCATACAGTCAGCTCAGCCAAACACCCTGGCATGTTGTCATTGCCACCATGATGTATTCCGCCTCACAGGACGAGAGCACGATAACCTTCTGCTTCTGGGATGTCCAAGTAATCACACTCGCGTCGACGAAGAACACAATCCCAGTGGTACTCTTGCGATCATTGATGTCACACTACTACAGAAAGCCTAATATTAGATGCCCACCACAGACGGTTCCTTAAAACCATGTGTATTAAATACTATCACAAACGGTTTTAGTTTAGAACCATCTGTGTTGCTGCCAGTGATAAAAACCGTCTGTAAAAGTGAACTATCACAGACGGTTTGTGGTTAAAACTTCTGTAAAGTATCACAGATGATTTTAACCATGAACCGTCTGTAATATTATGAAGTATTACAAACAGTTATTAATTTAAACTGTCTATGATAATTCACAGATGGTTCATTATAAAAATTGTATGTGATAGTTAATTTATCATAGACGGTTTGTAACACAAACTGTCTGTGATAATTCCGTTATAATAATAGCACGCAGACCTGTTGACCTCCTCTGTCTTAAATTCCAGATCTATGCTACTGCATTGAGTTGCAGGCGGGGCTTTGAGGCCATTTGGTGGAAGGAGATTGACTATTTGGCAAGTGTAATTGTAGATCCACTAAGTTATTGGTTAGTTATGGTTAGTAATTTGTTTCTAATTGCATTATAATTTAGATCTAACTTTTGGTGAATGGAGAATTGAAAATGGTTTAGATCTAGCTAGCTTGATATAGAGAGAAGATTATTTACATCTAGCTATATATAGCTGCTTAATTTAGATCGTACATATATAGTATATTAATTAATTAATTGAATATGTTATACTAAATTGTTATATTATAACGTAGGACTAAAGTTGGATGTACGCTAGGAACTGTGTGAGTGAAGAGTACATTAATGGCATTTCTGCTTTTACATGAGTTGCCGAGGAAGATATGTTGAATAAGGGGGTGGAATATATGTACTATCTATACATTGACTACGAGAATCTGAAGATGTTTAAGAACAGAGAGCAGATTAAAGCGCACTTGATTCGAAGGGGTTTCAAAAAGGGGTATGCACATTGGACTAGTTATGGTGAAAAGCAGATTACAAAGGAAGGTAATAATAATGACATCGCTGAGGAAGTTAATGATATACCACTGGATGATCATGTCGATTGTTGTTTCGATTTGGATGGTCTGAATGATGACAATCTAGATCAAATGCTTCGTGATGCAGAAGGGAATTGTGATGAAAGAGTGTATGTTAAATTCTGGGGCTTGATGGAGGACTTGGAGAAACCTTTGTTCACATGTTGCAAGTCAAAGTACATGAGGTTGTCAGTCGTGCTTGAACTGCTAAATTTGAAGGCAAGGAACGATTGGTCTGATAAAAGTTTCACAACACTGTTAGGTCTTTTAGCGGACATTCTTCCGGAGAGAAACAAGTTGCCCAAAACCACTTACAAAGTCAAGAAGGTTCTTTGTCCACTGGGAATGGAAGTAGAAATAATACATACATGTCTGAACGACTGTATCCTTTACCGTAAAGAGTATGCAAACATGCATTATCCGGTGTGAGCAGGCACACGGGACTAGCAAGGTTTAGCTTTAGCGTGTAAAGCCAATTCCTGGTCCGCCTCACTCATGCCAGTAACATGCGTTTGTGATCAAACATGAGCAGCTCTCCATCCTCGATCACCACTTTGCAACTATTCTTGTCCAATTGCCCAACAGAAATGATGTTGCTACGGAGATGCGAGATAAAGTATACCTTGGTGAGGAGCCGTTGCTCCCCATTCTGAAACTGGAACATGATGGTTCCCTTGCCGTGGATGTCCATGAGCGAGCCTTCACCAAATTTGACTGTCCCTTTCACCGATTCATCAAGCGATATGAACATCACTTGAGACCCGGTCATGTGGCTGCTTGCTCCCATGTCGAGGTACCATATGCCATCGCCTGCATCCGTCGGGATCACCTTCTACCCGTTAAGGAGTACCGTCTACTACTGGACCTTGCTGTCAGCTTGTGACAGCTCGCAGTGCTCGACTATGAGCAACACGGGTTGTTTATCTTGCGCACGCGTCAGGTGCGCCTCCTCTTTGCGCTCGCGGTGGGGCTTGCGGTAGTTCTTGGAAAAGTACCCCATCTGGTTGCAGTTGTAACACTTAACTTGTGACATGTCATGACACGCGCTGGACGAGCCACCACCCCAGGCGTTGTGTCCAACTTTGTCATGCCCGTGGCCTTGCTGCCTTCCTCAGCGGCTATTGTCACCGTTGCTGCCGCTTCTTTGATCTCCACCTAATGAGCCGTCACCACTCCTCCTCAGTGAGGGGCAGACGCCCTCCAGAGCCACCTTTGTCGTCAAGACCATATCGTTCCTCCATAGCACGAAGCCGCTCGGTGAGCTCATCGACCGAGAGTGTGCTCAGGTCAAGGAGTGTCTCGATGGAGATGGCCACTTGTGCGTACCATGGGGGTACGACACACAGAAACTTCTTCACGACCTTGGATTCCTCAATCGCGGCACCGGGGATGCGAAGGTTATGGACGAGGCCGATGATCTGCATCGAAAACTCGTTGACAATCTCGTCATCCTTCAACACGATGTCCTCGAACTCCTTGCAGAGCTTTTGCGCGTTCGCCTCACGCATATGGTTGACACCCATCCGCTGCGCCTTTACGGCGTCCCATGCCTACTTTGTTGTGTCCTCCATGGCGAGCGTTGACAGCATGTCCGGTAGCACCACATAGAGAATCGTGGACAGCGCCATCCTATCATCGCGGAAGTCGGCGTCGCCTGGCTCGATTGCTCGCCACAGGTTCTGCACCTGCAAGTTACTCTCATGATGAGAGCCCAGTCGGAGTAGTTTGTGCATGCAAGCATGGGGTAAACCACCTCGCCCCCCGCTTTCCCTTGTCACCTGCTGCACCATCACCTCGCGGCAGCGCTCCCTCATCCTGTTGCATCCTTTGACACACACATGTTTCAAATAGCTAGTGTTTGTAAAATCTCTTGATGTTCTTTTGTTGATCGGCCACAGAAAATTGGAGAAGAACTACAAGTTAAGCTAGCTTTAGTATCGTGGGGTAGTGCTACTACATTAATGGTTTTAAAATCTGTACAAAAGGGATTCCAACATTTTGGGACATATATGAGGTGTTTGACTTCAGGATCACCTCATTTTAGTTTGGATTGATCCATCATGGAATTATCCTATAAATTTGGTGGGATGACACCGTCCCTCATTTTATACTATGTGCTTATGTGGGATGAGGTGGCGATAGACCAACTCATTCTATTCATTAAACCAAACAAGTTGGTTAGGTTCAAACTTACACTACTACAGAAAAGGTCATCACAGACGGTTCGAAATCGTCATCACAGACGGTTTTCTGAACCGTCTGAAATTATGGGTCAGTGATAATCCAAGTTATCACAGACGGTTTTTGAACCGTCTGTGATTATGCGATATCACAGACGATTTTTTAAAAAAACCGTCTGTGATATCGGATAATCACAGACGGTTTTTAATAAAAACCCGTCTGTGATATCGCATAATCACAGACGGTTTTTAATGAAAAACCGTCTGTGATACTCCTCCCCCCCAGTAGAATCTATTTCTGTTTATAGCTAGCCTCAGGAAATGCTAGCCATGCCCTCTGAAACAAGCAGATAATCACAGACAAAAAACATACAATTCACACATCTCATTTCCTTTCAGATACATTTCACAGACATAAAACATCCCATTGACATCGCACTTCATTTCACAAACATAAAGCATGCATCCATTTCGCAAATCGATTAATTGAATTGAAATGAAATGTCCATTAACACATCTCATTTACAAAAGATGTGCACTGCATTTGCACTTAGTGATAAGATCAATAAGAAATCATAGTGCGCAGTGGAACCGTCCTCCTGGCGTTATGACTTGAGTCAGCAAAAAGTACGCCAACTCTCCTCGAATCCCTCCAAGAACAGGCTGTTTCAATGCAGTTGACGGGATGGACGCAGCCTGTCGATAGGAATATCAATGTGCGTATATATGTAACGTGTTAAGTATGAAGTAATTATGGGAAGAGTGACAAACCTTGCGATTGGTGAGCGTCGAGGAATCGAGGAGTAGTTCCATATGTTGGCAAACGTAGTATCCACATGTGTTGCCGGGCTCCTGCTGGTGACACTGCAAAAAATGGAATGTGTTAGTTCAAGAGGCATTAGTACCAACTGTTGCATAGGATTAATTAATGTGAAATAGCGAATACCTTAAAATCTCGAACATGTGTCAGCAGGCATTTGGCCCTGCGCTTCGAGTCACCTCCCTTTTCAATGTAGGTGGCGAACGCCCTACGTAATTCGAAAAAGTTAACCTTAATCATTCGGAAGGAAAGAAAGTACAATGTAGATATGTATGGGAAATATGTGCTTACCTATCGATTACTTGGCTGAGAACTGTGAAGTCCATTTTATTCTTACTTAGGGAATCAAGGTAACATACCTTGTTCCATTTTGGTACAATTACTACTAAAATCCAATGAATGTTTTGAAGGAAGGGCATAAGTACATAATCCTTCTTGACGCAACTCAGCAGTCCTGCTGCAATGTACCTCTCGACGAGGGGTGTATCCTGGTCGATGGTTTCCTTGGCGACCAATTGTGGGTCCAAGAAACCAACTGATAAGTTGGATGATCTAGCTTTAATCAGCATGTGTCTATATATATACACACGAAAGCAAAAAATTAGATATGGCATTTATCGGTATGACATTAACGGAGACTGTGATTGTACACACTTACAGCGTCCAGCATCGAATGATTGAGACGTCAAGAGCGTTGAACGTGAACAGATCGAATAAATCCTCAAAGGCGACCACGAACATACACTCTTGAAAACTGTGGTGTAAATCTTCTTCGGTGAATTTGACACTGATACTTGAAGTCCGTTCTGCCTCTAGCTTATTGGACTGCTGAATATACCACATGTGCAATTGCGTGCAACTATATGGTAGCTTTCGGAGGTATTTTTCCTCGAGCAACGGCTGACCAAGCACGAATTTACGGGCCAAAGGTAGGTACGCAATATCATCATTGGTCTTCTTTGCTTTGCCCTTGCTGGCCTTGCTGCTTCGGCTATAGGCCGACTTAACGGCAGTCGGCAGCAGCGGTGCAAGTTGCTCTGGCGAGAATAGGACCCGTGGAGATAGCACCGGTGCAGTATCCGGTGGTGGAACCGACTGGTCTTGTAATGGAGATGGCACCAGTGCAAGTTGCTCTGGCGAGAGTATGACCAGTGGAGATAGCACCGGTGCAGTATCCGGTGGTGGAACCGACTGGTGTTGTAATGGAGATGGAACCAGTGCATGTTGCTCTGGTCCTGCCACCGGTGAAGAAGACTCCAGGGAGATGTCGCTTTTGGGCCACTGGATGAATGTTCCGATGGCCTGTCCTAGAGTCATGATCTCGTCGTTGGGGGGCTTCGGTAGCGGGACCACCTCAAAATTGACATGCACACCATCCACATTAACTTTTGCGAAGCCTGGCGCTAAAGCTTGACCGTGCACCATGGCCCCGATACCAGACGAATATGCCTGGCCCCAAGCAGCGTACAAGGAAACGGAGCCATATCTCACTTGGAGCTTGCAATTCGTAGACTCCTACATAACGATACAAAATTAGCTACTCGAATAGGCCTACCAATGGAGCAAGCATTCGAGAGGTAATAATTATTACCTGGATGTCGTCCACAGGAAATTTGGACTGGATTTGCGTCGGATTGGACGCGCAGCTACTCGGACGGTTGTTTGGGCTAGCTAGCGCAGCAGCGGCGGTGGCGGCCTGCTGACTTTCTATCTGTTTTCGCACCTCATCTCTGATTATATCAACCATCGAACCCAGTAGCTCCTCTTTAAGAGATGCCTTGATCTCTTCTCGTAGCTGTGCGTCACGCTCGCCTTTGTTTCTCTTCCTGCGCCGATACATGTCGGAGTCATCTTGGAAACCATGTTTCCATGGAACGTAAAGCCCAAGGCCTCTCGTACGGCCCGGGTGCTCCTTGTTTCCCAGGGCCACGGAGAGCATATCATTCTCCCTTGTTCCCTGGAATGATCACTCGGTAGATTGAAAACTCAGCTCTTCCTGCAAGAGCACGACATGTCATTTCAATTCGTACGAAGTTGTGGAGTAATTACAAGCTACGTAGTTCGATCGATATATTACCAGGCACTGGGACACTTGCTGGTCTGCAGGGTTTCGAAAGGAGACGTCCCCCGATGTCATTGTAGATGACCTTGCTCTAAGCCAATTTCGAGCGCGGTCATCCGGGATATTGGAAAACGGCGGGGCGATGTCCTCTGCAGCTGCCAGCTCATCCTCCAACCTCCACGTATTTCTTGACAAGCGTGCTCTTGAAGTTCTTCCATGCTTTGCACGCCGCTTGGTAGGTTTGTCGTTCCACAGCGTGTAAGTGTTCTTCTGGGAACTCGAACGATGCCAAAATTTCGGTCCATAGCTCACGTTTCCGAGTGTCAGGCACGTTATTCCACGAATTGTATGTGATCTCAATTCGTTGTCGTGCAACTATTCCGACCATGGTTCGGAATGCGATTACCGCTTGCTTAGGAAGGATAGGGACCCCAGCTGCATTTACCGCTGTGATGGTCTGTCGGCTCTGAGGCTTCTTTGATAGCCCTCTTCCTTGGCGTCTTGATGTTGGAGCGGACGCCTCCAGCGATGATGCCGAAGAATGCGCGGTGACATGTTGCTCATTTTGTGGGTCTATTAAGATAAGATGAGAATGTAATCATATTGAATTGGAATAGAGGAGTAGAGGGGAGGGGGAGAAGGGAGGGGGTAATATGGACATAAAGAGGGGGTGATGTGCCTATCTTAGCACCTACTTTAGTTGCTAATACTATAAACCAAATAATAGAATCAATAACAGTCTCAACATGAATATGTGCTCTCAAATTGTAGGGTTGCACAAGATTAATCTTGGCCGTCCCGCTACTAAATCATATACTCTTCCTTGATTGGTTATGCCAAATAATGAATTCAGTCTTTTGAGCTCTAGATACAAACTCTACAATCTCAAGATCAAGATATATTCAGCATGCATATACTCAGACAGCAGTTAACTTTTAACTTGTCAAGATGAAATCCTAACAGATCAATTTAATAACATGCCATAACTGTAAATCCCACAGGCAATCTCAGTATATGGAAGATTGTATATAACAGCTATTAGAGCTCAAAGACCGAATGAACCAATCTCAGTATATGAATTTATCATCATCGAGCAACTGTAAATCCCACAGGCAATATCAGTATATGGAAGATTAACAAACTTGAATATACATGAATGCAACTAAGCAACTAACCATAACAGTAAGCATAACACTCAGTATGAAGTATCAGGCATCAACCCTAAACCCTAACAGTAAGCATGAAGCTCGGGGAGGGATTTGATGACCTTAGGGTTTTGGTGACGGAGGAGGAGGCGGCGACGACGGAGGAGGAGGAGGAGGCCCCGGGCTCGGGGAGGCGGCGGCGACGACGGGCTCGGGGAGGCAGCCGCCGACGATGGAGGAGGAGGAGGAGGCGACGACGGGCTCGGGGAGGCGGCGGCGACGACGGGCTCGAGTGAGGCGGCCGGGGAGGGCTCGAGTGAGGCGGCCGGCGAGGGCTCGAGGGAGGCGGCGGCGAGGGCTCGGGGGAGGCAGATCGGGATTTAGATATTAGAATAACTGCAGAATACACGGAAAACCCTAGACACGGGTATATATAGCGGATTATTACAGACGGTTCTAAACTTAGAACCGTCTGATTTAGTATGCTTATTACAGACGGTTCTAAACTTAGAACCGTCTGTGATAGTCTTATTAGACTATCACAGACGGTTCTAAGTTTAGAACCGTCTGTGATAAGCCTATGCCCGACTGTAGTCATTCATGATCAACAGCCAACCATCTGCATTCATGATCAACTACCTACCAGCAGCATTCATTTACACATTTTCTCAATCTGCATTCATTTTTGTCACACATACACAACTGAAAATTGACTACATCACACATTTTCACATATATATCTCAAAATTGACTACATCACATATTTTCACATATACATCTCAAAATTGACTACATCACATATTTTCACATATACATCTGAAAATTGACTACATCACACATTTTCACATATACATCTCAAAATTGACTACATCACACATTTTCACATATAAATCTCAAAATTGACTACATCACACATTTTCACATATACATCTCAAAATTGACTACATCACACATTTTCACATATACATCTCAAAATTGACAACATCACACATTTTCACATATACATCTCAAAATTGACTACATCACACATTTTCACATATACATCTCAAAATTGACTACATCACACATTTTCACATATACATCTGAAAATTGACTACATCACACATTTTCACATATACATTCTTATTGTACTTGCTTATTTTCCTTTAAAAATTAGCCCTTCATCATGATCAATGCGTACGTAACTAGTTTCGTCACGTTGTTCATCGTCGACCCTTATGCCATTTCCAAAAGGAGGTAACTCGTCAAATTGATTGTATTCCTCCTCGTCCACTACATTCTCCACTCCAACAATTCTCCTTTTTCCATGAAGAACTACATGGCGTTTCTTATTTGCCGGGTCGGTTACATAGAAAACTTGAACAACTTGATTGGCGAGTACGAATGGTTCGTCTTTGTACCCGACGCGTTGGAGGTCCACGGTCGTGACACCGTACTTGTCAACCTTCACCTTTGGGAGATGCACCCAACGGCAGCGAAATAAGGGGATTTTGAAAACCACATAGTCGAGCTCCCAAATCTCTTCTATGAAGCCATAGTACGAGTTTCTCGACCCATCGGTACTGAATGCATCTATGCGGACACCGCTGTTCTGGTTAGTGCTCTTGACATCCTGAGACTGCGTATAGAATGTGTACCCATTTATGTCATATCCTTGCCATGTCACAACTGTAAATGTCGGCCCTTTTGCCAACCATGTCAGCGTCTCACTCGGCGAGCTCCTAGCGATTTCCTCCTTCAACCATTGGTTGAACCAACGGTTGTGTTGCCTCATGATCCAAACATCCGGCCGCTCTGGATTCTGTTGCCGAAGCACATCCTTGTGCTGCTCCACATAAGGCGCCACTTCAGTCATGTGTTGCAACACCGTGAAATGGGCTTGAGTATACGTGTTCATATCTGCAGTGATTGCTTTCCTTCCGATAGTTCCGAGACCCTTCAGCCTCCCCTCATGACGAGATTGAGGGACACCTATCGGTTGAATCTGAGCTATATAATCGACACAAAACTCAATGACCTCTTCGCTTGCATAACCTTCGACGATGCTGCCCTCCGGCCGAGAACGATTCCGTACGTAGGACTTGAGAATTCCCATGAACCTCTCAAATGGGTACATGCTACGTAGGAATACGGGCCCACACATTTTTATCTCCCACACAACGTGAACAATGAGATGGACCATGATATCGAAAAACGAAGGAGGGAAATACATTTCAAGGTGACATAGAGTCATCACCACCTCGTCCTGCAGAGCATCTAGTCCTTCGGGATCGATGACCTTCTGAGCAATTGTGTTAAAGAAATAACATAGCCTCATGATTGTCTCTCGGACTTTGATCGGCAAAATATTTCTAATTGCAATAGGGAGCATCTGTGTCATCACCACATGACAATCATGAGACTTCATGCCATTTAACTTCAAATCTTGCATCGAAACAAGTTTCTTCACGTTGCCGGAGTAACCAGACGGAACTTTGACACCATGCAAGCACTGGCACAGTTCTGTTTTCTCAGCCTTGGACAGAGTGTAACACGCAGGGGGAAGGTACGTTCGTCCATTATCAGTGCTTGTCGGTGCTAACTCAGGCCTGATGTCCATGTCAGCCAAGTCAAGCCGTGCATTGACGCCGTCCTTTGTTTTATCACGGATGGTCCTTGGATAAGTATCGACAGCAAAATGTACTTTCGCTTCATACACAACCAAGGAGGAAAGTTATAGATGCAGAGAGTCACGGGCCATGTGCTGTGTCGGCTGCTCATGCTACTGAAAGGATTCATTCCATCTGTACTCAGTCCAAACCTTATATTCCTCGGTTCTGCACCAAACTCTGCAAAACTCCTATCGATGTTTCTCCACTGCGCGGAATCAGCAAGGTGTCTTATCATTCCATCCTTCTTGCGCTCCTCCGAGTGCCAACGCAGTAGTTTTGCCTCCTTTGGATTTGGAAAAAACCTTTTCAAACGGGGAATTATAGGAAAATACCATGCCACCTTAGCAGAAGGTCCTTTCTTCGCCTCTGTTCCTTCGCCATCTTCTGATTGATTGTTACGTTTGTATCGGGATGCGTTGCACACCGGACATACATGCATGTTTGCATACTCTTTACGGTAGAGGATACAGTCGTTCGGGCATTCATGTATTCTTTCTACTTCCATTCCCAACGGACAAAGAACCTTCTTGGCTTTATACGTGGTTTTAGGCAACTCATTTCCCTCCGGAAGCATGTCCGCTAAAAGACCTAGCAGCGTCGTGAAACTCTTGTCGGACCAACCGTTGCTTGCCTTCAATTTCAACAGTTCAAGCACGGCCGACAACCTCGTGTACTTGCAGCTCGTGTACAAAGGTTTCTCTGAGTCCTCCATTAAGCCACGAAATTTAACATACTCTCTCTCATCATAGTTCTCTTCTACATCGCGAAGCATTTGATCCAGATTATCATCGTGCAACCTATCCGAATCCGAGCCACAATCGACATCAACCGGCGGCATGTCATTCACTTCACCGGCGATGTCATCCGGGGGCATATCATTCACTTCGCCGGCGATGTCATCCGGGGGCATATCATTCACTTCACCGACGATGTCATCCGGCGGCATATGATCATTCACTTTGCCATGACTGGTCCAACACGTATAATCCTTTTTGAAACCCCTCCGAATCAAGTGCGCTACAATTTGCCCTCGGTTCTTAAACATCTTCAAATTCTCGCAGTCAGTGCATGGACAACACATATATTCCACCCCCTTATTCAACATATCCTCCTCGGCGGCTCTTATAAAAGCAGAAACGCCATTAATGTACTCTTCACTCACACGGCTCGCGGCATACATCCAGCTTCGGTCCTACGTTACGTACATATATAACAACTTAGTATTAAAATCTAGATTAACTAATTATAACTACATATATACCAGCCGCATTTATTATATTGAGACTTAATTTGCTAGCTCAATTCATATTACAAACACAACAGCTATTATATAACCAACAATTTTGCAAATTAACCATCTTCAATAACCACTAATGGATTACTTAGACCTAAATTGTAATGCAATTAAAGAAAAAATAACTTACATTACTAACCATATCTAGAGCAACCAGGAAAGACTGAATATTCAAAGCTCAATCTCTGCCTCTTCCCACCAAATTAACTGGCCTGAAATCGCCTAGCTTCCTTCCGAGTGAAAAAGTGCGCAGCAGTGGCTAGATCTGGATCGAAATGAAGACAGATGCGGTCTGAGCAGCGCAATAAATGCCTTAGCCATTATCACAGACGGTTTTTAACTAAAAACCGTCTGTGAATTATCACAGACAGTTTTTAGTTAAAAACCGTCTGTGATAACTAGCTTATCACAGACGGTTTTTTATTAAAAACCGTCTGTGATAATCTGGGATTATCACAGACGGTTTTTAATACAGACCGTCTGTGATACTTCGGTAATAACCGCCTGTGATAATCCATTTTCCCGCCACAAATACCACAGACGGCCTCCTAATTACAACCGTCTGTAATAGTGTTCATCAGAGACGGTTTCACAAAACCGTCTGTGATGAAGCGTCTACTATGAGGCTTTCTGTAGTAGTGTTAGGACCGGATGATCCAATTCACCGTCCGGTCCTACAAACCAAACAACCCAATAATGTTTGTGAGTTTTACATTTGGTTCCACAACATCTGTTGCCTGCCGGTTGCTATGCGTTGCGCGCGCTACCAGTACATGCTCCATCCAACTCCTCCTAGTTTAAATGATTCAGCACGGAGACCATTGAGGCATTTCAGTTATCATCTAGTGCAGCTTATAGCAAGTGCTCATCTTTTCCATTGAACGATTGTGTCAAGTATGCATGCAGTTGCTCATGCATCTCCAAAGGAACCACATACGTTTGCCCCAAATGAAGGGATTAGAGGAGCGTGTGTTGTATTTTGGAAGAAAGCTTTTTTGTTTCCCTTTTGGAAATATCGAAAGCTTTTTTGTTTCCCTTTTGGAAATATCCAAATCTGAGCAAGCATGCTTGTTATGTCGGATTTCTTGCGCAACATAAATTGCCAGTTCCAACAAGTTTTATGGAATAGTACAAGGTCAGAATCAAGTAAGGAAGATGATCTCTTTAACAAAACCCCAGTTTTAAAATTATACATATATACAGGCATATCCAACCCAGGGTTTAATCTTTCGGGGGGATTTTTTTTCGTCCACAGGCGAAAGAAACGAAACACCGAAATTTCGTTTATTTCGTTCAGATTTTGGACGAAAAAATTCAAATTTTTGATGAAATTTAACCAAAATTTGAATAAAATTTGACCAAATTTTAAATAGTACCAAATTCGGCCGAATTTTAACCGAATAAAAGACGTTTTGCTGGGGATGAAAGGGACGAAATTTCATCCGAAATGCGAAATTTCGGACGAAATTGAGAACCCTGATCCAACCTAGTGACACGCAGCTGTTTCTAACCCCCTCCACATCATCCACCAATGACACGAGAAAATCTCTCCAGCCCATTTTCTTTAGCTAGCTTATCCCTACACAGTACTTCACACACTGCACATAACTTTTTCCCCCTAATTTTGTTATCCCCAAAACTTCTCAAATCCCCATCCCCATCGCCTCCAATATCACTGTCGTCACGCTCTCCCTTATATGTTGCCCACGGCCCAACCAGCCACCGCCTTCAACTATGCACAAGCCACCACTCTAGATTCGTTTCCGTCGACAGTAAATCTCGCCGGTGGCTACCATCGTCCACCCCTTCTCTCTTACATTAGTCATCTCTGGCCCTACGACGCTGCACCTCAAACATCTGCCATCGTCGTCTTCGGCAAAGTCGTCGTCTCTACACGGAGTCATCGTCTTGCCGTGCTCTAGATCCAGATGGATCCATTGTGGACCCGCCGCAACTGCGCATGAAACCAGCGGGTCCCACAATCCCTTTTCACACTGCCCCCTGGGCCTTGTGTTGAGAGAATAGATGGTCCTAAACTCCTAATGCAAGAGACGGTCTGTCCTTGCTGTCTCTCCTCCGCCTTGGACAAAATCTGACATGGCATTGGCAAAGAGGCTACTCATTGACCGTAGATGTAAAATGCCTGATACTTCGATAAAGACTTACTCCTCTGTTTATTTTTTATTTGACTTCTTATAATTCATACCACCAAACTTTTAAAAGTTTGACCACCAATAAATTTAAAACTTAGCTATAAAAAAATATATCATTAGATTTATCATTAAAAATACTTTTTATAATATTACAATTTTATTAGTATATCTTAGTGTAACATTATAAAAAATTACGGTCAAAGTCGCATCTCAAAGACTGTAAAAAATAAAAAAAATAAAAAGTAAAAAAAGGAAGGAGTAATATCTAGATTGGACAATTTATTCCATGTAAAATGGACCGAAAATGTTACGTACGTACACGGCCAGTTGCTTCATGCATGCATGGTACGTACATAGCACATGGAACTTATTTTTGTCAAGATATAGCTAGAGCGACGTGTTTTATTTAATTCAGCTGTCAGTGGATTGTAGTGGAAAAGACTAAACCAAGGCGAAGAAGGTAAGAGTGTCGCACGAAATGAATGAGATGATAGAATAGATGAACGTACGCAGGAGACGACCATGCTAACTCCCCTTGAGGCCCTGACGTGGCTGAAATGCTGAACACGTACTATATACAGATTCGAGCTATTCGATCAATGTGAGAATGATGCTTGTATTGCTCAAACTGCAGCAAGAAACAGAAGTCCACATTCTTCTATTTTAAACAGCTTAATTCTCATCTGGTAGTTCACATTCTTCTGTGTTGAACAGATTAATTAATGGGCTATTGTCATGTAATTGTTTGTGTACCAGAGGTGGAGAGAGGACCCAGAGCTAGATATGATTTGTTTGTCCAACTTCCCTGCTGTTCTCTCTTTCGTTTACTAGCGAATAGTGATATGATGGATTGATGGGTTGCTACCTTCCGGCTGATGGTGTGGCGTCGCTTTCCCCGTGCGCAGCCAGCCAGACACAAGCTCACAGAATGCCCACTTTGTGCCGACTAATCACTGCATAGACAAACTTTTTAAAAAAAGAAATTGACACAGGGCACACATAGACAAATTCTTATATGGATGCTCACTGCCGAGGATAGAATAATTCTTAAATTTTTATATCATTGTATTTCTTAAATATACCCTTTATCGATAAGGGGTAAGTCTGGCAGTATAGTCGTAAGATCTTCTACGACCATGTAATAAATCTTACTACTACTACTCCTTGGTCGTAAGTCCTTCTATGACCACGTAGTCGTAAATCTTACTGCGACTACTCCTTGGTCGTAAGTCCTTCTACGACCAAGTACTCATAAGTCTTATTGCGACTACTCATTGATTGTGGGGATTCATGCGACAAATCTA
This sequence comes from Dendrocalamus latiflorus, assembly GCA_017311315.1. Lineage (NCBI taxonomy): Eukaryota > Viridiplantae > Streptophyta > Magnoliopsida > Poales > Poaceae > Dendrocalamus > Dendrocalamus latiflorus. The sequence continues at coordinate 17,726,520 of CM029662.1, forward strand.
TCTCCAACCAATCTGTTTACGACGAACAATTGCATCTTGGGTTCGTCTGATAAGGTAGTTAGAACGTGCATTTATCTAATAATTGCACATAATCTCTCTCTGACAACAACTACACGGTGAACGACCTTTTACGTTAGTAACTTCCATCAGGTGGTTATCATCCGAAGCGTTGAGGCATCTTCTGGCGCGGGACAATTGTTGTTGTTTCACTGGCTATATAAAGGATAACATCAAAGAGAGAAAGGAGAGGCATTCAGATCGAATGAGAAGATAGTGCTAGGCATTCACATTACTCTCAGTTGTAATCCTTTTATGATGATTAGTGATCACACTGGATGTAGGGTTGTTATTCTCTTATGAGAAGGCCCGTACCTGTATAAAAATTCCCATGTCTATACCCTGTATATGCATACACTGGGTCTTCTACAAGTTTCTCCGAATCCAAATAAATCGTACATAATATTGATATTAAAACGTTGACAGTTAGCGCCGTCTGTGGGGATTTCTTCTTCCAAGACTCCGGTAATTTTCTCATTTGCAAGTTTCTCTTTTTCCTTCTGATGTCCTCATAGCAGACGAATGGAATGAGGAGAACTGGTTTGATTTGGCCGACTACGCGAGTATCGACATGGAGGCCTGCTATGACTACAAGCAGACCTTGCTTGCTTCCGACGGTGAATGTCTCCCTAGAGATTTCTCTGGTGATCCTGGAGACGACGCTGCCGAAAAGGTTAATGAGGGATTAAAGTCCCCCACAGTAGTATGCCTAATGGAGGATTCATCTCCCCCAATGGTAAGGGTCAATCTGACCATGATAAGGACTCGCAATGCGACAATGGGTCTGTTCCCAACCGTTCGAGTCCCATGGCGTCACCCCATGCAGTTTCGGAGAGCCTCAAACTCTGCTGATTGGGGAGTTCATCGCCAATTCCTAGTGGTGACTCTCCAGATGACCCGGCGAAGGCAATGGGCGGGCACACTTCGTGTTCATCCGCATTCTCGCAGGGAACGAACTAGGCTGGGGACGGTTATAACCTAGACTTCCCCTACCTGGCAGGGTTTACTCCAGGCTGCGAGACAATTTCGCTTGATGATTCTTTGGATGAGGGGTTATCCCACATAAGTGAAGATTCTAGACACGAAGTCTTTGTCCTGCCCTCAAATTCTCATCACCCTCTCCCAAGAAGGCCTGGGGATGCTCCTCGATGATCACACTCTTCCTCCTCTTGTGGAAATGGTGACGAGACCTCCAGTTGTAACACCCCAGGACCCACATTACCCTGGGATGCTACTAAAACTGCTCTACAAGTAGCCAATTTACAAAGAAAAATATACTGGCAATAATTATTAAACAAGATAATACAAACGGAAGCATAAACAACTAAGGGAAAACAGAATAGAGATGACAATTCAATATTCATAATCAACTCCAAAATAATAACCAAAGGTAACAAATCCAAATTTAACATTATTAGGATGAAACAATCCTCAATAAGATAACTAAGCAAAAGACTAGAATCCTTTCAACTTTATTTCAGCATTAAAATATATTCCAAGTGCATCAGTGTGGTGCCGCTCTACCCTTCCCATGCATGCTCAAAGTCCACCTGTAGGAAGGGGGAAACAAGGGTGAGATAAAAATCTCAGCAAGCAAACAGTTTAACAGGCTATTCAAACTACAAACAAGTATACAACATCATTTATAATTCCATACAACCACAATCACAATTCATGTCCACGATTATTAAACCACCACAATCCTCCATGATTCATACCTCATCAATTTCAGATTTAGGCATATGAATGCAGTCATTTTATCCACATTAAATGCATATGAATGCTTATGCTATGCTCCACATCACTCTTTCCAGGGCAGGATTTGAGGTGCATCGTATTACGGCAATATACGATGCTTCCCGCAGGATAAGAGGTGCATCGTATTACGGCAATATACGATGCTGTACCGGTACGGTCGCGGCTATGTCCAGCGACATCCACATATGCATATGACATGATATGACATGAATTATATGATAATCATAAAACACATTAATCCATCTTCAAGGAGCATTATCATGCTCGCAACATATCCACATCCACCACATGTTATTTTCATGTTCCACATTATAGCACTAAGCAAGAATTCCATGTGTCTACTAGCAATTTATCAACTTATCAATGGATAAATACTTGCTACCATCTCCACAATTATGATATCATGCAATCATGACATAATGTATCGAATTATGATAATAATGTAAACTGAAAGTAGAAGGAATAACAAGTTAAACGGTAGCAACCACCGCTACGTTTACTTGCCTCAATCCGACGAAGCGAAGTAAAATCAAGAGCGCTCAGGGACAAGACCACCTGTCCAAAAGACATCTCTCAGCACAAAGCCACAGCATACAAACACGACATAAATAATTAAAGACGTCGCTAGAACCCCGAACCCGCACAAACTCCTCTCCGCTCAACAGTTCAGCAAATTACCCTCTGCAGCAGCGCTGCTTAACATTTTTGTAACTTTTAAAAAAATATTGATCCAAATACAACAAAAGATACCTCTCTGGATTCATCACTTAAAAACCTAGATTTTTCATGTAGAACACCTATTTTTATTTTAATAACAGCTAGGTGTAATTTAATGCCCAAAACAGAGGAAGAACTCTGTTCTGGCAGATTGGACAGCGGTATTCAATTGCGTCTCAGAAACAGTACAAGGGTCTAAAACTTCTGAATGTTATACAGAAGCTAGATCTCTAAATTATCTGCAACTTTCTAAATTACGGACATGACCAATAAAATCATTTACTACCTCAAATTCCCAGATTACCGTCGGTCTGTACCAATCTGCTCGCCTGACGAACAGCAGTATTCCCGACCCTGTAACTCCCAGATCACACGGCACAAAATTCCGAAAATAATACAAGAGATGCGTCTGGAAGTTCTCTACAATTTTCCTTTTGGGAGAGTCCGCAGGAAAATTCGTTTACTAGGTCAAAACCTCGCGAACAGACACGCTGCGTGAATCGATCTACAGGCAAACAGCAGCTAATCTCTAATCGGGCAATTAATCTATTAACTACCTTCAAAATCCGTGCCAAGAACCCTAATTATTCATAAGAACAGAGGGTTTGGGATGAGGAAAAAATTACCTAAATGAAGAATTACCCCATTTTTTTCCTCTTCTTCTTCTCCTTCCTTCTTCTCCTTCTCCTTCTTCTCCTTCTCCAAGGGCAGCAATGGGGGCAACAATCCTTGGGAGGGGGCGGCCACCAGGGGGAATAGGGGGGGGGTGCGGCTGGGTGTGGGGAAAAGGGGGAGGAGGGGAAGCCCTAGGGTTAAAAGAAAGGGGGAAAGGGGGGGTGCGCCTCCCCCTTGGGCCTTGGCCCAAGGGCGGTTGGCCCACTCCCCAGGCAGCCCAAACTGAAAATTAAAAGTAATTTTTAATATATTTTATTCCTTTTTCAATGTTCTACAATTTCTTTATTTTTCCCTTCCCGCGATTTGCCGAAAAACCGGCGACTCCGCGATTGTTTTAAAAACTTACGCCGTAGCGACGCTCAGGATATTACACCAGTGATGAGCCCGATCAGTACTCTAATGAGCGTGGGAGAAATTCTAGAAATACTCACCCTCCTCTGAAGCAGCCCTAGTTTGCATCAGGAGTCGAGGATCCTGAGACTGCTCGGCAAAGGTGACTTGCTGCCCAGAGTGCTTTGCCTGGGTGGGCCAAGTACTAGTCTAAAGAGGCACAAAAGCTTCAACAGATCAATGACTTGCTCAAGAGCCTAACTCAAGAGCTTGCTCGAGCGTCAGACTATGACCACTTCACTGAAGCCATTGCACGAAGGCTTCACGACGTGATGGCCCGACTTGAGCAGCCTCGCCGACATCCCTCCGAGAGTTGACAAGGTATGACTGTATCTAGTCGTTCACGAAACTTGTCTCGCAGAAGTTGATATGGTGACAGGGCACGTCGCACTCCTGAACGCAATACCATCCGGAGGAGAATGCCTCGGATTGCTTCAGATCAGCAAGTCGATGCTCGATCACCACTTCAAGCAATGAACCTGTGGTAGCAGATGGACTACGAGCATCATCCTCGAGTGGACGAGACCTATTATAGGTCTGGTCCGCCCACCATTGGGCATCGCTGAGTGTGTTCACCTAGTGATTCTAACTACCCGTTTCTACAAAGGGAAAATTGCTCTCATGCCACAAACTTAAGTGCCATCCTCTCATTTGCCACATACTTAAGTGGCTTTGTTATTATGCCACAAACTTGAGTGTTTTGTCCTTTGTTTTGCCATTTTCTCCCTTTAATGTCTATTTTTATTTCATTTTGCATTTTCAGGGACTTGAACTGACCCTTTTGCCCTCGTCAACATTGGCCTGTTGGCCAGTTCTGTTCGATGGAAGTTAGGAGGTAAGGACGCCGCATTTTCTAAGCATTTCTAAGCCTTTAAAATGAAATTAAGACATTAATGCAAAATGCAAAATGAAATTAAAATAGACATTAAAGGGAGAAAATGGCAAAACAAAGGACAAAACACTCAAGTTTATGGCATAATAACAAAGCCACTTAAGTATGTGGCAAATGAGAGGATGGCACTTAAGTTTGTGGCATGAGAGCAATTTTCCCTACTACAAAGGAGACGTCAGGAGATTATTGCAGGGTGCCAAGCATTCGTGCCCGAGCTCTGAGCATTGCGCTGGCCACCGTGGTTTCAACCAGTGAGCATGGGGAAATTTGTCGGGTCTCAGAATCCTATCGAGTTCCTTCAGATTTACACGACTACGGTTTAGGCAGTAGGGTTTCAAATGGTCAAAAGAGGCCAATGACACTTTTTAAGATGTCAAGAGATACCTTATGAGTGCTCCTATCCTAGTTTCTCCGAAAACAGGTGAGACACTCTTAGTATATCTATCTACCACACCATAGGCAATAAATACTTTATTGGTTGTAGAGCGCGAGGGTGTTCAAAGACCAGTATACTATATAAGTGAAGTTTTACACGGTCCTAAGGAGTGCTACCCTCAGGTCTAAAAACTTCTTAATGCTCTCCTCATGGCTTCAAGGAAGTTGAGACATTATTTTCAAGCGCACAAGATAATTGTGTTGTCTAAGTTTCCTTTAGGAGTGATCCTCCAGAAGAAGGAAACAGTGGGGCGCATGGCAAAATGGTCAGTCGAACTTAGGAATTTTGACCTCCATTTCATGTCTCGAATGACCATTAAATCCCAAATTTTGGTAGACTTTGTTGCTTAATGGACAACCCCTGATCCTATTCAGGATCCCCAATAGTACAATTCCCACAACTTGTGAATGATGTACTTCAATGGGTCGCTTACATTAAGTGGCTCGGGGGCTGGGGTGATCCTGGAATCTCTTGTGGGAGAGACCTTAGAGTATGTCATCCAAGTGCTCTTTCTGGCAACTAACAATGTCGCTGAGTATGAAGGTTTGTTGGGTGGCATACGAGCCACTAAAGCGCTTGGGATTTGATGACTACTCATGAGAGGAGACTCTCAACTTGTCATGAATCAGGTCAGAAAAGAGTATCAATGCTCGAGTATGATCATGTCTTAGTACTTATCGAAAGTACGAAAGCTTGAAAAGCATTTTTTCAGTTTCGAGTTACAATATATCGCTTGGAAGGATAACTTTCTCATAGACTAGTTGGCTTGGATAGCTTTTTCCCGATCATAGGTACTGTTGGGGGTCTTCCTGGAATAGCTCTAGAAACCATCTCTGGTCGAAGCACCAGAGACAACTCCTAATGAGATAGTCTCCCTAGAGTATGAAGAGACGTGGATGGCTCCCATCTACAACTACCTTCAAAAGGGTTCAATACCCGATGACGATTCTGTAGCAGATCGTCTTGCCCCACAAAGCCAGGATATATACCTTGATCAATGGAGTAATCGATGGAGTACTCTATAAAAGGGGTACTTAGGGAGTTCTCATGCGATGTATATCACAAAAAGAAGGATTAAAACTCCTTCATGACATACACGGGGGCATTTGTGGAGCACATGCTTCCTATAGGACATTGGTCGATAAGGCTTTCTGACAAGGTTTCTGTTGGCCAACAGTCCTCAACGACACCAGAGAGCTGGTTAAGAAATGTGTACAATGACAGTTTCATAGCCAGCAAATACACCAATCAGCTCAGGCTCTTCAAACGATTCCTTTCTCTTGGCCTTTTGTAACTTGAGGTCTTAACATCCTGGGGCCATTCCCAAGAGTGCCAAGGGCTTCAAGTTCCACTTCGTAGCCATTGATACATTTATGAAGTGGATTGAAGACGAATTAGTAGCTACGATAACAACGAAAGCCGCAAAAAGGTTCTTGATGAAAAGTGTAATTACTCAATTTGGAGTTTCAAGTCGAATAATTACAGACAACGGTAAGCAATTTTTGAGCGCAAAATTCCAAGAATTTTGTGACGAATTAGGCACCAAATTATGTTTTGCTTCAGTCACCCATCCACGGAGTAATAGGGTAGTCGAGCATGCGAGTGGCCAAATAATGTAAAGAATTAAGACTTGAGTCTTCGACCGCTATTAAAGCACTCGGAGGCTTGGGATCAATAATTTCCTTTAGTATTATGGGTGATTCGCATGACTTCGAGTCAAGCGATAGGTGAACCTCCTTTTTTTTCTAGTTTTTGGGGTTGAAGCCATGCTTCCTCCAGTACTAAAGATCCGGTCAGCAAGAGTTGAGAACTTCAGTGACTCTAACCAAGAACAGCTTCAAGCAGATGATATCAACCTAATCAAAGAAAATAGGAATCAAGACTTAATCCATTCAGTGGTCTATTAGCAGGCCATGTGTGAATACTACGATTGTAAGGTCTAGCCTCACAACCTTGCTGTGGATGACTTGGTATTGAGAAAATCCAATAAAGTCCATTCATCTCCCAAAGGTGAGTCTTTAGAAAGTTGTTTTTATTTATAAACTACTCTACTTTGGAGGAGAAAAAGCAGAGCCAAGATCCATTTCTTCAGACACTTTTCATCCAAATGGCTCTACTTCTTCGATCAGGTGAGACGTATCCTCCAAAGAGCAAGTGAAGTCGTGCTCGATGGAATGTAAGTTTAGGTTTCGGTCGCATGCCTTGAGTTTTGCCAATGCGTAGCTCACATCGCCCCTAACTGCATCCCTGATTGACTCCGTCTGATCAGCCTTCAGAGTATCAAAGTGCTTTTCCAAAGTCTTGGCTTGTAGTGCAATCGTACTTGTGTGAGCGGATGTAGTCTCCTCAGGGGGAATTATCTTTTCCACACCAAACTCACCAATCACCTTTTTCTTTGATAATACGAGTAAGCTGTCCGATCACTTTTGTTTTCTGTTCAACCTCAGTGACTAGCTTACTCAATTCAATCTCTCTTTCTGTTAAAAAGAGAAAGATAAAAGAAAGACTAGAAAGATGCATAGATAAACAAACTTAAGTCTAAGGGCTTACTGTTTATTTTTTCTTCCAAGGTTTTGATAGCAAAATTGGCTTTTATGAGGCTTATCGATAAGTTAACATTTTCTTCCTTTAGCCTTCGTGCATCAGCCTTCTCGTTCCCGAGCGTAGCAATCAAGAACTCTGTGTCTAGCCAAGACCTATAAAGGTTAAAGGTAGACTTGAAATTATAGTTGTGTGGTCAAGACAGAATATGACTACACAAGTTAAGGGACTTACGATGCCACTTCTTTCTTGGAGAGTTTGATGTTCTCTTGTCGTAGGAGCGTTAGCTGTCTATGGTACTCAGCCACAGTTGCCATGTCTTCTAATGTTCTCTGGATAAGAAAAGGCAGTGAAAAATAAGAAGAGGCAAAGTATGAATATTCAAGTTGTCAATACTCATATTCATACTCATACGAGCAAAATTTCTGAGCACCCGCCCGGAATCTCTGAGTTGGTTGAGCTCTTCAATCGGGCTGCACCACACCTTCTCAAGACATTCGTCATCAAAGATGTACTCCTTATTTGGAAGATCTTTGGGGTGTGGAACTCGAATCCGAGCTTGACCAAAAGAAGATCCTACCACAAAGGGAGAATTAAAAAACGAGGAGAAGAGGTTAGGTTATTCTTCTTATTTTTCTTCTTCTCCAGTGCTTTCTTTTGTTATGACCACTTCAGTGGTCGTAGTCTTTGTGGTTTGGCCGTAGCTTTTGTTGCTGCAGTGGTCATTTCTTCGACCACCTTCTCCATCGTCCTTTCGATGGCAAGCAAACCTGCAAGAGGTTTCTCAGTAGAGGCATCCTTAAGTGATGGAGAGGCCAAACTACAATCGCAAGAAATGAATCAGTAGTTGAAAACACAAAGGTAAAATACAATATATGTACTTGCATTTTTATACCTTTGAGTCTTTACTTTCAGCGTGAATTTGGAAGAAATCCTCCCAGAGAGAGGTTTCTTTGATTTCTTTTCCACAACCACGTCTAGTTGTGGGAGAATGATGACCTTCTTCACCATCTCTGGTCGAGAGTGTGGAGCCCCTTCGACCACGTCTGGTTGAAGGTCTACAGCAAGGGTTGTTGTTCTTTCCTTTTCTTTTCCCTCCTAATGGTCAGAACCAGTTTCGATCATCAAGATGATCTCCTTCACGATCACATGTTCTACTGATGCGGCAGTTTCTTTCACAAAAGGCATAAAAATATTCCACTTTACTTTTTCAAGATGCTTGATAAAGCCTTTGGAAAGGCCATCTGAGTCAGTTTTGATATTATAATAGAAAGGTATCTTGATCGTAGGAGTTGATTGCTTCAATATGACTACCCCTATTTCACTTGCTGCACCCCTGTCCGCAATAAATTGCTGAATAGAAGTGCTCGAGGCAGCCGAAAGAAGAATTTTAAGCAGGTCAGCAACAACTGCGCTCCCCATTTTCTTATCGATTGACTTAACTAGTCGACGCCTTTTGGCCGGAGGAGCCTTTATTTTTTCTACTTCTCCATCGACCACCATCAATTCAACCTGTTGGTCATCTTGATGGAAATTCATACCTACGCTCTACAGAAGAGGAAGATACCACTTGGTCATGCTCTACGACTAAGACGTCTTAAAGATGAAGTCAATTTTTTATTACCTTTTAGCGTTCTTCCCTCTCTTCGGTAGAAACATCTACCAGAATATGAGAAGCCTCTACCTTAAGCGATGAAGCCTTCTCGTAGATGACCTTGACTCGAGAATTGATTTCCTCCAAATCAAGGTCCAAATAAATAAATGTGGTAGCCAATAAAGAGTACTCAGAAAATATAACCTGGTTGCGAATACGAGTACTAGTATCACTTACCATTCTTATAGTCCTAGGTCGAATCCGAGACACCCGAGTATATCCACATAGGATGTGCTCGATGCTTCAAAGGACTAATATGGTGTGTGATGAAATCCCTCACCACATACTAGCTCGTAAGCCGCTTGTCTCTCAGCTCCTTAATGGCTGAGATATAAGGAGCTATTCTTATGATGTCTTTGCGGGCTGAGTTCCAAAGACTATTATTCTCGGTGGCCTTCCTGACGAAGGAGAGGCTATCTTCACTGGTAGTCTCCTAGTAGAACCACCTCTTCTTCCATCCTGGCCATGAGGATCGGATAAACATGGGGATGTAAAGCTCCGTCTTGCCATCATAGAGCTTCAATCCACAACTCCCAGCAATCCCCATTTGTCGGCTCATCTCGTAATAATATCGGAAGAGCTCGAGATCTGCTAGGATACCCAAATACGCATCGCATAGGTATACGAAGACGCTAAACATTGTGATTGAATTGGGAACCAAGTTCACTAGTTCAACCCCTAAATACTCAAGAACGGCCGTCAAGGAGGGATGAGCAGGGAGACAGAGGCCACACTCACAGTACGTTTGGAACACCAGAATCTCTCTGATTTGTCCAGTTGGCCTGCATTGCCTGGCGTCTTCGATCCATTTGATGAATCGCCACGGTAGGATCTTCTCCGTAGTCTCTAATGCCTTTATCTTGGCATGATCCATCTCTGATTTAGCCTAGGTTGATGAAGACTTCGTCATTCTTGCGGGTGATTACAAGGGATTCGTGCGAGATTGAGGAATATTATGGAGATCTATTGGAGGTGGAGAGCTCGAACAAAGTGGAGCAAATGGGGAAAGTGAAAAACCAAAGGTTACCCCCGGTAAGTTTTTATAGCCAATGTGTCGATTACTTCTCTCGGGAACTAAACATTTGCCTTACGAACTGATTCGATGGATAAATCGAGGGAAATCGATTGCATTTTCTCTGTCTGATGTCTATCTATCTTCACAACTCATGGAAAATTACCAAATCAACCAACCCAATTCCTAGTCGATAAGAGTCAGAAGGGTTTTGCTTTCGACCACTTTTTATCTATGACCATACTTGGTCGAATAAGTTATTTTCACTTGACGTGGGGGCTAGATGACGAGGATAGAATAATTCTCAAATTATTATGTCATTATATTCCTGAATATACCCTTTATCGATAAGGGGTAAGTCTGGTAGTATAGTCGTAAGATCGTCTATGACCATATAGTCATAAGTCTTTCTATAACCACGTAGTCATAAGTCTTCCTACAACTACTCCTTGGTCATAACTACTTCTACGACCACGTAGTCGTAAGTCTTACTTCGACTACTCCTTAGTTGTAAGTTCTTCTACGACCATATAGTTGTAAGTCTTTTGCGACTACTCCATGGTCGTAAGTTCTTCTACGACCACGTAGTCATAGTCTTACTGTGACTACTCTTTGGTTGTGGAATTCCTATGACAAATCTATCTCCAACCGACCTGTCTATAATGAACAACTACATCATCGGTTTGTCTGATAAGGCAGTTAGAACGTACATTTATCTAATAACCACACACAATCTCTCTTTGACAACAACCGCTACACAGCGAATGGCCTTTTACTTCTCTCTGATAGTAACTACTGTCAGGCGGTTATCACCCGAAGCATTGAGGCATCTTCTGGCACGGGACAACTGCCGTTGCTTCACTAGCTATATAAAGGTTAACATCAAAGAGAGAAGGGAGAGGCAGTAGGATCGAAGGAGAAGATAGTGATAGGCATTCGCATTACTCTCAATTATAATCCTTTTATGGTGATTAGTGATCACACAGGACGTTGGGTTGTTATTCTCTTAGGAGAAGGCCCGAACCTATATAAAAATTCCTGTGTCTCTACTCTATATGTGCATACACGGGTCTTCTAAGAGTTTTCCCGAATCCAAACAAATCATATGCAAGAGCAATATTAAAACTTTTGAGTTCAATGTGACTACAGTGAGTATATACCATAAAAATAGTTCAATCTAATTAAACTGAAGTTGAATTTAATTTTTTCGGAGTTTGACATCTCAAATATACTTTTTTATGGGTATATGAAGATACCCACATCAAACGTTGCGAATCTCAAAGCAAATCAACGGGTATTGATATGGGTGCCTAGGCACTTGGGTGCATGAAACACTCGTCTTATATATATATATATATATATATATGTGTGTGTGTGTGTGTGTGTGTGTGTGTGTGTGTGTGTGTGTGTGCGCGCGCGCGCGTGTGTGTGTGTATATCTCTTAGGATATCCCCATATTTTCTCGTTTCGAGATCCATCACTACTACAGAAATCCACATTACAGACGGTTCAGAAACGTCATCACAGACGGTTTTCTGAACCGTCTGAAATTATGGGTCAGTGATAATCCAAGTTATCACAGACGGTTTTCGAACCGTCTGTGATTATGCGATATCACAGACGGTTTTTTATTAAAAACCGTCTGTGATTATCCGATATCACAGACGGTTTTTTATTAAGAGATGCCTTGATCTCTTCTCGTAGTTGTGCGTCACGCTCGCCTTTGTTTCTCTTCCTGCGCCGATACATGTCAGAGTCATCTTGGAAACCATGTTTCCATGGAACGTAAAGCCCAAGGCCTCTCGTACGGCCCGGGTGCTCCTTGTTTCCCAGGGCCACGGAGAGCATATCATTCTCCCTTGTCCCCTGGAATGATCCCTCCGTAGATTGAAAACTCAGCTCTTCCTGCAAGAGCACGACATGTCATTTCAATTCGTACGAAGTTGTGGAGTAATTACAAGCTACGTAGTTCGATCGATATTTTACCAGGCGCTGGGACACTTGCTGGTCTGCAGGGTTTCGAAAGGAGACTTCCCCCGATGTCATTGTAGATGACCTTGCTCTAAGCCAATTTCGAGCGCGGTCATCCGGGATATTGGAAAACGGCGGGGCGATGTCCTCTGCAGCTGCCAGCTCATCCTCCAACCTCCATTGCGGGATTTTACCCGCATACCCAGCTGTGCCAAGTCTGTGGGGGTGCGTGTTTTTTGCCTGGAGGGCCTTGTGCGCCAAACTTGTACTTTTGAACTCTTCGGTCGTTTTCATCGCCTTGAACTCTTCCCATTGTGGTTCCAGGAATGGGTATGTAGTCAAAGGCGTTTCGTCCATCTCCACGTATTTCTTGACAAGCGTGCTCTTGAAGTTCTTCCATGCTTTGCACGCCGCTTGGTAGGTTTGTCGTTCCACAGCGTGTAAGTGTTCTTCTGGGAACTCGAACGATGCCAAAATTTCGGTCCACAGCTCACGTTTCCGAGTGTCAGGCACGTTCTTCCACGAATTGTATGTGATCTCAATTCGTTGTCGTGCAACTATTCCGACCATGGTTCGGAATGCGTTTACCGCTTGCTTAGGAAAAATAGGGACCCCAGCTGCGTTTACCGCTGTGATGGTCTGTCGGCTCTGAGGCTTCTTTGATATCCCTCTTCCTTGGCGTCTTGATGTTGGAGCGGACGCCTCCGGCGATGATGCTGAAGAATGCGCGGGTGACATGTTGCTCATTTTGTGGGTCTATTAAGATAAGATGAGAATGTAATCATATTGAATTGGAAGAGAGGAGTAGAGGGGAGGGGGAGAAGGGAGGGGGTGATATGGACATAGAGAGGGGGTGATGTGCCTATCTTAGCACCTACTTTAGTTGCTAATACTATAAACCAAATAATAGAATCAATAACAGTCTCAACATGAATATGTGCTCTCAAATTGTAGGGTTGCACAAGATTAATCTTGGCCGTCCCACTACTAAATCATATACTCTTCCTTGATTGGTTATGCCAAATAACGAATTCAGTCTTTTGAGCTCTAGATACAAACTCTACAATCTCAAGATCAAGATATATTCAGCATGCATATATTCAGACAGGAATATATGGAAGATTGTATATAACAGATAACAGCTATTAAAGCTCAAAGACCGAATGAACCAATCTATTAGAGCTCAATTTAATAACATGCCATAACTGTAAATCCCACAGGCAATCTCAGTATATGGAAGATTGTATATAACAGCTATTAGAGCTCAAAGACCGAATGAACCAATCTCAGTATATGAATTTATCATCATCGAGCAACTGTAAATCCCACAGGCAATCTCAGTATATGGAAGATTGTATATAACAGCTATTAGAGCTCAAAGACCGAATGAACCAATCTCAGTATATGAATTTATCATCATCGAGCAATTGTAAATCCCACAGGCATCAGTATGAAGTATCAAGCATCAACCCTAACACTCAGTATGAAGTATCAAGCATCAACCCTAAACCCTAACAGTAAGCATGAAGCTCGGGGAGGGATTTGATGACCTTAGGGTTTTGGTGACGGAGGAGGAGGCGGCGACGACGGAGGAGGAGGAGGAGGCGACGACGACGGAGGAGGAGGAGGAGGCGGCGGCGACGCAGGAGGAGGAGGCCCCGGGCTCGGGGAGGCGGCGGCGACGACGGGCTCGGGGAGGCGGCCGGCGACGACGGAGGAGGAGGAGGAGGCGGCGGCGACGCAGGAGGAGGAGGCCCCGGGCTCGGGGAGGCGGCGGCGACGACGGGCTCGGGGAGGCGGCCGGCGACGACGGAGGAGGAGGAGGAGGAGGCGGCGGCGACGCAGGAGGAGGAGGCCCCGGGCTCGGGGAGGCGGCGGTGACGACGGGCTTGAGTGAGGCGGCCGGGGAGGGCTCGAGTGAGGCGGCCGGCGAGGGCTCGAGGGAGGCGGCGGCGAGGGCTCGGGGGAGGCAGATCGGGATTTAGATATTAGAATAACTGCATAATACACGGAAAACCCTAGACACGGGTATATATAGCGGATTATTACAGACGGTTCTAAACTTAGAACCGTCTGGGATATGAATATCACAGACGGTTCTAAACTTAGAACCGTCTGTAATAAGCATACTATCTCAGATGGTTCTACGTTTAGAACCGTCTGAGATAGTAGGCTTATCACAGACGGTTCTAAACTTAGAACCGTCTGTGATATGAATATCACAGACGGTTCTAAGTTTAGAACCGTCTGTGATAAGACTGTGCCCAACTGTAGTCATTCATGATCAACAGCCAACCATCTGCATTCATGATCAACTACCTACCAGTTGCATTCATTTACACATTTTATCAGTCTGCATTCATTTTTGTCACACATTTTCACATACACATCTGAAAATTGACTACATCACATATTTTCACATATACATCTCAAAATTGACTACATCACACATTTTCACATATACATCTCAAAATTGACTACATCACACATTTTCACATATACATCTGAAAATTGACTACATCACACATTTTCACATATACATATCAAAATTGACTACATCACACATTTTCACATATACATCTCAAAATTGACTACATCACACATTTTCACATATACATCTCAAAATTGACTACATCACACATTTTCACATATACATCTCAAAATTGACTACATCACACATTTTCACATATACATCTCAAAATTTTCACATATTTCCTTTAAAAATTAGCCCTTCATCATGATCAATGCGTACGTAACTAGTTTCGTCACGTTGTTGATCGTCGACCCTTATGCCATTTCCAAAAGGAGGTAACTCGTCAAATTGATTGTATTCCTCCTCGTCCACTACATTCTCCACTCCAACAATTCTCCTTTTTCCATGAAGAACTACATGGCGTTTCTTATTTGCCGGGTCAGTTACATAGAAAACTTGAAAAACTTGATTGGCGAGTACGAATGGTTCGTCTTTGTACCCGACACGTTGGAGGTCCACGGTCGTGACACCGTACTTGTCAACCTTCACCTGTGGGAGATGCACCCAACGGCAGCGAAATAAGGGGATTTTGAAAACCACATAGTCGAGCTCCCAAATCTCTTCTATGAAGCAATAGTACGAGTTTCTCGACCCATCGGTACTGAATGCATCTATGCGGACACCGCTGTTCTGGTTAGTGCTCTTGACATCCTGAGACTGCGTATAGAATGTGTACCCATTTATGTCATATCCTTGCCATGTCACAACTGTAAATGTCGGCCCTTTTGCCAACCATGTCAGCGTCTCACTCGGCGAGCTCCTAGCGATTTGCTCCTTCAACCATTGGTTGAACCAACGGTTGTGTTGCCTCATGATCCAAACATCCGGCCGCTCCGGATTTTGTTGCCGAAGCACATCCTTGTGCTGGTCCACATAAGGGGCCACTTCAGTCATGTGTTGCAACACCGTGAAATGGGCTTGAGTATACGTGTCCATATCTGGAGTGATTGCTTTCCTTCCGATAGTTCCGAGACCTTCAGCCTCCCCTCATGACGAGATTGAGGGACACCTATCGGTTGAATCTGAGCCATATAATCGACACAAAACTCAATGACCTCTTCGCTTGCATAACCTTCGACGATGCTGCCCTCCGGCCGAGAACGATTCCGTACGTAGGACTTGAGAATTCCCATGAACCTCTCAAATGGGTACATGCTACGTAGGAATACGGGCCCGCACATTTTTATCTCCCACACAACGTGAACAATGAGATGGACCATGATATCGAAAAACGAAGGAGGGAAATACATTTCAAGGTGACATAGAGTCATCACCACCTCGTCCTGTAGAGCATCTAGTCCTTCGGGATCGATGACCTTCTGAGCAATTGTGTTAAAGAAATAACATAGCCTCATGATTGTCTCTCGGACTTTGATCGGTAAAATATTTCTAATTGCAATAGGGAGCATCTGTGTCATCAGCACATGACAATCATGAGACTTCATGCCATTTAACTTCAAATCTTGCATCGAAACAAGTTTCTTCACGTTGCCGGAGTAACCAGACGGAACTTTGACACCATGCAAGCACTGGCACAGTTCTGTTTTCTCAGCCTTGGACAGAGTGTAACACGCAGGGGGAAGGTACGTTCGTCCATTATCAGTGTGTGTCGGTGCTAACTCAGGCCTGATGTCCATGTCAGCCAAGTCAAGCCGTGCGTTGACGCCGTCCTTTGTTTTATCACGGATGTTCAGTAAGAGACCAATCAAGCTGTCACACACATTCTTTTCTACGTGCATGACGTCGATGCAGTGCCGAACATCTAGGTACTCCCAATAAGGTAAGTCCCAAAATATTGATCTCTTCTTCCAGGTGTTCTTCTCATGAGCCCGCAATTTACGTCCCTTTCCGAGGACAACATCTAAATCCTTAACCATATCATAAACCTCGTGTCCCCTTAAATGCCTTGGAGCTGAACCGTCTTCCTTCTCTCCGTCAAATTGTTGCTTCATCTTGCGGTATGGGTGAGCCCTCCGAAGGAACCGGCGGTGACGCATGTAGACGGTTTTGCGTGAGTGTCTCAGCCACACACTCTCGGTACCATCTAAACAGTGAGTACAAGCTTTGGCACCTTTTGTACTATGGCCTGATAGGTTACCAAGGGCAGGATAATCATTTATGGTGCAGAACAATAAGGAGCGCAGAGTGAAGTTCTCTCGTTTGTATGCATCCCATACCTGTACCCCTTCGTTCCACAGTACTTTTAGATCTTCCACCAACGGTGCTAGGAACACATCGATATCATTCCCAGGTTGTTTTGGCCCTTGAATAAGTATCGACAGCAAAATGTACTTTCGCTTCATACACAACCAAGGAGGAAAGTTATAGATGCAGAGAGTCACGGGCCATGTGCTGTGTCGGCTGCTCATGCTACTGAAAGGAGTCATTCCATCTGTACTCAGTCCAAACCTTATATTCCTTGGTTCTGCACCGAACTCTGCAAAACTCCTATCGATGTTTCTCCACTGCGCGGAATCAGCAAGGTGTCTTATCATTCCATCCTTCTTGCGCTCCTCCGAGTGCCAACGCAGCAGTTTTGCCTCCTTTGGATTTGCAAAAAACCTTTTCAAACGGGGAATTATAGGAAAATACCATGGCACCTTAGCAGGAGGTCCTTTCTTCGCCTCTGTTCCCTCGCCATCATCTGATTGATTGTTACGTTTGTATCGGGATGCGTTGCACACCGGACATACATGCATGTTTGCATACTCTTTACGGTAGAGGATACAGTCGTTCGGGCATGTATTCTTTCTACTTCCATTCCCAACGGACAAAGAACCTTCTTGGCTTTATACGTGGTTTTAGGCAACTCGTTTCCCTCCGGAAGCATGTCCGCTAAAAGACCTAGCAGCGCCGCGAAACTCTTGTCGGACCAACCGTTGCTTGCCTTCAATTTCAACAGTTCAAGCACGGCCGACAACCTCGTGTACTTGCAGCTCGTGTACAAAGGTTTCTCTGAGTCCTCCATCAAGCCACGGAATTTAACATACTCTCTCTCATCATAGTTCTCTTCTACATCGCGAAGCATCTGATTCAGATTATCATCGTGCAACCTATCCGAATCCGAGCCACAATCGACATCAACCGGCGGCATGTCATTCACTTCACCGGCGATGTCATCCGGGGGCATATCATTCACTTCGCCGGCGATGTCATCCGGGGGCATATCATTCACTTCACCGACGATGTCATCCGGCGGCATATGATCATTCACTTCGCCATGACTAGTCCAACACGTATAATCTTTTTTGAAACCCCTCCGAATCAAGTGCGCTACAATTTGCCCTCGGTTCTTAAACATCTTCAAATTCTCGCAGTCAGTGCATGGACAACACATATATTCCACCCGCTTATTCAACATATCCTCCTCGGCGGCTCTTATAAAAGCAGAAACGCCATTAATGTACTCTTCACTCACACGGCTCGCGGCATACATCCAGCTTCGGTCCTACGTTACGTACATATATAACAACTTAGCATTAAAATCTAGATTAACTAATTATAACTACATATATACGGGCCACATTTATTATATTGAGACTTAATTTGCTAGCTCAATTCATATTACAAACACAACAGCTATTATATAACCAACAATTTTGCAAATTAACCATCTTCAATAACCACTAATGGATTACTTAGACCTAAATTGTAATGCAATTAAAGAAAAAATAAATTACATTACTAACCATATCTAGAGCAACCAGGAAAGACTGAATATTCAAAGCTCAATCTCTGCCTCTTCCCACCAAATTAACTGGCCTGAAATCGCCTAGCTTCCTTCCGAGTGAAAAAGTGCGCAGCAGTGGATAGATCTGGATCGAAATGAAGACAGATGCGGTCTGAGCAGCGCAATAAATGCCTTAGCCATTATCACAGACAGTTTTTAACTAAAAACCGTCTGTGAATTATCACAGACGGTTTTTTATTAAAAACCGTCTGTGATAACTAGCTTATCACAGACGGTTTTATATTAAAAACCGTCTGTGATAATCTGGGATTATCACAGACGGTTTTTAATACAGACCGTCTGTGATACTTCGGTAATAACCGCCTGTGATAATCCATTTTCCCGCCACAAATACCACAGACGGCCTCCTAATTACAACCGTCTGTAATAGTGTTCATCAGAGACGGTTTCACAAAACCGTCTGTGATGAGGCGTCTACTATGAGGCTTTCTGTAGTAGTGCATGCTGCTATATATGTTTCTCTACTTCTTGCATGATGTTTAGCGTCAAGGAACAAACGGATCAGTGTGTGTATACACACACACACATATGTGTGTATGTATATATGTGTATGTGTATATATATATATGTATGTGTGTGTGTTCAGGAAAAGAATAGCAATAGCTAAATGATTGTGCACACGATACTACCACTTGGATCTAGAACATACATGTTGATGCTCATGATTTGATAGTTATTCCGATGATTTGGAGATCTCTCGAAAAGTCCTTAGTGCTCATTTCGGTTAACTCTCCATTATCTTTCTTTGGTTGAGTGGTATGTACTTTTATGGTGCTCTTTTTCCAATTATAAATAGTTTTTTTAGATTTGGTGAGCATCTGAAATCACTAGTGAATTACAATTCTATTGTACTGCAATCGGTGCATTGATTTTTGCATGTTAATGTTTTTTTTTGCTAATTGGTTACATTATCACAAGGTCGCTCCAAATTGGCCTAGTTCTAAGATGTAGAATCCATGTTGAATCACCACTTAGCGAGGTTATTAGGACTTGGGTCACTTTCTTGGGTGGGGACACCAAATCCACGTACCTTTACCAATTAACCAATTTCTTGATGAGGGTTGATCCTAAAGAGATACCTCTTCCTCATGAATTTATCTTGAATCACGACCTTTTGGCTCAACTTTATTCTAGTTTTACCCAAGGAGTAATCCCCTTTTTCACCTTGAATTGGTCCAAATATACATAATTTCTGAGTTTTTGTGAAGGAGTAGACCCAATAATCGGCGGTCCATGGTTGAGCGATATTGTGCACCATCATTTAGCTATTGCTATTCTTTTACTGATCGTAGGTCATATGTGTGTATATATAAGTATATATGTATGTATATGTATACATATATACATATATGTATGTATATATACATGCATGTATGTGTGTGTATACACACTCGATGCATGATTGCAACCGAAAACATGCATCTAAAAAACAATTCATGGTTGAAACTAAAGCCAACCTGAAGTCTGAACTATCGACTACCGATCGAGGATTCCATCATGCATCCATGCATGCAACGATAAATTAAGAGATGAGATGAGATACAATCTCTGATATGATGATGAGTAGTGGAGATGAATTGAGCTGCTTTTTTTTGTTAATGATTCATACTTTGCTTCTGGCATCCAACTCAGGGAAGATTTGTACGTGGGGCCATGATTATACATAATTAACTATGTGATCGAAACTGTGCATGATTTGTTTGAGTTGTACATCCCACAACAAAATCCTGTATTCATATTGCATACGTAGCTTTCATTGCTTTGACTAAATCGATCAAGTGCGTTGCCTTAGTGAAGGAATTAATGGTTCCAATATTTTGGATATACAAAACACTCGATAATTAAGCAAGCTTCTACTTCCTTTGGAAAGGAAGACATAAGCAAAATAGCACTACAAATGTTCATCAGCATTTGACTGTTTGGTATGAGATAACGCAAGTACGTAGTTGATCTTCCAGTACATCGAATTGAAGAATTTTTTGTACGGATAATCTATTTTTTATTCAAAATTACAGAAATATACCCGCGGGAAATTTTTTTACAAAAATAGGCTCCAGTCGCCCAACCATTGAGCGACTGGAGCCTTTCGCCCAACCCAGCAGCGACAACTGGAAAATCTCCCAACCGTTGGGCGATTAATTGCAGTCGCCCCACCGTTGGGCGACTTTCATCCAGTCGCCCTCCCATTGGGCGACTTCATGAAAGTCGCCCAATGGTTGGGCGACTGCACTCAGGTCCCTGAGAGAAAAAAGAGAGGAAAGAGTCTATTTTGCCGAAATTTGGAAAGTGCATCAAACCTTCGCCAAAAATAGTGAACATTGGTGGAACTGTTCTTCATACATCCAAAAGCCTCCAGAAAAAAATTTGAGCAATTTCGGCCATGAGATCAAAAGTTATAGCAGTTTCAATTGAGGCCGAAACGAACTCGAGTCCGTTTCCGACACACCTTCAGTAAAACGGGCATAACTTTTGCATACGGTGTCCGTTTTCGACGTTCTTGTACTCGTTGGAAAGCTAACGACGAGCCCGATCCAAAAATAATGACCCGCTTGTGCCCGTCACCCTCCAAGACCCAGAAAATCGGCTATCTTTGGACCTAAACCTGCGTCGCAAGTTTTTTCTTTCTGTTTTTGCTCTTTTTCTTGTTCTTCCCTTCGGAATTTGGATTTTTCTTCAACTGAAAAGTTGTAGATCTCGTCGAAACCTTTCCAATGAGTATATATAAGTTATATAGAATTTTGCCATTTTATCTTTTCAGACTAGTTGTTTATATTGCATCGGTATATAAAACGATCGGTACATACGGTTTTGTCAGCCCCTGAGTGTAGTCGCCCAACCATTGGGCGACTGCATGAAAGTCGCCCAATGGGAGGGCGACTAGATGCAGTCGCCCGAGGGTAGAGCGACAACTATTATGTCGTCCGCTGGTTGGGCGAAAGGCTCCAGTCGCTCAACCATTGGGCGACTGGAGCCTATTTTTGTAAAAAAAAATTCCCGCGGGTATATTTCTGTAATTTCGAATAAAAAATGGATTATTTGTACCAAATTGAAGTGTGTGGGCTTCGACTAATTCGAAATGAGATGGAACTAGCTTTTGCACATAGCAAAAGCTTCTTGTTAGTGCAGAATCATGACCAGAGAACTATCGATAATTAAATATTTTGGATATATATATATATATATATATAACATTTTCATACTCAAACTCAAAAAAATTATCAATCATACACGTGTATCGGACGGTTTTTGATGTAGGTGCACCCAGGTGCCTTATGTAATTTTCCTATATATGTATATATATATACATATACATATATATATATATATATGTATATATATATATATATATATATGTGTGTGTGTGTGTGTGTGTGTGTATGTATGTATGTATGTATGTATGTATGTATGTATGTATGTATGTATGTATGTATGTATGTATGTATGTATATAGGAAAAATACTTTTTACTCCCGGGTGTAATTACTCCCACCTCTAATATACCACCTAAATAAACTTGAAATACTTCTTTAGCATTTTAGGTATACTCGTATACTAATTATAAGATACTCCAATGTGAACCACACAAAAAAATTGCAAAGAAGTCTATAGTTTTTAGCGTATTTTGTAAATACCTTCATATACACATATAAAAAGGAGTATGTCTAAAAAAATATACATACCACCTCTGAAAAATTGTACATACCACCTAGATGGTCTTAAATACTCGTATACTACACGTACATACCCTCCGTTACGTGAGATACTCCTTATGTTATGAGATACGACATAGGGAGTAATTACACCCAGGAGTAGAAAAGAGGTTTCCTGTGTGTGTGTGTATGTATATATATATAGTAAAAATAACGAGTATTCCTTGGTGGCCGGGCACCATAGTCTAAAATAGGTATGTATCGTGTGCAAAAAAAAATTAAAATTTCTTAGATGTTAAGTTTAACTAGTTTACTAACTAGTTCAAGCAAGTTTGAACTCAATTTCGAATTGTAGTTGCCTTTTTTGATGATAGTTTGATTATAGGTATATGCTGATTGTATATATATAAATCAACAAAGTATGTGATCTAAATTCGTTCAAAACTTTAAATTTGAGTATATTTTTTAAACTTATACGTTTCATTTGAATTGTTATAGATGAGTATATACCCTAAAACTGATATTTTCAAAACATATACCTGAATTTAGATGGAATTGATACATTTGAAATCATGGTGTCCGGGCACTATGGTGCCTCATTTTAGTGTCTCCGGGAGTACATACTCTCACTTCTAATATACCACTTAAACAAACGTGTTATACTTATTTATCACTCTCGCTATACTTAAATACTAATTCTAAGATATTTCAATGCGATTTGGTTAAAATTTTTTATCAGAGTCCATTATTTTTGCTATTATACGCCCTTTTCATATACAAAAGGAGTATATACATAAATTATGCTATAAAAGGTGGACTTTGATAATTTTTTCATGGAACTCACTTTAGAGTATCTTACAATCATTATTAGAGTATGTTCAAAAGGATAAAGATATATAACAGTATCATTTAAGCGATATATAACAAGTGAGAGTATGAAATCATATATATATATATATATATATATATATATATATATATATATATATATATATATATATATATATATATATATATATGATTTCATACTCTCACTTGTTATATATCGCTTAAATGATATATATATAGGAAAAATACTTTTTACTCCCGGGTGTAATTACTCCCACCTAAATAAACTTGAAATACCCCTTTATCATTTTAGGTATACTCGTATACTAATTATAAGATACTCCAATGTGAACCACACGAAAAAATTGCAAAAGAGTCTATAGTTTTTAGCGTATTTTGTAAATACCTTTATGTACGCATATATATATATATATATATATATATATATATATATATATATATATATATATATATATATATATATATATATATATATATATATATATATATATATATATATATATATATGAAAAATACATTCTACTCCTCGGTGTAGTTACTCCCATCCGTGATAGACCACCTAAACGAACTTGACATATTCCTTTATCACTCTGAGTATACTTATATACTAATTCTTAGATACTCCAATGTGAACTATATGAAAAAATTGCAAAGGAGTCTAAAGTTTTTAGCGTATTTTGTAAATATCTTCATATATGCACATAAAAATGAGTAAGTTTAAAAATTCTGAATGAAATTACTATCGGTAGCGAGTGAATTGCCAAACACTCACAGTACACACGGGGTAATAACTCTGTATGTATTTGATAATAATTTTCATCACAACAGGTAGTAACTACTTTTCAGCATGAAACTGGCGTGCATAGAATGCACAACGCTCATTAGTGCGCCCGTGTGTGTATAAAGCAAGGAATGCAGTATCAAAAAAGTTTAACATGTTAATAACAAACGGCAGGTGATATATTTGACAAAAAAAATCAAGCATCATTTACATGTACTGATATTTGGAGATATTGATTGAGGCTAGTTTTCGTTTCTAGGTGACACATCAGTCTTACGTAGCAGCCACCAACCGAAAGTAGCAGCTGTGTAACGTACGTAACAGCAATCAAGCACACATGCATATAATGCGCTAATGCGCAATAATATGTGATCCTATCCTAGTTCCCAAACCAAAAAAAATATGAGCAAAGCTTATAATACAGCCTTCAGCTGACTATATGGACACTTACAGCTCACTTATCAGCCCATTCATATAGTAGTTTACAGCCAACTGAAGGCTGTATGACCCACCCCTTTCTCTCACAAAGTTTCTTGGTTCTTGTGCTTCAGCTGGCTGTAAACTTTACAGTCCACCTCTCTTCTCTCTCCTCCACCTCAGCATACAGCCTACTAACAGCCTCTTATTATACTTGCTCTGGGTGCCATGTTCCCACCAAAGGTTGCGGACGTCACTCCCTCAGATTCACAATATTTGACCAAGCCTAGCTACTATTGTAAACCTAAGAAAAGTTCATGACAAATAATATACGCATGTTAAATGACATTCTACAACCATTTTAACGCATGTTAAATGACATTCTACAACCATTTTAACTTCTAAAAGTAGAAGTATAGAGTAAAATTATTGCAATAATTACACTCTTGATTTTCCTTAATAGACAGATACTGTGGAATGATACAAGACTTGGACAAAAACTGTAAAACAGAGGGAGTACTTGATTTCTACAGTGCACTTACTACTTGGGACTTTGTGGTCAAATTTGGTGGCCAGAATTTTGTCAAAATCAGTCATTCCAGATTCGGTCGAGTTTTGAAAATAAAATGGATTGCAAAACAGTCAAAATAATCGCACAAGAAATGAAAAAAAAATTTGTCCTTTGAGTGACTTAATTTCATTTTAGAGTTGGATCAGTGTCATATATACACACAGACATATATAGCACAACACAGCGCAAGAAATCATTATACCAACCTTTGCGTGGATCATCCATTGATCATGATTTCATGATTGAATGGTCAAGATTGTTTGAAAATGAATTATTATAGAGCATGGCATTCCCCTAATTTTGATTACCGTGTGTAAGCAATTAGTTTGTTGCGATCAAAAATATTAGTTTGTTAAGATAAAGAAGAGCGGATGCAACCAATTATATAGATTTTTTTGTCGCTAAAAGATTATATAGATTGTTTTAAAAAAATTGATACAATGACGGGTTGTTGACATGCACTTGTTCTATTTTATTTTTGCGGGAATTAATGCACTTGTTCTATTTGAAACAATTACACAAATGTTTCAAATTTGGATTTCGAGTAGTTTGAAGTTTGAGCTCCAGTTTATTTGTATTTCAAATAAAAAATTGATACATCTAGCTTATACTTCTTGATTGAAATTCACTTAAAACTTTCAGTTTGGGCATATCTTGGTGACGTGCTCTAGCAGGTTACTCAGTGCTGCATGCCAAAACCAGACCTTAAGAACCAAAGGTCATGATTTCAATTACTTTTACCATACAATAATTCCTTGAATAGGGTGTGTTCTTTTTAGATACAATTGATCGCCTTTGACTCTAATACGCGTATTTGTATGAACAAATCGAATATCAATAAGCCGATAAACCGATTCGAAAAACTGTTCTGATAAACTATTTTAAAAAAGCAACAAAAAACTATCTTATTTATTTATTTAGAGAAGCCATAAATTATAACTTTATAAGTTATATGCCGAAAATAATTAAGAGCAGGACTCGGAGGAATGCAAATGATTCAAGTCTTGTACGACATGTGTCGGTGTCATGCTGATTGGACTCCTCAAAGCTCGCTGCACTAACAGCTCATTGCCACTCAACGCCTCACGAGGCAACTGGGCTTCCAAGTTGAACTTTGGCAATTGGAGAGCCATTGAGCTGGAGCACTAGCCATTGAGCTGGAGCACTACCGACAGATTGCAAGTTTGCAGCATGGCGTCTGTCCACTGTTCTTGAGCACCGTGTCGTCATAATTAGCCCCCCCCCCCCCCCCAATGAATTGACCTCTTCTTGCCTTCAAAGTTGAAACAATTTAAAAGGGGCCATCAAGAGATGGTGTAATACATCTAGGGCTAAAAATTTAGCTCGAGGCTCACAGCTCAGCTCGAGCTCGTTGCGAGCCGAGTTAGCTCGGTTTAAGCTTGTAAAATTTTGAGCTAAATTGAACCTCCTTGGCAGCTCGTAAAACAATCTAGTTGAGCTCGAGCCGCTTGCAAGCCGGCTATGACTCGTGTGTGCAGTGCAGCGGCCCATAGTCAGGGACTCAAGAGTCAGTCCTGCGGTGTGGCCGTCCGATCTTCAACGGATCGCCCAATCGCCTTGCAGACGTTCGAACCACTCTAAACGTTCATTCATTCCGCCGCGTTCGATCGGTTTTGGATAGTCGATGGTGACGGCAACGTTCGGATCAGGCCAAACGATCCTGCCATTGGATTGGCTAGAGAATCTTGCAGCTGTTCGATTGACTTGGAGGTGCGGTTGCGGATGAGTCGATCCCCTAACCTAATCCTAACCCTTTGGCCAGTACGCCCGAATTCCCACTCCCAAATTCCCGATCTACATTCAATCGATCCTCTTCCACCGCGCCGCCCGCCATGCCACTTGCCCCTCCTACCGCACGGTCCGCCCCAACAACCGTGCCGCCCACCCCTCCCACCTTGCTGCCGCGCCCCGTCCTCCCCTGACCATGTGCACTCCCCGTCGGCCCGTCCTCCCCCTGGGCCCTGGGCCCGTCCTAGTGTTGTCCCCCTTGGCCTCGCTGTGCTTCCCCCACTCCTCCGCCTGACTCCCATGCCATGGATCGCCAATAGAGCATGGAGTCTCATGCACGAGGGAAGAAGTCGGCCTACTCCAAGGCCTCTGACTCTACACTAGCAGGCAAGCATGCAACCGATCGACACCTCGTCAGCTCCCAGTTGCCTCCTAAACTCAGCAAACCGGCAGACTCTGTGAGGTGTTTTTTTAATTTTTTGTTGATGTTTTGTAGTGTAATGTCTCTCATTTTTTTTGAATGATTTTGTAGTGTGACATATCATAGCTATCACGTATTCACTGTTTTATGAATGATTTTATGAACTTTCTATCACAATCGTCGAGCGAGGATGTGGATTGGGAGGATATGGATTTTGTAGTGTGACATATCATAGCTATCACGTGTTCACATCACATGGCCTGCTGCCTGCTGCTGTTGAATGCTGTTGGATGATGAATTTTGGAGTGTCCAATGCCGGTTTCTGTTCCAATTAGTATACTACCTAAGTTCTACTTTCAATATTATCTATTAATTACTATACTGTGCTATTGCTTGCTGCTGTGCTATACTGAAACCATACAAATTAAAATGAGCCAAGCTCTGTGTTCAATTGTGTGGTTTCTATGTTGAATTATGCGGCTCACGAGCTGGCTTTTAGCTCATTTCTTAAATGAGTCGAGCCAAAGCTTCGAGCAAGCTCGGCCGAGCTTGGCTCGAGCCGGTTTGGCTTGGCTCGTTTCCACCCCTAAATACATCCACCATTTCTGAACGATGCTTACATCAAATATGCAGCGCTGTTTCTGATAAACAAGCATACCCTTTAATGGTTGTATTATAGCCCTGTTCATTCTGGCTTTGGCTTCTGGCTAAAGAATGTGTTGGATTCTTAATTTTGGTTTTTTAAATTTTTTTTATTTTTCCTTTGCATTATCCATAGACATATGATGGTATTTTTTATTTTTCCTATTTTTCTTTAATTGAATAAGTTAGAAAATGCTAACAGCCACTACGGTGTAATTTCAGCTAAAGGCCAGCAGCCGAAAGCCAAAAGCCGCTAAAAAAGCTAGATTGAGCCATTACTACAAAAAAAACATTATACTAGACGCCTCAACACAGACGGTTCCCTGAAACGGTCTGTGTTGTAATTATCACAGAAGAACGGTTTTGCAAGCGTGACCGTCTATATTACTAGTGATGGCTAAAACCATCTGTGATACATAATTATCACAATAAGAACTATTTGCGAATTATCATAGATGGTTCAGATTCAACCGTGTGTGATATCTGCAATTATTATAGACGGTTTTTAATAAGAACCGTCTGTGATAATTCACAGACCGTTCTTAACAAGAACCATCTGTGATAATTCACAGACCGTTCTTAAAAAGAACCGTATGTGATGTCTACAATTATCACAGATGGTTTCGATTAAAAACACACTGTGATGTCTATAATTATCACAGAAGGTTTGGATTAAAAACCATCTGTGATATTACAATTAAAAACCATTTGAAAATCCAAATCCTCTTATCTTGTTTGAGTTGTTGGATATCCTAAAATCCAAATCCGGTGTGATTATTTTTCCAATTTTACCATGTAGAACTTTCCAAAAATTGAAAAGCATGCCAAATTTATGCCAAATCTAGTGAAAATTGGTGGAGTCCTTCTACATATAGCCACAAACTTTCACAAAACAATTCAGCAATTTTGATCCACAGGATTGAAAGATATGCAATTTCAATTTGAACCCAAGACAAATTCGAGTCCGAGTAGGATTTCGTTCCAAGACACCTTCAGTAAAACATGCATAGCTTTTGCATACAATGTTTGTTTTCAACATTCTTGTACTCATTTGAAAGCTAACGATGAGATTGATCCAAAAAAACTAACCTACTTGTGCTAGTCACCTTCTAGGTGCTTCACAATTGGCCATCTTTAGCCTTGAATTCGCGTCACAAGATTTTCGTTGCTGTTTTTGCCAGTTCTTTCGGTCTTCCCTTCAAAATTTGTTATTTGTCTCAATTGCAAAGTTGTAGATCTCGTCAAAACCTTTGTATTGAGTATATACAATCTATATAAAACTTTGCTATTTAATCTTTTGAGACAATCCATATATATATACATATATATATATATATAAATGCAATGTAAATAGTTAGTCTCAAAAGATGAAATAGCAATATATATATATATATATATATATATATATATATATATATATATATATATATATATATATCGTGAGGAACTGTCTATTTATGTCCCCTGACCGCTAGGCCCGTCGATCCTCCCTAACCTAATCTCAACCTATGGAAACCCACCAACCTCAACCCCATAGATCGTAGCTCCACCTCTCTGTCCCCGCGCCCATTCCGCCAAAAAAAATTCCACTCTCACCTCTTCCTCCCCTATAAATACTCACCCAAACCCATCCCCTACCTGCTGCGCTCAAAATCTCTCCAGCCTCCTCACTGTCCTCCTCCTCGACCTCGACCCCAATGGCCCTTACGAAATAGATGGCACGCAAGTCTACGGGCAGCAAGGCGTTGCGGAAGCAGCTAGTTACCAAGATGGTGCTCAAGTTGGCGCCGGCGACAGCGGGCGTCAAGGACATTCAGCTTGTGCGCTGCATCAGGGGTGAGAGGGCCTAGGCATAGAGACCTCATCAGTGCAGTTGACCTTCTACTGTCTGCTAGCATCTTTGCTTTTTCTATGTTCTTGACATGGTTAAGAGTTGAGTTCATAGAATTAGGAGATATGTTCTTACTGTGTTATATGGGCAACCTACTCATTATTTTATGATGCTGTAATGGTGGATTATAATCTTAATGGAATTAAAATGTACTGCTGTGTTTGCTACTGTATTTGCTTGTTTTCAAATGGCATAGCTAACATTTCCTAAGGCTAGCCAAAAAACAAAAAAAATTTAGGTATAGGATGAACTATCACATACGGTTTTATGGTATAAACCATATATGAAGGATATCACAGACAGCTCAAACCAAAAACCATCTATAATACTCACATCACAGACGGTTTTATGTAATAACCATTTATAATGGGAAAGTATCACATATGGTTCTATATACCAATCGTCTGTGATACTCGCCCATCACAGACAGTTGACAGCTAGAACCATCTAAATGTGCGAGTATCACATATGGTTTTGGTTTGAGCTGTCTGTGATAGTCTCATTCATAGATGATTCTTTATAACAACCGTCCATGTTTTAGCTTATCACAGACGGCTCACAAACCGTCTGTGATAATAGTCTATTATCACAGACGTATAAATTCAGACGGTTCAGAAAACCATCTGTGATGACAAATTAGAACCATCTGTGATGACCATTTTTGTGGTAGTGAACGGGACCTATATATGATCCCCAATAGCTGCAATTAATGCCATATATATATAATCCATAGTTGTCAATACTGTACCGGTCCATACCGATGTACCACTATGGATTTAATAAAATAATATGACTATATATATTTATAAGTTTATATTTGTTTAATTATATGCACACCAAATATCACTTGTAATATTATTTCAAATATATAGTAGTACTATCAAATATAACATATAGTTCAATAGATAGTATTATCAATTCCGTCGGTATCGGTCGGTATTGACCAGTATCAAAGCCAGTATGGCGGGTATTGACCGGTATCGAGCCGGTATGTCCGGTATTGTTTGGTATTTGGGCTAGTACGGTATGTAGGTCTGCTTTGTACCAGTTTAGGTGATGGTATGATACGTACTGGTATGCCTGGTACTAAAATGGTATTAACAACTTTGATATGATCTTAGAGCGATCCACATCATCACGAATTCGTCTGGCCATTGTGTTGGACCGAAATGGCGACAGAGGGGAGTGAATGTCGACTCTTAAAAATGCCCCCAAAAAGTACCCACCTCAAAATTACTCTTCTCCGATAGCTATGAAGAGCTATGAAGAAGTTGATAAATTCTCTCTGGAGACCCAACTAAACAGATAAGCAACAGAGCAGACCAAGCAAGACAGCAAACAAAAAGGAAAAGACCTGCAATCAAGAAACAGCCGGGCGGTCTGACCTCTGTTTGAAGGCCGGTCAGACCGGTCCCATAGGGCCGGTCAGACCGCTGGCTTCAGCCCGATCAGACCGCCTGGGGGCCGGTCAGACCGGTCCTATAAGGCCGGTCAGACCGCCTCTGCGGCACCGGTTAGACCGCCAACTAAGGGCCGGTCAGATCGCCCCTCGAATTTTCAGAACAGACAACAGAGAGCAAAATCAGCAGGCAAACCCAAAACTCTTCACAGTAATAAAATTGAGAGTTTCCCTCTGATGACCTCAGCCCAGAAATGTATGACTATGACCTGAATAGCCAGAGGAGCCTAGGGAACCTAGAAATTCAACACAAATCAAAGGAAATTGAGAATTGGGGCAAAAACTGAAAACTACAAAGAGCAGCGACAAAAACTCAAATTTCCATTTAATCTCTGATCCTTCGGCAATGAAACTTTGGGAATGGCTACTTAATAGCCTCAGGACATAACATGCCAAGTTTCATGCCATCTCATGAGGGGAAACACGATTCTCACCAAAACCCTAGAAATGAAAAGGAAGAACAGAGGAGCCCAAACTGTAAAAACTGGGATTAAACAAGGTTTGCTCGTAGGATTGACTAGCCAAATGGCTTTGGGGCATCTCCTACATCACAGCAACCCATTTTGGCCATTCTCAGCAAGAAACAACTCAAAACACAAAAATCTCAGAAATCAAGCCTAGAAAGAAAACCAACAGAGAGCCAGGAACTCAATCAAACTCAAACAAAGCCATCTCAGATTGATATTGAGGAAGCGAGATACATGATTACATAGGAGAAACAGCTCACACCCTCTCTACTTCCCCATACATGCTTGGATTGAGAGCACAAACGACATGCTTCCCTCAAGAACAACCAAGAACTCACGTACACAGGAACACACAGGAGGACAGAACCAACAGAGCTCTGCCTCTCCTACCAACTCTCACCAACTAAAGCCCCAAAGCAAAACAACCTCTCCAAAGGCTCTTTTGACTAAGGCAAACCCTAACTCTCTCCCAAAGCCATGCATACAACCAGGAATTCACTCCTATTTATAGCCTTTGGCTAACGGGTCTCCAACCCGTTACGCCCGCTAAATCCCGAACGGAACCGCCTCCACCTGTGCAGCTTTGCGCTATTACTAAAACGCCCCTCCTGCACCTTTCGGGAAGCTTCCGCGTTCCTTGTCATCCAAGCCACGCAACCACCTTGAGTCTCCACCGTCTTCGACACCTCCGACCATTCTAACCTCGACACTACCTGTGTCTAGTCCGGTCACCTTGTGTCTCGCCACGACTCCGCCTTGATGTCCTGCAGCCATCACAGACAAGAAACACATCAAATAGCACCGCTCGACACATGTAAGCATAAATAGCATCAATGAATCATACTTACTCATAAAGGAGCCTAAACCTGTCGAATCAAGAAATAAGCATTCTAATCGCTTCAACCAAGTTCGACCAAGTCCAACCAAGTCAATTGCACCACGCAACGACATGGTCCGAACCACACAAACCAAACTCGACTTTCCTAAATCGATGTCAATTACTCATCACACACTCGGGGTCACCTCCACAAGATCCATCACATTGCATTAAACATGGTTGGCACAAATCTTATGCCACATCACCTGGGATTCTGGGCATGTATAGTTCAGGAATTTGTACTTGTATCTTATACAAGAGAACATATATAAACCATAATAGACTATCAATTTGCCATTTGGTAAACTACATCATAGCATCTTATCTGCTAGGGATGCAATCGGAGCGGATACGGTCGGTAATTGCTCATCCTGTATCCTATACCATATTTTTTCTCGGAATCGGAGTCGGACACGGATAGTGCCGGATACGAATACGAACGCGGATAGTATCGGTCATGAATACAGAACGAATACGGAGCGGATTCGATATGGTAACTATATTTCATCGGATAACACGCAAAAACAAAGATCCTAAATAATTAAATATAGATCATGCATATTAGGATAAATAATTAAATATAATATAGAAATATCATGTACTTGAAAGTTAAATACAATGAGCAACTTGTATACATACCAACAATAATGAACAGAATAGTTATCTAGAACCACTTCCTGAGGAGTATTACTGTGGCATCCCAAAATTTTGGTTTTCTTTCTTACTTATTTATTTAATTGGTTTGATTGGATTTTCTCTAGAAACTAATTTCCTTTTTCTCAAATCCTTTAATTTAGTTGAGTAATTGTGCCTAAAACAAGTTGAACTTATTTTATTTAGATTCCTTACATTTTGCTGAATTTATGGGAATTTTTTGGGATTTATTTGGATTTTCCTACTATTTTTAGCTTTTATTTTAATTTCTGGGATTTTCTGAAAATCAAAACCTAAAATAAAATTTTAAATAATTATCCGATTCGGATATTACCGAATAACTAGCATCGGATATTACCGATTAGATATCCGGATATTCTCCTGTCCGACGGAAACTACTCTCCCGAATCCGAATCCGATTCCGACAATGACTATCCGATTCCGATACCATATCCGGCAAAACCATCCGATTACCGACTATTTTTCCGAAATACCATCCAAACTGACTCGGTCGGGCGGTCGGTCGGGAACTATCCGAACCGATTGCACCCCTATTATCTGCATATACATGTAAAGTGTAACATTTCAAAAACCTAGTTTCGCTAAGTACACATATGTTACACATACCCCTTTTTATATATATGCAGTAGCTCCTAGATCGGATCAAAGTTTGTGAGATAGGTATAAGCGTGTACGATATTAAGAGAAAAGAAGATGAATGTCGTAGAGAGAACCAAAATAACAACATTGAAGCAACCACGATGAGAAAAAAAGAATTGACAAAGCCGACCTATAATACCAGTAAATCACAAAAGAGATAAAAAGCGGGGAATGAAAACAATCCAAGGGAGAATGAAATAATTTTTGTTGTCAGACCCTTCGGTTCTAAAATTGCCAAATCAGTAACGCTCATAGAGGTTCCCCAGACTGTTCGGGGTCGGTCGGCACCATCTTGCATTTTGGGCTTTCTTCATTTGGTTGGAGGTTCCATCCTTACCATTCTACCATTTTACCTTACCTGCCACAGTAGAAGAGCCATTAAACAGTGCAAGCCCACCCGTTGGACCAAAAAGACCTAAAAGCCCATAGTGACTTGAGAGTCATATAGAGAAAAGGGGAAGGGCAATTTTGGTAATGCACAAAGCCAGGGGCTGTCCAACCATGCCATTATAAGCTAGCACAGTACAGGCAAACCTCACCTTAGCCCCATTTCATTTCCCAACCGAGAGCCACACATGCGTAAAGACATGGCCATATGAGTCAACATGCAGCCATACACGCGTACAGACATGGCCATATTAATCAACATGTAGTCTTGTGCATAAGACACGTCCCATGCCATGGGTCATGACGAAAGCTCCCATGCAAAATGTCAACAACCCAACCCGGGGAATACAAGCCAGTCTATTTCCATTTCATTGTCAAGCCCGAGAGCCAGCACTACCCATAAGCCAAAGCCACCCAACCAGTGAGGGCATTCCTTCCCCCATCTCCTTCTTCTCTACCAAGATAGAGAATAAGTAGAGCTCATCCACAAAGCCAACCGAGAGTGAGCCCCAAAGCCAAACGCGACCAAACAAACCAGAGCAACATAGAGAGGAGGTGAGGGAGAGAAAAGCGGAGGGGAGGACCTTGGGGAAGACCGACGGTGTGAGGACGGCATCCACGGCGACCGCAAGCTGCCTAGGACCGTCGAAACCACACCGAACTGGACTGGGACAAGGAGGAGGCGAGAAGGGCTAACGGAAACGCATGGAGAGCACAATCGCCACCACGACCATCATCATCACCTTCTCATCCCCACCCAACCCGAGCCGAGTAAGGTTTATTTTTCCCAGCCATGCATAACAAAGAGTAGAGCAAAACAAAACTAGAAGCTAAATCAAAATGCATTACGTAAAGAGAGGAGTAGATGGTGAATCGTCCTGGTGGTAAGAGGGTGACCGGCCGGCTACAAGCCATGGCCAGCGAGCTCGGACCCATAGGAAAGTGGAGCTAGAACCTGGTAGAGGCGTCGAGCGGCGAGAGGAGCCAGGCGGCGATGCCAGAGGGCCCAGACCTAGGGCACTTGGTGCTAGGGACTGGCGACCGGTGACAGTGTCCGGTGGAGCTAGCCAATGGCCGGGAGGCCGAGACCGAGGGGAAGCCTAGGGAGGCAGCACTTGGGGCTTGGTCATGGCCGGAGGCCGAGCCACAACGTCGATTGTCGGGCCCAGGGGTGGCACTTGGGGAAGGATGGCGACGTCGATAGATTTGTCGATGGAGGGGCCACCGGCGGCAAGCCAAGGGTGGCATGGCTTGAGTACCTAAAAATGGTGGCAACAATTTCGGTCAGATTAGGATGAGAGGAGAGGAGAGTAGTGGTGAGGATAGGGGAGATTAGGGGAGGAGGAGGTGGAGGTGGCCGGCATCCAACGACCGCGGTGAGCTCGAGGGCGGTGTTCCTGAGCTCAACCATGAGTAACCAAGCCGCCTGGAGAAGCACCAAAATGAGAAAGAAATAGAGAGAGAGAAATGAGAGGAGGAAGGAGATGAGGCCAGTTCGGCCGATCCAAATGAAGAGAGAGAATTAGAGAGAGAAGGGAGTTAATGGCTAGCCAAGTAAGAAAAGAAAGGAAAAAAGAGAAAAGGAAAGAAAATTAGGGGGGAAAGAGGAGAAAAAGAAAAAAAAGGGGGATTCTATACATGCACGTTGGATCCTTAACCTTGAACGATTCATTCACCAGTGTTGAGCCTTACGCGTCGAGTAGATGCTGTTCATTCAAGTGCTTGTACCAAAATTCTATTTTGGGTTGGGATATTAACTGCATATTCAGGTGGAGGTCCGGGATCGACGCTACCCGCACGTCGCTCCGCTCTGCTTGGTTAACAGGCAAATACATGGTAGAGTGGTAGACGGTAATTGTTGTGAAATATGTAATGTTTATAGTGATTACTGCTGCATGATTAGTGATAATAATACCTTATAAATTGTTGGAGCATAGCATTCATGATGTGACATATGCATTAAACTAGGAAGGTGAGAAAGTCAATAGCTATGAGTAAAACTATTGACTAATCCAGCGTGCTATTGAGAAAGTTCTACTTCGGTAGGCACCTCTAGGGATGGAGGTAAAGGGTGACTTAGATGGGTGTGCCCTTTGCTTTACTGTTAAAAGCTACAGAGGAGAAAGAGATTGATGATAGCATTGCATTGCACTAATAAGTGTGGATTGAGGTGGTATATCAATAATTTTGGAGAATGTTTGTGTTATAATATGTCTGTGTTAATGTTGAAACAGGTGGGAACGACATGGTAAGATTGTTGTTTGTGTTTTTGGTAGTGTTTATTGGTCTACTATGTGCTTGCTGAGTCTCCGGACTCACCCTTGCTTTCTTGTTTTTTAGGTGGTCAGTGAAGGTGTCATGTACGGACATGAGTAGCACATGAATAATTTCACGTACCAGCAGTACTTCATGTATCACCTTTTGTTAGTATGTTTTAGATTTCACTGGTATGCTAGAGTAATTGCAAAAAAGTCATCATGTATCTAGTCGCTGCATTATAAATAAAACTGTGTTTGCTTAAAATTACTGGCAGTTGTTGAGAATGAAAATATTAGAAATATGCAATGCTTGGTTTGTTGACTAGCTTGGTGCTTCTCTATGGTAACTCATAGTTTATATAGTCTTTCCTAACCTTTTTTTTAATTTAGAGTAGAAATTCTAATTTAAATAGGAGTAGAAGTTCTAATCCTAGTAGAATTTATTTAGGATTTTTATAGTATATCTGTTTAAATCCTAAGAGACTAATATTTAGTCTAAACTAATAATCCACCACTTCAAATTATCCTACATCCACCCAACAATTACCTGCTCCACAGTCATGACCTTAACTACGTCCACACCACAATATGCACCCAGAATTACACCATCATAAAAACGTGCGCACCAGATTAACTCTCCTATGTTCTCTCTCCTTACTCAACCATATCTGATGGTCATCCTTCAATGGATGTGCAGTACTCCTCCCGCGTTCGTGACGCTCGCCCCCCTATACTCACCGCCACCAGCGCCTCCCGTCTCCACCTTGCCTCCCTTCTCCACTACGCCATCCGCGCCGCCATCTGCCTTCTCCACATCCACCGCCGCTCCTCCATCCGAGCCACCAACCGAAGCCCTTCTCCTTGCCCCACCTCGGCGCTGCCGCTCTCACCTGCTCCTCACTGGATCCGCCTCTCCGGCCGCCTACATCGCCTCCCTTCGCCGCTTCTCCACCCGCGCTGCCTTCTCCGGTGCGCCGCCACCTCCACTCGCCGGCCGCCCTGCTGCCTCTCCTCTCCTCCCTCCTCCACATCCAGCCGCCTGTCTCCACCACTCGCCACCGTCGTCCCTCTTCTCCGGCCGCCGCATAATCCTCCCCTACACCCGCACTTCTCACTCCCTCTCCCCTGCTGCTCGTCTCACCGAGGGCCGCCGTCCTCACCAACACGTCGCCATAGCCCGGTCCTTGCGTCCACCTCAACGCCTCCCCTTCTGCGCCGCCATCTCCATCGACACCGAGAAGGAGGCGCCGGACGCGGCAGCCGCCGCCGAGAAGAAGGAGGTACGCGTGGTTTTTAGTCGACTAAATCCTTAAGAATCCAGTCGTTTCTGAGTTCCATGTGGTAGTGGAGGTCGCGGCTGCGAAAGGCGCCGCCGCCTTTGGGTGTGTGTGTGTTTGTGTGGAGATGGTGACCGAGATGGCGATGCGGGGGGAGCCGTGGCGGCGGCCGGAGGAGGAGCAGGCGGAGGCCGATCGGGTGCGCGAGCTAGAGCTGGAGCTCTTCCGCAGTGGCTCCGCGCCGCCCACGGTCGAGGGCTCCATTGGCGCGCTCCACGGCGCCGGTGCCGATGTGTTCTTGGAGGACGACATATGGGCCGACCAGATCTCGCGAGGGCTCTTGCGGCAGTGGACCCGAGCCACCCGCAAGGGACCAGGGGGCGCGACGCCCGCGGCATGAGCGTGCTTCAGCAGCACGCGGCCTTCTTCGACCGCAACGGCGACGGGATCATCTACCCCTGGGAGACCTTTCAAGGTTAGGTTTGGGCGCCCATGTCTGGCGATTACTCATCTCGCGATCTATCAGATCAGTCTTGTCTCTCCCGTCTCGGGCAAGCAGTCAGAAATCACACCTCTATTCTCTCCAAATGAGATAAGAGTTAGCGTGTAAAGCAAAAATATTCTCTCCAATCAATAACTATACTTCTGCAGCTGTAATGAGACTTTTTTTGCACGCCCTTGTTTTTTCAGGCCTGCGAGCAATAGGGTGTGGGTACCCTGTATCCTTTTTTGGCTCCGTGCTCATCAACCTCTTCCTCAGCTATCCCACTCAACCGGTAAAGTTTGGCCTTTGTCCTCATCTTTAAGTCTGGACTATACTGTTAACTATAGTGTTAATCTGGAGTCTGGATGGGATCATGTGAAGTCAAATTATTGTGACTCATCTTTAAGCCAAAAAGTTTTGTCTGAATGTCACATCACTTTCTTTTGTAAGTGAGAAGAGATATCTCTAGGCTCTCTAGGAACTTTCCTTTCAGAGTACCCAATACTCCATTATATCTTCGTTCTTTAGCTTGAACATTATATGTTACCACAAGTCAAAAGTGTGTGTGTTTGCGAGGAGACACATATGAATTTATGTTTTTTTCCTAAAATGTAGGGATGGATACCTTCTCCTCTGCTCTCAATCCATATAAAGAACATTCATAAGGGTAAGCACGGGAGTGACTCTGAAACATATGATACTGAAGGGAGGTATGTATGCATAATGCACTTGTAACAGTCTAATCACTACTTTTCTGCAGAAAGATCACAATTATCATCTCAGCAATTAAAATTTTAACTGGTTTTACTTACTGTTGTATAGGTTTGATCCATCAAAATTTGATGCTATATTCAGCAAGTATGGTAGAACTCAGCCAAATGCTTTGACAAAAGACGAGTTGAGCTCGATGCTTAAAGCCAATCGTAATATGCATGACTTTATTGGCTGGTAAGCGCATAAGCGAATTAATAATATTGTTCTTTACCTATTTTCAGTTACAATTTTATACGTGGTTGTTCTTACTTCTTAAAGATCTGGTATTAAATATACAAGACTAGAATATTGGAAAAAATAGTGACATGCTCAAGCATTTGTAAAGGATGTACTCTATAGTCTCCTACCAAATATTGTCAATCCTGTGATGACCATATGAGCATCATATTGCTTTACTTGTGTGCTACTATGTTCTGTTCATTTGAACTCTGTTCTTAAAATGCAATTGCTGAATATTTATCACCCGATCTTGTTCACACAGGGTTGTTAGTGCCGGTGAATGGATGTTACTGTATAGCGTGGCAAAGGATAAAGAAGGCCTGTTGCAACGAGAAACCATTAGGGGCCTCTACGATGGCAGCCTATTCGAACGACTGCAGGACAGCAAGAAATCTTTCTGAATTCTTAATGCACATTTTAAAAATGTATATCTACTACATGCTTACTGCTAAACTGAGGTCAATTTTTAGGCAACGATGCAATTTTAAGACTGA
The DNA here is from genome assembly GCA_017311315.1 of Dendrocalamus latiflorus. Lineage (NCBI taxonomy): Eukaryota > Viridiplantae > Streptophyta > Magnoliopsida > Poales > Poaceae > Dendrocalamus > Dendrocalamus latiflorus. Next base: position 17,765,887 of record CM029662.1, read on the forward strand.
ATCATGCCTGGACATAGAAATAAATTGTATGTGTATTAGGGATGATCAGCTACAAATATTTTACTAAGCTAAGATACTTTCTTATTAGTAGCTTTGGCTCTCTAATTAATGGGCAGCAAGCATACAGATATTTCAAGGACGTTTGCAGCAAATGCTTTTTGGTATTCCCAAAGACCCAAGCTAAATGATAATTATCCTATTGTGCTAATCAGCTGTTGTAGTATCGTTTATGATACCTGAAGATGCTTACCGTATTTCATTTGGTTTCTGCCACCCTAGATCACCCTGCTGCACATATGGGATTCCTAATTTTCTTCTTGTGCTTTGATATAGAACTCATATCTTTCTGTTCAATTTTACTCGTCCCTCTTCCGAAAGATGGTCAATTTAAGTTTGGTTGCTAAACTGTCTGTAACCCATATGCAGGTTCACAGTTAAAATTGGATAGGGGTGGGCTTGATCAATTCTTTCGACATGCTCCCAAATTTTGATCCGTTTTGTTCTTTCCGGGAAACCGATGCCATCGGATGTTTCTTCCAAGTGTGAACTCAGCCAGATTTGCTAATTATGTGGTCAGCAGTCAGCACATAGTGCCCCTGCATCATCACAACTCTGTTGGCTTATGCATTGGTTCTTTTCGGTGACTACTAAGTTTCTCCGCATGCGGTATGCGTTCAGTTAATGCTACTTGGTTACGGAAAAAAGTTGTTAAGTGGAAGCTGTTTGTTACTGTTTTGACTTATATTACAGGTGAAGGAGCTTGAGATTTATTTTGTTGATTGTCCACAGATAGCAAAAACTGTGGAAGTGTATTTTCAAAATCTTTGGACACTTTCAACGCTCAATTCAACCATTTGGTATCTAATTCAACTGTTTCAATTCAACTGCTCCAACCTCCCCGGGCTGCCCACCAGGCACCAGGACGTCGACATCGTCGTCATTAGGGAGAACACCGAGGGCGAGTACTCGGGGCTCGAGCACGAGGTCATGCCCGGGGTCGTCGAGAGCCTCAAGGTATGGCCAATCGCGCGCCCTTATTGATCTGTGTTGGTTGGAGGATCGCCACTCTGCATTGATTGGCGCGTGATGTGTGTTTCTGCGACGCTGTGATGGAATTCATGGTCACTATTGCTGGTACAGGTTATGTGATTGGTAGATTTTACAGATCATAGTTAGTCCATGGATGAGATGAGAGTTACCTATTGCAAAGTTTCTACTATTAGAGTAGATCACATGATTTATTTGCTATGGAAGTGATGTTGTTAGCTTGTTAGCTCGCATGCGTAATATTGAGTTCATCGGAATTTGTGGCCACAGAATCTATATAAATAAGATGTTTTTAGAAATTTACTGTTCACACGATATTTTATATCGTTGTAGCAATTCATGCCTCATAAGTTTGCAATTGGAGTTATGGGCACAGTTGCCGGTACAGCTCTGTGGAACTGCAAAATTTAGAGTCCCAATTTGCAGTGCCATTAAGGATGAGATGATGCCAATTCACTGGCATTTTTTTGTTTTAATGTTTAGCGTGTGCCTTGGTTTTCCAATCTTGAGATGTAGATTATCAGGCTTTTCTTTCAGTATGTACCAGTTTAATTGAACTCATAGGCCATTGTTTGCCTGGTAAATGTTTGGGTAGTACAAACTATGAATTTGAGTAATTTCCTCCATTACTTACAAGTTGGAATATTGCGCGAATGTAATGCATTTGCGGTTGACTCAGCTGTGAAGCTTCTTGTTTAGTTCATGATTGGTGTATTCGATACCAAACACTATAGGCCTTCTGTAGAATATACTGTTGCTAACTTGCTATTATTTGGTCAGTCTGTGATGTGGCATACCATGAGGTTGATATCATGGATTTGGGATGTATGTATCCTTGGCAATAGGCACTGTCGTCTCCAGATAAACTGATGTGTGAATTTATTATGCATTGATTTATAGATTTGCTTGTATATGTTGTATTGCCAATACATGAATATCCACAAGGTTAGTGTGGTTTCTCTTATTATCAAATAGATCAAGATATGCTGAAGGTGCTGTCCATATTTAAATATTAACAATATTTAAAGCATATATGCTTATTTTCTTATCTTTTTTACTTTCGTGTAAGCCTTTAATCAGTTCTCTTATAGTCTTATGTGTCATGAGGTGCTACATGAGTTTGCTCAGGAATCTCTTAATGAAAAAACGCGCTCAGCTTATGCTTTCCTTGTCAGTTTGTTCTCTCAGATGTTTTTCCTTCTTACTTTTTTTTAGAAATGAGAACACAATTTCCTCCCTACACTTACTGAATGGATTTTCTAGGTGATCACGAAGTTTTGCTCTAAGAGGATTGCCAAATATGCTTTTGAGTATGCTTACCTTAACAACCGAAAGAAAGTCACAGCAGTGCATAAAGCAAACATCATGAAGCTTGCTGATGGTTTGTTCTTGGAGTCTTGCCGTGAGGTTGCCTCAAAATATCCTGGTATTCAATATAACGAAATCATTGTTGACAACTGCTGTATGCAACTTGTTGCAAGGCCTGAACAATTTGATGTTATGGTATGCATCTAATTATCCTGGTATTCCCGAATGTTTCTTTTAAGTATGCCATACCTTGAGGCTACGTGCAGAATTTCTAACTTGCTTTCTTTGGATTCTTTTGGTAGGTTACACCTAATCTTTATGGCAATTTGGTGGCCAACACAGCTGCAGGTATTGTTGGAGGGACAGGTATCATGCCTGGAGGTAGGGTTTCAGTTTGTACTTTGTTTCCGTGGTCATTTCTACATGCAAATAATGAACACGCCAACACTTCATACTTGTAATTCTCACAATATTTTGTTGGTCTCTGACTAATGTAATTATGCTAGGTGTTTTGTGTTTATCTTTTACATAATATTAGCCTTCATCGATTCTTTTGGAATAATTACATAAATATTACTAATCTTCCTTTTTTTGTGAGATTCCTAAGCGTTGATTTCATGTGCATCCCTAAAATGCCGCCGTGGCGTTAGCACGGACACTATACTAGTCATTATAACTCAACAACACACAGTGTAGGTAGAACTGTAGAAGTAGAACCTGGGGCACAACGTACTCTCCAGCTAGCGTTTCGAGAGCAATCATCTTCCATGCGACAATGGCAATGCCTAACAAGTCAAAGATCGAGATGCGTGGAAACAATCCATATATATCCTCCATTCCATGCTCCATGATTGCCGAGTACCAACTGCTAACAGGATAGTTCAATTGGGAAAGGAATTATACGGGGAGAGCATCACGTGAGGCCCCTTAACGACGAATGGAGGGCCTCATGTGAGGTCCTCCCCATTCGATTTTCTTTAGTTCAATTGATGATTCATGGATCCAGCAACACTGGCCTGCCGACAGGCCAGCCCATGCATGCAAACCGGCCGGTTCACCATCAGCTCCACACGTACGTACCGCAAGCGAGCGGCCGATCGTCGACGATCTGTCTGATCTTTCTTTCTGAATGATTGGTCATGTCAACTAATATTGCCAGTTGTCTGATCTTTCTTTCTGAATGATTGGTCATGTCAACTAATATTGCCAGTTGTGCATGTCAGTTCTGATCGATGTCGTGAAACATTGCGATGTCAACTTCAGATTCCTCCATGCTCAATCATCTCAGGCTCATCAGTCATCAGACAAGTTAATTGCGTGACTCGTAATAGGGATATGAGCCCATCATCCAGGTGGTGTCCAGAGAGGAGCCGACCTTTCTTGTGTACAGCATCATAGCAAGATCGATCAAGCAAAGTGATTTGCTACATATATTGGATCTGTTACATCACAGCTTTCTGATAGAAGGTGGATATATAGCAAAGTATTCTTTTGTTCTCCCCAAAGTCCACAGACAGAAACCAAAATGAAATTCCCAAAAGGCACAGTACGTAGTAATCCTGAATAAGTGAAGTTGATATTAATTAAGCGGAAGTGCAGGCGTACAGAAAGCAACAGACATGCATGCAACCTGAATAAGTGAAGCCTTAACTGAGGGGAGATATCAAATGCAATCACATATAGCATGCATATATCTCCTATTGACTAATCATGCAGTATCACAAACGCTCAATAGTCGGCAACAAGCGAGTATCACTAGGATAAGAAAACAAGGCAACAAAGCAAGTCATTTTCTCAACTATATACACTAGCTAAAGCCTAGAAATAGCGCTAGGATAACAGAATTCTGTGAGTCCACACTATTGTCAGTTTCCTCGATTTCTTCAGGAAAAATGCAGGAGGGATAATGGGAGATGCCGAGATGCGCATCCTCATTCTCATTGAGTGAAGAACCAACGTGCAATTAAGGACAGTTGACACCTGCATGCATCGATCTCTCTCCAGATCAGATTCATTATTGGGTGTTTTGCTTGAAATTTCCCAGAATTGGTTCTCAAAACTGAGTCCCAGCGCTTCCCGGTCCATCAAAAGGCCTCAGGTGGTTAAAATACCTAGTATATTCATTCGCAGGATGAAAACCATGGAAATGTGTGTGTGTTGGGGTGGGGGGATGAAAAGGTAAAGGCGCCATGGATGATTAGAGGCATGTTGCTAACTTGTCGGTTTGGTCCGATCTGGTTTATAACTTGTCGGTTTGGTCCCTAAATCATCCGAATGTTTTCTTTCTAACTATCATCCAGATTTGTGACCGTTGGATTAGAGATCTAAGGGCCACAAATTCTCCCCACCCTCTCCAAAAAAAATTCACCCCCCCTCCAAAAGAAATTCTCCCCCCTCCAGAAAAAGAGACCGTTGGATCTCTAATCAAACGGTCCGAAATTTGGATGATTGTCGAGAAGAAAATATCTGGGTGATATCTATACACACCCAAAAAGGGTATTGATAAATATCATCCGTTTTTCTGTCACTGTTTCGAAACGATTTATCAGGATAGACTATTTAAAACAATTTATCAATATTTTATTTGTTTATACAAATATTTATGCTGGAAGTATAAGCTATAGCTGAAAAGAATTTGACAAGCCCCGCCCATCGGAAGCTACGGGATGGACTGAAAGTCTGAGACGAGTTAATGAGCCTAGACAACCTTATAAGCCCATCCCACCTCATCTCAGACCATACTGCCATTTTTTTTAAAAAAAAATGTGTACCAGCCGCCTAGATCAAGTTGGCTATGACCGGGCTGTTTGGTTCATGTTACATGCAAACCTTACCGATAGGTGCCAAATTTTGGCTCTTCCAAATTTTTGGTCATGAAATTCTTAGTCCAAATTTTGGCCAAACATTAACAACAAAATGAACTAAAGTTTTGGTTGTTGAAGTATACGTATTAAAGCATACGTGCATCGCACTGTTGAAGTATACGTGCATGGCAATGTATGTATTCCCGGCATGCACAGGTTCTGCCGCTAATCTAGCTGTATATTGCCGTGTATAGCTGATTCAGTTAGCTAGATATGATTTGTTTCCGGTTTGATTCAAACCGTGTAATCTCCATTAGTTTATATGCCACAGCGCATATAATAGAAACTATCGCCTGAGTATTCTCACGCTTTCATGGTATCAGATTGGTTTTGATCTAGGACCTCTTCTTGTTCCTCCCGTGCGGCCATCCTTCGCTCGTACGTCCACCTCCCACCATGGGCGACAACGCTGCTCCTCAAGCTTCCGCTCTCTGCGTTATCAATGTCAAAAACCACATCCCGTTCAATCTCGAGCTCAACCCACAACTACAACAGATGGAGGGAACTGTTTCTTGTTCTCGTCAGCAAGTTCGGTGCCAAACGGCACATCGACGGCACTGCCCGCCCTGTCAACGACGCCACCTGGGAGCCTACGGATTACACCGTCGGCTCCCTCCACTACTACAGAAAGTCTAATAATAGACGTCAAATCACAGACGGTTTTGTGAAACCGTCTGTGATTTACACTATTACAGACGGTTTTAATTTGGAGGCCGTCTGTGGTATATGTGGCGGGAAAAAGGAATATCACAGACGGTTCTTACCGCTGAACCGTCTGTGATACTAGAATATCACAAACGGTTTTATAATAAAAACCGTCTGTGATATTCCAGATTATCACAGATGGTTTTTATTATAAAAACCGTCTGTGATACGTTTCCCGCCTTGCAATCCCTTAAAATTTCATATTTTCCCGCTTAAGTCCGAGTATGGTTCAGTTTTGAGACACCTTCAGTAAAACGGGCATAACTTTTGCATACGGTGTCCGTTTTCGACGTTCTTGTACTCGTTGGAAAGCTAACGACGAGCCCGATCCAACAAAAACGACTAGCATAAGCTAGTCGTCGTCCAAGACCCCGAAAATCGGCCATCAATGAAAATCCCAATTTTCTAGATTCTCCTTCCCTCTCTCCTCTTTTCCCTTGCGCCCGGGCCGGCTTGCCTTCCTCCTTTTTCTCTCTGCCGTGTGGCCGAGCTGGCCTTCCTTCCCCTTTCTTTTTCTTTCTTCCTCCCGTACGCTGCGCTCCATTTCTTTTCTCCTCCCTTCTGTGGCCATGAGGCCTCCGCGTCACCTCTTCATCCCCGTGCTCTGCTCTTCTCTGTCTCCGCAGCACGCTCACTGCTTAATCATCACGCGTGCTCGCCTTGTCTTGTCGCCGCCCCCACCCTCTGTGCCGCGCCGCTCGCCTCCACCCTATACGCCGCGCCGAGCCCCGCGCCTCCAGTCCTTGCTCGGCGGTTCTTCCCGCGCCGCCCGGTCCTCCTTCACCGTGTTTTTCCGCCCTCTCTGCCGCTATAAAAGCCTCTGGCTCCTCTCCTTGCTCCCGTGCGCCATTCTTTCCCCTTACCTCCTTCTCCTTCCGCCATGCGCAGCCACCGCCCCCATCTCCGCCCGTGCACCGGCCGCAGCGCCTCCATGCCATTCCCGGCACTCCGGCGACTCCCCGCCACTCTGACCGCGTCATGGCGCGCCCCGAGCAGCCCCCTCCCTCCTGCCTCGAGTAATTGAACTCCCTGCGCCTCTAGCTCACCGGCAAAGACTTCTTCCCCGACACCGGTCAAAACCGCCGTTGCTAACGCCGCTCTCTCCTCGGCGAGTATCCCGTCGATTCCTCGCTGTTGGAGCTACTCACCGCCGCCACGGACCTCCTCCAACCGCCGCCGGAGGCCCCCCTTTTCCCCAACTCGCTGGCGACGTGAACCTCCCCGCGCCGCCCATGGCCCTCGTCACCGGCTCACCTGGGTTCCTCGCCCGCTCAACCAACGTCGCGGTAAGACTCCTCGGAACCCCGTCTTGCTCCCGCGCAACTCGGCTTCCCTCTCCTCCCCCTCCGGCGCCGTTGCCCCCTTTCCACCCTCGCCGCCGTCCGCCCTCCACCGCCGCTAGCCCGCCACCGCGCATCCCGACCGGAGTTGCCGCCCCTAGAAGCATCCCTGCCTCGGGGGGATTCCATTTTGACTGGTATCGCAACCTCCCCGGCCACCGTTCGCCGCCGGCGAGCTCAACGCCGAGGGCCACTGGGGTCCTCTGTTTTGGCCTCCCAGTACCTAACCTCGTCTGCATTGGCTCCCTTCAGTAAGACGAGAAAGTGGGTGTGCTCGACTGGTTAGTTAGGCATGCGCTCACCTTGGCCACCTGTGTTTGATCCCCCATTCCTCCGTATTTAGAGTAGGTTTTACTCATTTTGCTGAGCGGCCCAGTGAAGAGAAACCAAGGGAAAAATTGGAAAATTTAATACAGAAAAGATGATAGAAATTAATTAAGAGATAAGTGTACTTCTTAAATGCTTAATCATGGATTAATCTTCATATGTTAGTAAATAAAATGCCTTGAAATATTTATTTTAAATCCATAAGAACGAAAGGAGCTTAGTAGGAATGTGGAGTAGAATTATACTCTCATGAAGTAATGGTTTAGTAAATGATGTGGAATTAACCAATGCAAAGTTAGAACCTAACCTCTTGACTTTATGCCCTAGCAATGAAGAGAATTCTTTGTCGACTATAATACTCAAATTAAATTAGAGAATAGCTTTGGGGATCTAACACAAATTAACTAGAATGTAAATGAGACTAGTTAATATTTATAATTGGACTAGCTCATGTATACATAATTATTATGGTTTGAGCAATCATCTAGAAGGATAATTATTAATTCAAAGCAATGGTAAGGAACTATGATTGTGGTTAAGTATCTAGAACTAATAAAGATTACACCTAATTATAATGAAAACGTATATGCTCCAATACTTTTCAAGCCACCATTAAATAAATCTTAGTGATATATCTTATTAAATAGCACTAATGAAATATTACCTTAATCTCAGCCTAGATAAATAAATCTAAATTAAATAAAGCTAAGCCAATAATAACTAAAGTATAGACAAAATACCAATGGTACTATTAATTAAATTTTAACGTAGATTTGGTAATAAGGATGGACATAATCGAATATAGCAAGTTAGGACTCGAACAAATGGATTCTAATTCAAAATAAGTTATGTCTAGTGACAACTAAGTGCACATAAAATATCACACCATAAAATGCTAAGAACCCGGGCTCTAGAATTAATTCGGTTAGCTAAAAATTGTATATAACACTTCTATATAGCCTATACCTTGAATATTAGCGTCCGACAAAAGAATGCTCCGCTCATAGGTCTAACCAAACTCATGGAATTCCCTTGATAAATACAGAAATAATAAAAGAATCTATTAATAAAAAGATCAATTCATCGCATTCTACCACCAACCTTGCCTCAAATCACCCGAATCACTCATTAACTTATAATAAATCTAAATTAAGTTTATTTGGATTTATTTGGATCTTTTAGTTATTTGCTTTTATTTGGATTCAGTCGTTTACCACGTAATTAGAAACTGGAGTCCTGAAGATTTCACGGATCAAGCGAGATCAAACTCGAAGTGAAGATGAAGAATAGAAGCTCAAGAGAAAGCATCGTGTGAGCTCAAGACCGCGTAAACCGCGCCAGGCGAGTCAATACTTTGATCATATTGAACCTACATTTTCTGCAAATTACTTTTGTTTAAAATATCAAAGTGCATGCTGTTAATTTATATGCAAATACATGTTTAATTTAGAATTCTAGTTAAATGCCTATTATCCAATTTGATTAATATTACACCTCCTTTGGAATATTTAAATTGTGAACCATGTCGCCCTATCAAAAATTATAAAAGTAACATTTCAAAAGTAAGTCTGTAATTATATGTCATGCTTAGTATTGTTTAGATACTCATGGGCCTGAGAGCGTCCAAGCATCACTTTAATCATGAGAAAATGTGGTTGGGTAGTCATGGTGGTAATGACTGGTGTATGTTGGATATGGTTATTTTATACTCCCAAAAATCTCAAAATGCTTATTTATCTGGGCGGATGGTTCGGGGGTATGGTGCAGGTGTGCACGAGAGTGTGGTTTGTGGTAGAACCGCCCAGATACCACTAAGGACTGAATCTTGTCATGACCTCCTATGTAAAACAGTACAACCACAAGTCTGTAAAGTACAACTTGGCTAAGTAAATTTATCGAAACCCCCGGACTCATCTCACTGGTAGTGGATGGAAGTGGATACGCAAAGGGCAATGGGAGGCCTAAAGGGACACCGAGTTGGAGGGTGAGGTAACTAGCTGTACTAGCGTTGCTGGAAGTGGAGCCTGTGTCTTCTCTAGTAGACGTGGTTACATCCCGTGCATAGATGGGACCCACCGCAAGTGGGCAGGTTCCCATAAGGTGAGATGACAAAAGGGGCTAGATACTTTGAAAAGTCACTGTGATGGTATACTCAACCACGTGGCTAAGGAATCATGTGGGGCAGCGAGCAGATTGTCTCTTGTGGTGAAAGTGTACAAACTCTACAGAGTCAAAACTATTCGAATAGCCGTGCCCACGGTCAAGGGCGGACATGGGAACTTAACCAGATATAGTTCTATTTCAAAAACTTTGTGGGTGGGAATGGAAAAGTGGAGGGCAGTGGAAAGCCCTGATTTGAGTTGTCCTGGGTGTCGTCCCAGTGGTAAGTTAAGCGGCTACAACGCTGAAAGATGTTATACGGTGTGATGCCATAAGTATGGAAAATCATGTTAATATTCCTTGAACATTATGTTTTGTTCCAAAGCTGCTAGGTCTTAGGAAATTTTATGTATTGTATTTCAAATAGTAGCATTTCTATTCTTACAAAATAAAATATGGGAGGAATAAACAGGGTTGTGAGTAAAGGAGATGGAAGTTTGTGGTAAAAACATAAAGATATTGGTGGACTCAGGTCGATTATAAAAAGGAAATGCTAGTGTGGGATCTGGGAGAAGTACCAGTCTAAATGAGTATATAGGTTAGATAGATGATTTAAATGATTTTTGGAGTATTAGGGATGCAAAGGTAATTGCGGGATTACAACACTGATAACTAATATAAATTCTTGGAAGATGATGGCAGTAATGGGATTAACAGGATTGGATCAAATACTAGACAGATGAATTGAATTTCTAGGAATATTGGAGAAATGATAACAATTATTGGATTATAATCTTGATCAATGATATTCTTGGTGGATGTATCCTAGTGAGTCGTAGACTTAATCATTGATATTCTTGGTGGATGTATACTAGTGAGTCGTAGACTTAATCATTAATATTCTTGGGGGATGTATACTAGTGAATTAGTTAGAAATAGATAGTAGAAAATAAGATTAGTTATTGGGAGAAAAAATTATGGTTTTGGATCAATAACAAAAGGATTGAATTATTAGGAAGTCCCGATAAGAAGGATTTCGGTGGATTTAAAAGCAATTATGTTGAATAGTCATTAGAATTTAGAAATGAAGAGTTGATGACTAGCAACCACAAGATTGGATTTTAGAATACAAAAGATATTGGTGGATCTAAATAAAGGATGACCCTCACTGTTTGGAGTCTTAGGCAGCAATGAGTGCATGATTGGTGGATTAAATAAATGATGATATTCGCTGTTTGGAGTTTTAGACAGCAACCAATACAGAAAGAATATGATCGGTGGATTGAATAGAGGATGACACATGTTGTTTGGAGTTTAGAGAGCACTCAATAAAGGAAGTGTAATTTCGGTGGATTAAGTCAATTATGGCAATCGCTGTTGGGAGTCTTAGACAGCAGTTAATAAAGAGCGTGAATCTTTGGTTGTCAATGATGTCATTTGCGGTGAGGAGTCTTTAGGTCACAAAAACAACAATATGATATAATAATAGAAATGCTACTAGACGCGTTTTACGGCAAATAAAACAACCCGAGCCTCTCCTTTGTTAAGCCATGCATACTATTTATTTGCATTCTGTGTATTGGCTCGCGGAGCACGGGGTTAGAGTGCTCACACTCGCTTTTGCGACAAAATTCAGAATCAGGAATCAAATCACCTCGTCTCAGCAACAAGATTGGACAAGTTGGCCGAGAAGATGAAGATGTCAAGGGCTAGGTCGCGAACCTCCAGGTGGCTGCCTGTGGGCATGTCCTGAAGGTCCCACCTGTGTGCTTCATTCCGCTGCTGCAATTTATTGATTTCAGCCTAATCGGCCCATGAGTAAGTTTACTATTATATTTACGCTTCCGCATGATATGTACTTTGATAATCAGAACTGTAATCTGTGAGCACTATCTACTGATCCAGGGAATAGTGCGGTGGAATCACAGAGGGTTCAAAAACCGTCTGTGATGACCTCGTATTATCACTGACCCATAAATTCAGACGGTTCACAAAACCGTCTGTGATGACCTTTTATGTAGTAGTGCTCCTCTACGCCTCCATCTCGGAGGAGACCTTGGCCATCGTCCTCAGCCCCGTGCCTCGGCACACGCCGTCTGGCAAAGCATTGAGGGCCTTTTTCGCGAGAACAAGACGACGCGCGCTTTGTCCCTCGAGGCAGACTTCTGTAACCTGGCTCAAGGCGACAGGACGATCTTCGCCAATTCGCAGCGCCTCAAGTCGTATGCCGACGCCCTGGCTGACATCGACCAGAAGGTCTCCGACGAAACTCTCGTGCTGACGCTCCTACGGAGACTCAACGATAACTTCCGCAGCATGGCCACCATCATCAAGACGAAGTCCCCCTTCCACACGTTCCTCCAGGCTTGGTCTCTTCTGTGCCTCGAGGAGGCTGACATGAAGCTCTCCAAGCCGTCCTCCTCCACTGATGTCGTCACCAAGCCTACTGGCTCTTCCGCGCGCCTATGCCACGTCCTCAGGGTCGAGTTCCTCCCCCTCTTGGCGCTCCAAGAGCAAGGGGAAAGGCAAAGGCTGTTGGATCTCAACACCAGGAACACACTCAAACAGACACAATCACACAGGAACTCAAGAACACAGACGCAAAGAGTTGTGCCGCCGTGAAACAGCCTTGCGGCCTTTCAGTTTTCTCTTCGCGTCATGTTTTTCTCAAACACACAGCATATACTTTTGGACGCTTCTCAAACTGAGAGATCATGTGGATGTGACCCCATGATTGTGATGAGTAATTGACAAGGGTTTTGGATAGATTGAGTTTGGTTTGTGTGGTTTGTGCCAAGTCGGCACTTGGCGCAGTCGGGGTTGGTTAGACGGACTTGAGGCGTGTTCTTCTTCCCTATTGGTCGTTTGGGCAATTTCATGTTAGAGTATGATTTGTTGATGCAAATGAGGATTACTTGTTTCGAGCGGTGCTATGTAATGTATTTCTTGTCTATGATGGCTGCAGGACGTCGAGGCGAAGTCGTGGCGAGGCACGGGGTGACCGGACTAGGTGCAGGTGGTGCTGAGGTCAAAGCGGTCGAGGTGTGCCGAAGACGGCGAGGGCTCGAGGTAGCTGCAAGACTTGGAAGGCAAGGAATGAGGAAGCTTCCCGGAAGGTACAGGAGGGGCGTTTTGGTAAATACGCAAAGCTGCACTAAAGGAAGTGGATTTGGATAAAGCACAAGAGTTGGTGGAGGCTTAGTGGGTAAAGAGAAAATCAAACCCATTAGTGGGAGGCTATAAAAGGAGGAGTGTCTCCTGCATGTTGGATGTCTTGGATGAGGGGTTGATGGTTTTAGGCTTTTCTCTTTAGTTAGTGAGGAGCGAGTGAGAGCAGGAGAGGATTTTTGCCTATTGCTTATGCTCTTCCCTGTGTGAGGTGTATGGTTTTCTTTATTTCTCTAATCATGTATGGGCTGTAGGGATGGTATGAGTTGATACTCTATGTAATCATTCATGTCTCTTCCTCAATATCATTCTGAGATGGTTTTATTTGAGATGGATTGAATCTTACTTGCTCTCTGTGATGAATTTCGTTTTCAATTTTTCTCTCTGTTCCTCTCAGTTTGGAATGAGGTTGAGTAAATTTCTTGCTTGCTTGTTTGATTCTTGGAAATTCTGAGATGGGGAGTGATTCAAGGTCCCTTGAGCATTCCATTTTCAAGGTCAAATGGAAGTTCCATTAATCCATGTGTTCACTCTTGCCCTCGTCATGTTTTCTCTGTATTTTCCTGTTCTAGGGTTTTGAGGTAGAGGATTCTTGAATCTTTTATTTCCCTTCTCAAGATGGCATAAGATTTGGGTTATTAAGTCTTGAGAACAGTGCTAAGTGGGTTGCAAAAGCTCTTGAGCATAGGATGGATAAATTGTGAGAAATATGAGAATTGGACTCAATCCCATTTCATTTTTCAGATTTTACCCAAATCTTGATTCCCTTCCCTTTTTGGTTGAATGCCTTAGTTCTTTGGATGCTCTTGCTATTTGGATTAGAGTCTATTTCATTTGGTCTTAGAGAATAGCCAAAGCTCTTCAATTGGTCTGCTGTGTGGAATTTTCAGAACTGGCTGTCTAAAAATCTGCCCTTTCTGCGCTCAGACCTGAAGCCCGTTCAGACCGGTTTCATACCAGCAGTCAGACCGGCCCACACACGGTGGTCAGACCGGCCGTTGCACACCTGCCAGACCGGCCAGGTGGTTTTGGCAGCTGATGCTCGATGTTCGATGAGTTTTCTTGGTGCCTTGTTTTAGCAGGTATTGCCTTGTTTTCTCCTTCCGGGTATTTGAGTCTACAGTGAGCCTAACCTATTTCTTCATAGCATTTGTTGCTATCGGAGAAGAACATTTTAATTGGGTACTTAGGGGAAAATTTGAATAGGCAACATTCACCCCCCCTCTGTTGTTGATTTTGATCTAACAATTGGTATCAGAGCCGGTTAGCTCTTCCTCGTAGATCTTAACCGGTCTCTAGAGCCATGGCGACAGATAAGTACTCGACCAAGCCCCTGGTGTTCGATGGGATCGACTATCCCTTCTGGAAGAGCCGGATGGAGACCTACATCTAGGCTCAGGGCTACACCATCTGGCGCAAGGCCAAGGTCCGGTATGCTGTTCCTACCGATGAGAACATCAATGCCGGAAACATGGCTGATGTTGAGGCGAATGCTAAGGCAAGGAATATCATAATTCAGGGTTTGAGCAAAAGCGATTTCGATCGCATCTCTCATCTGACGTCAGCCTTCGACATCTGGGTGACCCTCGATGCATACCATGAGGGCATCACCCAGATCAAGACGGTTCGATAGGACAGTTCAAGCGAGATTACAACAAGTTTGAAATGCTCGCTGGTGTGTCCCTCGATGAATGTTTTGCGCGTTTCCACAAGATTTTGAGCAACCTCCGAGCGGTCAGTCTCACATACCCCGAGTCGGACAATGCTCAACAGATGCTCGCAGCTCTGGATTTGCGTGTTTGGGAGATGAAAGTGACTACCATCAAGGACACCACCGATCTTTCGACCTTGACTCTTGACGCGTTGTACTCATGCCTCAAGATCACGAGATTGACATAGTCTCTCGTAGGTCGAAGTCGCAATCGATGGCCTTAGTCACTGATCCCAGTCTAGTTTCTGGACCCTCTTCCGAGTTGATTTGTGGATCTCTCTAGCTGCTCTTTGCGACGTAACTGATGATCAGTTAGAGCAGCTACCAGAGGACCAGTTAGCCCTTTTAGCCAGAAAGTTTTCCCACGCGTACAAGTGGGTGAGGGATCGAAAGAGGAGTGGCCCGATCATTTGCTTCGAGTGTGGTGGCCCCAACCACATTCGGGCGAATTGCCCTAAGCTAGGGAAGGGCAAGAATGACTACAGCGGCGTGAGCAAGAACGATTACATCGACAAGAACCGCAACAAGAAGCCCCCAGCTCATGCCCAAGGCAAGAAGAAGTCCCGCGACCTTGGCAAAGCCAAGAAGCTCTTCCACCATGTCCTCACCGCCTTCGACGACCTCGACCTCAGCGAGGTGGAGGGGTGGAGCGACGATGGTGGGACGGACGAGCAAGACCCCAAGGCAGCGACGACTTCTCTGGCATGTGCTTCATGGCCCTTAAGGGCGAGATCAGCGACAGCGAGCTTTACTTCGACTCCGACGAGGTATACCCCTCCTATGACCAGTTTAATGATGCTTTTCTTAAGCTAGGGAAATTGCATGCTAGATCTAGAGCTAGGTGTAGCGAGTTGGAGAAGGAAGTAGATAGATTGTCATGGGAGCTTACTTCACTTATATCTACTCCCTCCCGTGACAAATGTGATACATGCTCTGTCTTGCTTGATGACATGGAGAAATTAAGGACCTCTCATGATAGTCTGTCCTTTGAGCTTGACATGCTTAAGGTGGAGAATGTTAGTCTTTTGGCTGAACTAGAAATGAGTAGGATTGTTACTCCTTCATCTACTGTTGTTGAGACTGCATCTTGCACCTCATGTGAGGATAAGGACAATGCGTTTAGAGGTCTTTATACCATGCTCCTTGATCTGCCAGAATCATATGAAAATTGCAATAACTTGAAATTGAACCTAAAAAGGGCATATCATAAGATTGCTGAATTGCATGCTTCCCTGTTAGAGCCTATTGTCTCTTGCACTAACTGTCCCAAATTTACTGCTGAACTTAAATCTGTCTCAAAACAGTTTCAAGACATGGTTGATCATAACAAGAAAATGGCTCAATATGCTTCTAAGGACCCTGTTAGCTCACCATGTAACAATTATGAAAAACTAAAATCTGAATTGATTACTTTGGATGAAAAATATGTAAAGCTAACTAAGGACCTTCTAGTGAAGCCACCAACTGATTGTGATGTGATTGCTGGTGTGGGGGAGGAGCCCAAAGGAGTAGAGACTCTTAGGCACGATGACCAAATAGTTAGAGGTAGGATTGTCCCTCCTAGTCCTTGCGAAGACCTCAATGTTGAGGCGGCTGTACGTGCACATGCCATTCCTTCTTCTACTGTTGGTTCTACCTCTTCTCCTACTGTTGTCTCCTCTTCCCCCTGCTCTTCTTGCACCTCTCCCTTTCGGGAGTGTTAGTACCTTATGAACACTCTCGAGAGATTTATAGGATGCAAGAAGAAGCTAAATCTTATTCTAGACCAGTTCAAGATTTGCAAATTCAATCAAGATCTAGGATATGATTTTCTTGAGGATATTAGGAAGCATCCACCTGCCGTGCTCAGACCTATAGCCGCAGGTGTGATCGAGGTCAAGCCCGGAACTGAGAAAGTTCAATTCAAGTCAGCGGGCTTTGTCCAAGGGATTTCTGACAGCAAGGTGATTCCACCTGTTGCTTCGGTCTCTCAGGAGGTGAAGCCTCATCATGCTATTTCTACCTCTCAGAAGGTGAAGTATCATTGCACCTTCTGTCAGAAGGACGGACACTTGGTCGAGCGAAGCTTCAAGCGCGCCAAGATTGCGCGGAGAGATCGTGTTCGCGATCTTAGGAGTATTCAGGGTCAGCCCCAGACCTTGAGTGCACCTAAGACCAACACGAGGTCTAGGGTTGATCACCCTGAGGGTTTTAGGCAGTATCGAGGACTTGGCTTCTCCGGTGTTTCTGATTTTCGTCCTCAATTTGCCTCTGCTCGTGATATCCGCCGTCCTGAGGGTAGATCTCGTTTCCCCCATCGAGATAGCTACCCGCGGCGTGATCAGTATGTTGCTGGTTCTCTTCCCTAGCTCATGCTCCAGGTGATGAGACGATCACCTTCGGAGACTCTTCGTCTGGGCGCGTCATCGCCAAAGGTACAGTGCGCATTAATGAGTCTTTTATTTTGAAAGATGTTGCCTTGGTTAGTAAGCTGCAGCATAATTTGCTTTCTGTTTCTCAGCTTACCGATAACGGCTTTGAGGTGAGCTTTAAGAAAAACACTTGCAAAATCCTTGATTCTTCGGGTAGTCTGGTTTACGGGATTTCTCGTTATGGGAGGATCTTTGGTGCTGATTTTTCTGAGTCTTCTGGTGATCCTCTTCGGTGTTTAGTTGCGTCTGAGTCCCGTGACCTTACCTTCTGGCATAGGAGACTTGGTCATATTGGATTTGACCATTTGACCCGAGTTAGCGGCCACGATCTCATTCGTGGTCTGCCGAAACTCAAGATGGTCAAAGATATTGTTTGCGCTCCTTGCCGACACGGTAAGATGGTTGCCGCTTCTCACCCTCCGGTCACAGTGACTATGACCGATGCACCAGGACAGCTGCTCCATATGGACACAGTTGGACCAGCTCGAGTGCAGTCAGCAGGAGGGAAGTTGTATGTTCTTGTCATGGTCGAAGACTTCTCGAGGTTCTCTTGGGTGTTTTTCTTAGCCTCGAAGGATGAGACGTTTACACATTTTCGAGGTCTTTTCAGTAGTGACAATGGCACGGAGTTCAAGAATTCCTACTTTGAGAGGTTTTGTGATGAGACAGGTGTAGAGCACTAGTTCTCTTCTCCGCACGTCCCACAGCAGAATGGCGTCGTGGAGAGGAAGAACCGTACCTTGGTCGAGATGGCCAGGACGATGCTTGATGAGTATTCTACACTTCGGAAGTTTTGGGCTGAGGCTATAGCGACCGCGTGCCATGTTTCGAATAGAGTTTTTCTTCAGGCACACTTGCATCGCACTTCCTATGAGCTGAGATATGGGCGAAAGCCTAGTGTCTCTCATTTTCGTGTGTTTGGTTGCAAATGTTTCATTTTGAAGTCCGGGAACCTAGATAAGTTCGAGTCACGCTCCTATGATGGTATCTTTCTAGGCTCCTCGACTTCTTCGCGGGCGTATAGGGTTTGGACTGCGAGTCTAGTAAGTTGGTAGAGACCTGTGAGGTGACCTTCGACGAGGCCAGTCCAGGGACTAGGCCCGATATCTCAGGTTCTTTAGAGTAGTCCGAGCCCATCTTTGTGGACAATGAGGAGGATGGAGATGAGGGTTGTCTACCCGATCTAGTTCCTCATCCTCCACTTGAGGTGCATTCGTCCACGGCACCTCCAGGTGAATAGCCCATGCCTTCTGCTTTCTCTGTAGCTAGTGGCTCTGTTCCTACCTCATCAGCTCATGAGGTAGAGGCCACTTCTTCATCTCATCCAGGACCTCCCCGACATATCCAGAAAGACCATCCTTCCGAGCAGATGATTGGAGACCTCTTTGAGCGAGTCACGCGCTCAAAGTCTGGCATACCACATATCTGTCTCCATTTTGCCTTTGTTGCCTCATTCGAGCCCAAGGACGTTTGTCATGCTCTTTCTGATGAGTCTTGGGTCAATGCCATGCATGAGGAGTTAGAAAATTTCGAGAGAAACAAGGTCTGGTCGCTTGTTGAGCCCCCTCGAGGTCACAATATCATTGGGACTTAGTGGGTGTTCAAGAACAAGCAGAGTGAGGATGGGGTTGTCATTTGGAACAAGGCTAGACTGGTAGCTCAGGGCTTCTCCCAGGTTGAGGGTCTAGATTTTGAGGAGACCTTTGCCCCTGTAGCTAGGCTAGAGGCCATTAGGATCTTGCTTGCATTCGCGTCGTCTAAGGGCTTCAAGGTTTACCAGATGGATGTCAAGAGTGCCTTTCTCAATGGGTTCATTGAGGAAGAGGTCTATGTGAGACAGCCTCCAGGTTTCGAGAACCCCAAATACCCAAACCATGTCTACAAGCTTTCCAAAGCCTTGTATGGACTTAAGCAGGCCCCTAGAGCTTGGTATGAGAGGCTTAAGTCCTATCTGTTGAGTCATGGTTTTGAGATGGGTAAGGTAGATAAGACCTTGTTCATCCGTAGGCATGGCACTGACCTACTGCTCGTCCAGATTTATGTGGATGACATCATCTTTGGCGGCACTTCTCATACTCTTGCTTCACAGTTCTCGGATGTCATGAGCACCGAGTTTGAGATGAGTATGATGGGCGAGTTGACCTTCTTCCTTGCCTTCCAGATTAAACAGACTCGGGAGTGTACTTTCTTGCATCAGGGCAAGTACACTCGTGACCTCCTGAGACGCTTTGACATGAGTGATGGTAAGCCCGTGTCAACTCCCATGGCGTCCACAGCTTCTCTTGACCCAGATGAGGATGGCGAGCCAGTTGATCAGAAGGAGTATCGCAGCATGATTGGCTCCCTCTTGTACCTCACTGCCTCGAGACCGGACATACACTTCTCCGTGTGTCTGTGTGCTCGATTTCAGGCTTCTCCTCACGTGTCTCACTGCCAGGCGGTGAAGCGCATCCTTCGGTACCTTCGAGCTACCATTGACTATGGTATCTGGTACTCTTCCTCGTCCTGTCTTTCCTTGAGAGCCTACTCGGATGCAGACTTTGCTGGTTGTAGGATAGATAGGAAGAGCACTTCTGGCACCTGTCAATTCATTAGCACTTCTCTTGTTTCCTGGTCTTCGAGGAAGCAATCCGGTGTTGCACAGTCCACCGCAGAGGCCGAGTACGTTGTTGCCGCCAGCTGCTGCAGCCAGGTGCTTGGGATGGTCTCGACCCTGCGGGACTTTGGGTTTGTTATCGACAGTGTTCCACTCTTTTGTGATAACACTTCTGCGATTAACATTGCCAAGAACCCAGTGCAGCACTCCCGGACCAAGCACATTGATATCAGATATCACTTCCTTCGAGACCATGTGGAGAAGGGTGACATAGTGCTCCAATTTGTGGAGAGTGACCACCAGTTGGCTGATATCTTTACCAAGCTTTTGGATAGCTCTAGGTTTTTATTTCTGCGGGGACAGCTTGGGGTGGTCTGTCCTTATGGACTGTTGTGAGGGGGAGTTTTGCGCTTCATGCTTTATCTTGTTTATTATGCTCTTACTCCTTTCTGTTGCATTGCATATGGGTGCATTGGGGTTAGTCCTTCTAGCATAGATTAGAGTGTTTCTCTTGTCTAGTTGCTTAGACTTCTTCCTCTCATCTTGTGATTCTAGGATGCTGCTTATTAGCTGCTTCTCTTCTCACTAGGTTGAGCTCACTCACTTCTTATAGGTTCTAGCGAGGGTTGGGCCACCCTCGGGTAGACGGGGTACGTGTTTTCTCCTTAGTGTATTAGATGATCAGCTGATAGTCCTAGAATCATATGGGGTAGATGAGACTCAGTCTGAGCTATAGTAGCCTCTATATCTTATCTATGCTTTAAGGACTGCCTTTTCTGATTCTCTTGCCAGCTTCTCGTTTTTATTGCTTTGGTTCAGGGGGAGTTCATTTGGGAGCTTCTAGATCTTAATGTTGACATATCTCAACTGAACTAAAAATGCATCTCATGATTGAGGGGGAGCTGAATTTTCTTGCATTTTAGCATTTTACATCGTAATATAACTACATGGAGCCTTGATTATTATCCCGTTATGACATGTTTACAATGAATTACATCTTGCCATGATCTGAGCTTACTTGCTAGATATATCATGACTTTATATGTGTAGTCTAGTCTTTGCCATGATAGGTTGATTAAAATGCTCAACTTAAACTAATTCATGTCATGTTAGCTCTTGAGACTAGTCTGCCTTTAGTTATCCTTTTATGATTCATGCCATGTCAAATAGGCTGAGTTGAGTCTTGAATCTATATTCGGCTTTAGATTGAGCTATGTTAGTTCCTTGATGAAGCATGAGTTAGTACAACCTTTTATGAAAGCAAAAAGATCTCTTTTGTGCGAAAGAATTGATCTAACCAATTCTTTCTCATGAGATGGCTTGCCATTGCACTAGGCATGAACTCAGGGGGAGTTTTGGATGACCAAGACTATCTTCTTAAGCTTCTAGCTTAGAGTAGTCGCATCAAGCTTGAGATCTAGCACATAGCTAAACAAAAATCTGGTTGGAAACAATCATGAGATTTATAAAGGAAAAATATGTTCCTTGTGCTACATTTGCTTAATTACACAAAGATCAAGTACTTGAACAAATGATTCATTCTTGAACTAGTAGCACTCTAAATTGACTCAATACTAGCTTCTTGGTTCCACTTAGAATATTGACATGGCTTGCATCATCCTTGGATACCTTTAGTTAGACTATAACCTTGGTTGACTTGACATGCTAAGAAATTCGACTAAATTTCAGATTGTGACTTATTTGGCTTAGCTTGATTATACATGTGTTGTCATGATCTTGATAGCATACTTATGTGTTATGGCTTGGTGTAATATTTCAAACGTCATTTTGGATAATCTTCATGGCTCTAATTGCTTAGATTGAATAAATGTCAGCTATTCCATCCATCACCATGCCTTACTTTCTTTTCCTTACAACTTGATGATTTTATTGCCAAAATGGGGAGAATAGCGGAGAAAAAGCCTTTTGAGAGCTTTCTGGAGCTTTGGAGAACAATTTGCTCTTTCTGTTTTTGCTCCATTTATCGACATGGTCATAAGCTTCTTTGATTTCCTTTGGACCATATTTGACTCTCTTTCATTTTCAAACTCAACTTTATGTTTTTTCTGGGTTTGTCAATATACTCATCAAGGGGGAGATTGAGATTATGTGGATGTGACCCTATGATTGTGACGAGTAATTGACAAGGGTTTTGGATAGATTGAGTTTGGTTTGTGTGGTTTGTGCCAAGTCAGCACTTGGCGCAGTCAGGGTTGGTTAGACGGACTTGAGGCGTATTCTTCTTCCCGATTGGTCGTTTGGGCAATTTCATGTTTGAGTATGATTTGTTGATGCAAATGAGGATTACTTGTTTTGAGCGGTGCTATGTAATGTATTTCTTGTCTGTGATGGCTGCAGGACGTCGAGGCAAGGTCGTGGCGAGGCACAGGGTGACCGGACTAGGCGCAGGTGGTGCTGAGGTCAAAGTGGTCGAGGTGTGCCGAAGACAGCGAGGGCTCGAGGTAGCTGCGAGACTTGGAAGGCAAGGAATAAGGAAGATTCCCGGAAGGTGCAGGAGGGGCATTTTGGTAAATACGCAAAGCTGCACGAAAGAAGTGGATTTGGATAAAGCACAAGAGTTGGTGGAGGCTTAGTGGGTAAAGAGAAAATCAAACCCATTAGTGGGAGGCTATAAAAGCAGGAGTGTCTTCTGCATGTTGTATGTCTTGGATGAGGGGTTGATGGCTTTAGGCTTTTCTCTTTAGTTGGTGAGGAGTGAGTGAGAGCAGGAGAGGATTTTTGCCTATTGCTTATGCTCTTCCCTGTGTGAGGTGTGTGGTTTTCTTGATTTCTCTAATCATGTATGGGGCTGTAGGGATGGTATGAGTTGATACTCTATGTAATCATTCATCTCTCTTTCTCAATATCAATCTGAGATGGTTTTATTTGAGATGGATTGAATCTTACTTGCTCTCTGTGATGAATTTCGTTTTCAGTTTTTCTCTCTGTTCCTCTCAGTTTGGAATGAGGTTGAGTAAATTTCTTGCTTGCTTATTTGATTCTTGGAAATTCTGAGATGGGGAGTGATTCAAGGTCCCTTGAGCATTCCATTTTCAAGGTCAAATGGAAGTTCCATTAATCCATGTGTTCACTCTTGCCCTCATCATGTTTTCTCTGTATTTTCCTGTTCTAGGGTTTTGAGGCAGAGGATTCTTGAATCTTTTATTTCCCTTCTCAAGATGGCATAAGATTTGGGTTATTAAGTCTTGAGAATAGTGCTAAGTGGGTTGCAAAAGCTCTTGAGCATAGGATGGATAAATTGTGAGAAATATGAGAATTGGACTCAATCCCATTTCATTTTTCAGATTTTACCCAAATCTTGATTCCCTTCCCTTTTTGGTTGAATGCCTCAGTTCTTTGGATGCTCTTGCTATTTGGATTAGAGTCTATTTCATTTGGTCTTGGAGAAATAAACAAAGCTCTTCAATTGGTCTGCTGTGTGGAATTTTCAGAACTGGCTGTCTGAAAATCTTCCCTTTCTGCGCTCAGACCCAATGCCCGGTCAGACCGGTTTCATACCGGCGGTCCAACTGGGTCTGCGCATACAGAAGCTGCATGCACACACGCACACTTGGTCCACTACTCCTTCCATGCAACTAAATGCAAATACTAAGTCAAGATTAATTCCCAACAATCTCCCCCTTAATCTTGACATGACTTACTCCTCATCTGAGAACCGATCTTCTGACGCATCTTCAAGAAGTTTTGCCTTCTTCTTACTGACCATACCGTCGGTGACACTACTTGCCAGCGTCTTTCACTTCACCACCGGTGACACACCTCCCCAGCGACTTCAACCTCTATCAAGCTCCAATTGTCTTTTGCCAGTAACATGGCGATGGAGACTCGAACCGAAGCTTACATTAGTGAGTTCTTGGACACACCTACAAGAACTCACGCTTTCTCATGGACACTACTAACACGAGAATACACACATGTACAACAGCTAGACGACAGTACACGGAGAGAACTCACTTCTATTCTCTTGTACTACTAAGCTCTTGGACACGCACACAACTAATTCAAAGTGGAGGAAAACAGAAGAGCGTCATGAGCACACACACAGCTTTTGACACTCGATAGACCCGGAGCTTTTCCATGTGCTCTCATTCTTTATCCTCCACAATACCTCACGGGAGCCCGTTGCTCTATCATGACACGCCTCGCAGGCCGCTGACATCGCACCGCGTTATGCGCTGCAGGCATAGCACCGCAGTCGACGAGAGACGTCATCGCCAGACCGAGCCACGTTGCATGACTTCTCCTCACACCTCTCTCTGATACCAATTATTGGATCTCAACACTAGGAACACACTCAAACAGACTCAATCACACTGGAACTCAAGAACACAGACGCAAAGAGTTGTGCCGCCGTGAAACAGCCTTGCGGCTTTTAGTTTTCTCTTCGAGTCATGTTTTTCTCAAACACGCATCATATACTTGTGGACGCTTCTCAAACACACAGCATATACTTGTGGACGCACATGCAGTCTATTCCTGAACTACATATTTCTCTCCACTACTCAAAGACTCTCATTACATGGACTTAAATACACGTAACACACACTCAGCAGCATGCACTCCCACGCGCGTCTAGGTGCATGCAAAACTAACTACTCAACAAACTAACTGATTACAGACTCAACTCACGCCACTAGCCTGAACTCACAGCTCATGAGCCCAACTAACTCACGACTAATTCTTGTGCCATGCCTCCGACTGGGTCTGCGCATATAGAAGCTGCATGCACACACGCACACTTGGTCCACTACTCCTTCCATGCAACTAAATGCAAATACTAAGTCAAGATTAATTCCCAACAAAGGTTACCACAACCGTGGAGGCGGAGGATCCTCCAACTTCTCTGGCAATGGTGGTCGCCAACAGACAAGGTCCAATCCATGGACTGGAACCTTCCAGATGTGGCGGTCCAACGCATCATCAGCTCTTGGCATCCTCGATCAGCATCCAAGAGTCCCTCAGGCACTCCTCGCCATTGCGTCGCCTGGCGCCCAGTACGCAACAGGGTTAAAAATTTCATCCAAAATTTTGCTGAAATTACGAAGTTTTGTCTCTTTCATACCCCCGAAAGAGCAATAGTTCGGTCAAATTTTGGTGAATTTATCCCCATTTAAATTTGTCCAAATTTCATCCAAAATTTGATTAAATTTCATCAAAATTTTGAATTTTTGAATGAAATGGACAAAATTTTGTTCTTTCATTCCTCCTGGTGACCTCCGAAAATTTTTTGAGACCAAAACATTTAACCCTGGTACGCACCCGCGGTGTGATATTCGCTCAGGTCTATGAGCGCCGTTCGTGCCTACTGGTGCGTACTGATCTTATCAGGCCTGACTCCCTAGCCTCCTGGGACCAGGGGTCTCATGTTCGGGCCATGAATGACATGGCACTTTAGGCTCCGAACAACTTCACCTGGTACATGGACCCCAGTGCGTCCTCCCACCTTACCACTGATCCTGTAATCTCTCCTCCCACCCTAGCCATTCTTCTTCTTCCTCGCATGTTGTTGTCGGCGATGGCTCTGTTCTTCCCATTACAGCCATCGAGAACACTTGTTTTCCTACCTCCACATGTTCTCTTTCTCTTTCTCTTTCTCTGTCCAATGTTTTAGTTTCTCCATGCATTATCACCAACCTTGTTTCTATATGCAAATTTACCACTGATAATCTCATCTCTGTCGAGTTGACCCCATTGGCCTCTCTATGAAGGGTTTCCAAACCGGGACCATGATTCCCAGTTGCAATAGCACCAAGGACCTCTACCCCCCATTTTGCCAGTGGCACCGCCGGTCCAGCATGCTTTAGCTGCTCCATCTTACTCCTAGGCGACTTGGCATCGATGTCTTGGCCATCCCAGTCATCAAGCCCTCTCTTGCCTTGCAACCTCCGATGCCATCATTTTTTATAACAATAAATGTGACACTTCGCTATGTCATGCATGTTTGCCTTCCCTTTTATTCTTCTTTGTCTAGAGCTACCAAAGCTTTTGATTTGATCCACTGTGATTTATGGACATCACTGATGCCAATTATTTCTGGTTTCAAGTATTACCTAGTCTGTTTGGATGATTATACACATTTTTTGTGGACCTTCCATCTTAAGCTCAAATCTGATACTTTTTCTACACTCAAACATTTCCACGCCTATGTTTCTACATAGTTCGGTTCCTCTCTTAATAGTATCCAAAGTGACAATGGTCGGGAATTCGATAACATTGCCTCTCATTCTTTCTTGCACATGGCATCCAGCTCCGCCTTTCTTACCCACACACCTCCCAACAAAATGGCAAAGCTGATGTTTTATTCGAATGACCAATGACATGTTGGTGATATGCCCTAGAGGCAACATGGAGATGTTGAATATATCACATACTATGTTTATGATACATTGCTTTGTTCCTTGAAATAGACATTATCATTATTGATCAATGAGTATGTGACTTATTCATGAGACTCTTAATGCTAAAATGTTGCTATTTCTAAATGATCCCTGATCATATATCATATGAGGAACAAATATAATTCAAAGATCAGCATATGTATTGATTGATGATCATGTCTCATGGATCATGGTATGGAGATACCAAATCAATAATATGGACATGTGTTAGTGAACATATGTTGGATAGACCCACCATGAGACACTGCAGAGATTCCATGTGTCATCAGATGATCTCAAGTCTAAGGATTCTACATAAACACTACTTGAGACCAACTGATGACACATGGAATCTCTGTAGTGTCTCATGGCGGGTCTATCCAACATATGTTCACTAACACATGTCCATATTATTGATTTGGTATCACCATACCATGATCCATGAGACATGATCATCAATCAATACATATGCTGATCTTTGAATTATATTTGTTCCTCATATGATATATGATCAGGGATCATTTAGAAATAGCAACATTTTAGCATTAAGAGTCTCATGAATAAGTCACATACTCATTGATCAATAATGATAATGTCTATTTCAAGGAACAAAGTAATGCATCATAAACATAGTATGTGATATATAACATCTCCATGTTGCCTCTAGGGCATATCACTAACACCTTCCCCCTGCGTGTTACACTCTGTCTAAGGCCGAGAAAACAGAACTATGCTAGTGCTTGCATGGTGTCAAAGTTCCATCTGGTTACTCCGGTGACATGCGTCATATTTACATATATTTTACCATCATTTTATCCTCATATTTTTCATATTTTTGGACCATTTATCATCATTTACACGTTTTTTCTATAATTAATTGCTTAATTTGGACTATTTTACACTTTTTTGTGCTTTTGCACAGGCCGGCGCGATCAAGGCGCATAAACGACAAATTCAGCATTCTGGGATTGCTCCATACAGATGTACACGTCGTCACGGATGCGAAGGATCTATCCGCGAAGAAAATGGAGCTCCGGAGGTCTAAATCAGAAGAAATCACAATGTGGAAGGACCTAATTATAAATCCTAGATTTTCCAAGGGCTAATTTGCAAATTGCCAAAAAAAATCCCCATCTCCTCAAGCCGCCCGGTTTATTCTTCTCTTCCCTTACCCCAAGTTTGCTTCCCCTCCTCCTCCACGTCCGGCCGCCGGCGAGCGCCGGGCCGCAGCTCGCCGGTATGCCTCCGCCGCTCCCCCACCGCACCTCCATCGCCACCACGCGCCGCCAACATCACCCTGCCGCTCCTCCACTTCCGCGCCACCTTCTCCTCCTGCTATTCCCCTTGCGCCTTCTTCCCCCCATCACCGCGCCACCAAACCCCACCGGCCATCTCCACACCACCGCGCCACCCGGTTCTCCTCTCTCCGTATCCTCCCTTCTCCCTTCTCAACTCCCTCCGGCCGCTCCATCTCGCCATCCACCGCCGTTTCTCCACATCCGCCGCCGCCTTCTACTCTGGCTGCCGCCATCTCGTCTCCGGCCGCCTACATCGCCCTTCTCCTCCTCACCCGAGTGCCGCCCCTCCAGATCCACCTCGGCGCCGCCGCTCTTTGGCTACCACCGGCGAGCGCTGCCCCTTCTCCGCCTTCCTCCATCGCTGCTCCTCCGTCGCCTATTCCCATGCGCCACTTCTTCCCCCACCGGCGTCGCCGCATCCTTCCTCCTCTCCCCGATTCTCCTCTTCACCCGAGCGTCGCCCCTGCGCCATCACCGTCGGCCAACCGTTCCTCCGCAGCTCTTCACGGCCGCCCTGCATCAAGCCTTGTTCAACCTCGTCACCGCCGGCGTCTCCACCGCAACCGACGGTGTCAACCCCTGCTTCCTCTTCGACATCACCAGCTCTCACCCCGTCTGCTTCACCTTCTTCCTTCTCGGTTGTCTAATTTCTTTCTCTTTCAGCTCTTTATTACTATTAATCTGTTAACTGCTATTTACCATTTGCACTGTGATGTTGAATTGTGGATTAATTTCTGTTATTTGTGATGTGTGCATGAGATTGTGCCTTGTTCTGTTATTGTGATATATGTGGATGTGGAATAATGGAGGAGAATCTGTTATCTTTTAATATGTTAGTTTGTATGTTAGTTTGTGTTGGTCAAATTTATTAGTACTTGTGTTATGTTCTTAGTTTGTGTGGTCATCTGTTAACTCTTTGTTTGTGAAACGCCCTGTCAGTAGTAGTTCTCTGGTTTGTCTAATTGTCCTGTGCTTGTTTTGTTGTCAGTTTTAGCATATGTGTATGTTTGTGTGTTGTCTTGCGCGAATTAGCTAGCCGGCGACCGTTCCCTTTCTTTTGCTATTCTCGACCTCCCCCTTTTCTTCTTTGTGTGGTTGGTCGTTAGCGAGGTCGTGCAGTCGGTTGTAGTTTTGTGCTTGTGATGTCCTGCCGTTGTTGTCTAGTTAGTTGTCGACCGTTCTCTCCCTCATTCTCTCTCGACTCCCTCCATGCTTCTAGACTCCCTTTGTGCTTCTCGACTTCCTCCTACTGTCTCGCGGTCTGTAGTTAGTTAGATCATTGGTCGGTCGTCGTGTTCGTCCGTGTAGTCATTCGTGTCGTTCATTTAGTCTTTCGTCGTGTTGTTCGTTCGGTCGTACGACGTCCATTCGTACGGTCGTTCGTCCCGTCGTCGTTTACTTCGTGTGTTTGTTTAGTTCTTTCGTAGGTTCGTCCGTGCGAGCTAGCGTTCATTCGGCTGCTTTGGTAGTCGTTTTAGGTTTAGTTTGCTCCCCCGTTTCGTTTGACCTAGCTTTAGTTGAGCATTGGTAGCCTCAGTCTAGTCCCTGTGGAGAACATGACACTCGCCGCTATTTCAGTGGCAACCCGTGCACTTGCGGGTGTGCTATTTTTGCACGATCAAGTATTTTGGCGCCGTTGCCGGGGACTAGCTTAGAGCAACAGTGTTAGGCTATAGACTAGGTCGTTGTTTGTTTTCTTTTGCTTGTTTTGTGTTTGTGCTGACTTGTCTTTTATTTCGTCATTTTTCATATTTGTGATATATCGCTAACCCCTAACCCTTTCCTAGCTATCTCTACTTCTTTTTGTGGTTTTTCTCATCTTTTCCCGTAGGTTGATCGATAGAGGTATATATTGAGGATATGGCACTAGTTCATGATCTTTGGACTCCGAGTAGTCAGAGTGCTATGTCAGGGCCGGTTTTGCCGGCATTTGAGGTCGATGATTTTGAGTTGAGACCTGGTCTGATTGCCTTGGTTCAGGAGACCCGTTTTGGAGGATTACCCAGCGAGGACCCTTATGAGCACATTCGCACATTCTTGGAGTATTCTGATACTATTAAGTACAATGGGGTTTCTCGGGACACTTTCAGATGCAGATTATTCATATTCTCTCTTCGAGATGGTGCTTGTACCTGGTTTTACTCTTTGCCATCGAGGTCATTCACTTGGGATCAGCTGTCATGTGCTTTCTTGGAGAGATACTTTCCGCCATCTAGACAGTTTGAGATCCGTGATCAGATCTTCAGTTTTGCTCAGCTTGATGGAGAGAGTTTGTATGATTCTTGGGAGCGATACAAGGCTTTGCTCAGGAGATGTCCACACCATGGTCTAGAGAGATGGCTTGTTCTGCGGATCTTTTATAGAGGCTTGACATGTGCCACACAATCTTTAGTTGATGCAGCAGCTGGTGGAGCAATCACAAACAAGACACTTGATGACGCATTCACTCTTATTGAGAACCTGGCTTTCCATCAGTCCCAGTGGTACAATGAAAAGCCCAGTTCAGATTTGTTGGTAGCTAGAGTTGATGCACCTTCTCCTCAGATGGATCAGTATAGTTTGAGCTCTAGTCAGCCGCATCCTTCTCTGTCATCACACCACCATAGTTTTCATTCTACTCCTACACCTCAGCAGCAGTTACCTACTCTTCATCATGATCAGATTTATAGTCCCGAGCTGTCTGTTTTACATACATCTTATCTGGAGTCACAGTTATGTGGTGTGAAGACTTTGATGACCCAATTGCATGATCTTAGAGAGGCTATGTGCACTTTGACCTCCCATTGTGACAGTTTGGCATCCTCACAGTCTTACCCGAGTTCTCTAGCTCACTACCAGTCTGTCACCACGGAGAGCGGTACGACTTTGGTTGAGCCTACTCCACCAGTGCTTCAGCAGAGTCAGCCTTCAGCTTCGAGATACCATCCACGCCGTCACCATAAGAAGCCATCTACTCAGTCTCCTAGTCAGTGCTACAAGATAGATGAGGTTGATGAGCTTGTGCTAGAGACATCTCCGTGTCCTATTGAGCATACGGTCAGTTGCATAGACACCGTTTTGCCAGACTCAGTGCTTCCCTATGATGATCCTTATGTTGACACTGAGCTAGATGATGAGGACCTACTTCCTGATGATGATTGTTTCACTCCTGACTATGTGGATGAGTTTGCGGTAGATCCACTCTTGAGTTGTCACGAGTTAGATTTAGATGATGAGAGTTTTGTGCCCGATGATGATGAGTTCACTATGGATATGCTTTTGAGTTCTGAGGTTCGACATATTGATGAGGGGGCTGCTACCGATGTTGAGGAGGAGCATATTTCTATTGATCCACCACCAGCTACTTCCTTCGTCGACATTGCCCCTTTGGAGGTTTCTACTACCGTATATTCTACTTCACCTACACTTCAGGTAGTATGGAAACTCTTCCCTGACCACCTCAGGTTTGATTTCCTTGGCCTTGACGAGACATACTCTATTACTGATTGTGCTCATCTCACTTATAGTCCTCATGATGTACTTTATCGATATGCCTATGTGATCGGATATTCCATTGATGACTTAGAGGGCATCGACCCTATCACACATACTTGTCATATCTTTGTGATTGTTTGCAGGGTTTCACTTGTGTACCATCGACTACGAGTGGACTTGACTTGAGTCGATATTCCTTGGGATCCAGGTGGATTTCGAGGCATGATGCTTCATGAGGAGGGTGGACATGTGCCTTTTCCATGCTTGGCCCTCCTCCCGCTACACCCAAATGAGAATCTTTTCTCGTTTTATTTCCATTCCTTTTGTTAGTTTTTGTTAGTTTCTCCTCTTTTCTTTCTTTTTTATTTTCAGGTCCCGTGCTAGATCTTCATCCTTATATATACGAGAAGCCACGGGATGATTGTC
This sequence comes from Dendrocalamus latiflorus, assembly GCA_017311315.1. Classification (NCBI taxonomy): domain Eukaryota; kingdom Viridiplantae; phylum Streptophyta; class Magnoliopsida; order Poales; family Poaceae; genus Dendrocalamus; species Dendrocalamus latiflorus. The sequence goes on from CM029662.1 coordinate 17,797,060, forward strand.
TACTTCCATTACATCATATACACCCGGTGAGCTGTTTCTTACCCCCTTTAAGCCCATTCTTGATTCATTGCTCAATTTAAGCTTGGGGGAGGACTTGTATGTGTATGGATGATGTTCTAGCATGTTTGTATTATATTTGTGAGCATTTGAGCTTATTGTCTGTAGTTGATGATATATGGTCATTCTTGTGCTTCACATTATGCTTATGTTGATGATATATGGCCTTTACCATTGCTCTCATGTTATGCTTGATTGTACATCTTGGCCATGTGAGCCCATGCTATGATTAATCAAGAAAGGTCATGTCGAAATTTTCTTAATTGAGCTATATTGTCACTAGTTCCTTGTATGTCTTAAGTCACTTGGCATCATTTTATAGAGCTTGAGCTTTGGTTATTATCCTTGATGTGCTTAGAAACCTTGTGATCCTATAGCATTTGATTCACTACGAGTTACGCATGTATTTTAACCATTTGCAGATTGAATTGGTTCTAGTCATCGCCTCTTGAATGATTATATCTTAGATTCATGCTTTAGCATATGTTATTTTAGATATTGATACTTTGCTTGAATGTAAAATTTGTGAAAGTGGTAGTCCTATCTTGAGCCAATAACTTGGTTGATTTATCTAGGTATCCATGTCTCGGGACACGTGTTACTTAGCATTAATGAAAACCGGTTAAAGATGCTTATTCATAAAAAAAGCTAAAGAATAAAAGAAAATTTGTGATGCAATGTGTGAGTGTGTGGAATAAGTGACTATGTCACATTGATTCGGAAATGTGTTGAATAAGTGGCAAGTTTTGCCCAAGTGAAGTGTGAGTGTGAATAAGTGGCACAAGTGCCCATTGTGTTTTAAATTTGCTAAAAATCAACAAAAATTAGGTATCATGGCTCAAGTGTGGGCTTTTTCATAAATTTCATGCAAGTATTAGTCTCTTTGTCTCAAATAGCGTATGCCTTAGCATGACCCTTTGCTATGCTCATTCTTGATGTTATACCTAGTTCCGATGCTTTACAATTTTGGTTGGATTCATGTGATCATGTGAGTGTATTTCGACACTTGAGTGTATAACTTGATTTGGTCAAATGCTATAGTTATCACTTTGGTATCTTTGCTTGAATATTCATTCTCATCTTGGATGGTCCTCAAAACTCGAGTTAAACAATCTCATTTTACATTGCTATATGCTTCATGACTTATTACATGCATTTAACTAGTCTTTTACCTCATGATTACTTGTTGTCCGGGTTCGATAATAACATGTCATTTACTTGAGGACAAGTAAACGCTTAAAGCTTGAGGACAATTTGAAGAAACTTGTTTCGATGAAAGATTTGAAGTTAAATGGCATGAAATCTCATGATTGTCATGTATTGATGACACAGATGCTCCCTATTGCAATTAGAAATATTTTGCTGATCAAAGTCCGAGAGATAATCATGAGGCTATGTTATTTCTTTAACACAATTACTGAAAAGGTCATCGATCCCGAAGGACTAGATGCTCTGCAGGATGAGATGGTGATGACTCTATGTCATCTTGAGATATATTTTCCTCCTTCATTTTTCGATATCATGGTCCATCTCATTGTTCACGTTGTGTGGGTGATAAAAATGTGCTGGCCCGTATTTCTACGTAGCATGTACCCATTTGAGAGGTTCATGGGAATTCTCAAGTCCTATATACGGAATCGATCTCGGCCGGAGGGTAGCATTGTCGAAGGTTATGCAAGCGAAGAGGTCATTGAGTTTTATGTTGATTATATAGCTCAAATTCAACCAATAGGTGTGCCACAATCTCGTCATGAGGGGAGGCTCAAGGGTATCGGAACTATCGGAAGGAAAGCAATCACTCCAGATATGGACGCGTATGCTCAAGTCCATTTCATGGTCTTGCAACACATGACTGAAGTGGCGCCTTATGTCGACCAGCACAAGGATGTGCTCTGGCAACAGAATCCGGAGCGGCTGGATGTTTGGATCATGAGGCAACACAACAGTCAGTTCAACCAATGGTTGAAGGAGCAAATCGCTGGAGTTCACCATGTGAGATATTGACATGGTTAGCAAAAGGGCCAACATTTATAGTTGTGATATGGCAAGAATATGACATAATGGGTACACATTCTATACATAGGCTCAGGATGTAAAGAGCACTAACCAGAACAGCGGTGTCCGCATAGATGCGCTCAGTACCGATGGATTGAGAAACTCGTACTATGGGTTCATAGAAGAGATTTGGGAGCTCGACTACATAGTTTTCAAGATCCCCTTATTTCGGTGTCATTGGGTGCATCTCCCACAGGTGAAGGTTGATAAGTACGGTATTACTACAGTGGACCTCCAACGTGTCGGATACAAAGACGAACCATTCGTACTCGTTAATCAAGTTGTTCAAGTTTTTTATGTAACCGATCCAGCAAATAAGAAGCGTCATGTAGTTCTTCATGGAAAAGGAGAATTGTCGGAGTAGAGAATGTCGTGAACGAGGATGAATACAATCAATTTGACAAGTTACCTCATTTTGGAAATGGCATAAGGGTCGACGACGAACAACGTGACGAAACTAGTTACATATGCATTGATCATCATGAAGGGCTAATTTTTAAAGGAAATAAGCAAGTGGAATGAGAATGTGCGATATATATGTGGGCATTTGCATTTATGTATATAACAATGCATGTATGTGATGTATATATGAATTTGCATTTATGTATATAACAATGCATGTGTGTGATGTATTTGTGAATTTGCATTTATGTATATAACAATGCATGTGTGTGATGTATTTGTGAATTTGCATTTATGTATATAACAATGCATGTGTGTGATGTATTTGTGAATTTGCATTTATATATATGTGAAAATGTGTGATATATAGGTGAATTTTGAGAATGAGTCATACATATGTATCTCTATGTTCATTGGGCTGTTGTAAAGAAATACACTCTGTGAGGTCTTATTACAGTGCCTGCTGGTTGGTGTAGGTAATAACTCCAGTGCATGGGAAGGAAAGGGCTTATTACAGACGGTTCTATTTTAGAATCGTCTGTGATATCGTTATCACAGACGGTTCTAGTTGAGAACCGTCTGTGATATCATTATTATCACAGACGGTTCTAAACTAGAACCATCTGTAATAAGCCTTCCTATATATATATATATATCCTCAAGCTAGGGTTTTGCACATACATTGCAGTTATAGCTTTACCAACCAGAGCACATAGACATAACGTCGCCACTCTCCCCCATCGAGCCCGTCGCCGCCTCCGTCCCTCGAGCCCGTCGCCGGCCGCCTTCCCTGAGCCCGTCACCGGCCGCCATCTCCGAGCCCATCGCCGGCCCGTGAGGTTGTCTTCGACAGCGAGGTCCCCGGCGGTGGCGGTGGTGACTTCTCCGGCGGCAACCGGACAAAGGATGGGTAAACTAATGGGAAACAGTGAGCAATTGATTTGCATCTGTACAAGTAAGACGCCCTCTAAATTTCCGGAGGGTTGATTGATTCCTTTTCGTGAAATTTGTCTCATCCAAAAATTAATACATCTTTTTTTTCATGAGAAAGCGATTGGTTGATAGTGGTGTCCTCGAGACATATCCCATTCGTGTCCCTATCGCTGCATTGGAGGTAGATACTCCAGATCCCCTAAACATGATGTTGCCCTCAATTTTTTTAGCAGAATTTTTCATGGTAATTTCGTGCTCAAGGCATAATGGCTTCAACTTTTGAAAAAGACATGGTTTTTCCTGGATATAGTATATGCCTTCAATTGATTAGTTCGAAGGCCAGAACCATCCCTCGGTGAGCGGATGAAGTTACGGGTTTACAGCCCCACCTACCACAGTTCAATTCTAGTGTTCACCTAATTTTATGGGGTCACAAATTTATCTTGTTACACACATGCGAATACGCTAGGAATTTTTCTTTTAGTAAGATTTTTGTAAGGTCTTATATTTATCCTCTTGCCTCCGTGTGTCTAGAAGAGAGAGAGAGAGCTTTCGCGTGTGCGCGCGCCTCTTGTAATAGGAAAAGTCACCATGTGAAATGCAAATCTCTTTCCGCCTGCTGTCTTGCTCCATTTCTTTACTAAAGGTTTTTGACATAGCTCGTTTTTAACTTTCTGTCGCTTCATGTCCAAGCTATATGTGTTAGTACTTCACGCACATGCTATCACTACTTTTCATTATGCTATAATGCATCTTAACTAATTCATATCATGAGCATGCTAACTCCAAACTGACACAAAAATTAAGCTATCTCGCAATTTGCATGTCGAGGCCACGTTTGGTCGCTAATTAAACTGGCTAAGCAGGTCGGCTGCACTGGTAAGATGCAACCGGAACTGAAAGCCAGGTTACATACCAAAATGCCAGAGCAGCACTCACTGATACCCCACTTGCTCCAGAAAGTAGCAACAATCAACAGTTCAACACCCAAAAGAGTGGAACTTGGGGCAAAATTCCAATCGATACAGAATTCATATTTCATTATTTAGAGAACGCGAGCGTTCATCATGCTATCGCAGACCGGAGAACAGCAACAAAATTCTCCTTCTGCTTGAATGAAGTCATATTCTCATAGAAGACTAACTAGGCATTAGATTTCTGGCCCTTGAATGAAGTCGTATATGCTTTAATTGTAGTGAAATGTCCCTGTAACTAGCAAAATAGTTCTAATTTTACGATTGCACTACCAAACTATGCTAATTGCAAAGACAAAAGAAAACAGTATGTGCACTATTTTGTTAATGGTAGCATTCCTCTTCTGTTGGTTGCCGCATTAGTTGAAAAGAAAACATTGGTTAATTCATGTTCTTTAGAAAAGAAAACAGTATATTGATCTTGATGTTGTAGCTATATAGGAATGTAGCTGTCGGTAATGTTGTATGTAACATTTAAATATTACTTTTATGAATATATAGTTGTTTCATGAATATATATACTTATGAGTATATGTTAAATCTTACTTGTTGTTATTGTTTGTGTATATGTTGCTGTTAAATCTTACTGTTATGAATATATAGTTGTTTCATGAATACATATACTTATGAATATATGTACTTTCATGTAATTCCATGTCATTTTCATATTGATATATATATATATATATATATATATATATATATATATATATATATATATATATATATATATATATATATATATATATATATATATATATATGCATGCATGCTACATTGCGCTTTTCATATATGAGAAGGCCAACATGTCACCCGCGTATTCTTCAACATCATCGTCGGATGCGTCTGCTCCAAAATCAAAATGCCAAGGAAGAGAACCATCGAAAAAACCTGAGGGCCGATTTTCCATCACAGAGGTCGATGGATCTGGGACCCCTCTCCTTCCTCGCCGAGCAGCACGTGCATTGCGAAGAATGATCGGAATAGTTGCACGAGAACGAATTGAGATCACATTCGATTCGTGGAAGACCGTGACTTAGACTCGGAAACATGAGCTGCTGACAGAAATTTTTGCATCGTTTGAGATCTCAGAAGAACACCATGACTCCGTGCAACGACATGCCTTGCTAGCGGCGTGCAAAGCATGGAAGAACTTCAAGAGCGTGCTTGTCAAGTAGTACGTGGAGAAGGATCTAACGCCCTTTCATAAGTACCCATTCCTGGAACTACAATGGGAAGAGTTTAAAGCGATAAAGATGACCGAAGATTTTAGAAGTGCAAGTGCGGCGCACAAGGCCCAACAGGCAAAAAATACACACCCCCACAGACTTGGCATAGCTGGGTATGTGGGTAAAATCCAGCAGTGGAGGATGGAGGATGAACAGGCAATCCTGCGGGACACCGCCCCGCCATTTGCCACGATCCCGGATGAGCGCACTCGAAATTGGATTAGAGTGAGATCACCTACCACGTCATCGGGGAACATCTCCTTCCGAAACCCTGCAGACCAGGAATTGTCTCACCTCCTAGTAAGATATCGATCGAACTACGTAGCTTATAATTACTCCACAACTTCGTAGGAAATGAAATGACATGTCAGGCTCTTACAGGAAGCGCTGAGTGTAGAATCTTCACAGGGACATTCCAGGCAACTAGGGAGAAAAATATACTCTCTGCGGCCCTGGGAAACAAGGAGCACCCGGGTCGTATGAGAGGTCTTGAGCTTTATATTCCTTGAAAACATGGTTTCTCAGATGGCTTCGAATTGTATCGGAGTAGGAAGAGAACCAAAGCCAAGCGTGAGGCACGGCTATGAGAGGAGATCAAGGTATCTCTTAGAGAGGAGCTGGCTAATTATGTCAAATATAAGATGCGAAGATATACAGAAAATCAGCAGGCCACCGCCGCCGCTCCTGTGCTAGCTAGCTCCCCAACCGTCGGAGTAGTTGCGCGTCCAATCTTACGACGGAAAGCAAGGCCAGATTTCCTGTGGACGACATCCTGGTAATAATTATTATCTCTGGAATGCTCGATCCGTTGATAGGCTTATTGGAGTAGCTAATTTTGTACCGTTCTATAGGAGCCTACGAAGTGCAAGCTCCAAGTGAGATATGCCTCCGTCTGCGCTGCTTGGGGCTAGGCATATCCGTCTGCTCACGGGGCCATGGTGCATCGTACACCTTTAGCACCAGGCTTCGGAAAAGTTCATGTGGATGGTGTGCATGCCAATTTTGAGGTCGTCTCGCTACCCAAGACCCCCAACGACGAGCTCGTGACTCTAGGGCAAGCCATTGGAACATTCATCTAGTGGCCCAAAAGCGACATCTGCCTGGAGGCTTCTTCACCGATGGCAGGTCCACAAAGGCAGTCCGAACCAGAGCTACATGCACTGGTGCCATCTCCACAAGGTCTATCTCCACCACCACTACCTGCACCGGTGCCACGTCCACAGGTGCTATTCTCGGTGAAGCAACTTGCACCGGTGCTACCTTTACAGTCGACTACCATGAAGTTGACCTACACCCGAGGCAGTAAGGGCAAATCAAAGAAAACCGATGATGATATCCCATACCTGCCATTGGCTCGCAAATTCGTGCTAGGCGAGCCGATGATTGTCCCAAAAAAGTGCCTCATAACCCTAGGACTTAGTTGCCAGAGATTACACGCTTGGTATATGGAACAGGCCAATAAGCCACAGGGAGAACAGCGCTCAGGTATCATTGTCAAATTCAGGCCGGATCATTTACAGCACGAAGTTCATGATTGTGTCTTCGCGGTGACCTTTGAGGATTTATTTAATCTTTTCACGCTCAACGCTCTCGACACCTCACTCGTTCGATGCTGGACGCTATAAGTGTGTACAATCACAATCTCCGTTCATGTAATACCGATATATGTCATATATAATTTGTTGCTTTTCTATGCATATATATAGACACATGGTGACTGAAGCTAGATCATCCAAATCACCAATTGGTTTCTGGACCCACACTTGGTCGCCATGGATACCATCAACGAGGATGCATCCTTCGTAGAGAGGTATATTACAACAACACTGCTGGCTCACCACGATAAGGAATTTGTACTTATGCCCTACAATTAGGGGTTCTATTGGATTTTAATTGTAATTATACCAAAATAGAACAAGGCAATATACCTTCATTCCCTAAGTAAGAACAAAATCAACTACACAGTTATCAGCCAATTACTCGATAGGTAAGTACATTTTCTCCATATATAACTATATTGTACTTTTTCTTTCCTTCTGAATGTCTAAGCTAACTTTTTCGAATCATGAAGGTCATTCGCCACGTATGTTGCAGAGACATGTGGCTCGACAGAAGGGGCCAAGCCCTTGCAACATGTTAGAAATTTTCAGGTATTCGCTAGTACACATTAATTAATCCTATACAACACTTGGTAGTAATGCCTCTTGAATTAACACATTCTACTTTTTGCAGTGCCACCAGCAGCAACCAGGAAACACGTGTGGGTTCTACGTTTGCCACCATATGAAACTATTACTTGATTCCTCGAAGATCACCAATCCTAAGGTTTGTCAATCTTCCCACACTTATTTCATACTTATCAGGTTATATATGTACGCACATTGATATTCCTATCGACAGGCTGCGCCCATCCCTACAACTACATTGCAACAGCCCGACCTTGCATGAATTCGAGGAGAGTGCGCGTACTTTTTGGTGGTTGGAGTCATAAAATCAGATGGAGAGTTCCACAACGTACAATGATTTTTTTGGGGATAAGATTGACATTGATTGTAATTGTGTATTTGTTAATGGATATTTTATTTCATTTCAATTAATTGATTTGTGAAATGGATGTTTTATGTTTGTGAAATGAATTGAGATGTGTATTGGATGTATACATGTACATGTTGATCTGCTTGTTTCAGAGGACATGGCTAGCATTTGCTAAGGCTATCCAATAAACAGAAATAGATTTAGGGGTAGAAGAGAATTGCACAGACGATTTTTAACTAAAAACCGTCTGTTATATCTAAATATCACAGACGGTTTGTAATTAAAAACTGTCTGTGATATTTACACCACAGACGGTTCGAAAGCCGTCTGTGATGACCTCGTATCATTACTGACCCATAAATTCAGACAGCTAAAAAACCGTTTGTGATGACATTTCGGAACCGTCTGTAATACGGTTTTCTGTAGTAGTGAAGCCCTTGCTGCCTGGTAAGAAGAAAATAAAAAAATATTAGAACATACATGAACATTAGCACCAGTATCAACCCAATAATTAGTGGATTGACATACTAAAAAGACAATAGGTGAAAATACCATATCCTCTTGAAGTTGAGGCCTCATGTATGATCATGTTAGCAACCTTCTTCTTTGGTTGTTCACCATCCCTACTCTTGTGGAAGCGACAGTTCTTCGCCATATGATTGTCTTTTCTACACACAAAGTAGGTGATGTCTCTCATATCTATTTTTAGTTTTCTTCTTCTTAAAGCTAGTTGTCTTATTTGGCTTGTTGAATTTATACTTCTTTCCAACTGTCTTTTTCTCTACGATATTGGTATTGTTCTTACCAAAAGTCATGGACGCATCTTTTGCTCTGGCCTTTTCTTCCACATCAAGGACAACAATGAGATGCTCAATAGAAATCACTTCCCTTTTGTGCTTCAAGCCAGTTACAAAATCCTGCCAACTAGCAGGAAGTTTGGTAACAATGCCTGTAGCCATAAACTTAGGAGGCAACACACAGCCTAGGTGCGTAATCTCACAAACAAATAGCTGGAGATCATGAGCTTGTCCAACTATGGACCTAGCCTCATCCATGCTAATGTCGAAGAATTGCTCACACATGTAGAGCTAGTGGCATGTCTCTGCCTCTGTATATTTGTGCTCTAGTGTATCTCACAACTCTGCGGCGGACTTGCAGTCCATATACACATAGTAGAGTTGATCTGCTAGAATGGTCAGAGTGCAGCCAAGTGAAGTCTTGTTCGTATTTTTTAACAGCATGAAGTGCTCAATTGTAAATGGATACTACTGGAGGATAACCCACCACAACCCCAAAGACATGAACCAAAACTTGGCTTTTGTCTGCCATCTACGAAAGGTCTAACTAGAAAACCTCTTAGATTTCATAACATCAGAAGCACCAGTCATTGTTGTATTGCAATAAAGTTCGCAATAAGGTTTCTGGAATGTTGGAAATTTGAGCAATATTTTAATTCCAGATTTTACTAGGAGATAAATATCGCAAATAATTAATGATGCATAAATCAATGCTAACAACAGACTTCTCATTGTACTTCAAAAGATATATAGAAACAGAATTTAAACAAGTCATTCGGTCACACGAATGACTACGAGTTGGGTGTGAGGAAGAACAGGAAGCACTATAAAACGTAGATGTTGCAGCGAACTGAGCGGTCGTGCAAATGTGTTTTGCCTAGAAACCTTATTGCAGCCCCCGTATAGGTCTTCACAGTAGAAATGGCTCAGAGATACTGCTCCCCTTATTCACAGTACACGCTATGGAGAAGAGTCGACGAGGTTCAAATGGTGCAGCACAACATTACAGGTTTGTAGGAGGAAGAATGGGGGCAATAATTCTTGGCTTTACAATCTGGATGTCTTCAAGCATGTATATAGACAGACTATGAACTGACATGATTAAGAAACCAGCCATTTACCCACCGTTAACTGCCTGCCATCACATTCCAATAAAGCCCCAAATTCAAACATTTGAATCTCATTCAAACACACACACACACACACACACATAGAGAGAGAGAGAGTGATGCACGGTTCAGCAAAAAATAAGGTGGACTTGGTTTACCAAGTCGTGCACCATGTTAAAGTCACAAGTGACGCAATTTTCACACAAAAATATAGGAATACGCGAGCATGTGCACACATGTGTGATTAGCCAAAGCCCTCCTCATGCCATCCCCATCCATGTGTCACACGATTCAAGGAGTGCCAAGAACTCTAACTTATAAATTGGTCTACTCCACTTTGTCTTAACAATATGGTAATAAACCATACATGCTTTAGAATTATAGAAAATGGAACTCACTCATATGGGCCTATTTCTAACAGCTTTCAGCGGCCCAAGTGCCAACGAGGATTAGTTTGACATCGATACTTCTCCTTGAGCTTCTAGTCATCGTAGCAGCGGCGATGTCTTCCACTGATTTGCTCCTCCTCGACATCAAATCAATGTTCTCATCCTCAAGAAACTCCTATTGGTGGTGATTCAAGCTTGCGAGGGCTCATCGTAAGAGGAAGATGGCGCCCTGAGGAGGTGAGGGAAGGCGATTGCGTTGGAGGAGCCGAGCCACATCATGCATGGAGAAGGGGATCACGTTAGAGGCAAGGAAGAGACCGCGTGGTGAAGAGCATCGCTTCAAAGGAGAGGAAATCACGAGAAGAGAATACGGCATCCCAATACGCTCTATTTGGAGTGTAATCAGACTTCTACTTTGTTGGAATTCGATAACATAATTTTTTATTACAGTCCACCAAAACCAAATGCAAAAGAATAGGATTAACTTACATCATAATTGGATTACTCCGTGAATCCAACGAACCAAACACCATCATAGGAGCGGGAAGCAAAGCTAAGGTACCATCGGTGTGTACAGTCATATTTCCTCTTCGAGGACAGTGAAGGTATGACAAGTGGCGGGCTGACTGTTAGACCTGAATTTAGCTAATCTAGAATCCTCTGTAAAACCACTGTACTATTCCCTAAATCAGTAGATAGTGTTCGATCGGATAGTGCTTAAATCATATTCGTATCTACACTTTTTCTTGGATTTTTAATGTATTTTGAATATGAATCGGACAAACATTAGATACAAATAAAGACTGGACAAATGTTGGATATGAATTTGCATTGGATTATACTCAAAATCGGATCGAATTCGACTATTTTTTGGATTCCAATAATTATTCAAGGCCTCTCCTATTTAAAACATGTTATCAAATTGTTTTAACATTTTAAATTGATAAATAGCTGCCTCTAACATGTAACTGCACATTAAATGTTGATAGAAACAAATGAATCATTCATCTCACATATTTGTATAATACAGCTTCTGGGACAGCTTCATTTCCTATTGCATAATGAAGTTTAGCAAATTTTCACAAGTTTTATTGTAATATTTATGCTCCTTTTTCTCTAGTTTATCACATAATCATTGATCATTGGTGTCATTTTGTCACTAATCCTAACTAATTGTAGATATATTGCAAATAATTGGTTATAAACATATCAAATTAGGCTAAAAAGAGCATGCAAAAAGATTTATTAGGGGATGTGACAAAACAAAAAAATATAAAATACCAAATTAGAGTCCACCATGATGATGGACTCGTTGAGATGATCGAAATGTACATATAATATGCCCAATATGGAGGTCAAATGCAAAAGATACGTATTAGCTAGCTGCTGCTATTATATCTGCCGAATCCATATATTATCCAGATATCCTACTGCAAATTCAGATCTTATTCAGATATTTGGATCTGAATCCATGCCAACCTATACTAGATTTGCATCCACATATGGGTTTTTTTGCCACTTCACCATCCACTTTCGGATTCATTTTGAATTCGAATTTGAATATTAGGTATCCAGATTCGGTAGCCAAATACTTGAGCAACATCTGGATTTGTTTTTGCCCCTTGTTCTCACAGTATACATCACCGAATCATTTTACACATGATGTAAGCCATACCATACAATAATATTATATTCATCAGAGTTTAAATAGACCACATCGGGTCAAGTTTACAGTAAGGGCCATTCAGGCTAAATAGATTCATTACATAAATATGGAAGTGGAAGTGAAAGCGACTAGGGTAAGTTGTGTGCAACCGATATTAACTAAAGATTTGGATAATATTGGTGCACACAAAAACCAACTTAGTCAGCAAGACTAGGGTGAGACCTAGACTACTAAAGACTATTATAATCTCCTCAATCTTCTTTACCATCAGCTCCTAGGGCATCATAGTACACGTAGCATCCTTGGTCCATAGGTTTTGAGGGATTTTGTGAGCAAGGGTGAGTACAAGCAACAGTGCTCCATGAGCCAACACACAGAATGCAATATTTATACTCGCAAAGTTTAACAAAGGTAGCCCTAGGTTCTTTTATTTGTTAAAGCCAATATTTGAAAGATAAAATTATTAAAAATCCATATGACTTAGCATTTTAACCAAAACATATTTTATTAAAGAGAGTAAAAGTGTGCAATAATCATAATGGTATAGATTCCATCCAGCTGTTATATGGTTCCATTCACCATATGCTAGTTTTGATTACTAAGGTTTCATCCACCCAATTATCAACACTGGATTACATCCACGTAGGGAAAACCAAATTCAAGTTTTCATCCTATCTACAAAGATTTTTAAAATAAAAACTAACTCAAGTGAGTTCCCATGCCTGCCCTTAACCATGGGCACGACTATTCAAACAGTTTATACTCTACAGAGACTATACAATTTACCCACAAGAAATAATAAACTTGTTATGTTTCACACATTTCCTTGGACATGTGAATCAAGAAGATCACTATAAGACCTTTACAATACAACACCCAGTGTAGATTACACCTACTAAAGTTTTATCTGAGTGAGGTTATGTCCACCATACCCAGACCCTCCTCTTATGCCACATAGTGGCTTACACCAGCGACACGGCCCGTGTCCACAATGGCTTAAAACCAGTGACACGACTTGTGGGTCACTCCAATGGTGCAACCTGCACTAGTAGATGCAAATTAGTTAGCCAGGTCATACCCATTATGGACCTGTGATTGTACTCTTTTATATTAGGAGGTCATTATAAGATTTGGTCCTTAAGGTTATCTGAGTGGTGCATACCACATGCCACGATTATCTTATGCTACATCCGCACCAACCATCACACCATCCTCCCAGATGTGGCAACAAGCTTTAGAGTTCTGAGAAGTACAAAACTATCTCAAATATACTAGTCATTTCCCTCCAATGGCTGTCCAAAACAAGTTTTGTAATTAAAAGTTGATGATTAGGGCAAGTTAATGCCCTAGTACTTAAGCAAGACTAGCATGACGCTTAAGTATGACCTATAGCTAGTATATTTACCATTAAGTATCTATCGTGACAAAAATTATGTGATTCAAATGTCCAAATGATGGTATACTAATATTACAATCTCAAGTAGGTATATATCTAACCTTAAGTTTAACATACATTTGCATAATAAATAGTAGCATGTACTTTGATAATTTAAATAAATACAAATTTGCATAAAATATAGATGCAATATGATCAAATTATTGACTCGCCTGGCTCACAACTAGGCTAGTCTTGAACTTCTTGAGTTGTCTTGTATTGCGGCTCCTCTGTGTTCTTGTACTCTACTCTAACGATCGATTACATCGAAAAGCAAATAAACACACGAGCAAAACATATAAATACAAAAGAAAATCGAAATGATCTCAAAATTAAACAGCTCCACTACCATTGGATAGACATTAAATTTAGACAAATTTAGAAATAAATTTTGTTAAATTTGGAGTTCAAATGAGTGAGAATGAACTCTCCAAATTTTGAATTTGGATTAAATCCAAAACCAACAAAGGAGATAGAGTCTCTCTCACTGACAGGTGGAGTCCATGGGTTTTTATTAAAATTTCAAATTATTTTTCTATTGAAAAAGCACATTGAGACTGATAGCTAGATCCCACGGGATTTTAAATTAATTTTAATTTATTTTTAAAAGAAAAAGGCTGGGGGCTGACAGGTGGGACCGGTGCACTATGCAAATAGTAAAGTGGACTGACTTGTCAGTGGCTTTAACTTACTTATCTAGTAAAAAGAGGTTTAACAGCCAACGGGGCCCACATGTCATAGAGACAAGCGCTTACTTAAAGTGCTAAGTCCACATGTCAGCGGGGATCAGTGAACCACTAAGCAAGGTCAACTAATTGCATATTTTTAAACTTAACAACGTGTGTTAAGTGTCATCTCCCTACCGAAAAGGAGTTGTGATCGGTGCCGATGAGAGGGAGGACGGTGGTTGGAGGCAAGGCCCAAAATGGGTTCTATGGCTCGATGTGAACCTGTAGGAGAGGCGGTGCGAGCATATTTGGACGCTACGGTGGCCAACGGTGAGCTCATGTGGCAATAGAATGGGATCATGACACTACGGTGGCATAGGGCACTAGAAGCTAATTCGGGTCTATGAGAGCATCTACGAGTGGAGAGGAGCTTACCCAAAGCGACAACAGTGCTCAGGGATGAGGAGGATGGGCTGTCGATGAAAGACCAAAGCGGTGATGAGGTGGGCGATGTAGAGGGCTCACTGGAGAGGAAGAAGAGGCTCAGCATGGCTCGGGTTATCCTCGGGAGGTCCAAGCGATGCTCCAGGTGCGATCCATCGGACTGAGATGCAATGAGCTACGAACGGCATTGGCAGCGATGATTTGGTCAGAGGAAGGGAGGGGGTGGTGTAGGAAAATTAGAGGTGAGGAAAGGCAATTGTGGTCAAGGAGAAGCTCATCAGGGGCTTTATAGCATATGAGTAGGTGGGTGGTCATTGTGTGCCTTGATGGCAAGCACAAAGGCCGAGGGTGGCATTGTCGATGCACAGCACGGCATAGGAGTGAGGGATAGAGTCAGTGTGAGAAGTGGGCACACATGAGGGAGGGTTATGGTAGGGAGTGGCAGTTCAATGGTCTAACATGAAGATTATGGCATGCGGGCATGATGTAGTGTGAGTACGGTGAATGCGGGCACGACATGACACCAAGGAGAGAAGGAAAAGGAAGGGGATCTGGGCAGGGTAGGGGTGGCATTGGCATAGCATGAGGCTAGCACAGGGTAGGCGGTAGCACACTACAGTGGAGCAGTGGTGCATAGGGGAGGCAGTGTTGGTGATATGCCCTAGAGGCAACATGGAGATGTTGAATATATCACATACTATGTTTATGATACATTGCTTTGTTCCTTGAAATAGACATTATCATTATTGATCAATGAGTATGTGACTTATTCATGAGACTCTTAATGCCAAAATGTTGCTATTTCTAAATGATCCCTGATTATATATCATATGAGGAACAAATATGATTCAAAGATCAGCATATGTATTGATTGATGATCATGTCTCATGGATCATGGTATGGAGATACCAAATCAATAATATGGACATGTGTTAGTGAACATATGTTGGATAGACCCGCCATGAGACACTGCAGAGATTCCATGTGTCATCAGTTGGTCTCAAGTAGTGTTTATGTGGAATCCTTAGACTTGAGATCATCATGGTTCCCAACATGCGTAGTAGCTTATTTTGGGACTACTAAACACTACTCCGTAACTGGGTAGTCATAAAAGTAGTCTTTGGGTTTTCCATGAAACATGTAGTGGGATGTGAATGATCAAGATAGAATTTGCCCCTCCTTATGGGAGAGATATCTCTGGGCCCCTCGATGTAATGGATTATGAAAGTGCATGTCCATGCCAAGGTGATTGAGGAGTCAATCACGAGTTTATAATCCATCATGGAATCGAGAGAGTGATTGAGCTATTAAGAGGATGACACAGGTCTCGCCTTGAGCTCAATCTATATCGTGAGGCAAAGGGATTCATACATGAGAACATTACAGGTTCAGCCGATATGATCTTTACGTATACTTTGGGGTTAATATGTCTTACTAGAGGCCGCTATTAACAGGGTGACCGGAAAGGCGTTTTCGGGTCGCGACCAAGTATACGTGAACCTACAGGGTCGCACACTTAACGGGTTGGAACACTAATTCGAATGTGATTCGGATGTGGGCTCAATTCGGATAGAGATCCGGATAGACTCCTATTGGGCCTTGGTCCACGAGGCCCAAGTGAGGAGGTCTATATATATGGAGGCGAGGGGCTGAGGGGTGCATGCTTCTGTTAATCCCGAGCCAAACCCTAGCCGCCACCTCCCGAGCCAAACCCTAGCTGCTCGCGAGTGTTGGTACACTCGCGATCGGCGTTCCAGCCCCGGACGTGTGGATACCGGTGGAGGCGCTGCTCGTTGCGGCGTTGATCGGCATCAACAACCTACAGATTGGATCTGCTCGTGGTGTGGTTGATCGCGTGGAGGAGACGATCCGTTCGGGACGATCGGCTACTTCCACTACTACCTCGACGCGCGTGGTTGGATCGGCTTCTCCAACTCTTCTTCCGCTGCGCTGCGCGTCTAGTGGTAACGATCCATGATCCATCCTTAAGCATGTTATCCTGGTGTGCGCGGTAGAAAAAGTTTTGTTTTCTGCTATCGTAGCCTACGCGCATTCCTTCAGTGGTATCAGAGCCATCTTGCTTAGTTTGCGATCTGGATCAGCGCATATGTTGATATGCGGTTGTAGTAGATTGGATCTATTACAGTCTAGATCAGTTGATTCATATGATGAATCGGTGGTAGCACGGGTTGATGAGATCAATCGGTGAATAGGGGTTAGATGAGGCGCAGATTGTATCACTACTAGTGCCCTAGAGATTGTCTCAGATCGGCATAAGGTGGTTATGTCGAATACTAGTAGGATATGAATCTGATAGCCTCGGGCCAATGGAAAAACTAGTGTCCTAGAGAATGTCTCGGATCGGCATAAGGTGGTTATGTCGAATACTAGTAGGTTATGGATCTGATGGCCTCGGCCCAGTGGAAAAACTAGCGTCCTAGAGAATGTCTCGGATCGGCATAAGGTGGTTGTGCCGAATAGTTTTTCCATTACGATTTCATAGATTGGATCTGTAAATTTTGTAGAGTGTTCAGGGCGCTGCCCTGAAACCCGCGGGGGGCGCCCCCCCCCCTCGACCCCCCTACCGCTGACCGGCCAGCGGGACCGCCGTGCGTACCGCCCTTGTATAGCGTCATGGGTTCACATCGTTAGGTAGAATGCGATTCTACGTCTAACTTGTTTTTGCAGGGAATGATGTGAATAGTATGGCCCTATATCTTATTGGAATGTATGAGATGTATGTGGTGCATGTAACATTCGTTCATGGCATGCGTGTCATGATTATTTCAGCTATTGTTAGCTGTCTATATTGTATTTAACGACCTGCGTGTCGACCTTGATGCTTGAATCTATCTTTGTAATCTTCAATTTCTAGCTATTATAGGTAGTAGCCTAGTTTTGAGGTTACAAGCTTTCAAGCATGGTGGCCTAAAGGAGTGATGTGGAGGATGGAGATCGTCTACACCTACATGGAGATGGAGATCACCATTTTTTTGGGCCATACTACTTCACAGTTAAATGTGTTTATCTGTGATGTTATCTATCTTATTCTTTTGCAATGATATTTGTGATATGTTGCTATGGTAGGATAGAATCCCTCATAAAATTAGGTATTCATGCCCTTCCATATGTTGCACCAAAAGATAATGATCACCGCATGGTAGGTCTACCAAAGTAGAGTGCCGTCGGTTATCATCATTATTTGGGGTAGATGTCGGACATCTACATGCGGAAGCATTTGGTTTACTTAACAAGGTTATCAAAACAGTTTTGGACCTTGAGGCATAGGTTGGGGCCGGGGCATACTGATGTCACCCAACAAGCAAGAGTCACATAGGGATGTGATTAGCAAGGTGTTGCTTACCCATGTCACTAGTTTTCTAGCCGTGATGCCAAAGCTCACTAGGAATTAGTGAAATGAGGATCTTGACCCACTATGTAACTTAGAGGGAGTTTTGTTGCAAAACACATAGTGGGAGTCTTTTGTTAAATAGTTTAATAAAAGATGAACATAAACATAGTGCTAAACTTTGCATATTCTTGTGTTGTAGATCATGTCAACTAGCGCCGCAACCAGTACTTTTAATTTGCGATCTATTCTTGAGAAAGAAAAACTCAATGGAACGAACTTTATGGATTGGTATCGCAACATGAGAATTGTTCTCAAGCAAGAGCGCAAGGAGTATGTCCTTGAGTCTCCTTATCCTGATGACTTGCCTGATAATGCTACTGCGGTTGCACGGAGATCTTATGAGAAGCAAACGAATGATTGCCTTGATGTGAGCTGTCTCATACTTGCCACAATGTGCTCTGAGCTTCAGAAGCAATATGAGAACACAGATGCCTACAATATCATTGTGGGGTTGCGTGGTATGTTTGAGAACCAAGCAAGGGCTGAGAGGTTCAACACTTCAAAGTCCTTGTTTGCGTGCAGGCTTGCAGAAGGGAATCCCGTCAGCCCTCATGTGATTAAGATGATTGGCTACATTGAGAGTCTGGAAAAGCATGGTTTTCCCCTTAGCCAAGAGTTGGCTACTGATGTGATTCTCCAGTCGCTCCCCTCGAGCTTTGAGCCATTCATACTGAACTATCACATGAACAACATGGACAAGACCTTGGCAGAGTTGCATGGGATGCTAAAAGCTGCCGAGGAAAGCATTAAGAAAAGCAGCAATCATGTGATGATGATGCAGAAAGGCAAGGGCAAGCCCAATGTCAAGAAAGGCACGGTCAAAAGAAAGTTAGCTCCCGATGAGATCGCGAGCAGTTCTAAGGCCAAGCAAGTCAAGAAGGGCGCTGCTCCTAATGCAGATTGTTACTACTGTAAGCAATCAGGACATTGGAAAAGGAACTGCCCAAAGTACTTGGAGGATCTTGAGAAGAAGAAGGGAAGTACGACTTCCACTCCAGGTATAAATGTTATAGAGATCAATCTTGCTACTTCATCCACTGATTCTTGGGTATTTGATACCGGATCGGTTGCTCACATTTGCAAATCGTTGCAGGGGCTAAGAAGAAGTAGAAGTTTGAGGAGGAGCGAAGTGGATCTTCGCGTTGGCAATGGAGCAAAAGTTGCTGCGGAGGCTGTTGGCACCATGCCATTGTCTTTACCTTCAGGATTAGTTTTGGAATTGAATAATTGTTATTGTGTTCCATCTCTTTCCAAGAACATTATTTCTGCTTCATGTTTGCAAGCAGAAGGTTATGACTTTAGATCTGTGAACAATGGTTGTTCTCTTTATTTCAAAGATATGTTCTATTGTCATACTCCATTGGTGAATGGGTTATATGTTCTTACTCTTGAAGAGTCACCGGTCTATAACATTAATGCAAAGAGGCAACGTCCGAATGATTTGAATCCCACGTTTATTTGGCACTATCGCTTAGGCCACATAAATGAGAAACGCATGGAGAAGCTCCATAGAGATGGTATTCTACACTCATTTGATTTTGAATCATTTGAGACATGCGAATCTTGTTTACTTGGCAAGATGACAAAGGCACCTTTCACCGGTCAAGGTGAACGGGCAAGTGACTTATTGGCACTCGTACATTCTGATATATGTGGACCAATGAGCTTAACAGCCAGAGGTGGTTTTCAGTACTTCATAACTTTTACTGATGACTTTAGTAGATATGGGTATATCTACCTGATGAAGCATAAGTCTGAATCCTTTGAAAAGTTCAAAGAATTCCAAAATGAAGTGCAAAATCATTTAGGCAAGACAATCAAGTTTCTACGATCTGATCGTGGAGGCGAGTATTTGAACCATGAGTTTGGCAATCATCTGAAGGATTGTGGAATTGTTCCACAATTGACTCCGCCAGGAACACCTCAATGGAATGGGGTATCTGAACGGAGAAATTGCACCTTATTAGATATGGTGTGCTCCATGATGAGCCAAAGTGATCTTCCGTTGTCTTTTTGGGGGTACGCTCTTGAAACAGCCGCTTTCACACTAAACAGGGTTCCATCAAAATCAGTAGAAAAGACACCATATGAGATGTGGACAGGACAACGTCCTAGCTTGTCTTTTCTTAAGACTTGGGGATGTGAGGCTTATGTAAAACGTTTACAATCTGATAAGCTCACTCCTAAATCTGATAAATGCTTCTTTATCGGGTATCCTAAGGAAACAAAGGATATTACTTCTATAATCAAGAAGAAGGCAAAGTGTTTGTCGCCCGGCATGGTGTCTTCTTAGAGAAAGAGTTTCTCTCAAGAAGGGATAGTGGGAGCACGGTGCAACTTGAAGAAATTCGAGAAACACCTGAAAACGTTTCAGCTCCTACAGAACCACAACAGGATGAACAAACTGTTGAAGAACCTGTTGTAGACACACTGGCACCACGTAGGTCAGAGAGGTCACGTCGTGCACCTGAGAGGTACATGTTCTTGACTACTCAACAACGGGACATATTGTTGTTAGACAACGATGAGCCTAAGACCTATGAAGAAGCGATGGTGGGACCAGACTCTGAGAAATGGCTTGAAGCCTGAGATCTGAAATTGAATCCATGCACAGTAATCAAGTTTGGAACTTGGTTGATCCACCTGATGGTGTTAAAACCATTGAGTGCAAATGGGTTTTCAAGAAAAAGATAGACAGATGGAAATGTTCACATCTATAAAGCGCGATTGGTGGCCAAAGGTTTCAAACAAATTCAAGGTGTTGATTATGATGAAACTTTTTCACCCGTCGCAATGCTAAAGTCTATTCGGATCATTCTAGCGATTGCTGCTTATTTCGACTATGAAATATGGCAAATGGATGTCAAAACAGCTTTCCTTAATGGAAATCTGAGTGAGGATATGTACATGACACAGCCCACGGGTTTTGTCGATCCGCAATCAGCTGGAAAGATATGTAAGCTGCAAAGATCCATTTATGGATTAAAGCAGGCATCTCGGAGTTGGAACATTCATTTTGATGAAGTAATCAAAGGGTTTGGCTTCATCAAGAATGAAGAAGAGCCTTGTGTTTACAAAAAGGCTAGTGGGAGCGCACTCGTATTTCTGGTCTTATATGTGGATGACATATTACTGATCGGAAATGACATTCCTATGCTCGAATCTGTTAAGTCTTCATTGAAAAATAGTTTCTCTATGAAAGACTTAGGAGAGGCGGCATATATTATGGGCATCAAGATCTATAGGGATAGATCAAGAAGGCTAATTGGATTAAGCCAAGATACGTACATTGACAAGGTGTTGAAAAGGTTTAACATGCAGGATTCCAAGAAAGGCTTTCTACCTATGTCACATGGTATAAATCTTAGCAAGAATCAGTGTCCTAGTACACCTGATGAGCGGGATAAAATGAATGTGATTCCATATGCTTCGGCTATTGGGTCCATTATGTATGCCATGCTTTGTACACGTCCAGATGTCTCGTATGCTTTAAGTGCTACGAGTAGATACCAGTCAGATCCAGGTGAAGGTCACTGGATTGCCGTAAAGAACATCTTGAAGTACTTGAGAAGAACTAAAGATATGTTTCTTGTCTATGGGGGTGAAGAAGAGCTCGTTGTAAATGGTTACACCGATGCTAGCTTCCAAACTGACAAAGACGGTTTCAGATCGCAATCTGGATTTGTGTTCTGCCTGAATGGCGGTGCGGTGAGCTGGAAGAGTTCCAAGCAGGAGACGGTTGCTGATTCTACAACAGAAGCCGAGTACATAGCAGCTTCTGAAGCTGCTAAAGAGGCTGTTTGGATTAAGAAATTTGTTTCTGAGCTTGGTGTAATGACTAGTGCCTCCAACCCAATGGACCTCTATTGTGACAATAGTGGGGCCATTGTGCAAGCCAAGGAGTCTAGATCGCACCAGAAGTCCAAGCACATTCTACGGCGATTTCATCTCATCCGCGAGATTGTGGAGAGAGGCGATGTGAAGATATGCAAAGTACAAACGGATTTGAACATTGCAGATCCGTTGACAAAGCCGCTTCCCCAGCCAAAGCATGAGGCTCACACTAGGGCAATGGGTATTAGATACCTACATGGTTGACTCTAGTGCAAGTGGGAGACTGTTGGTGATATGCCCTAGAGGCAACATGGAGATGTTGAATATATCACATACTATGTTTATGATACATTGCTTTGTTCCTTGAAATAGACATTATCATTATTGATCAATGAGTATGTGACTTATTCATGAGACTCTTAATGCCAAAATGTTGCTATTTCTAAATGATCCCTGATTATATATCATATGAGGAACAAATATGATTCAAAGATCAGCATATGTATTGATTGATGATCATGTCTCATGGATCATGGTATGAAGATACCAAATCAATAATATGGACATGTGTTAGTGAACATATGTTGGATAGACCCACCATGAGACACTGCAGAGATTCCATGTGTCATCAGTTGGTCTCAAGTAGTGTTTATGTGGAATCCTTAGACTTGAGATCATCATAGTTCCCAACATGCGTAGTAGCATATTTTGGGACTACTAAACACTACTCCGTAACTGGGTAGTCATAAAAGTAGTCTTTGGGTTTGCCATGAAACATGTAGTGGGATGTGAATGATCAAAATAGAATTTGCCCCTCCTTATGGGAGAGATATCTCTGGGCCCCTCGATGTAATGGATTATGAAAGTGCATGGCCATGCCAAGGTGATTGAGGAGTCAATCACGAGTTTATAATCCATCGCGGAATCGAGAGAGTGATTGAGCTATTAAGAGGATGACACAGGTCTCGCCTTGAGCTCAATCTATATCGTGAGGCAAAGGGATTCGTACATGAGAACATTACAGGTTCAGCCGATATGATCTTTACGTATACTTTGGGGTTAATATGTCTTACTAGAGGCCGCTATTAACAGGGTGACCGGAAAGGCGTTTCCGGGTCGCGACCAAGTATACATGAACCTACAGGGTCGCACACTTAACGGGTTGGAACACTAATTCGAATGTGATTCGGATGTGGGCTCAATTCGGATAGAGATCCGGATAGACTCCTATTGGGCCTTGGTCCACGAGGCCCAAGTGAGGAGGTCTATATATGGAGGCGAGGGGCTGAGGGGTGCATGCTTCTGTTAATCCCGAGCCAAACCCTAGCCGCCACCTCCCGAGCCAAACCCTAGCCGCTCGCGAGTGCTGGTACACTCGCAATCGGCGTTCCAGCCCCGGACGTGTGGACACCGGTGGAGGCGCTGCTCGTTGCGGCGTTGATCGACATCAACAACCTACAGATTGGATCTGCTCGTGGTGTGGTTGATCGCGTGGAGGAGACGATCCGTTCGGGACGATCGGCTACTTCCACTACTACCTCGACGCGCGTGGTTGGATCGGCTTCTCCAACTCTTCTTCCGCTGCGCTGCGCGTCTAGTGGTAACGATCCATGATCCATCCTTAAGCATGTTATCCTGGTGTGCGCGGTAGAAAAAGTTTTGTTTTCTGCTATCGTAGCCTACGCGCATTCCTTCAGGCAGCACTAGGCGTGGACATAACGGAGGTGGGTCAGGGGCACTAATAGCATGGTTGAGAGCAGCGCTGGGCACGGCTAGGCGTGGGGTGGGCCATTCTAGGCTGGGCTGAGGGTCAATTTGGGCCAGGCCAAAGCTAGGTGGGACATGATAGGGGTAGGGATGGGCTAGGCCAAGCCCAAGAGGTTTTTGGAAGTTTTGAAATTTTCAAACTTGGGTGAAGTTTGAGTTGATAATTTGAATTCAAATTCAAATTTTGAACTTCATTCAAGCAAAACATAGGGTTCCAAAATGGGATATTACAGATCCTACCCCCCTTAAATAGAATCTCGACCCTAAGATTTGAGCTACTTAGAGAATAGGAACGGGTAGTCTAACTTTAGCTGATCTTCAAGCTCCCAGGTGGCTTCCCTCTTTGAGTGATTAATCAACTGGACTTTGCAGAGATGGATGATCTAGTGCCTTGTTTGCTTCTCCATGATGTTGAGGATCTTGATTAGATATTCTGGGTACATCAGGTCTTTATGAAGCTTGATGGTCTCCACCGGGGTTTGATCTTTAGATACTCTAAGACACTTCTTGAGTTGTGAGATGTGGAACATATTGTGACTGTCTACTAGGCATGTAGGTAACTCCAATTGATAGACTATTTCTCCACCCTTGGTGGTAATTGGGAATGGGCCTATATATCTCAGTGCGAGCTTGCCTTTCACCTTGAACCTTTGAATTCCTTGAAGAGGTGATACTTTGAGGTAAACATGGTCTCCAACTTCAAAGGTTAATTACATGTGATGATTGTCGGCGTAACTCTTCTATCTGGACTGGGCAGCTTGCAATTGGTCTCTGATCAAATGAACTTTCTCTTCTACCTGCTTCAGGGTATCTACCCCAAAGATATAACCTTTTCTTTTCTCTGACCAATGCAGAGGGGTTCTGTATTTATGCCATAAAGCACTTCAAATGGGGACATCTTCAGACTAGAATGATAACTGTTGTTATAGAAGAATTCTGCATAGGGTAAGCATTTCTCCCAATCTGCTGTAAACTCCAAAGCACAAGCCCAAAGTATGTCTTCAAGAATTCGGTTTACCATTTCCATTTGTCCATCAATCTAGGGTGGTATGCTATACTGAGGGCTAGGTGGGTTCCAAGTGCGTCATGAAGACTAGCCCAGAAATGTGAGGTGAACTGGGACACTCGAAATAAGACTATCCTCTTGGGTACTCCATGTAACCACATGATGTGATTCGCATATAACTTGGCCAATCTATCTCCTTTGTAGGTGATCTTTATAGGGATAAAATGAGCGACTTTTGTTAATCTGTCAACTATGACTCATATAGAATCATATCCAGACTTGATGTGGGATAGACCAGTAATGAAATCTATTCCAACTTCTTCCTATTTCCACTTAGGGATCTGTAGGGGTTGAAGTAGTCCTGCAGGTCTCTGGTGCTCGACTTTGATCTGTTGGCACACATCACAATAAGCTACAACTAAGTGAATTCTCTCTTCATGTGAGGCCACCAATACAAGGTCTTCATATCTTGATACATCTTGCTACTTCCTAGGTGCAGGGGATATACTGAGCTATGGGCTTCCTTGAGTATCAAGTCCTTGAGTTCCTTCTGGTGGGGAACAAAGAGACATTTCTCATACCGTAGGATCCCTTACTGATCTTCAATCATCTTGGGGGCTTTTCCCTTAGCCATGAGGTGCTTAAACATTTGGACACTAGGATGTCCTTCTTGAGTGGACTTGATCTACTCTTCTAAGGTTGGGTGCACTTCTATAGCGGCTTTGGTGCCTTGCTCCAGTATTTCTAGATTGAGTGCTTCCAACTCCTTGTAGAGCTCAGGTTGAAATTCTTGAACCATGATATTGCTAGACTTGCGACTTAATACATTGACCACTACATTAGCCTTTCTAGGGTGATAATGGACATCAAGATTGTAGCCATTGATTAGCTCTAACCATCTTCTTTGCCGGAGGTTGAGATGCATCTAGGTAAAAATGTACTTGAGGCTCTTATATTCAGTGTAGATATCACAATGGTTTCTAATCAAGTAATACCTCCAAATTTTTAGATCATGTAATACTGATGCTAATTTTAGGTCATGACTTGGATAGTTGTATTTATAGGGATGGAGTTATCTTGTCACATAAGTCATGACTTTTCCTCCTTGCGTGAGTACGCAACCAAGACTTTGGCGTGATGCATTATGGTAAACTTCAAAGTCCTTACATATGTCTGGCAAGACTAACATAGGAGGAGGAGTGATTAATTTCTTATTTAACTCTTGAAAACTCTTTTCACAAGTTTTTGTCCATTCATACTTGTTCTCCTTCTAGAGTAGGTGGGTCATCGGTCTAGGAAGTTTTAAGAACCCTTCTATGAATTGGTTGTAGTATCCAGCCAATCCGAGAAAAGTACACACTTCAGCCACTACGGTGAGTTGCTTCTATTCCAAAATAGCTTCTACTTTGGATGAATCGACTACTACTCCTTCAATGGATACATGTGTCTGAGGAAACTGATTTCATGGAGCCAGAACTCACACTTACTGTACTTGGCATATATTTGGTGCTCTTTAAGCTTCTCTAGAACCAACTGCAAGTGTTTGGCATGTTCTTCAGTGGTCTTGGTGTAAATCAAGATGTCATCAATAAACACGACCATAAACTTATCCAAGTATTCCATGAATACTTTGTTCATCATGTTCATGAAGTAGACTAGCACATTGGTCAAGCTGAGCGACATGACTATAATCTCATATAGGCCATACCGGGTGGTAAAAGTCATTTTGGAGATATCCTTAGCCCTGATCTTAAGTTGATGGTATCCTGACCTTAGGTCTATCTTGGAGAACACTGTGGCTCTTGAAAGCTGATTAAACAAATCATCGATGTGGGTAAGAGATACTTATTCTTGATGGTTACATTATTGAGGGCTCTATAGTCCACACATTATGGCAGCACCATCTTTCTTTTTTATGAAAAGTACGAGTGAACCCTAGGGGGATGGGCTAGGTCTTATAAATCTTTTTTCTTGCAAGTCCTCAATCTATGTCTTTAGCTCTTCAAGCTCATCAATATCCATCCTATGAGGTATTTTGGTAATTTGGTTGGTCCCTGGTTTTAGGTTGATGATAAACTCTATATCTCTGTCTGGTGGCATGCCAGGCAATTCTTCTAGAAATACTTCAGAGTAGTCTTGAACTATTGACATTCCTTCTAGAGGCCTGTCCTCAAGGTAATGGATTGCACGACCCAAGAGATATGGGTGGTCTACATTAACTTTTATTGTTAATTTAAGGTACTTAGTAAGTACTACATTTCTATTGGTACAATATATCATTCCTTGGTATCTGGCCAACCAATCCATCCCTAGGATGATGTCTAGTGTTTGGGATTATAGCACCATGAGTTCTGCTAAGAACCTAAAATCTTCCATAGCAATCTCTACTCCGGGACTTACTAACCTAGTAGTTAGGGGTCCCCCAGGTAAGCTAAGTACCATGAGTTTCTTCAATTTAAAGATTGGCAACTTAAGCCTTTCAACAACTTTCCTGATATGAATGAATGAGAAGCCTCATAATCAAAGAGAACATATACAGGTACTGACTTAATAGAAAACATACCCATCAGCACTCTTGTAGCTTCCTGTGCTTCTTCTGCCATAACATGATTCACATGGCCCTTGCTAGGTATTGATGCTTGTCTTCGAGCTAGAGTAGTTTCCATGTTGAACTTCACTAGGGAGACTCGACGGTTTGGGCAATGATTAGCGAAGTGTCTTTTCTCTCCATAGCTGAAGCAATTGAGACGGGATGCCTGGTTGGTTGTAGGGGCTGTCCTATGGGATGAGGGGTGTGAAGTGCGTTGCCACTGGGACGTGGAACTGGAGTGGGTGCTTTTGGTGGTGAGGCTACAACTTGCCTAAAAGAATGGTTTGCATGGTATGCTGGCCTCTAAGGGTAACTTCCTTGTGGCCTTTGGGCTGCCATCTTGTGCTTGTGGCTTGCCTCCATTATCATTCTCTCATTTTTTAAAATTAGAGCTTTGTTGACCAAGTGGTGGAAAGTAGAAAAGTCTTGAATGATTACCTCCACCCTCATCTCTTCGTGCATGCCTTCTAGGAAATAGTCAATCTTCTCTTCTCATCAGCTACATTTCCTAGAGCGTAGCAAGCCAACTGGTTGAACCGGGTAAGGTACTCATTGATGGACATGTTGTCCTGTTTTAGTGCTCTAAACTCATTGTTCTTCATGCGCATAATGACTGCAAGTACAAAATTGGTCCTAAAAGTAGCTTGAACTAAGTCCAAGGGATGGCATGACTTGCTGGTTTAGCATTCTCCACTACCTGTTCTTCAACATTTTCTTTTACTACTTACCCTTATTGTCCTTCTTGTCCTTCCACTTGTACTTGCTACCCTTCAGCTTCTGGTGCTTCTTTTTGTTCAGACTCCTCGTTAGCTGCATTACATGAATAATAAGGGGCGTTAAGTGTTACATGACCACTAGTACATAGCATATAGGCCATGCTAAGGTACGATACCAAGATACAAACCGCAACATCTACTAGACTAGTACAAAAGCAAACAAGGAAAAGAAAAGTGCTTGCAACCCGAAAGACTATCCTAGCAAGCACTGCCAGCTATCCTGAACTAAATTGACCTACTCTTCTACGAGGGTATGGCCACAACAAGCGGTGCAGTTGCCCAGAGAATGAGAACAAGAGTGGCTACAGCTGTAGGTAGGTGATCAAGAACAAGAGCAGGAACAGGAGAGACTACGTCCTCTACTGGAGTCTCCAAGGTCAGTGATAGGCGGTGGACTGGGACATCGCATGCTCTTGTGCGCTGTGATCCTCAGGCAGGGTACCAAAGGTCGAGTCGGTGCTAGGTTGCTGGGGATGATGGTGGGTGCAGGTTGTGCTAAGGAGCTAGGGACGATAGGGGATCCAGGAGGTACGGGGCATAGATTGTTGCTGCTACCACTATGCGCTTAAGCTCAGCGAGTGTTGCTATCCTCTTGCCATCTACAACAGCAAGGGTCCTCTCATACTGTTGAGTTAGGAACGAAGAGTGTCAGAATGGGTGTAGCTGGCTGTAAGGGGCATGTGGAGCTAATCGATCTCCTCCAAGGCGTCGGTGTAGGTGGCCCTCATGGCTTTGGTAAGCTGAAGCTGGTGTGCCAACTGTGAGTCATTGTTCATGGCGATGTAGGTCTCATGGAAGCACTCACCCTCCCAGATAGATGGGTAGAAGCAGAACAGAGAAGAATGGAGAGTCACCTCGTGAGTCTCGCACAAGTGAGCCAAGGCCAGGCAGGCTGCGTCCTAGAGAGCATCTATAGAGGTGCTCCTGGGATGTTGGGTCTTGAAGGTGTGAGGCTCAAACTTGCCTCTCCTCTCAAAGAGAAACACCTCCATCATCCAAAACTAGCAGTCTAGAATCTGAGACTTCCGGCGCAGAAGATGGGTCGGTGAAGGATCTCCATAAACTCACTGTCATCCTCACCGTGGAAGAAAAAGTCCCACGAGCCCTGGTCAAACAATCCAACCATCTACAATTTTGAACAAGAAAGATCATCAGTAATAGAATAAAAACATAAGGAACGTAAAGGTAAGTAAAGAACTAAGAGCGGTGAGTAAGAGTAATAAATATGTTATATTTTTGTCAAAGCTTTTCTTAACTTTGAAAATAAGACTCAAGTCCTTAGGCACGACTAGTCTAACTAAAGTTTATATAGTCATATGCTCTAATACCAGCTCTATCGGATCTGGATTTAGCCAATCCAGAATGCTCTAGAAAATCACTGCACTATCCCCAAGATCAGCAGCTAGTGCTCATAGAATATGTCACTGAATCATTTCATTCATGATGTAAACCATACCATACAATAATATTACATTCATCAGAGTTTAAATAGACCGCATCGGGCCAAGTTTACAATAAGGGCCGATCAGGCCAAATAGATTCATTACATAAATGTGGAAGTGGAAACAAAAGCAAAAGGGGAGGGCATATCTTGCCACAGGCAATCAACTTGGGTAAATTGTGCGACTGATATTAACCAAAAACTTGGATAATATTGGTGCACACAAACACCAACTTAATCAAAAAGATTATGGTGAGACCTAGACTACTAGAGACTATCCTAATCTCCTCGATCTTCTTCATCATTAGCTCCTGGGGCATCGTAGTACACGTAGCGCCCTTGGTCCACAGGTTCTAAGGGATTTTGTGAGCGAGAGTGAGCACTAGCAATAGTGCTCCACAAGCCAACATACAAAATGCAGTATTTATATATGCAATGTTTAACAAAGGTATGTTCAAGTTCTTTTATTTGCTAAAGCTAATATTTGAAAGATTAAATTATTAGAAATTCCTATGACTTAGCATTTTAACCAAAACACATGTTATTAAAGAGAGTGAAAGTGTGTAATATTTATAACAGTGTAGGTTCCATCCACCATATGCTAGTTTTGATTACTAGGGTTACACCCACCAAATTATCAATACTGGGTTACATCCACGTAGGAAAAACCAAATTCAGGGTTACATCTACCTGACGAGTTTTCATCCCACCCATAAAGGTTTTTGAAATAGAAACTATACATTTTACCCATCTAACTCGAGGTAAGTTCCCATGCCCACCCTTAACCATGGCCACAACTGTTCGAACATTTTATACTCAGTAGAGACTATACATTTTACTCACAAGAGATAATTAATTTGTTATGTTTCACATATTTTCTTGGACGTGTGAATCAAGAAGATCACTACAAAGCTTTTATAATATAACACCTAGTGTAGATTACACCTGCTAAGGTTTTATCTGAGTGAGGTTACATCTACCACACTCAGACCCCCTCTTGCGCCTCACGATGACTTACACTAGCGACATAACCCGTGTCCATAATGGCTTAAAACCAACGACACAACTCGTGGGTCACTATGATGGTACAACCCGCACTGGTGGATGCAAATTAGTCAGCCAGGTCATACCCATTATAGACTTATAATTGTACTATTTTATATTAGGAGGTCATCATAGGATTTAGTCCATAAGGTTATCTAGGTGGTGCATACCACATGCCATAATTTTTTTCATGCTACATCGGCACCAACCATTGTACCATCCTCCTAGATATGGTAACAACAAGTTTTAGGATTTTGAGAAGCACAAAACTAATTTATATCAAATATACCAGTCATTTCCCTCCAATGACTGTCCAAAATAAGTTTCATGATTAAAAGATGATGATTAGGGCAATTTAATACCCTAACACTGATGAAAGACTAGCATGATGCTTAAGTACGACCTATAGCTAGTATAGTTACAATTAAACATCTAGGGTGACAAAGATTATGTGATTTAAGTGTCCAAATGATGGTATATTGATATTACAATGTCAAGTAGACATATATCCAACCTTAAGTTTAACATACATGTGAATAACAAATAATAGCATGCAATTTGATAATTTAAATAAATATAAATTTGCCAAAATGTAGGTACAATATGATCAAAGTATTGACTCGTCTGGCTCACAAGTAGGTTAGTCTTAAAATTTTTGAGTTGTCTCGTACTGTGGCCCTTCCGTGTCATCGTACTCTACTTGAACAATCATATTGGAAATTAAATAAACACGTGAGTTGAATAAATAAATACAAAAAATTCAAATGAACTCCAAATTGAACAACTCCACTACCATTGGATAGATCTTGAATTTAGACAAATGTTGAATTAAACTTCATTAAATTTGATGTTAAAATGAGTGAGAATAGGCTCTCTATAGTTTGAATTTGAATTAAATATAAAAATTAATAGAGGAGAGATAGTCTTTCTCACTAATAGGTGGGGTCCACTAGCTTTTATTAAAATTTTGAATTATTTTTATTGAAAAGCTCATCAAGACTGACAGCTAGATCCCATGGTATTTTAAATTAATTTTTATTTATTTTTAAAATAAAAAGGCCGAGGGGCCGACAGGTGGGACTGGTGCACAATGCAAACAGTAAATCAGGCCCTCTTATTAGTGGCTTTAACTTACTTTACTAGTCAAAAGAGGTTTAATAGCTGACAGGGCCCACATGTCATAGAGACAAGCACTTAAAGAGTCGGGCTCACATGTCAGCAGGGATTAGTGAACGACTAAACAAGGTCATTAAGGAACTAATTACATGTGTTTAAACTTAATGACATGTGTGACAATGTTGTCTCCCAACCGAAGAGGAGCAATGCTCGTTGATGGCGAGAGGGAGGATGGCGGTCGAAGGTGAGGTCCGAAGTGGGTTCTACGGCTTGGCATGAACCTCCAGGTGACGCAGCGTGGGCAGATTTGGAAGCTTGAGGACGAGGAGGATGGGTTATCGATAGAGGACCGAAGCCACGACAAGGTGGGTGACACAGAGGGCTCGCCAGAGAGAAAGCAGAGGCTCGGTGTTGCTCATGTCATCCTCGGGAGGTCCACACGGTGCCAAATCGCTGACAACGGTGCCAAAATACTTGATCGTGCAAAAATAGCACACCCACAAGTGCACGGGTTGGCGATGAGTATCGTGTTATCCACAGGGACTAGACTGAGGCTACTGGTGCTCAGCTAAAGCTAGGTCAAACGAAACTGAGGATAGAATAGAAAACTAAACCTAAAATGACTACCAAATGGCTGAATGACCTAAATAATGAAAATGACCGAACGTACCCCTGGTCACACGAACAGAACAATGAACGAACAAAACAAATGCACAAATGAAAGATGATATGAACGACCGTAGGAATGGACGCCGTATGACTAATTGTACTACATGAACGATAATGATGACTACGCGAACGAACACACGACTACTGACCGATGACCTAACTAAGTACGAACCGTGAGAAAGAAGAAGGGAGTCAAGAGCACTAGGGGAGTCTAGAAGCATGGAGGGAGTCGAGAGAGAAAGAGGGGAAGACGGTCGATGGCTAACTAGACGATGGTGGCAGGACAACACCAACACAGAATTACGATGATTGCACGCATGACCTAACTATTGACAATTGTAGAAAGGAGAAAAGAGGGAGTCTAGAAGCAAGGAGGGGATCGAGACAGCAAAGGGAGAGGGATGGTCGCCCGCTAGCTAACTCACACAACACAAACACAATACTCAAACAACTAACACTTACTTATGGACATAACTAATAGACAAGTACTCACAACATACAGATGCAAGTCACATATTATAAATCTAAAGGATCACATCAACAATAACCATAATTGCTAAAAACTAAAATAGATGACAATTAACCAAACTAACACAAATTGCTTACATCTACTCAACAAAGACGGCTACTAAAAGGAACACGTTACACATGTGAGCATCACAGAAATAGTAACAACACTGAAGAAATGAACTCACAGATACAATAGTCTAATCTCATACATCACATATCATAGCTAAAAATCCACAATTCATCATCTCACAGAGCATAGTAATTGACAGTGACACACAATTCACATCCACAATAATTAACAGTGATTAAGTTGTGCATAAACAAACAACAATTATGTGACAGTAATAAGAAAATTGTAAGAAGAGAGGAGGAAATGGGGATGAACCAAGGAAGACGGGGAAGAAGGGGAAGCAGTGGAGAGGTCGCCGTCGGTGGAGAGGTGATGCGTCAGTGGATGGAGCAAATGAGGACAACGGCGTCTCTTGCTGGTGGAGGAGTTCGGCGGTGTGGTGGTAGTTACCGAAGAAGAGTCAACATGTGAGAGACCAAGTGGAGGTGACCACATGCTTGTGATGAGTAATTGACAAGTATTCTGAAATGTTTGAGTTTGGTTTGTGCGTTTCGTGCCATGGTGGCATTTGGCTCAGTCGGGTTTGGTTAGTCGGACTTAAGGTGTATTATTCTTCCCGTTTGAGCTTTTGGGCCTTATTATGCTTGAGTATGCTTAATTGATGCCAATTATGATTATTTGTGTCGAGCGGTGCTAAGTGATGTGTTTCTTGTCTGTGATGGCTGCAGGACGTCGAGGCGGAGTCGTGGCGAGGCACGGAGGACCGGACTAGGCGCAGGTCGTGCCGAGGTCAGAACGGTCGAGATGTGTCGATGACGGCAGAGACTCGAGGTGGTTGCGAGGCTTGGATGACAAGGAACGCAGAAGCTTCCCGGAAGGTGCAGGAGGGGCGTTTCGGTAAAAGCACAAAGCTGCACAAGTGGAAGCGGTTCCGTTCGGGTTTAGCGGGCGTAACGGGTTGGAGACCCGTTAGCCAAAGCCTATATAAGGAGGGGATGTCTCCTTGTGGCTGCATGGATTCAAGGGGTTGTTAGGGTTTTGCTTTAGTCAAAATGGCCTTTGGAGAGGTTGTTTTGCTTTAGGCTTTAGTGGTTGATGAGTTGGTGAGAAGGGCAGAGTGTGTCTCCTCTCTGTGTGTTCTCTCGTGCTCCTCTCCAAGCATGTAGTGTTCTTGGGTTTCTTGGGCTTGTGAGAGGAAGAGGATGGATTGATGAGCATGTAATCATTCCTCTTGTATTCAATAGCGTATGGGGACTCCTTTGTGATCCTTGTGTTTATGGGAATGAATGCCTTCAAGAAATCATTTGAGTTCTTGCTTCTCTATTTGGTTTTTCTCTTCGATGCTCTCTAGGCTTGATTTCTCAAATTTCTGTTTTTGTGTTGATTCTGGCTGAGTAGCAAAATGGGTTGTTGTGATCTAGGAGATGCTTCAAAGCCATTTGGCTAGTCAATCCTAAAAGCAAACCACGTTTAATTTCAGATTTTGCGTCTTGGCCTCCTTTGTTCTTCATTTCATTTCTAGGGTTTCTTGGTCCTCTTTTATTCTCCTCATGAGATAGCCTAAGATTTGGTCTGGAGAGTCCTGTGACCATTGCTAATCCAGCTGCAAAAGCTCATGACCAAAGATTCAAAGATTGGGGAGGAATTTGGATTTTGGTGTTGCCTCTGCGGGTTTTCAGATTTTTGGCTCAAATCTGTAATTACTGTTTTTGAGTTGGATTCTTTTGTTTTTCAAGCCTCTCTTACTATTTAGGATGTTATTGTGTTGCTCTGGACTGAAAAAATTGGGAGCAATTCCCCAATTTCTCAATTTTTCAAAGAACTGAAACATCTCCCGAGTTTTCAGTTTTTCAGTCTGCTCTCAGGTTACTCTGGGATCAGGGCACCGGACTGACCGGCGGCCACTTACCGGTCTGACCGGCCTGGGCGGTCTGACCGGCCCAGGTGCGGCGGTCTGACCAGCCCGGGCGGTCTGATTGGCCCGAGCGGTCTGACCGGTTCAGACACTGCGGTCAGACCGGCCTACTGCTGCTCTGCTGTTATCTCTTGTTTTGTGTTGGTTTCTTGGTGTTTTCTTTTTTGTTTCTCTTCCCGTTGTCTCCTCTGGCTCATGCATTTCCAGTAAAGCTCATGAATCGACTTCATAGCTCCTTATAGCTATCGAAGGAGATTTCATTGTGGGTACTCTGGGAAACGAATTTGTTTTAAAAGTCGACATTCACCCCCCCTGTCGCCGATTTTGATCCAACAATTGGTATCAGAGCAGGTTTGCTCTTCCTCATAGATCTTAACCGGTCTCTAGATCCATGGCAACAGACAAGTACTCGACCAAGCCCCCGATCTTCGATGGGATCGACTATCCCTTCTGGAAGAGTTGGATGGAGACCTACATCCAGGCTCAGGGCTACGCCATCTGGCGTAAGATCAAGGTACGATATGTTATTCCTGCCGATGAGAACATCAATGCCGGAAACATGGTTGATGTTGAGGCGAATGCGAAGGCAATGAACATCATAATCCAGGGGTTGAGCAGAAGCGAGTTTGATCGCATCTCTCATCTATGGTCGGCCTTCGACATCTGGGAAACCCTCGATTCATACCTTGAGGGCACCACCCAGATTAAGACAGTTTGACAGGACCGGTTCAAGCGAGATTACAACAAGTTTAAAATGCTTCCTGGTGAGTCCTTGGATGAGTGCTTTGCGCGTTTTCACAAGATTCTGAGCAATCTCCGAGCGGTCGGTCTCACATACCTCGACTCGGATAATGCTCGACAGATGATGTCTGCTCTCGATTTGCGCGTTTGGGAGATGAAGGTGACCACGATTAAAGACACGACCAACCTCTCGACCCTGACTCTTGACGCGTTGTACTCACACCTCAAGACTCACGAGATTGACATAGTCTCTCGTAGGTCGAAGTCGCAGTCGATGGCCTTAGTCACCGATCCTGGCTCTGCTTCTGGTTCTTCCGACTTTTCTTCCGGATTCTCTCTTGTTGCTCTCTGTGACGTAACTGATGATCAATTAGAGCAGCTTGCAGATGAGATGTTAGCCCTCTTAGCTAGAAAGTTTTCTCATGCTTACAAGAAAAGGAGGGACAGAAAGAGAGGAGGACCCGTGATCTGCTTCGAGTGTGGTGGCCCCAACCACATTCGGGCAAACTGCCCCAAGCTGGAGAAGGACAAGAGCGACTACGGCGATACGAGCAAGAACAACTACATCGACAAGAACCGCAACAAGAAGCCCTCAGCTCACGCCCAACGCAAGAAGAAGTTCCGCGACCTTGGCAAAGCCAAGAGGCTCTTCCACCGCGTCCACACCGCCTTCGACGACCTCAATCTCAGCGAGGTGGAGTGACGATGATGGGAAGGACGAGCAAGATCCCAAGGGCGGCGACGACTTCTCCGGCATGGCTTCACGGCCCTTGAGGGCGAGATCAGCGACTGCGAGCTCTATTCCGACTCCGATGAGGTTCGCCGAGCAGGGAAGAGAGAGGTTTGGCTCGTTGACTCCGGGTGTTCTCGACATATGACCGGAGACTCTCATTGGTTCTCTTCCCTAGCTCGTGCTCCAGGTGATGAGACGATCACCTTCGGAGACGCTTCGTCTGGGCGCGTCATCGCCAAAGCTTACCGATGACGGCTTTGAGGTGAGCTTTAAAACAAACGCTTGCAAAATTCTTGATTCTTCGGGTAATCTGCTTTGCGGGATTTCTCGTTATGGGAGGATCTTTTGTGCTGTTTTTTCTGAGTGTTCTGGTGATCCTCTCCGGTGTTTTGTTGCTTCTGAGTCCCGTGACCTTACTTTCTGGCATAGGAGACTTGGTCATGTTGGATTTGACCATTCGATCCGAGTTAGCGGCCACGATCTCATTCGTGGTCTGCCGAAACCCAAGATGGTCAAAGATCTTGTTTGCGCTCCGTGCCGGCACGGCAAGATGGTTGCTGCTTCTCACCCTCCGGTCACAGTGACTATGACCGATGCACCGGGACAACTGCTCCATATGAACACAATTGGACCAGCTCGAGTGCAGTCAGCAGGGGGGAAGTGGTATGTTCTTGTCGTGGTCGATGACTTCTCGAGGTTCTCTTGGTGTTTTTCTTAGCCTCGAAGGATGAGACATTTACATATTTTCAAGGTCTTTTCAGTAGGCTTTCTATTGAGCTCCCCGGTGCCTTACGAGCGATCCGCAGTGACAATGGTTCCTACTTTGAGAGGTTTTGCGATGAGACAGGTGTAGAACACCAGTTCTCTTCTCCGCACGTCCCACAGCAGAATGGCGTCGTGGAGAGGAAGAACCGTACCTTGGTCGAGATGGCCAGGACGATGCTTGATGAGTATTCTACACCTAGGAAGTTTTGGGCTGAGGCTATTGTGACCGCGTGTCATGTTTCGAACAGAGTTTTTCTTCGGGCACACTCGCATCGCACTTCTTATGAGTTGAGATATGGGCGAAAGCCTAGTGTCTCGTATTTTCGTGTGTTTGGTTGCAAGTGTTTCATTCTGAAGTCTGGGAACCTAGACAAGTTCGAGTTACGTTCTGAAGATTAATGAACGAAATTTTGCATGCTTTCATTGGTAAATTTGTGGTAGTTTATTTTGATGATATATTGATTTACAGCAAGTCACTAGATGAACATCTTAAACACTTACGTGTTGTTTTCATTGCTTTGAGGGATGCACGTTTGTTTGGTAACCTCGAAAAGTGCACCTTTTGCACCGATCGAGTTTGTTTTCTTGGCTATGTTGTTACTCCACAGGGAATTGAGGTAGATGAAGCCAAGATTGAAGCTATAAAGAGTTGGCCAACACCACAAACGGTCACACAAGTGCGGAGTTTTCATGGACTTGCGGGATTCTATCGCCGCTTTGTGAAGGATTTCAGCACCATTGCTGCACCACTTAATGAATTGACAAAGAAAGGTGTTCCATTTAAATGGGGAGAAGCGCAAGAGGAAGCTTTCAACCTTCTCAAGGAAAAGCTCACAAATGCACCATTGCTCCAACTTCCTGACTTTGGTAAGACTTTTGAACTTGAGTGTGATGCTAGCGGAATTGGAATTGGTGGTGTGTTGATACAAGAAGGTAAACATGTTGCTTATATTAGTGAAAATTTGAGTGGGCCTAGTTTGAACTATTCTACTTATGATAAGGAATTACTTGCTCTCGTTCGAACTTTAGAAACATGGCAACATTATTTGTGGCACAAAGAATTTGTTATCCATTCTGATCATGAATCATTGAAACATATTAGAAGTCAAACTAAACTGAACCGTAGACATGCTCGTTGGGTTGAATTCATTGAATCTTTTCCTTATGTCATAAAACACAAGAAAGGGAAGGAAAATGTGATTGCTGATGCTTTGTCTAGACGGTATACAATGTTGTCTCAACTTGATTGTAGAATTTTTGGCTTGGAGACGATAAAAGAACTATACACTTCTGATGATGAGTTTAAAGATGCCCTGTCCAATTGCAAAAATGGTAGATGCTGGAATAAATTTGTTTTCAATAATGGATTTTTATTTAGAGCTAACAAACTATGCATTCCAGCTAGCTCTGTTCGTCTTTTGTTATTACAGGAGGCACATGGGGGAGGACTAATGGGTCATTTTGGCGTCAAAAAGACGGAGGACATCCTCACTGAACACTTCTATTGGCCAAGGATGAGGCGCGACGTTGAGCGCTATGTATCTCGCTGCACTACCTGCAATAAAGCTAAGTCCCGACTTAATCCACATGGTTTATATATGCCTCTTCCTGTACCTAGCGTTCCTTGGGAGGATATTTCAATGGACTTTGTTTTAGGATTACCTCGAACAAAGAAGGGGAGAGATAGTGTTTTTGTTGTGGTGGATAGATTCTCTAAAATGGCACATTTTATACCTTGTCATAAGAGCGATGATGCTACAAATGTTGCTGATTTGTTTTTCAGAGAGATTGTTCGACTACATGGAGTGCCCAATACCATTTTTTCAGATTGAGATGTGAAGTTTTTGAGTCACTTTTGGCGCACATTGTGGGCAAAATTGGGTACCAAGCTGCTGTTTTCTACTACTTGTCACCCCCAAACGGATGGACAAACTGAAGTTGTCAACCGCACGCTATCAACTATGTTGAGGGCTATCTTGAAGAAAAACTTAAAGATGTGGGAAGAATGTCTACCTCATGTAGAGTTTGCTTACAATAGATCGCTGCACTCTACCACAAAGATTGAGCCCTTTTCATATTTGAAGCCATATTTGGGAGAAGAAGATGACCTTGAGTCGAGGACGACTCACATGCAAGAAGGGGAGGATGATGAGGACATCATTTCCAAGCATACAACCAATAGATCTGAACCTATACACTTGCAAGGTCCAATCACACGAGCTCGCGCACAACAATTGAACTATCAGGTAACTTCGTTTCTAGGAGCATGTCTTATTTCTCATGAGAATATGCTACTACCTAATGCATGTGATGTTCTTTTACTTAGGAACTTGGGAGCTGATCATGAAGACACACATGAGCGATTCAGTTCGCCCTCCGATGACAGCACCAACTTCAAACATGCATAACTTTCACATACGGAGTTCGTTTGAGGTCCATGAGTACTCGATGGAAAGATTTTCTCGTCCTCTTTCCAATGGATCTAGTCTCATCTCCAAATTTCTCCTGTGCATGTCGCAATCACTCAAAGAAGGTGCTGCATCACCTGTTTGGGCCAACTCGGGTCTTGTAATTCTTGGGCCCAAAGGAGAGGCGCCCCCCCCCCCGCCAGGCCCATACTGTTCACGGATTACTGTTCACATGAACAGTACTATGAATAGTACCACCTCGTTTGTCTTAGTTTTGTGCGGCTCTCCCTCGCCTATTTAAGGAGGCTGCACCTTTCTAGTTTGCTTGGATTTCGTTTGCTTAGTTTTTTCATTGTGAAAACTCTTGTTCTTCACTTGTGTCGACTAGACCAACCGTAAAGAACCTCTATGGAATCCCACCTTTTGAGCTTAATATAAATATTTGCAATTTCAGATTGCTTGTTATCTTGTTCTTGCGTGTTCTTCGGTTGCATGCAGGAATAGACCTTCGTGGTCAGGTCAACCGCGTTCTTGGCACGGTTGATAACGACTTGGAGTGTGGTTTAGCGATTGCTTGGTGTTTTGGTCGTGGCCGGTTAGAAGCCTGCATCGTCAAAGTCGTTTTTCTCCAAATCGAAGTTATCATCCTATCGGAAGATCGGGACCCCATCGCTTCATCAGATGACCTTCGACGAGGCCAGTCCAGGAACTAGGCCCGATATCACAGGTTCTTTAGAGCAGTCCGAGCCCATCTTTGTGGATGATGAGGACGATGGAGATGAGGGTTGTCTACCCGATCCAGTTCCTCATCCTCCTCTTGAGGTGCCTTCCTCCACTGCACCTCTAGGCGATCAGCTTATGCCTTCTGCTTTCTCTGGAGTTAGTGGCTCTGTTCCTACCTCTTCAGCTCATGAGGTAGAGGCCACTGCTTCATCTCATCCTGGACCTCCCCGACATATCCAGAAAGACCATCCTTCTGAGCAGATGATTGGAAACCTTTTTGAGCGAGTCACACGCTCAAAATCTGGCATGTCACATTTCTGTCTCCATTCTGCCTTTGTTGCCTCATTTGAGCCCAAGGACGTTTGTCATGCTCTTTCTGATGAGTCTTAGGTCAATGCCATGCATGAGGAGTTAGACAATTTCGAGAGAAACAAGGTCTGATCGCTTGTTGAGCCCCCTCGAGGTCACAATATCATTGGGACTAAGTGGTGTTCAACAACAAGCAGAGTGAGGATGGGGTGATTGTTCGAAACAAGGCTAGACTGGTAGCTCAGAGCTTCTCCCAGGTTGAGGGTCTAGATTTCGAGGAGACCTTTGCCCCTGTAGCTAGACTTGAGGCCATTAGAATCCTTCTTGCCTTCGCAGCTTCTAAGGGTTTCAAGCTTTACCAAATGGATGTCAAGAGTGCCTTCCTCAATGGCTTTATTGAGGAAGAGGTCTATGTGAGACAACCTCCAGGTTTCAAGAACCCCAAATACCCAAACCATGTCTACAAGCTTTCCAAAGCCTTGTATGGACTTAAGCAGGCCCCTAGAGCTTGGTGTGAGAGGCTTAAGTCCTATCTATTGAGTCATAGTTTTGAGATGGGTAAGGTAGATAAGACCTTGTTCATTCGTAGGTATGGCACTGACCTTCTGCTCGTCTAGATTTATGTGGATGACATTATCTTTGGCGGCTCTTCCCATGCTCTCGTTTCACAGTTCCCGGATGTCATGAGCACCGAGTTTGAGATGAGCATGATGGGCGAGTTGACCTTCTTCCTTGGCTTCCAGATCAAGCAGACTCGGGAGGGTACTTTCTTGCATCAGGGCAAGTACACCCGTGACCTCCTGAGACACTTTGAC
Organism: Dendrocalamus latiflorus; assembly: GCA_017311315.1. Lineage (NCBI taxonomy): Eukaryota > Viridiplantae > Streptophyta > Magnoliopsida > Poales > Poaceae > Dendrocalamus > Dendrocalamus latiflorus. The sequence continues at coordinate 17,838,397 of CM029662.1, forward strand.
ATGAGTGATGGTAAGCCTGTGTCAACTCCCATGGCGTCCACAGTTTCTCTTGACCCAGATGAGGACGGCGAGCCAGTTGATCAGAAGGAGTATCGCAGCATGATTAGCTCCCTCTTATACCTCACTACCTCGAGACCAGACATACACTTTGTTGTGTGTCTTTGTGCTCAGTTTTAGGCTTCTCCTCACGTATCTCACCGCCAGGCGGTGAAACTCATCCTTCGGTACTTTCGAGCTACCATTGACTATGGTACTGGTACTCATCTTCGTCCTGTCTTTCCTTGAGAGCCTACTCGGATGCAGACTTTGTTGGCTGTCGGATAGATAGGAAGAGCACTTCTGGCACCTGCCAATTCATTGGCACTTCTCTTGTTTCCTGGTCCTCGAGGAAGCAGTCCGGTGTTGCACAGTCCACCGCAGAGGCCGAGTATGTTGCTGCCGCCAGTTGCTGCAGCCAGGTGCTCTGGATGGTCTCGACCCTACGGGACTTTGGGTTAGTTATCGACAGTGTTCCACTCTTTTGTGATAACACTTCTGCGATTAACATTGCTAAGAACTCAGTGCAGCATTCTCGGACCAAGCACATTGATATCCGATATCACTTTCTTCGAGACCATGTGGAGAAGGGTGACATTGTGCTCCAGTTTGTGGAGAGTGACCACCAGTTGGCTGATATATTTACCAAGCCTTTGGATAGCTCTAGGTTTTCAGCCTTGCGGGGAGAGCTTGGGGTGGTTTGTCCTTGTGGACTGTTGTGAGGGGGAGTTTTGTGCTTCATTGATATATCTTGTTTATTATGCTCTTACTCCTTTCTGTTGCATTGCATGCGGGTGCATTGGGATAGTCCTTCTAGCATAGGTTAGAGTGGTTCTCTTGCCTAGCTGTTGGACTTCTTCCTCTCATCTTGTGATTTTTGGATGCTGCTTATTAGCTGTTTCTCTTCTCACTAGGTTGAGCTCACTCACTTTTTATAGGTTCTAGCGAGGGTTGGGCCACCCTCGGGTAGACAGGGTACGTGTTTGCTCCCTAGTGTGTTAGTTGATCAGCTGATAGTCCTAGAGTCATATGGGGTAGATGAGAGTCAGTCTAAGCCATAGTATCCTCTATATCTTGTCTATGCTTTAAGGACTGCCCTTTTCGGTTTTTCTTGCCAGCTTCTCGATCTTATTGCTTTGGTTCAGGGGGAGTTCATTTGGGAGCTTCTAGATCTTAATGTTGACATAACTCTACTTGAATTGAACGTTGCATCACATGTTGAGGGGGAGCTGGATTTTTTTCTGCATGTCATTCTGCATTGTAATATAACTACATGGAGCCTTGATTATTATCCTGTTATGACATGTTTACAATGCATTACATCTTGCCATGACTTGAGCTTATTTGCTAGATATAGCATGACTTTATATGTGTAGTCAAGTCTTTGCCATGATAGGTTGATTAAAATGCTCAACTTGAACTAATTCATGTCATGTTAGCTTTTGAGACTAGTCTCTCTTTAGTTATCTCTTTATGATTCATGCCATGTCAAATAGGTTGAGTTGAGTCTTGAATCTATATTGAGCTTTAGATTGAGCTATGTTAGTTCCATGATGAAACATGAGTTAGTACAACCTTTTAAGAAAGCAAAAAGATCTCTTTTGTGCGAAAGAACTGATCTCACCAATTTTTTCTCATGAGACAGCTTGTCATTGCACAAGGCATAAACTCACGAGGAGTTTTGGATGACCAAGACTATCTTCTTAAGCTTCTCGCTTGGAGTAGTCGCATAAGGCTTGAGATCTAGCACATAGCTAAAAATGTTGGTTGGAGACAATCATGAGCTTTAAAAGAAAAACTTATAACAAATGTGCTTCATTTGCTTAATTATACAAAAAGATCAAGTACTTGCACAATTGTTTCTCTCTTGAACTAATAGCACTCTAAAATGATTCAATACTAGCTTCTTGATTCCACTTAGCTTATTGACATGGCCTGCATCATCTATGGATACCTCTAGCTAGACTAGAATCATGGTTGACTTGACATGTTAAGAAATTCGACTACATTTTCAGATTATGACAATTTGGCTTAGCTTGATTATACATGTTTTGTCATGATCTTGTTAGCATTCTTATTGATTATGGCTTGATGTAATAATCCACGGTCATTTTGGATAATCTTCATGGCTCTAAATGCTTAGATTGAATAAAATTACAGCCATTCCATCCATTCTCATGATTGGTTCTCTTCCTTGTGCCCTGATGATTTTATTGTCAAAAGGGGGAGAATAGGGGAGAAAAAGCCCTTTGGGAACTCTCTAGAGCTTTGGAGAACAATTTGCTCTTCCTTTTGTAGCTTTAGAGTGTTCCTTCTATCGACATGGTCATGAGCTTCTTTGATTTCTTTTTGGACCATGTTTGTCTCTTTTTCATTGTCAAACTCATCTTTTCGTATTTTCTGGGTTTGTCAATATACTCATCAAGGGGGAGATTGAGAGACCATGTGGAGGTGACCACATGCTTGTGATGAGTAATTGACAAGTATTCTGAAAAGTTTGAGTTTGGTTTGTGTATTTCATGCCATGGTGGCATTTGGCTCAGTCGGGTTTGGTTAGTCGGACTTGAGGTGTATTATTCTTCCCGTTTGAGCTTTTGGGCCTTATTATGCTTGAGTATGCTTAATTGATGCCAATTATGATTATTTGTGTCGAGCGGTGCTATGTGATGTGTTTCTTGTCTGTGATGGCTACAGGACGTCGAGGCGGAGTCGTGGCGAGGCACGGAGGACCGGACTAGGCGCAGGTGGTGCCGAGGTTAGAACGGTGAGATGTGTCAAAGACGGCGGAGACTCGAGGTGGTTGCGAGGCTTGGATGACAAGGAACGCGGAAGCTTCCCGGAAGGTGCAGGAGGGGCGTTTCGGTAAAAGCACAAAGCTGCACAAGTGGGAGCGGTTCCGTTCGGGTTTAGCAGGCGTAACGGGTTGGAGACCCGTTAGCCAAAGCCTATATAAGGAGGGGATGTCTCCTTGTGGCTGCATGGATTCAAGGGGTTGTTAGGGTTTTGCTTTAGTCAAAATGTCCTTTGGAGAGGTTGTTTTGCTTTAGGCTTTAATGGTTGATGAGTTGGTGAGAAGGGCAGAGTGTGTCTCCTCTCTGTGTGTTCTCCCGTGCTCCTCTCCAAGCATGTAGTGTTCTTGGGTTTCTTGGGCTTGTGAGAGGAAGAGGATGGATTGATGAGCATGTAATCATTCCTCTTGTATTCAATAGCATATGGGGACTCCTTTGTGATCCTTGTGTTTATGGGAATGAATGCCTTCAAGAAATCATTTGAGTTCTTGCTTCTCTATTTGGTTTTTCTCTTCGATGCTCTCTAGGCTTGATTTCTCAAATTTCTGTTTTTGTGTTGATTCTTGCTGAGGAGTAGCAAAAATGGGTTGTTGTGATCTAGGAGATGCTTCAAAGCCATTTGGCTAGTCAATCCTAAGAGCAAACCACGTTTAATTTCAGATTTTGCGTCTTGGCCTCCTTTGTTCTTCATTTCATTTCTAGGGTTTCTTGGTCCTCTTTTATTCTCCTCATGAGATAGTCTGAGATTTGGTCTGGAGAGTCCTGTGACCATTGCTAATCCAGCTGCAAAAGCTCATGATCAAAGATTCAAAGATTGGGGAGGAATTTGGATTTTGGTGTTGCCTCTGCGGGTTTTCAGATTTTTGGCTCAAATCTGAAATTACTGTTTTTGAGTTGGATTCTTTTGTTTTTCAAGGCTCTCTTACTATTTAGGATGGTATTGTGTTGCTCTGGACTGAAAAAATTGGGAGCAATTCCCCAATTTCTCAGTTTTTCGAAGAACTGAAATATCTCCCGAGTTTTCAATTTTTCAGTATGCTCTCAGGTTACTCTGGGATCAGGGCACCGGTCTGACCGGCCTGGGCGGTCTGACCAGCCCAGGTGCGGCAGTCTGACCGGCCCGAGCGGTCTGACCGGTTCAGACACTGCGGTCAGACCGGCCTACTGCTGCTCTGCTGTTATCTCTTGTTTTGTGCTGGTTTCTTGGTGTTTTCTCTCTTGTTTCTCTTCCCGTTGTCTCCTCTGGCTCATGCATTTCCAGTAAAGCTCATGAATCGACTTCATAGCTCCTTATAGCTATCGAAGGAGATTTCATCGTGGGTACTCGTGGGAAACGAATTTGTTTTAAAAGTCGACATTCACACCCCCCCCCTCTGTCGCCGATTTCGATCCAACAAGATGGGAGGCGACTAGTGCTGTGGTTACGGAGACAGGCGGCGACCAACGATGCAGAGGGGAGCCGGTGGTGGAAAAAAAAGGAGATCCAAGTAAGAAAAGCACCGGGATTGAAGAAGATCTGGTGGAGGGAGGTGAGGAGGAGAAGTAGTAGGTGCGGCGGCCGGTTGAGGTGATGAACGGCGTAGGGGCTAGAGGGAGGAGAAGCAAAAGGGGGCAAGGGGAGAGATGGCCACCGGTGGTGGGTGGCCATAGAGGAGTTGGCAGCGCTAATGGAGGGAGAAGTGGGAGGCGATCTGATGGGAGGCACGATGAGGTGAGCAGGGAGTGGTGTAGGTGCTGGTCAGTGGCTGTAGAGGTGAGAAAGATGGCACACAATGGATGGCCGTGGGGGTTGATGGTGGCAGCAACTGGTGAAGGGAGGAAGGAGGAAAGGGAAGAAGAGGCGGCCGCTGGTGAGATGGCCTGGCTTGCCTGCGCCAGAGATGGAGGAGATGGGGGAGGAGAGAGCAAATGGAGGTCAAAGGAGAAGGAATGCCAGGCTCCCATTTTCCATGGACGACGGCTGGCTTAAGAAGGATTTGGGGATTTTTGGCACTTTACAATTTAGTCCTCCCAGTATCTAGGGTTTACAATCAAGTCCTTCCTTCTTATGCTTTCTTTTGTTTTGGCCCTTGGAAACTCCGATTTCTTCAAGATTTGATCCTACGCATCTGTGGTCATGTGTATATTTATACAGAGTAGTCCCGGAAGTCCAGATTTGTTGTTTATGTACCTTGAACGTGTTGGCCTATGGAAAATTATAAAAAAAATGTAAAATGGTCCAATTCGAGCAATTAATTTTAGAAAAGCGTGTAAATGATGATAAATGGTTTAAAAATGCAAAAAAATACAAGGGTAAAATGACAGGTAAATATATATAACCGATGTCAGTGTTCGGGCAAAGTGGAGGCGGGGAATGGCAATTGAGGTCAAGGCGAAGCTGCCTGAGCCTTTGTAGCCTTGGAGTGGGTGGGAGGCCGTTGGGTGCCTAGATGGTGAGTGTGGAGACTGAGGGTGGCATCACCAGCACATGACACATCACAGGAGTGAGGGGCGGAGTCAGTGTGAGAAGCAGACACATGCAAGGGATGGTTAAGGTAGGGAGTGGCAGCTCAACAGTTGACCATAGACATTACAGCACAAGGGTGCGATGCGGCGTGGGCACAGCAGATGTGAGCAGGGGCAGACCGACCCTTCGGGTGAGCTCCCATGCAGGTCGGACCCCCTAGAAGCCCCTCCTCGATCAGTTCCACCTGGACCAGAGTAGAGCAGTGGAACGGCAATAGTCGGCCGAACTCCCAAAGACAACACTAAGTTTTTCAATTACCCAACTGAGCTTCGGCCTTCACCCTTTAGCCCAATCGGTGAGCCAGTGAGATGAGTAGAATAGAAGTCGTGGGTCAACTGAGCGAGTAGTGGTGCAGCATGGTCGAGCAAGTAGAGTCAGCACAACAGAGAGGGCGCCCTAGCCCTAGACGCCAGAGGCAAAGGATGGCGCGGCACCGAGGTGGAGCACGGTGCAGTGGCCAGGGGTGGCGCCAAGGTGGAGTGCCTTGATGGCCAGTTCTTGATTTCATGGTGCCTGGCGGAGGCCATCCACGTCGGCTACACCGTGGAGATTGATGCCAAGCTCAGCATTGGCCAGCAGTGGCACTCCTTCTCCATCGACTTCTCCCGCAACTAGCCAAGGGTTTCAACGCTCTCTTCACCCCCTCGCTATTTCCATCTATTCAGTTACCTATTAGCACTCATTTGTTGGCCTAATATGTCTTCTACTGTGCAGTATCGGAGGGAGTTGGATGACTTCATGGCGACTCCTAAGTCCTATCAGGAGAGATTTAGCTGTGAGTTCACTAGAAACTTCAATTCACTCAAATTTAGTTGCTAAATTAGTTGCAGTTCAAGTGCTTCATGCTCATTCAGAGATCATTGCAGCCTGGATTTTACTTATGGTATTTCGACATGTTTTGCATCCCATACACCTATTACACTGTACTCATTTGTTCCTAAGTTTTGGTCTAGTTTAGGAATACTGGATTAGTTTTTGGTGGCACAGTGTGTGTTAATTATGCAGTTGTTCGAAGTCAAGGGTAATTGCAATGCACACCTATTGCATTGGTCAGTCTGAGGGCTGCGGTGGCTTTTGTTTTAACTCCCTATTAGTGGAATGGATTCCCAACAGTGGATTGATTTTCTCAATCCTGAATGCCTGATGCTTCTTGTGTGGCGCTAGTCTTTTTGGGAGAGCTTAGATTCTTTACCAAAATTACACGCCCAAGTTAACCGTAGCATGATCATAAAAAATTAAGACCCTAAGTTATTAAGGAGTGTGAAGGTGATATCTGCAAAATACCCACTTTGATTGCTGCTGCTGAAATCATTTCTTTATGCTTCCTGAAAGTAAGAACAAAGACATTAGGAATGGAGGGAGATAATCACTTGCACTTTGGAAATTGATCTACCTTTCTAGATATCTAGTACCGAGGAAAATCTGTGAGAAATCTATCCTAATATGGAGTATCTATTAGTTCTTCTGAGCATACGCCTTTTCCTTCGTATGTCATGTCTAGGAAATCATGTAAAATAAGTGGTGCGTACACTTAAATATTGTTGAAGATTCAAATATTATGTATAACATTACTAACTTTGAGGACCTCCTCATCTCTAGTTTCTGGCTACCTCAATATTATTTGCTACAAATAATAATATATATATTTCAGGATCTCATGAGTTAACTATCTTTTTTCATGCAAACACTCTGATATGGTCGGTGTTGGTTGGGTACGAGTCCAAGGACCGAGGGTAGGGTACTTGCCCTTGAATGGCTGGTCATGCCACTACCAAGGCTCTGAGGCTTAGTTGAAGAAGAGAGGGAGAGACTAGGAATTTTATTTATTCATTGCTTGCTTATGAATGGTGCGGCTCCCCTCTTATATAGATGAGGTTAGGCCCTAACAATATAAAAACTAACAAAATCTAATACAACCAATCAACTAAAGATAATATCATATCCATATTATCTAAATATAAAGATATGTAACTATCTATTCCTAATATGAAGATATACATCTAATTATTCTTAATACGAAGATATGCAGATAACTATTCCTAATATGAAGATATGCATCTAACCATCCCTAATTCAATCACTACAGTATATGTGGTACTGTTTATGTGCTACAGTGCATGCCTGCTATAGTACATGCGTGGTACTATTCATGTGCTACAGTGCACGTCTCGCCGTATCCTAGGCCATAACATTACATCCCTCGTAGCGAGATACTCATCCTTGAGCTGTCAGGTGGCGGCCATGGTTGAAGTCCGTCATAACTCCATGTCGAGAGCCCATGGCGCTGGCGAATAGTCATGTAGAAGAGAGAATGTAGCACTTCGATGGACAACAGTGAGGATTGTAGTCCCTTGGCGTGACTTGCCATTGCAGGAGGTGCCGACGGCATGGACAAGCTGCGCGAGGTAGCAATGACGTTCTTCCTGCTAGTATGGGGAAGAACTTGATGTTGTCATGGTCCTAACACCCACCACGCCCCCACATCTATGAAGGTATGGCATTAACTGGTTATGTGGAGAAGACCACTGTTGGACAGCGGTAACCTTCCTCCTCGGCGAAGGCACCAAAGGTGCAGCTAAGGATAACAAAGCCTGGAGAGGAGTCATCGTCAGTGAAGGTGGGAGCATGACCAACGCTGATGACAGCAATAAGGATGGTGATGGCACACCACCATTGCAGTGGTAGGCGTTGCCTCTTGCTGCTACTCTATCTTGGACATGATTGCAACGGTGGTGATGATGACTCAGAAACCACAGCAACATGTTGCGCCTTCTCCTCCATCTTCGCCATGAACTCTTTCATCCAGGCCATCAAGTTGGCACAGATCTTAGTGGAGGATAACTCAGCATTTGAAGCCACGATAGTTGGCTTGGTGGAGACTTAACATGTTGGTGAAGACGGCACAATGGTGGTGGTGAAACAGAGGTTGACGTGTTTAACAAAGCTTGGCCATGCCTACACTATGAGCACACACTCTAGCTGTTGGTACCACAGGGCAGCATTCCCCATCAGGTTGTGTGATGCCAACCACTCCTTCTATTCCTCCATTGTCCGCTACTCCATGAAGAATTGCTCAAAGCGATTCAACCAAGGTTATGGGTCTTCATTGCCGTCGAAGGTCGAAAGCCCTAAATAGTGGAATCATGAAATTCAGGCCTTCATGGGATCGAAATACTGCTGCCTACCTTGGATGATGGAGCAGCATTTGACTCTGATACCAAATGATATGGTCGTGTTGGTTGGGTACGAGTCCAAAGATCGAGGGTAGGGCACTCGCCCTTGAACCGCCAGTCATGCCATCGCCAAGGTTTTGAGGCTTAGTTGAAAAAGAAGGGATAGACTAGAAAATTTATTTATTCATTGTTTTCTTATGAATGGTGCGGCTCCTCTCTTTATATAGATGAGGTTAGCCCCTGACAATATAAAAATTAACACAATCTAATGCAACCAATCAACTAAAGATAATATCATATCTATACTATCTAAATATAAAGATATGTATCTATTTATTCCCAATACGAAGATATGCATTTAGTTATTCCTAATACAAAGATATGCATATAATGATTCCTAATATGAAGATATACATCTAACCATTCCTAATACGATCGCTGCAGTACACACGGTACTGTTCATGTGCTATGGTGCATGCCTACTATAGTACACGCGTGGTACTATTTATGTTCTACAGTGCATGTTTTGTCATATCCTAGGCCATAACACACTCTTCTTCATTTAGCTTGCACTGTCATGGTGGTTATTCAGAATTTTCATTTTCAGTACATTCATGCTGCCTTTTGCTACCCCTCTTCTCCATGGGAGTTGGGACCTTTGCTAATACGGTTGCAATTGAGGTAAAAGGCCATGTGTATCTTTGTTCTTGCTTTATATGCTTATCGAAGAATTTTTAAAAGCTAGAATTTTTTAAATCCCTTGAGTGTTTGTTTGTACGATCTAACATTTCCTCAATTTATACTTGGCGCTAGAGTTTTATCCCACATCTGAATATGTATATTTGAATGAGGGTCCCCTTGCATTGTGAGATAGTTGTTTAACATAAATGCAAATATACTTATTACTAAAAAAAACTTGCATGGTCGCTTGATATATATGCAGCATAGTACTACTGATCTATCTATTTTTCACAATTGACAGGTTATTTCTTCTAGACTCATCTAAAACTGGGGATTAAGCTTCATTAGTGGGGTGTGTTCAATGTCCTAACATTACCTACATATGTTTACATATGAATTGTAGCTGTTGATTATATTTTGTGTCATATACTCTTATTAGTGCAATTGCAGCGTAGTTTCATCTTGCATTGTTTTGCTTTTCGGTAATATTCACTACTACACAAAACCGTATTACAGACGGTTCAGAAACGTCATCATAGACGGTTTTGTGAACCGTCTGAATTTATGGGTCCGTAATGATACGAGTTCATCACAGATGGCTTTTGAACCATCTGTGGTGTAAATATCACAGACAGTTTTTAACTAGAACCGTCTGTGATATCTATATATCACAGACGGTTCTAGTTAAAAAAATCGTCTGTGATATCTAGCACAGACGGTTTTAGTTAAAAAACCGTCTGTGCTATTCTCTTCTACCCCGAAATCTATTTCTGTTTATTGGCTAGCCTCAGGAAATGCTAGCCATGCCCTCTGAAACAAGCAAATCAACATGTACATGTATACATCCAATTCACGTCTCAATTCATTTCACAAACATAAAACGTCCATTTCTCAAATCAATTAATTGAAATGAAAACGTGCAAATATAGTATGAAACACAGTACACATTTTATTTTTATTAAGATTAGAGCCTACCATTACAAGAACAGACAGACAAACAACAAATAACAAGGAGGAGGAGAACAACAAATAGGTTGCCCATCTAGCTAACACAACAAAAACAGAGAAAAACAAAGATCCTCTATGCCTAGGCCTTCTCGCCCCTGATGCAGTGCACGAGCTGGATGTCTTTGACACCCACCATCATTGGCGTTGATTGAGCGCTACCTTGTGCATCGTCTACTTCGTGGGGCTATTATGGTATGGGTCAAGGAGGAGGAGGAGAACAGCAAAGAGGAGGAGAACAGAAAGGAGGCTTGGTTCTGGTGATTATTTATAGGGGAGGGAGTGCGAAATTTTTTGGCGTGGGGACGGATAGGCGGAGCTACGATATGTGGGGTGAGGATTGATGGATTTCTATTGGCTAGGATTAGGTTGAGGAGGATCGATGGGCCCAATGGTCAGATTATCACAGACGGTTGGTAGCTAGAACCGTCTGTGATGAAATCACAGACAGTTCTATATGCCAAACCGTCTGTGAATTAGAGCACAAAATTTTATATACCGATGCAATATAAACAACTAGTCTGAAAAGATAAAATAACAAAGTTTTATATGGTTTATATATACTCATTTGAAAGGTTTCGATGTAATCTACTACTTTTCAGTTGAAGTAAAATCCAAATTCCGAAAGTAAGACCAAGAAAAAGGGCAAAAACAGAAACCAAAAACTTGCGACGCAGGTTTAGATCCAAAGATGGCCAAGCGCAAGCAGGTCATTTTTTGGATTGGGCTCATCGTTAGCTTTCCAACGAGTACAAGAACGTCAAAAATGGACACCGTATGCAAAAGTTATGCCTGTTTTACTGAAGGTGTCTCAAAACTGAATCCTACTCGGACTCAGGCGGGAAATTATGAAATTTTAGGGAATTGCAAGGCAGGAAACATATCACAGATGGTTTTTAATACGGACCGTCTGTGATAACTTCATTATCACAGACGGTTTTTAATTTCATAAAATCCGTCTGTGATGTCTAACGGTTCTTATCTAGAACCGTCTGTGATACCTCACAGATGATTTTTATTAAAAACCATCTGTGATAATGAAGTTATCACAGACGGTTCGTATTAAAGACCGTTTGTGAAAATACCACAGACGGTTATTCGTATGAACCGTCTGTGATAATTGCAGCACAGATGGTTCCTAGGAACCGACTGTAATATAAGCATCTAGTTTAGCCTCTTTTGTAGTAGTGATTGTTTGTTTCACGCTTCCAACTCCGCCCTAGCTAGATTTTATTCCGGGGTCCACCACTGGATGCGAGCACGACATGGTGCTTGGGAGAGAAGGAAGAGGAAGGGGTCTGGGCGGGGCAGGGCGGCGTAGCATGTGGCTAGCGCGAGTGTAGGATCGAGGAGGCCGACTAGAGGGGGAATAGTCGTTTCTAAAAATTTCAATTAAATTCGCTATTTGGGTAAAACTAAGAATATAACGCAGAAGCTTAAATCAATTTGGTTTAGCACAATAAAGCCTAAATCAATTAGGTTCACTTAAGTGCACCAACAATTTAAGTCTATGTCAAAGGTTTGCAATATTAGAAAGACAAGCAGTCAATTTAATTCTTTGAATGCAAATTGCTTGAATGTAAATTGAGCATAAGAAAAAAAACCACAATTGACATAGTTTCCTTTTACCGTGTTGTTCGGAGACTTGTCGGTCTCCCCTAGTCCATGTTGATGTTAGCCCAAACGAATTGGATCGGCTCCATGAATTAAGCCAAAACACATCAATCCACTAGTGATAGCACTTTTCCACTCTGAGTATGTGCGCTCCAACCTTCCCAACTTTGCAAGGTCTTCTCACAACCTTCTTTGAGAAGATCACTACGCACAATGCCTCCAACACCGTCTAGGAGTTGGAAAACTCCAAGAATAATAAGTCAAGCCCCTCGCAATGTGCAATGAATGCACAAGCTCAAATGGACACTAAGTCCAACTCTAGATGCAACACATGCACTCTAGATCACTCTCCTTACTCACAAGGTGTAACACATGTACAATGGAGAGGAGGACCTCACACTAGCTCAAGGGAATAGAAATGGGTCGAGCAACATCTACTCCAATAGGCCACAAGTGGGTATTTATACTCCAGACAAGAAAACTAGCCGTTGGAGCCAAATCCCTGAAAAATCAGGGAAATCGAAAGTACTGCAGGCAAAACACCAGTACTTCCGTTCCCCTCGCAACAGTTAGAAAAACTAGCCGTTACAGTCAAAATCGGAAGTTCTGCTGTTCATTTTCCGATACTTCCGATCATCGAAAGTACTGCTCCACACATGCGGAACTACCGCTCTCGTGGGGAGGAAAAGACCACCACATAGGTATCTTTGGAAAAACGTACCACAGGAAAATCCAGAACTTCCGAAGTCCGGTAATACCGTGCAACACACGGCAGTACTTTCGCCTTTTGGTAGTACGACCCACACAGAGCCCTATACTAGCAACCCGATCTTCCAACCAAACATTAATACCAGTAAAAGACTAGAAACACATTCTTATCTCTACTAGTCATAACTTTACCTTGAACATTCTCTTGAAGCTCGATGATACACATCCTCACTTCAAGTCCGGGTCATCGTCTTGACATGAATCAACATATGACACATCCACTTCTTAAACTCCATCAATATATGATGGTTCTTCACTTGACTTGATGATCAACACATGATCATCTCCGTTTGGATATATATCAACTCATGATACATCTTCTTCTTGATGGCCTTCAACACATGAAGCCATCTTGCATCTAGACTTGATGATCTTCAACACATGAAGTCATCCCAAGTAATCCTTATTTGTATAACCTAATCTATTCATCCAACTCATGAAAAATGTTAGTCCACAAACCAATTGCCATCAATTACCATTAACACATAATAGAGGGGCTAGATTCTACAATATTTCCTTTTTGATAATTTATGACAATCTCAACACATAATGAGATAAAGATGTATTTGTAAGTATGCAACATGTACACAACATTTATATATTCTAAGATAAGCTTCAAGCCAAGCTTACTTATCCGGTTGTCATTAATCATCCAACTATTAACACATAATGGAGAAGTTAGATGACAAACCGATTGCAAATGAGTATATATAAACTACACATGCTACATATACTCAAAGGATGTGTTTCGAAGTAAAGATCTTAAATATGTGTATTAAAGAAAATATGGATCAATACTTATGAAACATCAAAACATAGAATGAACTCACCCTAAATGTGTGCATACAAGTATGTGTAATGAAAACATACACGCATATTCATTTTAGATTATTTGTGGAGTTCAATCTAAATTTTGGATCCAAAGAATGCACTAATATCTAAGCATGTGATTTCAAATGCATACCTCTTTGATCTCACATTTTCATCCAAATGAGACTAAGCAATATTATACTTAAACAAACATATTAGTCTCACATATAGATTTGTCATTTAATCATATATTTGGATATGAGAAATGCAACAAAATTATAAAAAAGATATCGAATGCATACCTCAATGATTTCGCCTTTTCATCCATATGAGACTAAATAATATCATAATCAATAAATAAGGTTAGTCTTACAAATGCATTTGTTATTATCACCAAAAACTCATAATAGTATTTGTCATTATCACCAAAACCACTTAAATGTTTCTTGATCTTTTAGCGGGGCAGGCAGTAGCACATTGCAGAGGAGTAGTGGGTGCAGAGGGGATGCGACACTAGGCGTTGTTGCAATGGAGGTGGGTCGGGGTGCGAATGGCTCGACTAAGAGCGGGCATTGGGCACATATCGCGCGGCTAGGGGCAACGTGGGCCATTCTAGGTCGTGCCAAAGCCAGGTAGGCCAGGAGAGGGGCAGGAATGGGCTGGGCCAAGCCCAAGAGGGTTTTGGAAGTTTTAAAATTTTGAAATTTGGGTGAATTTTGAGTTGAATAATTTGAATTAGAATTCAAAGTTTGAATTTCATTCAAGCAAAACACAAGGTTTCAAAATGGGATGTTACACTGGCCAATCTATGGGATGTTTATATTGGCTGCGACTAATAATTTTTTTTTTGCTACAATCAATGATTTTCTGCTGAAAGTGAATAGTAGTGGTTGAAAAAAAGTGGATTTTAGAATGACTGTTTTGGCTGAAAATGAATTGTGTGTCTAAAAGAAGTGTGTTTTAGAATATAAGAGAACGAGCAGTGAGAAAAGTGAATGAGTGATGCATGAGGGAGTGAGAGAAAATGTAATCCTTATCTTATTTTTAAAGTTAGACAGAAACAATAAAAAATACAAAAAATACTTTAAAAAATTATATGCTCATATTAACTTAGGAATATGAATAGACCACGTATGTATCGTGTTGCCAGCGCCAAATTCGAATCTTTATCCATCCGTGCAAATCTTCCTTTCCGACGTGGCGGCCACTCTTTTCCGCACGGACCGAAAGCGTCACGCGACCACCCTATCCGGACGACGTGAAGGCGAATCACACGAGAAACGACCGAGCCGCGTGCGGTTCCGCAGCTCACGGCAGAGCAAACCCGCCACCCAGGCCCCTTACCTCCGAAACCGCGTGCGCTCAACGGCGCACTCTCCCCTCTGCAGTCTGCAGGCAAGGCAGCTTGCAGAAAAAGGGCAACGATACGGAACCCAAGGCCCTCAATTTACACAAAAGCCCCTCGCCCGCCGCCTATTTGTATTTCCCTCTCCTCGCGCCTCCTCCCCTGCTCTTCCTCTGCTCTCGGCGGCGGCGGCTGCTCTCCCGAAGAAAACCTTGAAACCCTCACCGCCTCCGCCGACTCGGGAGGAGGAAGAAACCGCATGGAGGGCGTCAGCGGCGCGGTGGTGGAGGACGAGAGGAAGCCGCTGTCGGAGGTGGTGGGCGACTGCGTGCAGCGCTGGTTCCAGGACGCGCTCAAGGAGGCGCGACGCGGCGACACCGCCATGCAGGTGCTCGT